>JAQPPZ010017175.1:1200000-2400000 GCA_028583015.1 Wollemia nobilis | reverse complement strand
GTCTTAAGGAAAAAACCTTTATATTAATATTGATAGTTGGTCCATGAGAAGAGGTCAATATTTAAAGATAAAGACTCTTCAAAGAAAGGATTCTATAGAGAACCAAATAAAGTAGACCCATTGAAAAAGGTCCCATTGAAGGAGACCCATTGAAAGAGGTTCCACTAAGAAGTCTAAGAAGGAGATCTAGTGAAAGAGATCCCATTGAAGAAAGGCCCTTATGTATGAAAAGAGAAGAGGTCAATATTTAAGCTCCTTATTAAAGAAGAGAAAGGATACTTGATAAAAAAAAATATTTCAATAAAACAAAAAGTAGATTTGTAGACTCTAGAGATAAAATATAAGAAGCCTATATAAGAAGAAGATTAATTAGAATTTCTACAAATAGTAATTTATTTTTCCAACAAATAGGAAAACCTATTCAGCAAGTGAATAGGAATAACCAAATGGCCAAAAACATAAGAAATAGAAGGTCAAAGTCACATCTTCACTAGCATAAAGTTAGCCATAGCTAAAAACAAGAGTATGTTACAAGCAAGAAAGCTATTATGGAAAGGATATTACAATGAATAGTAAGAAAGAGTCTTTATGTAAGAAAGAGTCTCTACGAGCAAAGTTAGAGATAAATAAATCATAGAGATAAAGGACATCATAGAAGTAGAGAAATATTTTTTAGATAAATCAAGGAGATTCAAAAATAAGCTTAAAAAAACAAGCCTGATATCAAAAGAAGATAACTAGAGAACAGTGAGTTAGAGGTAGAATTTAAGGAAAGCTAGGAAAAACTAAAAGTTCTATCAAGTTGAGGCTAAAGAACCAAAGAAAGAAGACTTCAAGACAATAAGAATACTTCAAGATAACAATAGGACTTAAAGACAACAAGAAGACTTGGAGGCCACTAGTTTAAAATGAAAGAGATAAGGCAACATATTCGGTCAAGGAAAAGGACTGATGCAAAGTACCGTAGAATTCTAGACAGACAACAAGATTAGAAAGATAGATATTGGAAGGCAATTATCTTTCCAAATTTTGAATATCATTGAATAATATTGAACTGCAAGTTTGAAGAGTGCAAGACAACAACTTTAAAGAGTTACAAGGTAGAGTACAATGAAAGATAGATAAAAATTGAAGCCATTACAATGTAGATATCATATTTTGAAGGCTATATTATAGTGCAATATTCAAGAAGATACATATGCATAAACCAACATCAATATTGTCACATGCATCTGAAAAAAGAGTAAAATATTAGTAAATCAACAAGCTAAAAAAAATAATTGGGTAGCATTCATAGCATCTTCCATAAGCAAAGCAGTGCAATAATAACACCATAGCAAAGCAATACCATAGCAATGAAGTGCCATAATAAACCAACACCATAGAAGCACCATAGAAGCGCCATGATAAATTAGTGTTATAGCATTGGTAGTCTATAACACAGTCAACGATATTGAGCAAGGAGCAAATTGGAAAGGAAAACTAATGTCAAGAAAGAGAAGTCAACTTCTTAGAAACATCAAGAAAGCTAAGCCAGAGTCATAAACAAAGAAAAGACTCAATAGTGAAGCCAAAGCCATAGCAAAGGGAACACTTAGCAGCAAAACTAGTGTCATAGTACCTTTTGAAGTGGAGAACAAATTTGGACAATGAAACATCATCCAAGAAATTGTTTGGATAGTGAAACATCATCTAAGCAAGTTCCTAGACAACGAAGCATCATACAAAGGGGTGATAACATTCAGATATACTGAAGCACCGCTATATCCAAAGTAGTTGAAAGGATAAAGTAAATTCATTTTAATTGATATTTGCAAGTCTAAAGTTGTTCAAAATAAAAATATATTCTAATCAGTGCCACCTAAGAATAACTCCACTATAGCTCGAAATTGCAAATGCCATGTTATGGGAGTGAAATATTGATAGATAAATTTTAATGGGATATTGTAATATTTATAGGTAAACATATAATAACACACTAAATTGGAGAATCTCCAGATAATGAAGTGTCATAGTATTCAAAGCATTTGGAAGGGAAAATCTAGCATCATTCAAAAATGAAATACCATCAAAAGTAACTCCAACAACATTAGGATTTAAAACAAAAGTGCTAAGATATTGAGGATTATTGAGTGCCACACTGTGGAAGATATAAATAATTGAGTTAAACATTGAATGAATAACAACTGCAAGTTGTATAATATCCAAAAAGGGAAGCGCCATGTTGGGAGTGAAATGTCTTTGAGTCAGGTGAAATGATTCATTTGGCAGAAGTGGAGCATTATTTCAAGGAGACCAAGGAATAACTCTTGCATGGATAACAATTCATTCACCTCCAATTCCAAGGTCAGAAACACTTTTGGTCAGAGAAGTGAGTGCCATGTGCAAAATCGCCCAAGACGTCAATGCATAGGCAGCAAGGTATATTCTAGGGTTTTGAAAGCTTATTAATTTGAAAATTGATTTTTGATTAAGGTTATATGGAGAGATAAGGATTAATTGCTTTTTATAATATTTTATTATTAATTAATTATTTTATAAGGTTCATTATTAATATTAATTAGGAGTGATAAGGTTTATTATTAGATTAATTGAGTTTTTTATTATTCTTAAAGATTTTGGAGAGATAAGTGTGCTAATAGTATAATTAAGTTTTTAATTAAGTTGTTAAGTTTTTGGAGTGATAAGTAGTATTAGTAATTAAGTTATTTGAAGTTTTATATTTAAAAGCTTTATTATTTTATTCATTTTTTGAAATTCAAAGACATATAATTTTTGCAAATTATTTAATTTTGGAGAGATAAGGAAGTCTACTTCAAATTTAGGAATATTAAATTTGCAAAATTCTTATTTTCTAGTTTCTAATCAATTAGGGAGACATAAGGGATTCTACTTCATAGGTTTTTGGAAAAAATAAATATTATTATTAAAAAAACTAGGGAGTTACAAGGTAGTCTACATCAAAGGAAATATATTCTTAACATTATTTTACATATCATGGAAGAAATTGTTAAGAATACATTTAATGAGGATAGTGAAGACATGTTGCATGCACTTAGGTTTTACTCTCAAAACTTAATAAATGACTTTGATGGAAAGAAACAAATGTTTAATGATTTAAAAGAAAATTTGACTTTGTTTCTCAAAGAGGCAAAAGAAGAAAATTTCACATCTCTTATAAGCTATCTTCAAAAAAAACTTTTCAGGACATGGTGGGATTATCAAAATGCCATTATATTTTCTTCAAAAAAGTATTTAGTGATGTATCTATCATTAATTAGTTTTGAGATTTTTCAAAGGAAGAGATAAGCTGAAAAAAATAATGAAACATATGAGGAATCATTGAGATCAAAGCTATATTATTGTGATGACTTACTAACTAAATGCTTAGAAGGTATATCACAAATGAAGATGCAAAAAAGAAAAGAAGAAAGAGAAAGAGAAGGAATCACATCAAGGACATCAAGAAGGAGAAGTTTTACAAAGCAACTTCGAATATTGATCTTAAAGAGGTAGATTGAAGATCACTCAAAGGATGAAGACCATGATTGAAGACTAAAGTCTTCAATAACCAAATAATGTAATACAAGGGGGTTTTGGAGAATATTACATTATTTTATACATGCCAATGTACCACCTTGGTACATTATTGTAAATATTAGAATAAGGTTGTGTCTTAGATTAGTGAGTGAGTAAATATTCTATGTAATGTAATAATACGCAAGAAATACACAAGGGTTGTGTAAATATGTGTGCATGTTTTATGAGTGTAAATGTGTACAAGTGTCTAATATGTAAGTGTGCACATGTGTCCTTAAAATAGGAAAGTGATGAGATGTAAAGAAGAGTGAAGGTCAAGAGTGCAACATATGAAGAGTCACATACAATTATATATATGTGACAAAGTATTATAATTATCATCAAAAGTGTATAGCTTTATTCTTGCACTAGTAGACATTTATTCAATAGCATTTTTAGTATTTTATGTGTAATATTGTGGGCATGTCTATGTGATTATTCTATGAGTAATTCTATTTTGATATTATATTTTGAGTTGTTATTTTATTTATTATATTGCAACTTCATTATATTAGATCCTGTGATTATTTTCTTGTGAGTTTTACATTAGTATTAAAGCTTCAAAAGCTAACAACTAAAATGTATTAAGATTAAATTTGAATCAAGATAATGGATTGAAAAACTGGATTATGAGAACATTGTATTTAGATTCCACAAACATTATAACTCTAGACATATGACTAGAGATTATATAAAAATAATAATCAAGAAAAAAATTAAAAAATAAATTTTAGTCGTTAGACAAACTTCAAGATAAAGCAAGGAGATCATTATTGTAGAACCTATATTTGACCAAATTATTTTTTTACTCCCAAAAAGGTGATAAAAAATCCCCTCTACATCATCATATGCAAATTCCTCTCCCAATTAACTTGAATTAGTCACTAGAAGAAACTAAGAAGGACACAATGAGGAATTACAATGTGCAAGTTCAAATTCAAAAGGAACTAAATGTGCAAAGGAAGACTTGGAGGAAATTACTCAAACAAGTTTACTCTAAGTAATTTATCTTCACTTTCTTCAAGCACTATAAAATTAACTCCTTGTAATAAAGGTGAAAGTAGTATAGAGTTTATTCCTTGTACTTCATGGGTTTCAAGAGCATAATAAAGAAAGGATTATGGAGAATATCTATGGCAATTTAGGTTTTTGGTAAGCATACGAAGTAAGTACTATGAAATATGGTCCTTGGAATTTAGGTTTTTTTAGATAGCAAAAAGGAGAAAGTGTTTCGAGGATATTCCTTGTACTTCAAGTTCTTCAAGGACAAGATAAACCTATAGAGGATAAGTCCCATTATGAATAGTCTAGAAAAGGGGAATAGATTGATGATGATGAAATTATTAGTTGAAATGGAAAAATAAGAGGAAATCCTTAATGCAAGAATAAAGAGAAAGGAAAATCATACAAATATCAATTTGGGAAACCAAATATAAATATTACAAGTGTTAAAATAAATAGGCTAAGCCACAATATATGAATTAAAAGTGATACAAAAAAGTTATCTTGGAATATTATGGTATGAATATGATACCTTAAAAATATTTATTTAGGAATTAGTAGGGGGTTAAATTCTTGAGATTATTATAATATAAGAAATAAAAACAATTAGTGAGGAATGTAAGGGTGTTAGCTTTATAGCAATATTAGGTCACAAGAGCCTTATCCAAGATCAAGAACAAGAACTAATTAGATAAATGCCACTCATAAAATAACAATGAATCACATAATTAGAATAACAACAATATACTACAAATATATCATAAATATATTTAATATCAAAGGATTACAAGATTGATATAGAGAGATTATATTGTTTTGTCTCCAAAATATAAATTTACATTAATTTTTAGTACTCTAATTATTGCTTTCCTCAAAAATCCGGGAGATGCATCCTTTCACATTCCTCATATTAAGACAAAACTCTCATCTCGTCACACCATGTGACTCTTCATTCTCTCTCTTGACACCTTGCACTTTCTCTCATATTGACACATACATTATATAAAATATAAATCATTCTACCAAACTAATATTTACAAGGGGACCAAATAATATAATACTTTCGACAAAGGGTGCAGTCAAAAAGGCTTGGAAGATGGAAAAATTTCTAGCAATTTTTATTATAGAAGCTTCAATAGGTATTAGAACAATATGAGATAAATATAAAAAGGAAGGATAATATCCAAAAGCAAGAAGTAGTTGTATTCCTAGTTTGTCTTGCAAGAAAGAGAAAAATATAAAATATGAAGTTATAAATATATATATGCTTAAACTACAATTACCTTTTATTATAGGTTTTGAAATGATCTAAATTTATTTGTGTCAACTTTTAACTATGAATCATAACTATAATCTATGGATTCTTGGTGGGGCATCAACATAGTTCTATTTCCTTTAGAAAACAAGGGTGGTATCCTAGATGGTCTAAATCAATGGAGTATTTTTCTTCCTTTATCAATTCAAATAGCCTTTGGATTTTTATTCCTTCAAATTGTTAATATACATAGGATAATAAGTGTATTGGCCAAAATCATATAATAGAAACATTGAACTGATTATAAACAAAGCATACAATCTTTTCAAATATTTTAATATGAGTAAAGATCATATCACAAATCCATTCTCTTGAGATGTGATCTACTTAGTAATGGTTATCTAATGCCACTTCAATTTTACTCTATATGGATCCAAGACCTTGTTTTCTGCCAAATGGTTATCTTATTGTGGGATGAAAACAAGTTTGAATCATATGTATAGGTTTCTTAAAATTTTGTTGAAACCCAAATTTATTTGGAGGATATAGATCAATAAAGCTTACCCTATTTTGAAATCTTGTGAGACCTCTCTCTTTCACACACACACACACATCTAAGCAATAATTTATGATATATGTACCTCACCCATGGAGTAAAAAATATTTTCACCTATTTAATAGAATCCCTTATTTTGGCCTAACAACTTAACCCTTTACTTGACCTACTTGCCCAAGATCATTTTCTCTCATTCAAGACCACATGACATAACTATCGCATGCCATCATTCCCACCTAAATTGATTCATATTTTTTCATGGTTTGACATACAAGGATGATGTGTTCATCAATAGTTGGAAAGAAGCACAAGGAAAATTTGATAAACTAACAAAGATATTACATTTGAGATTTTATGAATGTCATGTCATATTATGTGAAATATATCATATGTATAATGGTATGGGGATGTAGATTGAAGAAGGAAATTCTTATTATATTAACTCTAAGTCATGCTCAATAATACTTAGACATCAACAATGAATAAATGATAACTTAGGATTTTATCAACCATTGACTCTAACTGACATGTGGCACAACCATTAGCTATAGAAGTGTTTATTAATGGATATACTTAATAAAAAACAAATTAAGGATCTAAAGCAAATGATAGAATATTACATAAAAATTCCATGGATAATTGTTACCTATATAAGGAAGAATTTACAACATGATGGGAGAAAAGAACCACTTTAAGCCTACTAATAACAATCAAATGAAATAAAATGTGGAATTGTAGAGAATGTTTATTAAATTTGTGTGGATGTAATACATTGAGAGGTTGTAGGACCATCATGAAGATATAGGTCATAATTATTGAGGTATTTAGGACTATCTATGAAATAGATGAGTTAGTTCAAAACCAAATTTGAGTATGAGCAAAGTAATATTGACCTTTTAGGCCATAAGAAGGAGAATGATGACTATTATAAGGGTATAAAATGGAAATCACTTTGATCACCATGGTATGTAGTGGATTTTCATATTATTCCCACATGTGAAGGTAGATATAACATTGTCTTATCTAATCATTTTAATATGATGTATCATCTATGTCATGATAGGAAGATAAATCTACTATACTATTTTCTTAAATGAGTAGAGAAGTGCAAAAAAAAGATGAATTATAATCTCTTCCACCATAACCTAATGCAACTATTATCAAGCACACCCTAACAATGGATGGATTAGGGGTAATATGGAAAATATTTGTTGGGGTTCGAGAAGATATCAAAATCAATGAGGAAGAAACCCCTAACACAAAATTAATTAATGTTGTCATAGCACCAATAATTAAGGACTCAATTAAAACAAATTTTGAGGAATAAATAGATTTGAAAACTTAATATACACCAAGGAAGTAGACTAAATTCTAAACATACCCCCTTCTATTTTATATCCATTGATAAATCCTATGTGGTCGTCATTAGGAGTGTGACTATTCCATCCAAAATATCTCAAAGGAGTACATCTAAAGAGAAGAACTAGAGAATATTTAGCTCATCTAAAACTATAGAAGACAAATAAGATAATGTAGATGTATTATTTTTATCATCACCTAGAGTAAAGGCATCAATAAAACTAAAAAAAAGAGAGGAAAGAAATCAAGGAGGACCCCTTAGAAACACTAGCACTAAGAGTAGAAGAACTTGTATGGTCATCCATAAGTAGGAAATATGGAAGTTCAATCAAGAAGTTTGAAGTGACAAGGGTAAGTACTCCATATTGGTCTTTGACTTTGGCTATAAGATACCTTATGTAGGATGAGTCCCCACCATTTTTAAAGCCTTTTCCATAGGGGTTATTTGTTATTCCTATGAAACCTACACTTTAAAGGCTTTACCACTAGATATAGAACCTTTTTAATTGGTGAAATTTTATTGCCTTCATGGTATCCCCTTAAGGATGGTTCATCACCACCTTTGGAACCAATACTTGATGAAGGTAATAGGATGGGGGAGGTTCAAAGTATGAAACCTATTTATGAAAAAGTCACTCACATAGAAGAAACCCATAAACTAATATGTTAAATTTTACTCATAGCATTAAGACTAATAGAGGGGGGATTTTGGAAGAAATCCAAAAAGTACAAGAGGAGTTGTCGTAGGCCAAAGTTAAGGTAACTGCATCAAAATTTGGAGTTGATTCTTACAACTAGGTTACATTACCTTGACAACAATTAAAGACATGTAATCCTTGGAAAATATGATCTAAAAATATTATAATAAAAGAAGGATAAAATAAAAATGTTAAGTTAATAAGGGATGTCATTAGCAAGTAAATTGGTTGTTCAACAAAAAAATATATTAAAAACTAGGAGACAATTATTATTAGAATAGCTCATTTGGCAGCTCAAGCTATTGAGTGTATACCATATGCTAAAATATATGTACTTTACTTACATGAACAATGAATCAATATCTTAATTGACAAGATTATTGAATATAATTCCTTTGAGGTTCAATAGTTTAATGGCTATACGCCAAATGACTCTTATAGGTGGAGGCATAACCATCATGTTAGGGATGTATTAATTAGACCCTTTGCCCCCAACATTCATAATGAAGTTAGAAGGTACCAATAAATGGAGTCCTATGATAAAGAAAAGAAATTACACCACTATAGTTTTAGTTAAGGAAGTCTAAATAAAACATTAAAAATGGGATTCACATGATAAATTAGAGCCTACCTTCACCCAGAATTAGAAAGATAATCTTGAAAAATATTAGACCATAGTAAACTAGCATGAAATATATGCCTAAAGTATGTCATAAGATAGGTGGACAAAACTACCTAAAATTTCTTAAAAGTTAGAATTCTATTCCTTTCATAATTTTAGGATTAGCCTTGAGAAGAGCTAGAATTTATGTTAGGTAAATTTGAGACCCATACTATAGATTAGATTGATTTGAGGTTCACCTACCAATGATTTTGACTCCCTTATAAAACTATAAAAAAATTATTTTATCAAATTTAAATATCATAATATAAGTCTTAGTGTAATATCTACCTTAGTGGTTTTGGATAATTATATTTTCTTAATTTTATAATAAAAAATTAAGTTTTATTTATTTACATTTATGAAGCTAAGTAATTAAATAATAAATTATGATTAAATGTTATGATTATATAAACATTGCTTTGATTTATTATAATTTTTTTATTCATTAATAATAAAATAAATTAAAAATTATTAAAAATATTTAAATACCCTCATGACTTAACTATTAAAGAATCAATACAGATAATTATGAAAAACAAAAATGAAAAGAAAAAGGAAAAAAAAAAAAAAAATGATAAGAACAAGAAGAATTTTTTTTTTAATCTTACATTATATTTACATAAGTAAAATATTTGGTTAAATGTTTAAACATTATGTTACTTTGTTATGCTTATTGCTTGTGTGATTATTGATTAAATTATATGTAAATAATGGAAGTATGTCCTAGTTGAAACATCTCCATTAATAATACAAGTTGGAACAAAAGTTAGATTTTGTTCCAAATAGGTAAAATTTTGTAATTCTAGGCTCAGTTGTGGTTATTCCATATAATTGATAACAACTAGACTCAATTGTTACAAGGTCAAAAGGGTCCATAATGCTCTTTTAATGATATTTGCTTTTGTTTTGAATCTGCGAAGATAGAAAATTATATATAATAGTGAAATTACTAGTGCAATTGATGATAAGGTAACATAGGTCAAACGATTGCTGTGTTTTTTATAAAAAAAAAAATAGTAGATAACTTCTAAGGATTTCTATGGCTTTGATTTGTGTAAGAGTGCTCCCAAACATTGTGTTGCCCTATTATGCTTATTGTTTGACTGATTATTATCTAAACTAGTTTAGATACAAAATATATATATTTAAAAATATTGAGAGTTATAATTTTAAGGCCTTTATCTTCGTTAGTTGGGTTGTTTTAGTTTAAATATTTTAAATGTTTGCAACGGTTGTTTTAGTTTAAATATTTTAAATGTTTTTGTTAATGTCAGTTTTTTTAATTAAAAAAAAAATTATTTACGACGTGACATGTATGACCTCTTTGCCTCCCACCCCTATCTGCCATTGTAAATTATGGAATGAACTTGGGTTGGATGTTGAAACATCTTTATTAATCAAACAAGTTAAAACTTGTTCAAGTTTAATAAATAAATAATGAAATTTCAAATTCTATTCATTATGCTTATTACTTGACTGATTATTAAGTAAATTATATGTAAATTATGGGAATGGACCTCGGTTGGATGTTGAAACATCTTCATTAATCAAACAAGTTAAACCTTGTTCAAGCGTAATATTTATTAAATGACTAAATTTCAAATTTTATGATTCTAGGTTTACTTGTAACTGCGTGCATAATTGATAACCCCAAATTTAATAGTGGTTGTTTGAGAGATGGGCTAAGTGAGCTATGTTCAGTTGGTATTACTTGAAAGCCAATGTCAAAGGGGTCCATAGAATACATTTTTAATAACATTTGCTTCTATTTTGAATTCTTTATGACCTTTTATGATTCATGTTGGAAAAAGAGAAGGTTATATTTACTGATGAAATTATTAGTGCAATTGATAATAAAGTAAAGTAAGTTAAACTATTGATGAGTTTTCAACGACCATAGGCTCCAAGCGTCTCTACGGCTTGCCTGCTTTGGCGTCTCTATTATATTTACTGAAGAAATTACTACTGCAATTGATAACAAGGTAACGTAAGTTAAACTATTGATGAGTTTTCTACGACCATAGCTTCCAAGCGTCTCAGTGGCTTGCCCACTTTGACTTGTGTAAGAGAAACCCCAAACATCAATAGAACATAATCGGTTGAATCTCTGATGTAGATGCCAACAGATTTCACCTTCTCACTACCAACCAAATAAGGCTACGAAAAATGTTGTATAAATGTATTGGCTTAGAATTGTGTTTCCCAACCGTCACGCTTAGCAAGCTTTCAGCCTTCAAAAGCTCTCACATGTGCAATGTGTGTTAGAAATATATAACCTCCTTTGCACCCTCAGCCGAAGGTCGCTCCGAAGGTGAGCGATTCCGGAAATCGCTCACTTAAGGCAGCGACAAAGGGCTTCCCGCAAAAATAGATGATTTGACGCCGCACGTGTTCGCTGTCCATCCGTCATTAATTTCTGCGTGCCATCAGTTGAAGTTTTTCCCGCCTTTGTGTTCCAAGCCCAGCTATATAAACCTTGGAGCAGCTGGAATTTTGAAGTTGATGCAGCTAGATGCAAAGCAGCAGAAGAAGAGTAGATTAGTGAGCAGAGAGTAGATCTGCATCAGTTCCGAGCAGCAATCTCGGTGTTTTTAGATTTCTGTGTTTATCGTGCATTAGTCTTTGCAGATGTCTGTAAACCCTCAATTGAGGTGTTCTGTATTCCGTTCATCCATATAAATAAACTCTCTGGTTTATTTTAGGCGTTTGGATTGTTTTTCATAATACCTGTATGTTTCAATTCACTCTGCTCATCTGCATTCGAGTTTGATTTAGAACCTGCATCCTGCGTTCGAGTCTAGATCTGGAACTGTCTTAACATAGTTTGTGCACTTTTTGTGCTAAGTATTTGAGAGACATCGATCGTTGTCTTGTTGGGCGGATCCGGAAGTCGCTCAAGTTAGTGAGCAACTCAAGCTGCAGATGCTAAGGAGGGAGTTCGAGAATCTGCAAATGAACGAGTCCAAGTCCATGAGCGACTTCTTCACCCAGACGATAGACATCATCAACCAGATGTGGTTGAATGGATAAATCATGCAGAGCCAGAGAATCGTGGAGAAGATTCTCAGAAGCCTACCTGCTAAATTTGACTCTATTGTGATAGCGATAGAGGAGTCAAGGGATCTGACAACCCTCTCGGTAGATGAGCTCATGGGTTCGTTGCAGATGCATGAGCAGAGGCTGAGCCATTCATCTCAGACCTCTTTGGAGCAGGCATTCAAGGTGCAAGTCTCATTCTAAGATAGTGGCAGGCAAGATTCCCACCATGGCACCTCTAGTTCTCAAGGAGGAAGAGGCAGAGGCAGGCGTGGGAAAGGCAACAAGCAAGGAGGACGGTCAAACCCTAATGACGGGGAGACCAACTACAACTTCCATCAGCAAGGAGGAAGAGGCGATGCAAAAAATTAGCAAGCTGGATCTGGTTAGAAGAAGGACAAATCCAAGGTCTAGTGTTACTATTGCAAGAAATTCGGCCATTACACCTCCAAGTGCAAAAAAAGGATGGCCAAGGAGAATCAGTAGCAAGCCCATTACATAGATGAAGTCAAAAATGTTGGGTGCAAAGATGTAGGTGGGAACATGCTGCTGACTTGTAATATTGAGGAGGAGAGCCAGAAGAATGTCCGGTACCTCGATAGCGGGTGCAATAATCATATGACGGGGAACAAGGAGATGTTCTCACAACTGGATGAAACAGTCTAGTCCGAGGTCAAGATGGGGAACAACAACAAGGTTCTCGTGATGGGGAAAGGCAAAATCCTCATCCGCACCAAGCATGGTGAAAGGAAGCAGATCTATGATGTCTACTATGTGCCTGGTATGAAGCACAACTTGTTGAGTGTTGGACAACTCGTGCAGAAGGGACACACTGTCTAGTTCAAATATGGAGCTTGCACCATCAAATACAAAGTGAATGGGCAGATTGCAACTATGTCAATGATAAAAAATAAGATGTTTCCACTAAATATTCAGAATGAATCTTTTATATCTCTGAGTGCAGTTGTGAAAGATGCTACCTGGTTGTGGCATCTTAGATTCAATCACCTGAGTTTCAGTGGCCTGAATTTGTTGCACAAGAAGCATATGGTGAAGGGTTTACCCCTTATTGAGCAACGAAATTAATTTTGTGAGGGCTACTTAGTCGACAAACAGCATAGGGATTCATTCCCTTCAGGGCAGTCTTAGAGAGCATCACAACCATTGGAGCTGGTGCACTCAGATATTTACAGTTCGATGCAGACCAACACGTTTGTCTGCAATAAATACTTCTTGACATTCATTGATGACTTCAGTCGAAAAACATGGATTTATCCCATCAAGCTAAAATCAGAAGCATTCGCTAGATTCAAGGAGTTCAAGGCTCTGGTGGAGAAACAGAGCTGCTACTAGGTGAAAACCCTCAGGACCGATGGGGGAAGTGAATACAACTCCAATGAATTCCAAAAATTCTGCAAGCAACAAGGAATTCGAAAGTAGCTTACTGCTAGATACACACCGTAGCAAAATGGTGTAGCTAAGAGGAAGAACCGAACCATTATGGAGATGGCACGATATATGATGAAGGTGAAGGGTTTACCGCATGAATTTTGGGCAGAAGCTGTAACTTGTGCAGTCTATCTGCTGAACAGATGTCCCACCAAGAGCGTGAAGGATAAAATTCTCGAGGAAGCCTAGAACAATCAGAAGCCAAGTGTGGCTCATTTGCAAGTTTTTGGGTGCATAGCATATGCACATGTTCCAAAAGAGAAGAGACAAAAGCTGGATGATAGGGCAAAGAAATGTATCTTCATAGGGTAGGGTACAGTGAACAGGGGAAGGCATATCGCTTGTATAATCCTGTGACAAAGAATATCGTCATTAGTCACGATGTGAAATTCCTGGAATATTAAGCCTGAAACTAGAAATCGAAGTCTAGCCAGTCAGAGCCAGAAGTTGTTGAGTCTACTGACTTGGAGGAGAGTAGTGTATTACCACCTGTAGCCTCAAGCAGCAATAGCGATGCTAGTAGCAGCACAGCCTCACCATCCTAGTCGCATCCACTTGCAAGCAGAATTCTAAATTTGAAGACACCTGTAAAGCAGAGGAGATTGCAAGACATTTACGAGGCACCCCAAAATCATGAAGATGAGGAGCACTCTGACTTTGCATTCTTTATTGAGTGTGATCCAATTGAGTTTGAAGAGGCAAGTCAGAATCAAAAGTGGGTGAAGGTGATGGATGAGGAGATAGACGCCATTGAGAAGAACGAGACATGGCAACTAGCAGATCTTCCAGCAAGGAAGAAGACCATTGGGGTCAAGTGGGTGTATAAAACCAAGTTTAATGCCCAAGGAGAAGTTCATCGGCATAAGGACAGATTGGTGGCGAAGGGCTACAAGCAGAAGTCAGGCGTTGACTACCATGAAGTGTATGCGCCTGTAGCCCGACTTGACACAGTCAGGATGATCCTGGCACTGGCAGCTCAAAAGGGCTGGAGTGTTTACCAGATGGACGTCAAGTCAGCCTTCCTCAATGGAGTTTTGGAGGAGGAGGTCTACATAGACCAGCCACCAGGTTACAAAATTGAAGGACAAGAGGGCAAGGTCCTGAAGTTGAAGAAGGCCCTGTATGGGTTGAAGCAGGCACCCAAGGCATGGTATAGCCAAATTGATGGCTATTTTCAAGAGAACGGGTTCATCAAATACCCATATGAGCACACCCTATACCTGAAGACAAATGAAGCAGGTGAGCTCATAATCGTCTGCATGTGTGTGGACGATCTGATTTACACTGGCAATAGTGATGTACTCTTTGACCAGTTTCGAACAACCATGAAGGAGTTTAAAATGACAGATTTGGGGCTAATGAAATATTTTCTCGGTATTGAAGTTGACCAATCAGCAGATGGCATCTTCATTTCTTAGGGCAAGTATGTGAAGGATGTCCTGAAGCATTTCAAGATGGAGGACAACAAACCTAACATCACATCTGTTGCCACAGGTTTGAAGCTAAGCAAGTTGGACTCTATGAGAAATGTTGATCCAACTCTGTTCAAGTGGTTGGTTGGCAGTCTCATGTATTTGGCTGAAACTCGGCCAGATCTGATGTTCGAAGTCATCTTGATCAACCGTTTTATGGAGACTTCGAAGGACACGCATTGGCAAGCACGCAAGCGGATCTTGCGCTATGTCAACGGGACGCGGAACCATGACATTTTCTATGTCAAAAGAAACCAGCTAGAACTGGTGGGCTACACAGATAGCGACTGGGATGGCAACACTAATGATCAAAAGAGCACTTCTGGGTATGCATTCCATCTCAGATCAGGAGCAGTATCATGGGCATCCAAGAAGCAACCAATCATTGCGTTGTCCACTGCTGAAGCAGAGTATGTCACCGCCACGTCAACCGCATGCCAAGCAGTTTGGTTACGAAGGGTTTTGGATGAACTAAACCATCCATCGGAAGGGGCGACAACAGTATTTTGTGACAACTTTGCCATAGCACTATCGAAGGATCCAGTGTTCCATGGCCGGACGAAGCACATCGACATCAGGTATCACTTCATCAAAGAGCTGGTGAAGTCGAGCGAAATTCAGCTATAGTTTTGCAGATCCAAGGAGCAGATAGCTGACATTTTCATGAAGCCTTTGAAGGAGGAAGACTTTAGTAGATTGCGGGAGCAGTTGGGCGTCAAAGTTCTCGTGAAATCAGGTTTAAAGGAGGGTGTTAGAAATATTAAACCTGCTTTGCACCCTCAGCCAAAGGTCGCTCTGAAGGTGAGTGATTCCGGGGATCGCTCGCCTAAGGCAGCAACAAAGGGCTTGCCGCCAAAATAGATGATTTGATGTCGCACGTGTTCACTGTCCCATCCGTCATTAATTTCCGCGTGCGATCAGTTGAAGTTTTTCCCGCCTTTGTGTTCCAAGCCCAGCTATATAAACCCTGGAGCAGTTGGCATTTTGCAGTTGATGCAGCTAGACGCAGAGCAGCAGAATAAGAGCAGATTAGTGAGCAGAGAGTAGATCTACATTAATTCCGAGCAGCAGTCTCGGCGTTTTTAGTTTTCTGAATTTATCTTGCATTAGTCTTTGCAGATGTTTGTAAACCCTCAGTTGAGGTGTTATGTATTCCGTCCATCCATATAAATAAAATCTCAGCTTTATTTCAGGCGTTTGGATTGTTTTGCCTTATTCCTGTCTGTTTCAATTCACTCTGCTCATCTGCGTTCGAGTTTGATTTAGAACCTGCATCCTGTGTTCGAGTCTAGATTTGGAACTGTCTTAACACAGTTTGTGCACTTTTCGTGCTAAGTATTTGAGAGACAGTGATCGCTGTCTTATTGGGCGGATCCGGAAGTCGCTCAAGTCAGTGAGCGACTCCGGTCGTCGCTTTTGGAGCAAGCGACTTGAAGCATCAAACTCTAAGTGTTAACGAGCAAGCGACGCCCGCCGTCGCCGCAAGCAGCGCGCGATTTCTGCCGTCGCCGCCTTGGCGAGCGACCCCCGCGGTCGCTCCCCTTAGCGAGCGACGCCCGACGTCGCCGCAAGTCGCGAGCGACGCTCGCTGTCGCTGCCCGTAGAGCGCGACGCCCGTCGT
Organism: Wollemia nobilis; assembly: GCA_028583015.1. Classification (NCBI taxonomy): domain Eukaryota; kingdom Viridiplantae; phylum Streptophyta; class Pinopsida; order Araucariales; family Araucariaceae; genus Wollemia; species Wollemia nobilis. The sequence goes on along the minus strand of JAQPPZ010017175.1, from coordinate 2,383,309 downwards.
CGCTGCTGAGAGTCAGCGATTCCTGCGGTCGCTAGAATTTACAGCGACCGCCGGCTGTCGCTCTCCCAACGAGCGACGCCCAGAGTCGCTACAGTCCAACCGCGACTCCACCAATCGCTAATCTGTCCAGCGTCGTCAGAAAAAAGGGGATTTCGAAAAATTTAAAATCTTCAATGTGATCACTAAAACAACCGGATGACTATTCATTTTCTTTTATCTGTATTCCTCCTCAGCAAGTCATCCATTTCATAAATTATTGTAGAAATTGAGTTTATTTGGATGGCAATAAACCTGGGTTAGAGTCTAGATATTAATGTTATTTGCACGATGTATATGTAGTTAGTTTATGATATATTTAATGAAAGATATAAAGCTAGTGTTTTTCTTGTATATATATTTAGTGAAAGCTTTCTAGTGTTTATATTCTAACACATTATATAATACAATATAACAAACTCATGCACTTCTGTCTGAAAGATGCAAGGATTAGAACCATAGTAATGCTGTGTTTTCCTACGGCAAACTGATTGCGTAACATAAATATTAGTTTCCTGTGGCAAACTAAATGTATAACAGATATATTAGTCAATGAGTAGAACACCAAGCGCAAGTAATGCAGTAGGTTGGCAAGCTATAGAAAAGTATGTTTCTTGTACTACACCAAAGTATGGCTTAAAGAAGTAGCGCAAGCAGAGACCATCCTGGCTCACAGTTGTCCACAAATTCAGAGTAATAAGTTCAAGCACACAAATGTAATTTTGGGTGTTAAATTTACCCGTTCAATTATAAAAAAAAATGAAAGCAAAATAACAAATAAGTACTTCTAGAAATGTTGAATAACTCTCCATATTTGGTAAAAGTTTATGCCTATTTACGTATAAATAATATACCGAGTATGTTGTTTCACGTATTTTATTTGAAATAAAAATTTACCGATGAAAGAGGTATAGTGGTAATTTTCTAAATTCTTATAAAAACAAAATAATAAAAACGTTGCCCATTCCCATTGTTTCACATAAATCAAGGTTAATACAGTGTCAATGAACATAATAAATCTGAATGCCAAAATTTTCTTCACCTTACTAGCTACTTACTACACTAGTATTATTCTAAGGGGAATAAAACTTAAAATAATTTACTTATGCCTAATATAATATGGTTATATTAATGATTTTAAATTTTATAAATAATTAAGTGTAAATTTTTTTTTAATATATATATATATATATATATATATATATATAATTTTACATTAATTATAATATATTGTACGTTAGTTTTATTTTATTTTATAATTATTATTAAATACAATTCAGAATATAATATTGAAAAATATAAATCTTATTTAAAAATAATAATAATAATGTAAAAAAGTTGAATGGTCAAATTTAGGTCTTGATATAGTTCAAAGTTTAGTTGTCAAAATAAACATATTTTTGGGTAACATAATCTTAATTTGAATTTGATATGGAGATGTCTAGGAAATGATGTGGAACATAAAGGGAATCAAGTGTGACAAGGGAAGGAGTGCAACTAGAAATCAATCAAGAAGAAGAGGTGTTGTAATAAGAAAAGCATGGGATTCCTCCTTAAATAAGGAGCATTCAAATGATCATATAAGTAATATTTACAAGTTATACAAAATTTGACTCATGTTATCATGGAATGATCTCTAGGAACACAAGGTCAAATGCAAAATCCAACAATAACCAAAGAAAAAAATCCTTATTTGCTCAATCACAACAAGGTGGAGCTCAAGAGATACCTATTGTGAAGGAATGAAGAAGAGATATCTTTAAAGTTTTGAAGAAGATTAAACCACCTAAGTTTGTTGGAGCCACTAAAGAAAAAGTCATACAATAATATCTTGTGAAAATGGAAAGGTATTTAGACTTGATAAATTTTCTAGAATGACAAAGCTAAGATTATCATATTTTAGTTAGAGGGTCCTACAATGGTATGATAGATGAATGAAGAGAACATAACGAAACTTGATAAAATGAAAGTTACTTGATGTTAATTGAAGAGAATTTTAGGGTGTACATTGTGTAGGTGTTTATTCAATAGAAAATTTAAGAGTTTTATAATCTTGATGAAGGAAGTGGATTGATAATTAAATATGAATAAATGTTTGTAGAGTTCTTAGGAGATATACCAACCCTTGAAAGTGAAATTATTTTAGTAGATTATTTTCTCTATGGATCAAGGTTGACCTTGGCTTGAATTATCATTATTCAACCTTCCTCTTAGAAGGAAGCATATAGATAAGCTTTAAAATAATTGTATAATAAATTTATATAATACCAAATAAAATAGTATTTTTTCTTTCTTTGAACATAAATATTTTGCAAGCAAGCTCTTCTTGAGGAAGATGGACAAGGGGGGGCTATGGAGTAGGAGAAATTTTAATTTAGTGGTACAAATAGATTTTTAGGGCCATATCATAGGCAATATGGACCTAAGCAACGATCTTCATCAGGTTAATCTAGATTATTTCAGTTTAATTGACATAGAGGACCTATTTAACGTGGAGGAAATTCAAGATTTCAATAATCATCTCAAACAATACCCATATTTTAGTCTTGAGGGAAACAACAATGATCAATGAGACCTACTCAAAGCATACCCAATGTTTGACTAGTTGGAGGTTATTTTAAGTTTGAAGGACCTAATTATATTGGGAGCTTCCCTCAAGAAGGGTAGAAGATTAATACAATTGGAGTTCAATCATCAACACAAATGGGAAGTACTACACCTTTGAAGCATCGATTGTTTGAGATAATGAATGATAGATAAGCATAACATTAGAACTCAATTATTAAAGCATCATGTATTGTTCATGACTATAATGTAACTATTTGGATAGATCCAAGAGACACCATTTATTTTATTAATGTTAATTTTATGAATAAGCTTAAGTTAGTAGAGCAAAAGAAATATGACTTTGGAGAGATGATTATGCCTTCAAGGATCCAACAATTCATAAGGAGGTAACACTAAGATAAAAAATTGATTTCAAACATTATAAGACATGTCAATAACTATTAATGATATTTTTGGGTATATATGAGATTATCTTAGGAATTAATTGATTAAGTAGACATCAAAAAAAATTAATTGTTACTTCAAAGAGGAGAAATATCTTGATCAAAATAGAAATTAAAAGATGATTTATGAAGTGAATAGGTCAATATCACTCCACATAATATCTGCAATGCAACTTAAAATAGGTATGATAAAAGGATGTATACTTTATGCTATATGTACTAAAGATATGTAAGAAACAAATGTTAAAAATAGAGTATATTCCATCACTTGGGTCATGTAAATGTATTTTTCAAGGTACATACTTAGGACATTAGATTACTTTAAGGGGAATTTATCTAGTTAATGCAATGTAATAAATGCACAAGTGTCAATCTGCAAGTTGTATATGTGCAAGTTGTCCCTTGCACAACTAGGTAGAGTGTTGGTCAAGGAACCTGTCTTCCTATATAAGAAGGGCCTCATTGTTAGATAGATATGAGAAGGGGGACATAGATAGATAGAGCTACTTATAGTGTATTCATAGGTAGTAGTACAGTGTTGTGTAGATCACCAAATATTGGTGATGAGTGCAATGTAGTTTAGTAGCTTCATTAATGGAGTGTTCATTTTCTCCATATCTACATTGTATTCATTTATGTTATTTCTATTTATAGCATACTACAATCATCTCAAATATTTACTTTATTTTATATTATTCTGCATCTTGTGATTGTTATATCCCATTGCTCATTACATCAAAATCTAACAGTGGTATTAGAGCCACAGTAGATCTAGTCATAGTAGTTCAATAGGAAAACTACCATTATTATTGAACCTGAGTTTTTTGTCAACCTAACGCACCGTTGGACCAGCCACTATTAAAACTCTCATAATATTCTAGGTGGTAGAATTAGGGAGAGTCACAAGTGATGACTAAAATAAATATTAGTTCCAGAAACACTGAGATTATATTTGACTAGAGTCTTTCCATAGAGTTGCAAGAAAAATTTGTGAAGACCATGACTCAGCATAAAATCCACTAGATTGACAGATCATCTAGTGAATATCATCCAAGATATTTTGAAATTGCTAACTATTACCCAAAGTTTCTTTTGTTACAAAAAATTAATTCTCAGATGATTGGGACTCCAAAAAAAAACTAGGAGACTCCAACTTCCTTTTCCAAAGGTCAGTGTGTCTTCATAGTGCAGAGATTAGTTCCTTACTATGGAAGAAGACTTCTGGTGAAGATTCATGGTGAATTTAGGAGACTAAAGATCTCCATTGCTAGATTAAAGAACTTCACAGTTGAATAAAAGGGGCATAAAAGTATTGATATATAAAATGCCATAGAAGCCTTGAAGAAAAGGCCATAGAAACCTTGAAGAAGAAGCCATAGAAGTCTTGATACTAAAAATTACATAGAAATATTGCTACTGAAAAGGCCACAAACTTTATACTAAAAATGCCACAAAAGCCTTGATACTAAAATGACTATAAAAGCCTTGATACTGAAAAAAATACCATAAAAAACCATGATCCTAAAGAAGACTTCAAAAAAGAATATCTGATTCAAAAGTAGATTAAGATTTTAGTAATAATATTTTGTTGTAGGGAAAGAAGATTCATTGAGTTGGAAAACTTCCTATAAGAAAATTAGGAAGAGTATCTTCTTCAGAATCAATTCAACACTTGAAGCAAAATTGAAGAAGATCAGGAGAAGATCTCATTGAAGAACTTCCATTCTTGGAATAAGAAGAAGAAGAAGAAGGACTAAGAGAGTCCTACGTGAATCCAAAAGCAACAAAATTAGAGATCCATAAGAAGATCTCACCACCAAAACTTCTAGGAGCAGAAGGTTAAAGAAAATATCTCAAGGAAGACCAACAAAAGTTACAATATCAAAGACCTTGGAAATGTCTCATCCAATAAAATACTAAGAGAGCCTTACTAAATAAATCCTCAAAGGAGAACTCATTAGAGAAATCCACTACCAAGGAGAAGCCCCTAATAGTGAAGGACTTGGGACAATTATCACCATCCGACAATAAGCCCAAGAGAAGAATAATTTGGCAAGGAGTGCTAAATTCGAGAAGAAGAATTTGGCAAGGAGTGCCAAATCCAAGAATAATTTGGCAAGGAGTGCCAAATCCTAGAAGAAGAATCCATTTAAGACCTCAATATATTCAAAATATTGAGAAGATCCTGCTTGAAGTTAGAATTCGACAAGAAGACTTGAAGACGAAAGGAGCTCACCAAATCCAGAATATTTGAAGATTACCTCTCACAGGTAGAAGGCACCGCTTCAAGCCAAATACTTCTCCAAATATACCGCAGAAGGAGGAGACCACAAGAGGAGAATAAGCCACAAAATCCTAGGCTTGTGAAAGAAATTTTAAGACCATATTTTGGTGAAGAAGAAGTTGTTCAGGACAGTCTACAAAGAGCTACAAAATCCTACTCAAAGCGTCAACTTGATGATCTTAGAAACCAATATCCACATCCTCTACAGAACCAACAAAAGAGCTACAAAATATTTTCAAAGATAAGCAAATTGTGGTGCAATTAGATTTATTAATTGGATTACTTATCAGATTTGGTAAAGCACCTTAATTTGGATTAAAGTTGCAAGAAGAAAAATTGGATTACAGTCTTCAAAAGTGCAAAAAGAGAAAAGTTATTTTTAAGGTTCATTTACACATTAATTAGGATTTTATTAGATTTTAGAATTAATTCTATCAACTATCTAGAATCTACTTTGAAAAAGGAAAAAAATTACTAAGTCCTACAATATTAATTGTAGTGAAATTGCAGAATAAACCTTGAAGATTCATTACAAATTATTCTTGATTAGTTGCAGTAAATTGATTAAGTGCATTAATTTGAGAATTGATTGGAGTGATAAAGTAAAATTGTTAGTGCATTAAAAGGAAGTCTATTAGATTCATTTGCACTATTCTATTGTTCTCAAAAGGATTATTATTTGTGTTCTCGAGAAGGAAACAAAATAAAAATTGTCAAAGTGTCTAAAGATATAATTAGTGCATACAAATTTACAACACATAGTGGCCAATTGAAGCCATAAAAACATGTTATAATCCTCCAAAAACTGGGAGAAGAAGATGAATAACCAAAATCATAAATAGAAGCTTCAAATATTGAGACTTGGTGAGTCTCAAATCCAAAGCATTACAGGGTTAGTTTCAAGGAGAAAAGTGCAAAAAATTGCACCATATAAGGATATTCTATCTACTTATATCTAAGCTTGGATTTGTCATCATAATATGCAAGCAAAAAGAGGAAGGTATCTAAGAGAAGAGATAACCTCAAAACCCCTACACTGTATTAAAAATATTTACCACATAAGTCAGAATATTAGACCTACAAAAAGAAGTGCAATAAAGGGTGCTAAAGGCATCTTATTTACAAATATTAGTAATTGGGTTGCACTTCTCTAACTCATTCTATGTAGGAAAAAAAGGTAGATTGGAAAGTGTCTCAAAGGTACAATACAAGTAATTTGAACCAACCAAAGGTGGTCTAATGCTAGCAGTCTCCCAAGCATAACAAAGAGCCACAAATATAGGCTCATCTTCTACATATATTGGATGACCAAACCTACAAAATACAAGGCACAAATCCAAGGAGAAATCAAGCAGTGTATAAGCAAAGGAAATCGAAGCAAGCATACGTCCAATCAAGGAGCATTCCTACCATAAGCAGAGCATCATAAAGTCTTCATCAAAGCACTACCATATCTCCACCAAAGCTCCTCCATATCTCCATAAAAGCTCCACCATAAGCATTGCTTGGCTGAAAATATCTCAACATCAATGAAGTACAACAAAGAACAAGGTGGAAGAATACATTGAAAGGCTTGCAAGAAGGTATTGATAATACAAGGGCATGCAAAGGAAAAAGGATGCCACTTGTCATTCTCCAAAATAACCCTAGAAAATACCCATGAAGGAGATGTTACAGCGTTATCTTGGTGGTAGAAGAGTTTCATACAGTCAGAAGCATTACAACAAGTAGAACCATCTCTTGGACAACGCACGAAGAGAGAGTGAAGAAAAACATCTCAAGCGAAGGTGACACTTGTCACAAGCATTGAGACAGGATTGGTGTCTCCACCAAACACCCGAAGCATTCTTGGAATATTTGAAAAATTACTGTGATACTTGTCACTCTATTGACTACCTATTAAATATGACTTAGATGCAGCAACGGTAGTAAGCAATTTGGAAGTGACTCAGAAAGAAACTTGGCAGCACCAAGGTAGAAAAATGGTAGCAACTCGACAACAACTCGAAGTGCAATATGAGAGCAATTTGATAGTGTTTATAAGCAACATATTACTCTTGGTCAAATGGGTCAAGGAAGCATTTAAGAGAGTGTTGAAGTGAATAGCAAGTGGAAGAATCCTTCATTACTCACAACACCCAAGAAGGACAAACTACCACTGATTTCATAAAGGCGCAAAGCCTTTTTAAGGTACAATTTCCCCATCTAATTTAATTTCTTTAAAAAGGGAGTTATAAGGTTATATTATAAGGTTGAAGTATTAAAAGAAATCAATACTTATTTTAAAGCAAAACTTAGGGAAATTAAATATCAAATTTTATTAATATTTGCAAAACTCAACCTAGGAAAAATACGGGATAGTACTTGGAATTAATCCATTTAATTTTTGCAAATACTAATGTGTTCTAATTTTCCAAATTTGGGAGTTATAACAGCTACAACACCAAACTAAGTTATTGGAAAATAGAAACACTTAAATAAAATCCTAAGGGATATAAAAAAAGGTTAAATAGATTTTTGTTAAGGTTGGAAATTTATAATATTCTTGTCTCAAAAACTTCTCAAAAGGGACAAAATAAATCTAGCATTAAAACCTCTTCAAAATTGAAAAGTTCTTAGTTCAATAGGAGTAATAAGGTGTTAAGAAGTTGATTTTTTATCTTTAAAAAACTGTACAAAATTAACAAGAACTAAATTATATTTTATAAAATCACTATATCATATTTCAAAAATATCTAGGGAATCATAAGACATTCTACAAAACTTGATAATAATAATATCTATTAAATATTATCAAGTTGGAAAAGATATAAGCTTTCTACAAAAACTTGAAATTAGGTATACATACTCTCATTACTAGGGAGACATAAGGAAGCCTACAAACCTAAGGATTAATAAAGGTTTTATAAAATCAAGCTTATATACTTCAATTAGGAATCACATATCTAAAACTAGGGAGCTATAAGGTAGACTACTCCATCCTAAATAATCTAGGTTATACAAATGACTACTAGCATGCTAAACAACATTTTTATAAGTGGAATAAGGAAAATACCAATCAGGATTATGCATAAGGGGTCAACCCCAAAATGTACTTACAAAAATTTGGCAAATCAGTTTCAAAATCTAGGGTAATAGTATCCAAACACATGTAGAAGGTTCACTATTATTAGGAGCAATGTTAGAAATTTAAACTTAAAGTGGTTAAATTATTATAAAACTGGGGCGAATCAACCCAAAAAATAATTTGCACCTAGAAATTTCTGGCTAATGGGTCCTCGTCAAGGGTCCCAAATACTAGCCAATTTCAAATTTTGAAAATACTAATTTTAGCCAATTTGGTGAATAATAGCCGCTATGCATAACCCTGATACCAATATGGATTAAAAACCTGATGGATTACAATGATGAAAATGGAAAAGAAAAGGAATAACTAATACAATACAAAATAAGTTATGAAATCAACAACTATGTAAAGAAAGATTCATTCAGTGAATCTGATGACCAAAAATAGCTTCAACAAGACTTTATACAAAAAGAAATAGCTTCAATTGTGCACATATGGTTAGAACGTCTTATCAATGGGATAAACAAACATGATATTCCTAATATAGACTACAAAATTGTCATATCATATCTACTATGCACTCATTGCAATCAATATGGTCATGAAAAGACCATTTTTTGGATTTTCTATCCATGCAAGTATTGTGATGGAACAAATCACTCATATTTCTCTTGTCACTTAAAATATAGGTACTATAAAGACTATGAAAGAAGATTACTTCATAGAAAAAACTGTTATCTTCATAAAATTATTTCATATGGATCTACTAATATTGAGCTCAAGGTTGATACTTATGAAAGACAGAAAAATAGGTCTTTCATAGGTACAAAGTAAAGAAGAATAACCAATTCAGATCCACTCAAGACATCCAATATCATGAGAGCAATGGTCCATCAAAGATGCCTGATATCAAGGAACAAATAATGGAAAAATACGAGAGGCCATGACATGAAGACTAAAGCAGTAGAAAAGAACCAAATCAAGACTGCTCTAAATAAGCCAAAGATTATCCAATAGAAGAAGATCCATATTGAAGACTAAAGTCTTAAATACCCAAATAATGTAATACAAGGGAGTGTTATAAATAGAGTATATTCCATCATTTGGGTCATGTAAATGTATCTTCCAAGGTACATACTTAGGAAATTAGATTACTTTAGGGGGAAGTTATCTAGTTACTTCATGCAATGTAATAAATGCACAAGTGTTAATGTGCAAGTTGTATATGTACATCTAGGTAGAGTGTTGGCCAAGGAACCTGTCTTCCTATATAAGAAGGACCTCATTGTTAGATATGACAAGGGGGACATAGATAGATAGAGTTGCTTATAGCATATTCATAGGTAGTAGTGCAATGTTGTGTAGATCACCATATATTGATGATGGATGCAATGTAGTTTAGTAGCTTTATTAATGGAGTGTCCATTTCCTCCATAGCTACATTGTATTCATTTATGTTATTTCTATTTATAGCATACTTCAGTCATCTCGCATATTTACTTTCTTTTATATTATGTTGCATCTTGTGATTGTTATCTCTCATTGCTCATTACATCAAAAGCTAACAACAAAGAATAACCTAACTTAGATTCTCATCTTATTCTTCAATAATATGCATATGTGTTTCCAAATGATTTACCATGGTGACCATCATCAAGAGAATTAGATTTCTTTCTATTGAGTTATTACTAGGTACAAAACTAGTCACTAATGCACCTTATAGGATGTCTATAGTAAAATTGAGTGAATTGAAAAAAAATATTACAAAGTATTCATGGGAAAGGATTAGTTCGATCCAATGCATCACTTTGGGATGCACTAGTGAATTTTATAAGAAAAAGGGATGGATCCCTCAAGTTGTGTATTATCAATTATCAATTAAATAAGGTTATTATCAAAAATTGATACCCTTCACCATATATTCATGATATTTTTAATTAATTGCAAGGAGATACTATATTTTACAAGACTAATTTGAGGTTAAATTATCACAAAATATGTATAAATGATGAACATAGTCCAAAAATGGCATTTCAAATTAGGGGTGGTCATTATGAATTCATTATGGTACATTTTCAATTAACTAATGCTCCTATAGCATTTATGGGATTGATGAATATTGTTTTGCATAAGTACTTAGAAATGTTTGTCATAGCTTTTGGATGATATATTGATATATTCTAATACAATAAAGGAACGTAAAGAATATTTAAGACTTATGTTACAGTATTTATGAAAACAAAATTTGTATGCAAATAATTATAAATGTTAATTCTTTAGTTAAAGATGCAATATCTAGGACATTATTTCAAGAGAATAAATTTCAATGGACCCAAGCAAGATAAAGGTTATAGTAGAATGACCAACACCAAAAAAATATGTTTGAGGTAAGAAGTTTTATGACACTTGTTGGATATTATCACAAAACTGTAAGAAATTTTTTAAGAATTGCCAAACCCATTACTTCACTACTACATAAGGATAAAAAAAATAATTTGGTCTAAAAAATGTGAATCAAATTTTCAAGAACTAAAAATAATTTTAATAAGTGCTCCTCTATTAGCAGTAGTTGATCCAAACAAATCTTATGTAGTATGCATAGATACTTATATTGAGGTGTTAGATAGGGTTTTGATGCAAGAAGAAAGAGTAATTGCTTATGAATTTCAAATGATTAAGGACCACGAGCTCAATTATTTGGTTCATGATTTATATTTGGTTGCTATCACTCATTCTTTGATAATGTGGAGGTATTACTTACGAGGAAAATTTTTTGGTTTAAAAACAAACCATCAAAGTTTAAGGTATTAATTCTCATAATCTAGTTTGAATGCTCATAAATGTTGATAAATGAATTTTTTATGTGAATATTATGTTTATGTTATGTATATTAAAGGGGAAAAATAAGGAGGTTGATGCACCCAACAAAAGAGGACATGATTATTTCATGGTGATTGTGATGATGGATCTCAAGCAAAGAATTAAAGAGAGACTAGCTCATGACCAATAGTTTTGAGAGGTGATTCTTGCATGTCAAAGTACATATATGGTAGAAGCTAAATATAAAGGGTATTTTATTATTTTAAAAGTGTTGCTAAGATTCATAATGATATATATGTGCCTAAGGTAGAATATTTCCTAGAGTCAAAAGATGTATGTTGATATAAGAAAATATATTTTGGCTAGATTTAAAGGACATTGCTATATATGAGTTGGTGTTTAAAGTATCAAAGGGTGAAAGTTGAACATCAATTCCTAACAAGACTATCTAGAATAGAAATGGCATGTTTTTATGGATTTCATCATGATATTAACTTTTCCTCAAATGAAGACACAATGCAAATTGATGGTAATTTATAAATTAACAAAAAAATACACATTTTATGCCGCTAAATATACCCGTGAGGCAAAAGACCTAACGTAGTTATATGTGGATCAGATTTTGAGATTGCTAACCTAGTTTAATTTAGTAGTACATATCACCCTTAGGCTGATGATAAAATGGAAATAATTAATAAGGTGTTGGAGGATATGTTAAGAATATATTTTAGGGATCAACATAGTTAATGAGAGAAATATTTGAATTTCGTAGAGTTTGCATATAATAATAGTTATCATAGCTTACTTGGTATGACTGCATATGAAGCTCTTTATCATTGATATTGTAGAACTCCTTTGAGATGGAATCAACTAGAGGATTGGGTCATCATCAATCCTAAAATATTGTGATACATGGAGGAACAAGTGATTAAAAACAATCAATATTTGAAGCAAGCACTAGATAGATAAAAAAAATGTTGATGCTCATAGGACTGAAAGGAAATTCATCATTAGAGATAAGTTATTTATCAATGTGGAAAGAGAAAGGGCAAGAGTAGTACCAATAACAAGAAAAGAATAATTTATGGATTTGATTCATAGGTATGATTTTTTAACCTTAGATCATATTTGCATAAATAGAATAGTTGTATGATGATATATTTGCAGATTGTGTCATTTTTTTATGCTTATTGCTTGAGAAGTTATTGATTAAATTATTTTTAAATTATTGGAGGGAACCCTAGTTGGATGTTGAAGCATCCCCATTAATCAAACAAGTTGGTGCTTATTCCAAAATTATAATATTTATTAAATAATGAGATTTTAAATTTTATTGTTATGGGTTTAGTTTTATTTGCTTGCATAATTGATAATCTCATATTCAGTAATGGTTTTCTATGATATGGACTAGGATTAGTTGGTTTTTCTTAGAATATAGGATCCAAGAGGGTCCACAATGTCTTTTGAATAATATTTGCTTTTATTTTAAATTTAATTTCTACTATGCAAGAGCATTTTAAATGATCTTTATGATATTTTATGACTTATGTTGAGAAAAGAGAAAGTTAGGTTTTCTAATGAAATAATTGTTACAATTGATGAGAAGGAAGGTAGGAGTCAAATAATTGATGAGTTTTCTATGACCTTACCAAAATATTATAGATAGTCTCCAAGCATAAATATGGCTTGTCCATTTAAACTTGGCATAAGCATGCCCCCAAATATCAATAGAGCATAATCTAATATATTGGTTGAATATTTTGTGTAGATATTAGTAGTTTTCACTTTATCACTATAGATCAAATAAGGTCATGGAAAATATTATACATATCTATTGGTTGATGTTGGATGGATATTAACTTGACTATCATCTATGGTAAAAAATACTATTTATTTTCCCTATAATTTACATTGTGTGACACGTGGAAAAAGGGCCCACACATAAAATTGGAGAAACAATTTTCATATTTACATTGTATTTATTATATGTTGGAGGAGAAAAAAAGGAATTTAGTGTAGAATGTTATGCCTTACAAATAATCGTAATGCTTAGATACTAGAGTGGTTCAAATTATTTCCTTTATGCTTCTCTTTAGTGGGTTATAGAAAGAATGTGATAATTGTATATAAAAACATGATGGTGTCCCAAAATAGAGGAGAGACTATCTAGTAAGATATACATGCATAATTGAAGAACTACTTGACACTAGAAAGATCTTGTTGGGGATTTTTCCTGCATCCTTGGGATAAGCTATTATGCTACAGGAAAACCTATACCAACAAGCAATTACAGGATCTGGTCGACCTGCCTCTTTAACCTAGGAATAGAGTTCTTCAATATTTTCTAAACAAACCAAGTATGGTAAGGATACCCTTGAGGTGAACTTAAAGTTTTTAACATTTTAAGTTCATGCTCTTCCAGATTTATGGTGGTGAATTAATTTTTTTTTATAAATTTGACCAAGCTAAAACAATAACAAGTCAATTATACCTTATCTATAACTGGTGCCTTAATCCTTTGGGCTATTGTAGAAAGATTTAATAACAATTCAATGAAATATAAAGAATGAGGAAAATAAATAATTGGTGCAATTACATTCATTCGAATATCGTAATAAACATAACAGTTGACCAATGAAAGAAACATCCACTATGCGTTCAAATAATGTAACTCATAATGAAGACACACACAAAACTGATAACAAAGTTATAACAGGAAAGAAGCCCAGAATTGTATTAATATTTGGATTTGATTATATGAAGAGTTGGCATGATTTTATCATTGAACCCTTTAAAGATTAATACAACAAAAATCCTCATTCGAATATCATAACAAGGGCTTTCCACTCTCCTATTCGAATATTGTAATAGTAGAGTCTCTAGATTTTTGGCTCAATAATATGAAAATGATATCAGCTTCTTAGGAACTTTCCTATCATACCCTGCACAACAATGGGAATAATAAGGGATGGAAAAAGAAGAAGGATACAAAGGGAATACAACAACAAAGAACGGACACTTGAGTATAATCTCTATCTTCTTTCTTGTTGTGGACGTACCTTTTATAGTTGTAGCAGCTCTATAACTATCAAAACTACTTTCATTTGGACTGTCCACTTGGTGCCATCCCCTACCTTGTCATAGGGCGGGTGTTGTATAGCCTGTTATTAGTTGTTCCAAAATCAAAACTTATTCCTAATATGTCAAAATTTGGTCCAGTTGTCATCCACCTAGTCCTCCCTATTTAACTCGACCTTGTGACTTTAATTGTTTATCTTGAAGTGATATCTTGTCTTAACCGAATATTATCACGTATACATGTTACCATGACCTGGTGCTTTATAATTGATCACATTGGTCTCCTAGACTGAGAAGATTACTGAAGTTGGATGTATCATCTTAAGATCAAGGTTTTCTCCAAATGCATGGGGGCCTAACTTACGTTCTAGGAAGCAAAGGGTCATTACAAAGATATGATACATTAGGCCCTCAAAATTAGTGGAGAAGAACAAAGAATTAGAGGTACACAAATTAATGAAACCATCAACAACATGGTACTTTAATAACTATACTCCATCAGGGTGATACTTCTTTAACTATATTCCATCAGGGTGCAAAAATTTCTAGAGGTGTTCTTCTATCTGGTTTGCACCTCTTGATTATTATACTACCGGTGATATTGGACCCCTTGAATCACATATTTCTTCCATTTCAACTCACTGCTAATGCACTTTGATCCATATTCAAAATTTTACTTGGTCCTTAGAATGAGTGTTTTCCTATATGAAGTATGAGTTGGGTGAGTTATTCTATCAGTCAATGATAGATGTGTTAGATCCTGTTGATCTAAGAACAATCTAGTTTGCTTTGAAATGATGATCTTACATCAACCAGATCCTCCTTTTGCATCATTTGGTTCATGAATCGTCCTCCATTTGTTCGATTCATAATAATTCATTTTAATTTACTGGATTTGTTTGTGCGATAAGAGGAGCCCCATAGTTCTAACTTGGATAAGATTTGAATTCATTTCATTCAGCGTATTAATCAATATGTTTGCTTTACTTATCTTACCACCTCACTTTTTGTAGTGGGTCAGCCTGTCGTGGGCTTATTTTCCTTTTTAGTGAATTTTCATAACTTTGGTGTATGGATTTGGAGTAGAGTCTACACATGTGCAACTTCTTGATTGGCCTCTAGTTGCATTAGTGAGGTCATTATCACCTCCAACATCATGTTGACCTTCCTTGGACTGGAAATCTCTTAGGAATTTGGATTCGACACATGTTGGTACCATACTATGTGTGTATCTGCGGTCATTGATCATTACTTGGCCGACTGAGTTTTGGATTTATTTTTACTCTAAAATTTATGTGGTTTGATCGAAACTCTTTCATTTATTGATTGGATTCGATTGATGAATTTTTTGTTCATTTACTAGTTGACAATCGTCAGGGTGTTTCTTAGTGTCGAATCGGCCTTTACCTCATATGTGCTGCTTTTAAAACTTGTACCAACCTTTATCGTGGGGGTCAATATAATAATGACATTTAGCTAAACTAAAATGCATGCAAAATTTAATATCGATATACCTTGATTTTGACTCATTTTACCTTTGTTTGGTTTGGTCAATCTCCACCATCTGTTTCATATCGATCAAAAACATTCGACGGTTGTGATTTGTTTGGTTGACAATATATGGGTATTCATCCCTTTTCAGTTGAAATATTTCAATGACCCAGCTTTGACCATGTCATTGCTTTGGCCGATCAATCATTATTATTTTTTCTTGGTATCGGTCGGTCGATCTATGTTTCTCATCGATTGAGCAATATTGTTATCACCACGTGGGATTTTGTTTGATTGAAGGATTTCATTGTTGATGAGTCAATCAACTTTGACTGAATGGTCTAATCGGATCTTAGGTCAACTGATTCATTGATCATTGATTTTTATCATATTTCAATTGATCAACTTTGGTTGTTGATGAGCTTTCAGTCAATGATTTATATTTTTTACACGTGTTCGGTCGGTCATTCCCTCCTTTTGTCCAAGCACTTTTTATTCTGTCTTTGAATTTGAAACTTTTGTCTTTGATAGGGTTCTCAAATTTAGCTTCAACCAACTTACTTTTTCATGTTAAGTTGCTCGTCTAATTTATTACTATTTACGGTCAATTATTTGTTCATATATTTACTGACAGTGCTTTAACCAAATGAATTGACCGTTTTTGGTTAATACTTTTGTGTTGAATAATGTGTCATCATTGCACTTGATCAAAAGACTTTGAATTGTCAATATGTTTTCAGTCGAGTGGTCGGTCTCTCAATTCATATTTGATTATCATCAGTTGAATGGCAGATCTTCATCACACTTATTTTATCCAATGATTGGTCGATCGGTTGATCTTTTATTACCGTCAACTAAAAGTTTGTTTGATTGGTTCTTGGAATTTTTTTGCTTTTGGATATGGTTTTGTATATTTTGGTTGATTAGCTGATGACTTTATTTTTATTACATAGCCGATCGGATCGGTAGTTCACAATATTTTGGAAATACGGGTAGGGAACCCCTTAAGTTTCATTGAAAGGAACTTGTTCCTTAAGGGTGCATGGTGGTTAGGCATGTTTACAATTGAGGCCATTTTATGGAGGATGACCAATCATAACGATAGAATTGTTAAGAGTGAATGACTTAAGCATTTGAAGGTTTTATTAATCTTCAAAGAATATTAATCAATGAGATCATTCTGAGATAATTAATTGCTTAAGATTTGACTTATTCATTAGCATATCACAAAACATGGACCTCTTTATGACCTTCAAAATTTTGAAATTATGGGTACATTCATGTTGTATCAATTTTAGCTACAACATAGGCTCTGAATAGGACAAATGGTGTATTTCACAGGTATTTGAGAACTCCAGACTCTTCGGTTATTAATAAGACTTTAATGAGTTGACTTGGACCTTTATTTGCCAGAGGATTACTACAAAAGTAAAAACAACAACACAAAATATTATCTAAATAGCCTAAAAAGAAAAATTCTTAATCAAATAAAATCAGAGGCTCTGGTTTAAATACAGATGAACTTTCACTTCTAAAGGCTAGTTTTCTAGCAATATCTCCAAGGTGGTTTTAGAAAAAATCTATCCAAAATTACTATCACATCAAGCCTGGGCCCAAAGTGTGTGCTTGGGTATTTTTTTTTTAGTTTTCCTGATCAAAAATATTTTTTATCAACTTGGAAGGAGTTAACCATTACCTACAAGTAGTCGAAGCTAGGTGGAATTACCATTATCTAGAATAATTATAAGAGTGAGTGGACCTTATGCTATGGAGAGTAACGAACAACGATATGGGATGTCATTCCAGGTTATCGTATGAGGTAGTATCGTGAGGGTTCTCATGATTCATGATTCAGTTGAGGAATAGCCAATAGTAACTCAAGACTAGGGGAGCTGGTATTCAAGGTTGTAAAGTCCAAGTGATAGATATAATGGGGTGTCTTATCATCAACTATGATGTGATCTAAGATATCTAGACCCAAAGCCATAGTATTAATGAGCCCTGATAGCATCCATAGAATGATGAACTGCTTTTAGGCACTAGGCATAATAACGCTAACTCTAGCATGAGCTTAAAGCAAATTATGAACTAGTACCAAGTAATGGTCAATGTGACCAATGTCCTTCATGATACGAGATGGGGAAACTATGTGTCCACCCTTCTAGGTATTATAGACCTTGGAATGATAGACCCTTGCCGAGAACCCAGAACTCGAGTTACGAGAAGGTGGTTCTCATAAATGGAAACATATTACAGGATTTGGCCAATCTTGAGTACTCATGATTCTGTCTACAATGGTCAATGATCTCAGAGTGCAAAAACCTATGACTATGTACTAATATAAATTTGGGTGTGCATCTATCAGTTGTAACTTTGTTATCAAGTAATTAAAAATTTTGTTTTTGATATTTTGACAACCAGAAGAGTTAGACCTGGGTTGTTACAATTGGAGGCCTATTAGTGATTTTACTCTTTTAAAGATATTTGCCTTGTCATTGCTCCACTTCCAGTCAAGCATTTATAGCTCTAATGGAGGTGATCTTGATCCTTTGTACCTGATCTACTACCAGTTAGACATATATAGCCCTGGTAGAGGTTATACAGGTAGCCCCAAGCACTTGCTCAACTTGCATTATTGAGGTTTTTCTTCTTAGGAAGAATTTTGATAAATTGCAAAGCATTTCAATGTGTGCTTTTAGGGTTGAGGATATAGAAGGCTATAGTATTCAGTGTAATTTTTTTTGGCATAACTGTCTTACCAAAGTTGACTAGATTCCATGATTTAGAAATTGCTTTTAAGGTCATGATAATATATGGCTTTGGTTTGATGTGTCAGCACTTCCAAATTTCATTGGTGTTATTTCCAACCTTATAAGATGATTACTAAGCTCCTTGCTTTCTGAGTTTTCAAACCATCTGTATTTAATTCAGGTCCGTATTCTCTTAATTGACCAAGGGTAGGTTCTAACAGACAATGAAAACATGATAGAGATATTTAATAATCCTGCAATGGTTAACGACTATCAACAATAAAAAGAACACACAAAAGAAAACTTGAATTGATGGGCTTATAGAACACACACTTTTATTTTTAATTATTTTTTGGTTTGCCAATAGGGGTGATATAGTTTCAAGTGTTGATCGTTTATCGAAATTTTCATGAGATCACCCTCTAAGGTCTGTAACTTGTACGTATTTGGGCCAATGATCTGAACTATTTGGTAGGGGCCTAACCACTTGGATTCAAGCTTACATTTTCTTCGTGTTTCTCATTTTTGGAATTCTATTAAATGACTATGTCCCCTTAAAATAATTAAGTCCCATTGGATTTCTTGTTAAAAGGTTGCACTATCTTTTGAGTTTGTTTAAACATCTTATCTAGTGCATTTCTTCTTTCTTCCTATAATTGTGTAATCTTATCTAACCTCCTCTGTAAGGCATTGGGATTTTCATGATCTTGCAGTAATAAGGATAGGGTTATTATTTTTATGTGAGGGGGTAGTAGTGCTTTCTCTCCAAATACCATGTCATATGGATTTTTACCTATGTTCCTCTTAATAGATAATTTGTTTTTAGTTCACTGTTCCAACTTTTTTTATTTTTACCCAATATTTTAATTCTGGTTATTAAATTTTTTTTAATGATTTGGCTATACTATTTCCCTAGGGATAATAGTTGGGAGAATGAGAAAGTTCTATTTAGTATTTTGCACAAAACTCTATCATTTCAAAGGAGATAAAGTATTTTCCATTGTCAGTTACTAATTCTTTGGGGCTCCAAATCCAGTTAAAATATTTTTCTCTAAGAAATTTATGACTACCTTAGCTGTTGAGCTTCTCATAGGAGTTGCTTCCACCTATTTAGTGCAATATTCTATTGCGATGATGATCCATTTGTGTTTTCCTGAGGAATTTGGATTTTTTTTACCAATAAGGTCGATTCCCCATTGTGTGAAAGGTGCTTCTATGATTACTGGCTAGAGAGGCATTACTACTAATTTTTTTTCCTACAAACCCTTCATAGTTATGGCAACCCCTTACATATTGGTGAAAATATTTGAATAAAGAAGGCCAGTAATAACCTGCTCTCATGATTTTATTTGTAGTTGCTTTTGGGGCAAAGTGACCCCCACAAAATCCATCATGAAATTCTTCTATTACTTCTAATGTTTCTTTTTCAAACAAACACAACAATAATATCCATCTAGATGTTTCCAATAGAGTTTACCTTCTTGAGTGTAATACTTTTGAGCCTGTTGTTTTACTAATCTCATTTTGTTTGTAGATATGCCTTTGAGGAAAGACAAGGTCTGAAGATACATTAGGATATCATCATACCATTTACATTCAACATTAATGGTTCTTATTATATCATGCATATCATTGATCATGGCAATTTTATACATGTCTTCTCCTTCTTTATTAGCTGGATACTTGGCTAGACCTTGTCCTCTGATTATTTTCATAAGTTTAAATTCTAGTAATAATTTGACCATCCACCTAGTAGGACTGGCTATTGGTTCAAGTTGGGTGAAAACATATTTTATAGCAGTGAATGGCATACAATGTATAACCTTGTTGGAACCAAAAATAACTTTAAAATATTCCAGTCCTTGAATCAAAGCATACGCTTGTTTTTCAATCATTTTAAATTTTAGTTGTGCTCCCTTAAGTCATGTTCTCATGAAGGCTATGGGTATCTCATTCTTTTCATCATACTTTTGAGAAAGGATCGTAATGATGGTGAGTTCGAAAGCAAATGAGTATATGTTAAAATCCTTCAAGTAGTCAGGATAGTTCAACACTGGGGTAGTGGTTATGGCATCCTTAATTTTTTTAAAAGCCCCAAGATTCTCCTCTATCCATTTGATGTCAGCATTATTTTTAATCATTTTATTAATGGGTTGAGCTATTTTAGGAAAATTTGGCATTAACCTTATTACAAAATTAATTTTACCAAAGAACGATCTAACTCCTTTCAGGTTTTTAGGGGGAGGTATCTTGGCAGTAGCTTCTAATATTGATGGATCAATGCTTATTCCTTTTTTCGATACTATATGACCTAAAACATTTCCTTATGTTGCTTTGAATATGCATTTTTTTGGGTTCAAGGATATTCCATATTCTTTGCATCTAGCAAAAACTGTGACTAGATGTTCAAGATGATCTTCAGGGTTTTTGGAAAACACAATTATGTCATCTAAATAGACAACCACTATCTTGAACATTAGTCCTTTAAAGGTAAAGTTAATGGATCTTTGGAATGTTGCTCCTACATTCTTTTATTTGAATGGCATTCTCGGGCATTCAAAGGTGCCCCAAGGGGTAGTGAAAGCAGTTTTGTATCTATCTTCAAGATTTACCTGAATATAATTATATCCTGAGAATCCATCCAATAATGATATTTTAGATGAGCCTACTACAACTTGCAATAATTATTCCATGTTATATAGGGGATAATTATCCTTGAGCGAACTTTAATTCAAATTTCAAAAATCAACACAAAGTCTAATCTCTCTATTTTTCTTCCTTGCTGGTACTAAGTTTGCTATCTAGGAAGAAAACCTTACTTTTCTAACTATTTTGGCATCCAACAATTTTTGAAATTCCTTTTGCATGAATAGATGTAAGGTGGGGTTAAATTTTCTCTAATTTTTCCTGAATGGTTTAGAATCTTCCTTGATGGGAATGATGTGAGGCATGACATCTATTTTGAATGTTTTGAGGTCTTCATAACTCCAGGTAAAATATTCTTTATTCTTCTTCAGAAAGCTAATGTACTCTTCTCTTTCTTATTCTGGTAAGGCCTTATCAATATTAACTAATCTGGGTTCCTCGTCTGTTCCAATATTTATATCATTAACTTTTGTTTCTTTGAGTGGTTTGTATGCCTTATCAAAATCATCAAACAATATTTCTAAGGAAACTAGCCCCTTTAGAATTATGTTTATTTTAAGTTGAATTACTTCCACTGGTTCTCCATTTATATTTTTTAACTTTTCTTCATCTTCCTCCTCACATAGAATATTTGAATACATATTCTAGAGGTTCATGAAATATCCAATATCCACATAATCTTGAAACACTTGCAGGTATAAAACATTATCAGGTATAGAGGGTTTGTACATAGAGATAGTTGGAAATATTTCCATATATTCTGTGTTAATTTTTGGTTAATCTACACCTAAAGCATTGATTGCTAATAGGTCTACAATATGGTTCTACTCTCTAGGAATGTAAGAGATGTTAAACACTAGGAATTTATCAATTTAAACTAAGATTGTGGATTTATATTTTTTTAACCTAGGATGTTTAGTTTTATACTTACCCTTGACCTGTTGTATAATTAATTTTGCATCTCCAGTAACAGTCAATAAATTGATGCCTATTTATTTGGCTTTTCTTAGGCCTAACAGTAAGGCTTCATATTCAACAACATTATTAGTGCATGGGAATTCTAATTTGTAAGGGATTCCTAGATATTTTCCCTTAATGTCTATTAAATTTACACTAGCACCTGCTCTTTTTTTAGACTTCACCCCATCAAAGGACATGGTCCACATCTCCTGAGTTAAGACTCTAGTAGATTCTACATCTACTAGTTCTCTAGTTTTAGGATCCATATATTTTGCATCAAGGACTTCCATTAGAAAGGTATTATGCCAGATCAAGTATACTCCAATCTCCTTCTCTTCTATAGAGTTGACCAAGTTAACTATAGTGTCGTCTAGTCTTACTAGTTCTACTAAATATTTGTTAAATGGTTCTCTCCTTAAGGTCACGTTTTCTTTTCTTGAAATAGGAATTGTGGCAAAATATCAATCTAACTGTATGGAACCACCCAAATGCTCTGCCCAGTGCCTACTCAAAAGCAATAATAAGAAAGGGTCTACATCAACTACTACAACGTCCATCACTATACCCTTCTTGGGATATTAATCCAAGAATACCAAGAGGCCAGTGATAATTCCTACACAAGGAATCTGTCTACTATCCATTACAGACACAGACGAGGATTCTCTAGTACAAATTAGTCCTATTTGGTTTGCTATCTGTTTGAGCATGATGTTATGGGATGCACTGCTATCTAGCATGTAGTTATGGATGACATACCTTTCTCCTTCATCCAAGTTATATCTAAGGGACATATAAAATGGTCTAAAATATGAGGGTGTTCTAATATCATGGTTGGAATATTTGACTATGTTACAAGACTGTGTTTCTTTTTTGTTCAATCAAATCAAAAGCTCTACAAACTTGCTCCCTATATTTCTGAATATTCATTAACTCATCGAAGGTAATATTAATTTTTTTCTTTCTTAGCTCGAAACCAGCATAAAACTCTATCTTCTTGACATCTAGAATTTTTGTACATTCCTCATGTGGTAAATGTTCATTTACTTCTACGTTTTCAAGGATAGTTTTGTTTTGATTTTTTTCTATTTTTTGTTTTTTTGAATTATTATGTACAGCAGGTTTTCCCTTAGTCTCCTTGTTTGATATTTTATCGATCTTATTAGGTATAGTCCCATTTCTTAAATTTAAGGCATTTGCTTCTAGTTATCCCACCTCTTGAGATATTGGGATTACTTTCTCTTGTTTCATTTTATCATACCTAGTTTCTTGTCCTCTTTGTAGGATTTTAGTATTTTCTGCAACTAGGACTTTAGGGTGGTGATTTAAAGAAAAAAATCCATATTTTCTTTGAATAACCTTTCTCTAGATTCATCTTCAAGAGTTAAAAATGCGTTAATCCTGATGTCCTATTCTGATTCATCATCCAAGTCTACGGGATTATGTGTACCTAGATATATACCACAATAATTTGGGTTATGAGGAGCATCACAGGTTGAGAAGTAATAGGGAAAATGTTTTGCTAGTTTGATGGTGGGTATGGGATCTGGAACTGATTCTTGGTCCTCTGTTTCTCTCTTTCTCCAACCATTTTTATTATTTCTATTTATGTTCCCTTCATCAGAGTTGTTGTTTCCCCAATTTCTGTTAAAATTCCTCCTGAATGGTGGCCTATTATCGCTTTGTTTTTTGTCAACTTGAGGGTGAGAAGATTCACCATTATTTTCTTTTTTTCTCTCTAATTTGGCTAATCTATCATTCATTGTGTTAAATATTTTTATCATTTGATTAGCTAGTTTCTCCATAGGGTCTTATTCAGTTCTTATCTGGAGGTTGAATCCTACTTTCTTAAGTTTCCTATCAGGATAACTGACATCTAGAGAGTATGGTTCCATTTTTCCATTGTCTAACATATTCCTTTCAATATTTATGGCTTTATCCATGCATTCATATATGTTAGTAACTTGTTATTGTATTAACTCGTAGTTAAATTCTCTTGGAAAGGCATTTTATAAAAATAGATTGACTATATATTTTTTGTCCTGAGATCAATGGGGATTTTATTCTTGGCTTTATAAAATATTCTATTAAAATCACTTACTGAATCATGTTCTTTATTTTTCATTTATTCCAAGTTTGTTATCAGTGATTGTTCATTTTTCTTTCATCAAACTTTTTTAGAAAGATAGTTTCCATCTTAGCAAAATGGCAATGTCATTATCAGGATGGGTATTAAAGCATTCTCAAGGATCCTTTTCCAAGGTTTGGAAAAGGATACATAAAGCTTTTTATGTGATCCTCTCAAGTGATTGCATTGTTTCCTTGGAATTTGGGTAAATACTTATGAGCTTTACTAGGGAGGTCATGTAGCAGTGTCAACAATTGAAAAGGTCGATATTTATTAGTCTTTCATAGTTGAACATTGTGAGGGGGCAGGTTGGCCTTATTAACTTCTAAAGGTGTTTGGATGGGATTTATAGTAATCATAGCAGGAGGTGTAGTGTTTATTCCACTAGAAACAGTAAGGGGTATTTCAAATATATTCTCTACTATAACAATATCTATATCAGAACCTTTTGGAGATGAACGAGAAGGGTTAGTTCTAAAAAATACCTCTATATCTAAGAATTATGGATACAAATCCTGAGTGTTTCTTCTCATTTGCGTTAGCACATTCTGATTTTTCTCTCAATCTTCTTAATTTTTTTGGGTTTGATCAGTCAGAGTTGCCAGCACAATGTGTGCAAAAGGAACAAACATCTGGTTGAGATTGCTCAACTTTTATCACTCTCAATATTTCAAGGGATAATCTTCTTAATAAACAAAGAATCAAGAATCAAGAAAATCAATAAATTCAATAAAATGATATAATCGTTGTTTCTTGAAAAATAAAATTGAAAACTGCAAGCATATGTGGGAAACAAACTCAAAAAAAATTAGAATTGAAAACTGGGTAATCCGGTTTCCTAAAGTTTGATTGTTTCCAATAAATATTTTCGTTAGGTTCTAAATTGTAATTAAGATTACAATTTCATCCTCAATAATGGTGTCATTAAACTGTTTGGGATTTTTCCTGCATCCTTGGGATAAGCTATCATGTTATAAGAAAATATACTACCAACAAGCAATTATAGGCTTTGGTCGACCTGCCTCTTTAACCTAGGAATAGAGTTCTTTAATATTTTCTAAACAGACCAGGTATGGTAAGGATGCCCTTGAGGTGAACTTAAAGTTTTTAATATTTTATGTTCATGCTCTTCCATATTTATGGTGGTGAATTATAGTTTTATATGAATTTAACTGAGCTAAAATATTAACGATTCAATTATACCTTATGTATAACCAGTGCCTTAATCCTTTGGGCTATTGTAGCAAGATTTAATAATAAAGAAAGAGGAAAAGAAATAATTGGTGCAATTACATTCATTCGAATATCGTAATAAACATAACAGTTGACCAATGAAAGAAACGTCCACTATGCGTTCAAATAATGTAACTCATAATGAAGACACACACAAAACTAATAATAAAGTTATAAAAAAGCCCATAATTGTATTAATATTTGGATTTGTTTACATGAAAATTTGGTATGAATTTCCCATTAAACTCTTTAAAGATTGATAAAAAAAAATACTCATTCGAATATTGTAACAAGGACTTTCCACTCTCCCGTTCAAATATTGTAACAGTAGAATTTCTAGAGTTCTGGCTCAATAATATGGAAATGATCTCAGCTTCTTGGGAACTTTATTATCATAACCTGCATAGAAATTAGAAGAATAAAGGATGGAAAAGAACACAAAGGGAATACAAAAACAAGGAACAGGTACTCAAGTATACCTCTTAGCAAAAATATGTTGTATCAAAAGCTCGATCTTCTTTCTGTTTTTGGATGTTCTTTTTATAGCTGCAACGACTCTATAACTGTCAAAACTACTTTCATCTAGACTGTCCACTTGGTGTCATCTCCTACCTTATCATCGGGCAGGTGTTGTAAAACCTGTTATTAGCTATTCCAAAATTAAAACTTATTCCTAATATATCAAAATTTGGTCCAGCTATCGTCCACCTGGTCCTCCTTTTTTAACTCTACCTTGTAGCTTTATTTATTTTTCCTGAAGTGAGTTCCTCTCTTAATAGAATAATGTTATGTATACATGTTACCATGGCTTGATGCCTTGTAACTGATCGCCTTGGTCTCCTATACTAAGAGGATTACTGAAGTTGGATGTATCATCTTAAGGTCGAGGTTTTCTCCAATTGTATAGGGTCCTAACTTACGTTCTAGGAAGTAAAGGGGTATTACAAAGATCTAATACACTAGGCCCTCAAAATTAGTGAGGAATAACGGAGAATTGGATGTACACAAATTAAGGAAACCACCAACAACATGGTACTTTCATAACTATACTCCATTGGGGTGATACTTCTTAACTATATTCCATTGGGACACAAAACTTTTTGGAGGTGTTCTTCTATATGGTTTGCACCTCTAGCTTCTTCTACTACCGATAATATTGGACCCCTGGAATCACATATTTATTTATCTCTAACTCATTTCTTACGCACTCCGATCCATCTTCAAAATTTTGCTTGGGCCTTAGAATGGGTGTCTTCCTATATGAAGGATGAGTTGGGGTGAGTTAACTGTCAATCGATGACAGATGTGTCAAGTCTTGTTGATCTAAGAATGATCCAGTTTGCTTTGAACTGATGATATTACCTCAACCCGATCCTCCATTTGCATCATCTAGTTCATGAATCATCCTCCTTTGTACGGTCTGTAATAATTCATTTTATTTTACTGGCTTTGTTTGTGCGATAAGAGGAGCCCCATAGTTCTGACTTGGCTAGGCTTTGAATTCATCGCATTCAGTGTATCAATTGATGTGCTTGCTTACTTATTTTCCACCTCACTCTTTGTAGTGGGTCAGTCTATTGAGGTTTTATTTTCCTTTCCAGTGAATTTGTACAACTTTATCGTATGGATCTGGTGTAGAGTTTGTGCATGTGCAACTTCTTAATTAACCCCTAGTTACATTAGTGATGTCATTATCACCTCCAACATCATGTTAACCTTCCTTGAACTGGTGATCTCCTAGGAATTTGGATTCGACACATGTTGTTGGTACCATACTGTGTGTGTATCTATGATCATTGATCATTACTTGGTTGGCTGAGTTTTATTTTATTTTTACTCTGAAAGTTATGTGGTTTGATTGGAAATCTTTCATTTGTTCATTGGATTCGGTCGATATATTTTTTGTTTATTTACTATTTGATATTCATCAATGTGTTTCTTAGTGTCAAATGGGCCTTTACCTTGTATGTGCTACTTTTAAAACTTGTGCAAGCCTTTATCAGGAGGGTCAACATAATAATGACATTTAGATAAACCAAAATGTATGCAAAATTTAATATTGGCATACCTTGATTTTGGCTCATTTTACCTTTGTTTGGTTTGGTTGATCTCCACCGTCTGCTTCACATCGATCGATAACATTCGATGACTATGATTTATTTTATTGATGATATTTGGGTATTCATCCCTTTTGATTTAAAATATTTCAACGGCTCAGTTTCAACCATGTCATTGCTTTGGTCGATTTATCATTATTAATTTTTCTTGGCATCGATCGATCTATGTTTCTTATCGGTAGAGCAGTATTGTCATCACCATGTGGGATTTTTTTCAGACAAGGTTTTCATCACTAATGATTCAATCGACTTTGATTGAATGGTCTGACCAACTCTTCAATCGAGCAATTCATTGACCGTTGATTTATATCAAATTTCGATTGATCAGCTTTGGTTGTTGATGAGCTTTCAGCCCATGATTTATCTTTTCAACATGTGTTCAGTTGATCATTCCCTCCTTTCGATCGAGAACTTTTTGTTCTACATTTAACTTTGAAACTTTTTGCTTTGATCAGGTTCTCAAATTTAGCTTCGATCAAATTTTTCATGTTAAGTCACTCGTATAATTCATTAGTATTTGTGGTCGATTATTTATGCACATATTTACTGGAATGGCTTTGACCAAATAAATTGGCCATATTTTACTAATACTTTTGGGTTGAATAATGTGTCATCATTGCGCTCGACCAAAAGGCTTTGAATCATCGATATGTTTTCAGTCGAGTGGTTGGTCTCTCGGTTCGTCTTTTCTTATCATCGATCGAATGGCATATCTTTGTCGCACTAATTTTATCCACTGATCGTTCGATTGAATGATATTTTCTTACCTTTATTTGAAGGCTTGTTTGATCGGTTCTTGAATCATCGATATGTTTTCAGTCGAGTGGTTGGTCTCTCGGTTCGTCTTTTCTTATCATCGATCGAATGGCATATCTTTGTCGCACTAATTTTATCCACTGATCGTTCGATTGACTGATATTTTCTTACCTTTATTTGAAGGCTTGTTTGATCGGTTCTTGGTACTTTTTTACTTTCAACTACAATTTTTTGTTCGTCGGCCAATTGGTTGATGACTTTACTTTATTTTCATTGCTCAACAGATTGGATCAGTAGTTAGTAATATTTTGGAAATACGGGTAGGTGACCTCTTAATTTTCATTAAAATGAACTTGTTCCTTAAGGGTGCATGGTAGTTAGGTGTGTTTGCAATTAATGCCATTTTACAGAGGATGACAAATCATAACAATAGAATTGTTAAGAGTGAATGACTTAAGCATTTTAAGGTTTTATTAATCTTCGAAGAATATTAATCCATGAGATCATTCTGAGATAATTAATTACTTAATATTTGACTTATCCATTAGCATATCATAAAACATGGACCTCTTTATGACCTTCAAAATTTTTAAATTATGGGTACATTCATGTTGTATCAATTTTGGCTACAACAGTTCTATTAAGGAATCCAATATTATCGAATAAATCATAAAACTATAGTTGCATATCCTCTATAGTGTTGAAAGTGTAATATAATTTATCGCCAAGGCCTAAGGACAATCATTGTACAATATCTTTAGTTTACTATGTTATTTTATTATGTAAGCCATGTGGGTGGTAGTTAACCTTGTTATGATTAAACCCTTCTTATAACTTGTAATTGATCTTAAATTCCTCTTGTTATGTCATTTTAGGTTGAACTTGATGTTTTTTGGGATTAGGTATTGGTATAAATACCCCCCACCATTCCATCCATTGCAATGAAGTGTTGTGATCCTTTTCCATAGATAATACATTAAGTATTTATGGGGAACCCCAAATTTTTGTGTCTCTCATTTTTATTCCTTTTATCATTCTATGCTTTTGTATAAGATTTGAGTGAAAGGTTTGATTATGTTTATTTCTAAAAAGTATTACAAATTCTAACTTAGTATCAAAGCACGTATGGAGCTGCCTCACTTGGTCATGCAAAAATGTTATTCAAAGCCTCTGATATTTCTTTTAAACCTTGAAAAATTCTCTCCTTGATGCCTCATAATCCATTTTTACACAAGAGATAGCAAGGATTCTTTATTATTTTTCATATCCACCTTTTCAAAAGCATTGGAGAAAAAAACCTTGCATTTTCAAAGAATTTTTTAGATTTTTGGTTTGAAGATATTATGATCTTATATCACCAAATAAATTCAACAATGGAGGATGGATAAAGTTGTTTTATGGCTTGCAAAAATGGTAGGCATTTTTTAAATTAAAAAAGGATGCACTTTGGTGCATGTTCTCTACTTTGGCTTGGCACAAACTAGGGCATGCAAATCCCTTCTCTATAGGAAAGCGACATGCCTCCGTCCAACTAGGACAAATTCCACTATGACTAGGGTAAGGCACTTTACTCATATGGAATTGAAGGAAGATGGCATAAATCTAAGTGATCCACCTTTGACTTCATCACAAAAATGGTGTGGGGATTTGTGTTATTTATTGAAAGCAAGTGGTCATAGGTTTGAATTGATCTATCTTTTTTTTGCCACCATAAAAGGTCATTCAACGATGTTTTTTTTTTTTTTGTAGGTAAAA
The DNA here is from genome assembly GCA_028583015.1 of Wollemia nobilis. Classification (NCBI taxonomy): domain Eukaryota; kingdom Viridiplantae; phylum Streptophyta; class Pinopsida; order Araucariales; family Araucariaceae; genus Wollemia; species Wollemia nobilis. Next base: position 2,353,180 of record JAQPPZ010017175.1, on the reverse strand, counting down.
ATTATATTAAAAGCAGGTTTTGATAGGATCCCAAAATATTTTTACAACAGGTCAACCGACCAAACCAAAGTTCAAGAACAATCAATTTGAAGAATCTTGCCCAGTGTAAAATAGATGGTTTGGAAAAACCCACCCAGCGGGAAAAAACAAATTTGAAAATCCCGCATAGTGGGAAACCACAAATCCCGCCTAGCAAAAAACCACCAATTTTGAAAAATCCCGCCCAGCGGGAAACCACCAATTCTAAAAAATCTCATCCAATGGGAAGCAATCGAAAACTACCAGGTTGGAAATCCCGCCCAACGGGAAAATCAGTAGATTGAAAAATCCCGCCCAGCGGGAAACCACCAATTTTGAAAAATCCTGCCTAGCAAGAAACCACCAGTTTTGAAAAATCCCACCTAACAAGAAAAAATGCAAGATGATGATTTGAAAATCCTGCCCAGTGGGAAGCATCTGAAAATCTCCAGATTGAAAATCCCGCCCAGCGAGAAAATTAGAAGATTTGAAAATCCTGCCCAGCGGGAAATCTCGTCCCGCCTAGTAGGAAAACCAGCAAAAAAATGGGATTGAAAAATTTTGCCTAGTAGGATTGGAAATCCTGCTCAGCGGAAAAACCAGAAGATTTGAAAATCCCGCCCAATGGGGAAATCCCGTCCCACCCAGCAGGAAAACCAACAAAAAATAGGATTGAAAAATCTTGCCCAATGGGAAAACCAGTAGGAATGGAAAATCCCACCCAGCAGGAGAACTAGCAGAAGAACGGGTTTGGGAAACTACAACACTGGAATCCCACCAATAGGAGTACGAGGAAGCCAGAAGGATCCAGGGAAAACAAATGCAAACACAAAGAAAGGATCTCAGAAGCCACAAAGGACCAAGGACCCACCATCCTTGCTCACGAACAGTTCCAGGGAAGAGGAATTGGGACTGGGAACAACTTAGGAACAAGAAAAGGCCCCCCCAAGGCCAAGAACAAGCTTTGAGAGTCCACCAAGAAGCAGGACCAAAAAGTAGAATTCCTCGAATAAAAATTGAAACAAAAACCTATGAAGCCCAGGAAAAAAGCAACAGCAGACACAAATATGGGATCCATGAAAACCTAAACTAAGGGATCTAGGGGTTTGCATGCATAGATCACCGATCCCCCCAAGATCGAGATATGTAGTAGAAAACCCAAAGCACCCCAACAGAAAGGACCAGGAATCCCCATCCTTGCACATGAACAACTTCAGGGAACTAGGACTGGGGCTGGTAACAACTCAAGCATAGGAAGAGACCCACAAGGCCGTGCAAATTCTCAGAGCATCCACCAAGCAGCAAATCTAGCAAAAAGAAGCCTTCAAATAGGAAAATGAACATGGTACCACCCAAAGGGATGAGACCACCAACAACCAATGGCATCCCAGAGAGGAAACATGAGCAAAGAGGAAACAACCCCCCCCAGACCAACCTCGATGAAGAGAGAACCTCATGGGATGCACCAGGAAGCGAACGAGAACCCAACCTGCAACCACCACAGACCGAGAAAGCCCTGGGAACCGGATCCCAGTAACAACCTGCAAAAAAACCCTAGGGAAAATCCTAAGGGAGATCAGGGACAGGATCCCAGGAACATGCAAGAAACCCCAAAGGATCCCTGGGAAGCACCAGGCCTGGGATTCAAATGAGGAAACCCCAAAAACTACTGGGAAAGGAGCAAAAAGTGGGTAAGGATCTCCCCCCAAGGAGATCATCTGCTACAAACCATTCCCAGAGTGGGATGACCTAGGATGAATCAGGGACTAGGAAAGAACCAGGGAAAGGGGAGCAGGGTGAGGGAGCAGGTCCCTCCACCTCCCATCCCCCTGTTGTCAACCCTATTCTTTCATTCAATGTTATTTTGATAGAGGTGCCAAAGTTGTATTGGTGAGCAGAAACTATGTTCATAAAAAATCATTTATTTTCTATAAATTATCAATACGGTAAGTTCGTAAACTTATGAGTGTCATGCATAGTATATGCCTGTAGTGTGGGGAAATGAATCCTTCTATACCTATTTAGTTTTGTGGGGGGTGTTTGTGCATTTTTATCTCAGCCAAACCAAATAAAATAAAGTGCAGAAAAATAAATTATAAACTAAAATATTGGAAATGAAATGTTGAAAATAAGAGTTCAAGATATTAAATGTGCAAGAAAATAAAACACACAGCTGAATTAAAATAAAGCAAAAAATAAAACAGTAAAGCTAATATACTGAAAATAAATGATAGAAATAAAATAGGGGAGGACTACTGCAAGGAGTGGGCCCAGGCTCCCGTAGATAGTCCACCCGACTAATTACATCAAGATTACTTTAAGAGAATAAGAGTATTTGCAACTCTTAATAAATTATACAAAAAATGAAATAAAATAGTTCTCTGTGTATTTGATCCCCTCATTCATCTGGCATGTGTTCTTATATAAGATGTAGTAAAATATCATTAGAATAATAGATTGGTCTATTTTTAATCACATAACGTATTTTGTTACAGTCGATTCATACACAGGTATTATTCTCCTATTGAAATCTTGTTCGTTCACCAAAAGGATAAATATAATAATCCTTAGGTGTGTGTAACAAACTAATCCTAACATAATGCATCCTAAAAATAATGCTTTTTAAAACCTTACAAAGCCAATCGGCCAACTGGTCAATAACAGAAGTGTTTTATCTTATTCTAGACATAATGCACAATTAGAATATTTTTCCTTTGTCTCACGTGCAACAACCTCCTTAACCGATTGGTCAAACAGTCAATGTTGATTTGGGGTGTCTTCTCAACGGGGATCAAGGCACCTTCCAAATGTATGGTATTAAGGTACATCCAAATGTATGGGAGCAAGGCACCTAAAATACATGGGATCATGACGCCTGGAATACATGGGATCAAGGCACCTAAAATACATGGGATCATGGCGCCTGGAATACATGGGATCAAGGCACCTAAAATACATGGGATCAAGGTGCTTGGAATACATGGTATAAATGCGCCTCTAATACAAAGGATCAAGACACCTAAAATGCATGGGATCATGGGGCCCTGGAATACATAGGATCATCTCTATTTTTTTTCAGCTACTATGTTTTTAGTGAGACCAGATTTTAAGAAGATGAGTGTGGTCACCTTCTGCTACTTTTTCCCACATCTGAAACATGTTTGACCCATCTCTAGAACCTCATTTATGGTAAATAGTAGCATCCTATACATATCTTCACACAAGTTGGCCGCCATTGTCACAATGCAGCACTGAGGATGAGATGTGAAATGAAATAATGCCAAATCTATTCACGTAGACATCATTTTTTTTAATCATCTACATCAGATAACAGAAAGTCAACTACAACAATTTGAGTTGGTGACTTTAAAAATTAGGTGGTCAAGCTGGAGGATTGTCAATGATCCATCCTAGGAATTTGGTTGAATGTGTTGTGTATTGGAACGTCTTCTCCACCAAACTATTTATGGGAAATAATGACATCATGGCCATGAACTCTTACACTATGATAGCAACTTCTACATGATTTTAGATCCTCACCATCTCTTTGCAAAGGTGGTGTCTCCTCCATAGTGGTGAAATTCTATCTTTTCTCTGTAATTTCCTTTCCCACACATTCCAACAAAAATGAAATGCCAATGTATGTAAAAAACTGTAATGTTGGCACTGTGCATTAAAAGTGGAGGTTGTGTAGGCCATAATTGATGTCTTTGAAGGGTCCAACTAGGTAATTGCACAACCTGGTGTGTAAAAATTTTATATTCCATATACCACTATTAAAGGATTTATGACAGCCAACAACTCCAAACTTTGAAACACCAAGCACATCATCAACAACACATATGGAACTATTTTAGTCCTGCTTGATGTATCTTAAGAGCACTAAACTCTTTGAATGCATTTTAGGGATCACCAAAATTAACAACTTTGTGCATCATTATTTTCTCACTGTGTGCTCCTTAACATGTCATATTTATATAGTCTTGATACACATGTATCTGAATCAAGATGATCTCCTACTATAAATTATTTCCTTCACAGATAGAAATAAAACAACAAGAATCAAACCAATTACATTTTACTATTGCAAACCACACATGTGCTAATTTTAACAAGAAGTTATCTGCATGTTTCTTCATCAGCATGATCCTTGGTCAAATTCAATGGGAATTCTTCTACAAATCAAAAATAAATCTAGATCCCATCTACACTATGATCCTTTAGTCTATTTTCTTAGAGTGAGGATAAGAAAAAAATTATATCCATCATCATCTATGGCATGTGTCGGGTGTTCAGGTGTGACATTTTCACGAGACACATCATTGAGACTATGTGCTGCTATTTTAGGCCACTACAAATTCCATTAATATGGTTGATTCTGCTCAAGTGCCATGTGATCTACTTGCAGATATTTGACATCTAGTTACTATGGGCTCCTCTCCTACTTTTTTGGCTACTCATTTGAGATTTCTCATTTTCCTTCTACACCAAGCTGGTCCTAGGAAAGAGTATACTATCTTCCAACAAGTAGCAAAAAATAAAGCTTTGTTTCTGATTTGCACTTTAACTTGAAGCCTTCTCAACAGAATATTTTTGCTTGCATGAGATTCAATCTCGCCCATATTCTCCCCCACTTAAGTTGGTGATTCTCTTGTCACCAGTAATAGGTCCTTCTGCGCAACAGGTCTGCATCCCTCTGATCATCAGGTCCCACACTGAACAACAGGTACCTCCAACCTAGGGAGAATAATTTTGAGCACTACATGGCATAAAGTGGGTCTGCAGCCCTCTTCTCAAGGAAGACTTGCAGCTTATTTGTAGCACTCCACAAGGCTTCATCTCTTTTCGAATTGCCAAATTCTCCAAAAGGTTTTTTTTTGAATAAATATATGGGCACCACTCTTCCTGGTGGAAGATTGGTACCACTTATTGGTGCCTTCCCCCAGGTGGAAAAAGGGTAATATTGTACTCGGATTTTTGGAGGCACTATATTCCTAGTGGGAAGTAAATGCCTTTTTTTGCATCATTGCACTCCTAATTGTAGGACACAATATTTCAACATCTATTAGGCCTAGTTTAATTGAGCTACCTACAGATTGTGCTCAAGGTCGTGTCCTGCAAAACTAAACACACGAAAGTAGGAAAACAAGAATCATGGAACATGTGCCTGATAGGCCTAGGTTTCCCAAGTTGCCTACAATTGTATTCAGGGCATGATTTCTTGTAAAAAAAAAACACACTAAAGCAGGAAAATAGAAATCATGGAACCCATGCCTAATATGCCTAGGTTTCCCAAGATGTCTACAGTTGCATTCAGGGTACGATTGCTTGCATAGAAAAATAAAAAGAAATTTTATGTTAAGAAAGATAGGTTCTATGCGATCTATTTTTTATTTTTATTTTATTTTTATTTATTCAAGGCGTCTTTTTTCAGGCAAGATCAAGGCACTAGATCAAGGTGCCTTCCTCCCGATGGGATCAAGGTGCCTTCCTCTCGATGGGATCAAGGTGCCTTCCACTAGGTAGGATCAAGGTACCTTCCACAAGGTAGTATCAAGGTGCCTTCCTACAAATGGGATCAAGGCACCTTCCTCCTAATGGGATCAAGGTGCCTTCCTCCCAATGGGATCAAGGTGCCTCCCACCAGGTAGGATCAAGGCACCTTCTTCCTGATGGGATCAAGGTGTCAGATCAAGGTGCCTTCCTCCTGATGGGATCAAGGTGTCTTCCTCTCGATGGGATCAAGGTACCTTTCAATGAGATCAATGTGCCTTCCTCCAAATGGGATCAAGGTGCCTTCAAATGCATTATATATATTCTTTTTTTCACATATCCTTCTTATTTTTTCAACAATGAATATGTGAACATTCATAAAAACTACTGGTATGCAATGGGGTCTTCCCCATGTCGATGTTTGATCTAGTATCGTAAATGTGAGGTGATTGTAGATGGAGCCCATTTGACTGCTACTCAAGTACTATCTTGGTACTCTCCTCCACTCTTAATGTATCATTTTTTACTTTGTCTACCATCTACTTAGGCTGTAATATTCATGCACTTTGCAAAAACATTTCCCCAAGTTCCACAACCACCTTGGGCTAGAAGCCTTTCGCCTTATTAGGGTTAATTATCCTGCCTTTGGGTGCCTATATTGCCAAGTCAAAACTTTGCTTGCTTTCACTTGTTTGGACTGGATGCTACACTATCAAGGTACACAAGATGGTTCGTATAGTTCTATTATGAACTCCACGTATAAATCTCACTTTACAAAATCTTCACAGACAACCCCTTATTCATCTACATCACACTTCATGTTGTCCTGTAAAACATAAAAAGAAAAATCTAAACTAAAGACATTAAAACAAAATTCTAATAAAATTCTAACTATTTTTTTGTGAACAATGTTCATTGTGTTGTTGGTGGCAATAATGAAGGTGGGGTCTCCCCCATGCCTACAACTGAACTAGTCTCTAAAAATCATCCTTTTCTTTATCAACTAGTTTGATATGTTGTAGCATGAGAAGAGCATTTTTCTTCATGGCCTCAAAACCAAACTTTTTCAACTTATTAGTAAAATATGAAGGCTAGAAAATGACTATCTATGGGCTAACAACTAGAAGAAAATATGGTGTAGGAGTATTTTAAAAACATGTGCTAGTTTCTAATTCACCAGGTCGCCTTAAGCGCAATTGAAGAGCATACTCCATAACAAGATGTTCTTTTTTTAAATTTTACTTTATTATTTTTCATGCTACTAATGTCATCGTTAAAAATTTACCAATATATTGATAATTGTTAAGCCTATAATTTTTTTACTAAAACTAGGCTTCTTGAGGCATAATTCTCTAATGGTTTATGTGTAAACAAACACATCCATAATAGTAAATATTTTTAACTATATCAGACTTAGGTTGTGTCATCTCTCTAATTTCATGAAACTATTGAGAATATGATGGAATTTCTTCATTTCCTAATTTTTGAACAACACATTTTATTTCCTACTTCTACACTTAATATGGTACATCAGGTTCATTCCAATATTTACCTAAGAAGCTGGTAAATTTAAACCGTTGACTATGGGATTGAGCTTTGGTTGTGTCGACAACTGTTTAGTTCTTGTAAAAAGATCCTTTGTGGACTCATGCTTCTTAGGTAGAAGATTTATAGGTAATTTTAAATGGACTTTTTAACTAAACTATGGATCATAAAACTATAGTTTTGACACTCCTCAGTAACGGTGCCAAAATGGTGAGCAGAAATTATGTTAAAAAAAAAATAATTTATTTTCCATAAATTATCAATCCGATAAGTTCGTAAAATTCTGAGTGTCATGCACAGTATATACCTGTAGTGTGGGGGAATCAATCCTTGGTGGGGGATGCTTGTGCATTTTTATCTCATCCAAACCAAATAAAATAAGTTGTAGAAAAATAAATTATAAACTAAAATGCTAAAAATAAAAGTGTAGGAAATTAAATGTGCAAGAAAATAAAACACACAAATGAATTAAAATAAAGTAGAAAATAAAACAGTAAAACTAATACTAAAAATACCCAGGTGATGTAGGTGAGTTGGAGAGGAGAGGGCAATCCTCCAAGGGAGGTCCCAGGTTCAAATCTCCACCCTAACAAAAAGTTGAATTGGGTATCTAAAATCCAATTGATAATGTCGGTGCGGGCAGGGTCGGGTGCGACCCCCGGGTGAATTTTACGGTGTAGAACCTCCTGTTCGTGGTCTCTCAAACCAAGGCAGCTCCGCAAGGGGTTTTTCTCTTAAAATAAAATAAAAAACTAATACTAAAAATAAATTATAGAAATAAAATAGTGGAGGACTACTGTAAGGAGTGGTTCCAAGCTCCTGCAAATAGTTTGCCCAGCTAATTACATCAAGATTACGTTAAGAGAATATAAGTATTTGCAACTCTTAATAAATTATACATAAAATAAAATAAAATAGTTCTCTATGTATTTTATCCCCTCATTCATTTGGTTTGTGTTCTTATATAAGATGCAACTAGATCTTATTACAATAACAGATTAGTCTATTTTTAATCACATAACATGATTTGTTATAGTCGGTTCATACACAGGTATTATTCTCCTATTAAAATCATATCTGTTCACCAGAAGGATAAATATAATAATACTTAGGTGTACATAACAAACTAATCCTAAAATAATGCATCCTAAAAATAATGCTTATAAAATCCTTATAAAGTCAATCGGCCAACCGGTCAATAATATAAGTGCTTTATCTTATTCTATACATGATGCACGATTAGAATATTTTTCTTTTGTCTCATGTGCAACAACCTCCTTAGACCATTGGTCAACCGTTCAATGTTGACTTGGTGCGTCTTCTCAATGATATCAAGGCACCTTCCAAATGTATGGGATCAAGGCACCTTCGAATGTATGGGAGCAAGGCACCTGCAATAGGTCAAGGCACTTGGAATACATGGGATCAAGGTGCCTGAAATACAAGGGATTAAGGCACCTAAAATACATGGGATCAAGGCACCTTTAATACATGGGATCAAGGCACCTAAAATAGATGGCATCAAGGTGCCTCTAATACATGGGATCAAGGCACCTGAAATACATGGGATCAAGGCACGTCTAATACATGGTATCAAGGCACCTCTAATACATGGGATCAAGGTGCCTGAAATACATGGGATCAAGGTGCCTCTAATACATGGTATTAAGGCACTTGAAATACATGGGATCAAGGTGCCTGAGATACATGGTATCAAGGTGCTTGAAATACACATGATCAAGGCACCTTTAATACATGGGATCAAGGTACTCTAATGTATGGGATCAAGGCACCTTATACTTCTACCGCAATACACCTTGGCTCCCTTGAAATATAAATATGCCAGGTCCAAGTGGGATTTAGACTGGAAAACACCATATTAGTAGCAAAACCTACATTTATACACATTTTCCACTAAAAACACCAGTCAAGCATAATATTGCATTTTCTATCAATTATATGCAAAAGTTATATAAAAATACATCTCAAATGCTAATTAAACCAATAACGATACCCCTTAAAAGTGTATATAAAATGAGCATTTCTGGTGCTCATCATGTATCACACATGCTTGAAGTGGCATGTTGGATATTGAATTGATTCTAGCAGAGCAAGAACTCATGTTTTAATATCTTTGTTGGTTTTTTTTTTGCATTATTTTTTATGGAAAAAGATACACATTGTTCATTGTGCAATTTCCTCCTCAACTGCTATTGTGGCCTAAAAATAGCACATCATGTTTGGCATATGAGAGACCAGGGTTCAAATCCCCTCATGTATTTTGAACATTTTAGTGGATACAAATCCAACATGCTAATATATGTGGACACTCTTGTGCCACACATACATCCCTTTTGTATATTTAAGCCTTTCAACCAATCAAAAAGTATAACTTGTCACAATCACATAGTATCAAAGGCACTAAAGTGGCAATACATAAGTGGATGACACCAACAAATTATAAAATGTCAAGTTGTAGTGATTAGTTTCATTTCTTTTTTCTATGTTTTGGATATTTTATTTTTGTTTTTGGAGGTCCATTAGGAAAATTGTTTTGGAATCCATCACTTTTTCATATATAAGTATAGTGATCCCCTTTTTTTAACATATGACTTTTCAAGTTCTACATAATGGTATCATTAGTTCATGGACTTGTTATAGTGTTAGGGATTGGATTGCATAAAATAGATCATCAAGCCCTAGTTACTTACCTCAATGGGTAAAATTATAGTATCTTTTTAACTCAAATGATTGGCCTACTTTGAAGTAAGAACTTGTGGTACATAATTCAAGAATATAAAACAATATCCCTTAATGAAGAAACTAGCCATCATAGGGAAGAGGAAGATCTTGGCCGATTTTCTTAGTTGATTGAACTAGAATCATTTTTCCACATCAAAAAGGAAAGTGAAACTATTAAGGTATGGTCAAAATTGCATGAATTATTTAGAAAATTTAATAAAATTGAAGTCACTTGAAATTAGATCTTTCTTCTCTAAAATTGGTTGAATTTGATAATGATGAGGACCATATTGTGGTAGTTATAGCATTGAGAGTAGATATTGAATCTTTTGGAGGTAAAAATAAATATGATGTAGAATGTGTGAATATTTTTCTTACTAATATCTCTTTTTCTTTTTTATTTATATGTCTTTGTAATCTCAAAAAACTCGTACTCTTGATCATTTTATCTCCCTCCTAGTTCATATTAAGGTGGCAATGATAAATTGTGTTGGTAATTCATGAATACATTCTCATGTAAAGGAATTAAAATCTAAGAATACTAAGAACGAGGGGCCCAAGGGATAGAATAAGTCTTAAAAGAAGTCAAATACCATTTGCAGTTACTACAAGAGGGAAGGATATCCAAAGAAGAATTGCTTGCTAAAATTGCAAAGGAATGAAGTTGAGAATGGGTGGGCATATCCCATATAATGAGGGGGTTTTAGAAGGATCTACCTCAAATGAAAAGGTACACTAAAGCATCCATTATCAGGGAAAGATATTATTGTCACTAATGTCTTCTCTTATTGGCCCCTCAATTCATATTGTGAGGAGGTGTTGGAAGAGTATTCTAATTCATGGCCAAGGATGACATTGTATGATGTAACCTTGGATAGACCTAAAAGGAAATCATTGTGAAATGCATTTCTTTTGTTGTAATATTATGTAATCTCTATGGATCATGATTAATATTGAAATAGTTAATGCATCTTATAAATTTTAATTAACTTTAAAGTTATCTTGTTATGTTGGCTTAGGTTAAATGTATTAAAATAATTTGGAGATTAGGTATTGGTATAAATAACCCCCACCACTCCAACCATTGCGTTATAGTGTTATGATCCTCATACAAGGATAATGTAGTGAGCATTTATGATGCTTAAGATCATCCCCAACTTCCATGTCTCTTCATTTTATTCATTTTTTCTTTTATGCTTTTTGTATATGATTTGAGTGAATGGTTTACTTTTGTTTTCTTTTGGATAATATTGAAGATTTCAACTTATTTATTGCAATCTTGGATGGGATATGAAATTTTCCCAATAGAATTATGTTTTCCAATTGTCATGCTTATAAAGATGCTATTGAGAAGCAACACACCCCCACTGAAAAAATGAATTTCCATCCTTTGAAAATATTTAGCTTTCATTTTACAGTAGGGACCCTCTTGATGTTTTCCAGGTTTTTATTCCAAATTTTGCTTGCCTCCTTCTTCTTCAAGTTTTGCATATACCAAAGTATCCAAGTAGGCTTGCATATGGCTTTGATTTCAATTTAGAATTCATTTTTAAAATGTTAGAGTCATTTCTGAGTAAAGAAAATCTTTCACTAAATATGCAAAATACAGATGAATGAATTCATTAGAGTCAACCTACAATTTCTGGAAATTTTGCTAAGTACTAGAAACGTCGCGATATCGCGACACTTCCATTTTTGGAAAAGTCGCGATATCGCGACACTTTCCATTTTTGGAAATGTCGCGATATCGTGACATTATTTTTGGAAAATTGCGATATGCGAATTTTTTTGGAAAAGTCGCGATATCGCGACACTTCCATTTTTGGAAAAGTCACGATATCGCGACACTTTCCATTTTTGGAAATGTCGCGAAATCGCGATGGGTCTTGGAAAAATTGGCTAAGTCCTGGAAACGTCGCGATATCGCGACACTTCCATTTTTGGAAAAGTCGCGATATCGCGACACTTTCCATTTTTGGAAATGTCGCGATATCGCGACAGGTTTGAGTCGGAAGCCAAACTTGATGAAAACGTCGCGATATCGCGACATATTTGGAAAGAAAGTGCCAAGTAGTGAAAATGTCGCGATATCGCGACATATTTGGAAAGAAAGTGCAAGTGATGAAAACGTCGCGATTTCACGACGTGTTTTGGAAGAAAAGTGCAAGTGATAAAAACGTCGCGATATCGCGACATAAAAGCAAGTGAGAAAAGTCGCGATTTGGAATGTCACGAAATCGTGACAGTCGGATTTGGACAGAGGCAAAAAGGAACCAAGGGCAGAAAACGTCGCGATTTCATGACATGTCGCGAAATCGTGACACGTGACAAGAAAAGAAACAAGGGCAAAAAGTCGCGATTTGCGACATGTCACGAAATCGTGACAGCGGTTTGACAAAGAGAGAAATAAGGAAGGAGGTGTCGCGAAATCGCGACACGAAATGCAAGGCAAGGGAAGGTCACGATTTCAGAAGGCAAGGTGCAAGGCACAGGGAATGTCGCGATTTCATGACATGTCACGGTTTCGCGAGAGGCAGACAAGGAGAAGTGCAGGGGAAGGTCACGATTTCGTGACATGTCAGAAATCGTGACATGTCACGGTTTCGCGGCAGAAGAAGACAAAACAAAAAAATAGAAGACAGCTGGAGGAAAGCGTCGTGTTATCATGACACGTGTCAAAAAAATAAAGCCGACATATAATGAACATTAAGGTTTTAATTTAATAATATTAAAATACTAATCCTTGCTTGTCTTTTGCAGAAAGCCATCTGGTAGTTGCATACTAGCGGAAGTAATGGCGAAAAAGACAAAATAAGCACGGATTAAATGAAGGCCGTCAGATGGAAATTGGAGATGCCGAGAATTGTTGGTTCATCCAGATTTTATAGATCTGGCCGCAAAGAGACTTTACGGTGACTAAGCAGTTGCCCATTTAATGGAATATGTCAACAATTGATCGAAAAATGAAAATATCTACACATAGTTATCGAAATTTGCCGATGGACGCATTTAATAGAAGAATTTATGGTGAAAGTAATGGCATGCGAAGAATTTCAACTCGAAGCGGCTCTGCGAAGATAAAATGTCAGAGAAACCGGTGACTCATCCGAATTTCTCTAAGGAATTAATGAGACCCTCCCGATAAGTGCACCAGAAAGATGAAGATATTTACTTGCAGTTACAGATGGATGAGAATAACATCAGATCATGCCTTTTCCATTTATGGCAAGTAACTGCACTAAGATTTGCAGAGTGGTTAGGGTTTATAAAAAACTCTATTTTTAAAGGGCCTTATATTGTAAAACCCGGGTAGTAAGGTTAAGAGGATAAAATTTAGGGTTTGAGAAGAAGATATTTCTGAAAAGATCAGGGTCTGTCTTGAGTCTATAAATACTTCTTCTAAATGTAAATTTCGAGGAGGCAAAAACTTAGAAATAAAAGCTATTGGAGCAATTTCCTGCAAATCTTGTTTGAAAGCTTTGTTCTGGACTTAGAGTTGGTGTGATTTTCATTTTCTGTGATAGCATGGCCAGGAGCCTAATCTCTTTCAGATTATGATAAGTTCATCTTCTTTTGTTTTCGTTTCATTAAGGTTTATTTAATTTATGCTTTAGATCTATGTTACCAGGATTGGATATGTTGTTAGGCTTCATTTTCTTTATTGTATGTTAGGGAAAATTATAGATTTAAGGTTCAGGCCTGTTCTAATTGCTCTGTCCTCACTGTGCGAGCTAGGCTGCTGGTGAGAGATACCAATTTTAACCGACTTCCCTTCTATTTATGATTTTCTGTTAGATCTATTTCATCTTTGTCTTATGCTCTTAGTTGAAAGTGATCTTAGAAAGCTGGACACTTTCCTCTTTGATTTGTTCTATTGTGAAGCTAACCGGTATAACTAAAATTGGTAGTTTTGGTTTTGCGACTAAGTTAGATAAACTTCTCTTTCCGCCCTACCCTACTCTCTCTGTTCCACCGATTGAAATGATCCATTTTTATCTTTCTTTAAATTTGTCTGTTATTTAAATCTGCTAAAGCATAAAGAGCTAGATCAAAGAACCGATTGTAAATCTGATTATCCACAAAGATAACCAACTCCAAAAACATTACTGAACCGAAGTCCCGAGCCCGTTGTAAGGTAACGAGACAGTCCACTTGAAACTATTCCAGAAGTGGAAAAGAGTGAATAGACATTCGACCCAACTCTGTAACTCACACCTTGGATATCCAGCAAGATCCTAAAGTGAGTGGGATTTATCCCGTATAAGTGTTATCGGTATTTTATGCTCATTCTTCATAGGGTGTGTATAAAAGTCGAACCAACATTTAAAATTGGCGCTAGAAGGAGGGCCATGAACTCTGTTCAGTATTGTAAGTTGTCTGTGTAGAGTCTGGTGTTTTATCTTTTGAATCCTTTTCCCTCCTCCTCAGCCTTTTAAAACTTGTTTGTTTGAGTTTTTCCTAAACAGAACTCAACACCAATATTTAAAATTGCTAGAAAAGAGGACCTGAAGTTCAATAGTTTGTTAAGGATTGTAAGGTTGTAAGTGTTGGTGAAAAGTTGGATTCTAATTATAGAGTAAAGAGGTCCCACTCTAGAGTTGGAGAGCTCCTTGTGCCTGAGTTAGAAACTCCTAGAAGAAGCAGCCTCAGAAGGGCCAAGTCCTTGTCTGAAATAGTTTTGTCACCACTTGTAGTTACTCCAACTACAACTGAAAATATCATTGTCAATCAAGTAGTAATGGCAAACTGGTTGGGTTCCACTGCCTTAAATATCTCGGGTGCAGCCCATGACCTGCCTAGAAATCCTGAGAGATATCTTCCCAGATACAAGCATGATGGAACTAGGACAGCAGAAGAACATCTAGTAGCATTCAAGAATGCTCTAAAATTGTTAAATGTACAACATGAAGATGTGGCTTGCAGATTGTTCCCGTTCACTCTCCAGGAGGGAGCTTACGATTGGTTTCTAAATCTCACTAACGATTCTATTACCAGTTGGAATGACTTGGAAAAGGTTTTTGTATCACAGTTTGGTGAGGTAATAGATCCCAGTGTATTATATCAGTAATTTTTTGGTATTAAAAGAGAAATAAATGAATCTGTCAGATCTTACAATGTCAGATTTCGGAAGGCTTATGGTAGACTGACTGGTTATTATGTGCCAAATGCAGACCTGGCATTAGAGATTTTTAGGAATTCTCTAGATCCAATGACTTCTGTTTTCTTGAAAAGAGATCCCTCTATTACCAATTTAAGAGAGGCTTACAAAGAAGCTTTGGTTCTGGAAAGACAATTGGGACCCCAACCTTTAAATGCTCATCAAATTCCTTTGGTCACACAAGGTACCCCTATTTTCAATCCCATACCACATCAGATGATGTTGCCAGTATATCAAACTCCACCATCAGGAAATCCATTGGCTGTAGCACCTGTTGAAAATGTACAGAATCTAGGTAAAGAAGCCGATAACACAAGAGTTGAAGAAGTTTCAAGGGTAGTCCAAAAGTTGGCAAATGACTTTTTGACTTTCAAAAGGCAAGTGTCCACCAGCGAAAACCCAAACAGGTTTTCTTATCAATAGAATAGATTCACTCGGCCCCCATACGAGCCCAATAAGGATTATAAAGGTAAAGGGCATGATGTAAATATTTGTGATTTAGCCTTGCCTAACTGGTGCAGGATTCATGGAACGTCTCAGCACGGGGAGTTGGATTGTTTGGAATTCTGTAATGCCTTTGAAGCTCTTTCTGGTGAGTTGGTTTCTCCTGAACATCAAAGAACTGCGGATGCCCCAAGTTCATCCAACCATAGTGCAGCTATGGTCTTAGATTCTTTCACTTTCCTAGAAGAATCAGAGAATGTTGTGGAGCTACCCATGGATGAAGTACAAGCTTTTCAACAAGTACAGGAGGGACAACTACAACCTCAAAAATAGAAATCCGGAGCCCAACACTACATCTACCCCTCCGGACAACTCCCACAGTGTTCCTCCAGATCCATCTTCAAGCAATAACCCATCCCCACCCAAGGGAGGAAATCCGAGAGGACCAGATGCATTTGTCCCTCCACTCAATAAGGGATATAATATAGTGGAGGACATGAAGAAGATCAAAGCCAACATCACTCTTCATGAGTTGGCCCAAATTTTTGAACAAAGGGATAACTTGATCAAAACATATTCTGAACCTACTACCAAACCTTTGGAAAAGGGAAAGAAGATGGCAAATGCAAATGTGGCCATGTATAAAGAGAAGACTGAAGTTTCGCCTTTTCTACTGACTGTCCGAATATTTGGGAAAAACTTACACAACTGTCTGGTAGATTCGGGTGCTTCAGCTAATGTCATGCCTTTGGCCATTTGTCAGCAGTTGGGTTTGACCCCCATGAACTCCGAGATGAGAGTCGTCCAATTGGATAAGTCTGAGGTTAAAGTGGTAGGTGAACTTTAGAATATACATATCCAGCTAGCATCTGAGCCAAGAGCGCAACACAGAATTGATATTCAGGTGGTGGATATTCCTGTAGGATACGGGATGCTTCTGAGCAGGGATTGGTCAAAATCCTTGAATGGGTATTTGGCTACTGATTTCTCGCATATGTGGTTACCCTGGAATGGTTTTGCAAATCAATTAAGAATCAACAGAGAACCAAGATATAAACTCATGATCACAGAGTATAATGCCAAGAATGAGACTGCTAATCTTGCTGAGGGCTATTATATCGGGGTTTATAATTTGACAACTACTCAAAAGGAGAAACCGGTTAAAGCTCACCTTGATCACGATAATGAAGTTGGGATACTTCATATTGATGCAGCTAAGTCTGAGCAAGGTTATGGTACAGGGGCTGTTCTTAAAGGACCAAAAAATCAAACCGATTTTATGTCTTATCGCTTGCAGTTTCCCTGCACTAATAATTTGGTAGAATATGAAGCATTAGTACCAGGATTAAAATTTGCTTTACATTACTTTCATGGTCATGCAGATACGAAAGCTCGTGTGTTGGACTTGTTTGATTTGCAGGGTGGACGACTTCAAGCCGTGGAGCATTTTAGTCGACACCAAGAGACAGTCAAGTGGCGGCTTGACGAGAGGGCCAATTCGAAGGCTTTCAAACTTGCAGACCTGGTGTTTCTGTGGGACAAAGCCCATGAAAAGAAGCGTAAAAACACCAAGCTGCAACCTTTATGGATAGGGCCATACCAGATTGCCAAAACCCTAGGTAATAATGCATTTTTTCTACAGGACCTGGAGGGTAATTTTTTGAACCTTCCTGTTAATGGTCAATATCTAAAGCATTATTTCTCAGCTTTTCCATCCAATACATCGATTGAATAAATCACAAAGACGTTGTAACATGTGTATACATTGTAAATAAGCTTTGAAGTAGTTTGTTTTCATTTTATTTTGTTTTTTATTTTTTTTATTTTATTTTAAAGTTCTGTGTTTTATCCTTTGGGTATGTAGTTTATTTTAGTTTGTTTTATTTTTTTTGATTTTAAAGGTCTGTGTTTTATCCTTTGGGGTCTATACAAAGTAGTTTGTTTTATTTTATTTTGTTTGATTTTAAAGTTGTTTTATGTTTTATCCTTTGGGAGTCTGTACAAATTTCTTTAGCTTTTAAAATTCTATTTTTTTTAAGTTTTGCCTGGGCAGCAAAGAAAAAGTCAGCCTTCTAAAATTGTTTTATTCTGAGTTCAAAATCCAGTGTTCATTATTCTAATTGAGAGATAGTCTGCTTAAACTGAACAGTGGAACTATTTTGTTATTCAGAACAATAGTAGAAAGATAATTGGATTTTGTGTCTTGCTTGCCACAATTATTTTAATTATAAAGAAACTGCTATACTGTTTGGTTGGAGAAACTCCTAGGGAATCCAAGAAAAGTTGGTCGTAAGAGGGGACTCTGATTCATGAAATTATTTGAGTATCCATAGAGGCTATCAGTACCAGTGCGAAGCAGTTCCAGATCGATGAAATATAAAAAAAAAATTGTTGTTCTTTTTAAGGCTTTTCAGATTTCGGTATATTTCAAAGGAGAGAGAGAGAAGGTGAAAGTTGAGCAAGACAACATAAAACTGGCACTCTGTTATTTCCTATATATAAAAAAAAAAGGAAGGAAAAAGTTATGTAATGAAAGAGATAGCCAAGGCTTCAGAAGATGTTTTCTTTTACCAAGTTGTAGATACTACCTCACAGTTGTGGATCAGGGTCGTGAAAATCTAAAGAGTAACTCTGTCGGGGCTGTAAAAGGCTAAACTAGTAAACAGAGCCCTACTCGGTTTCCCCTTTCACAATCTAGAAAAGTTGATCAATCCAGAGTACAACATTCGAAGGCCCAGTCATTCTTGAAGAAAGTTTTATACGCTTATAATTGCACATCAAAAATCTTCCTTAAGTGATTCAACCTAGTATGTCCTTGGGAAATTTTAACAACTATCAGGTAGTAGTTAAATTATTTTGAAGAATATTTGTGGCAAAGCATGGTACATGGTCTATATTGTTTTGAAACTAGAGTCCTGGATTCTAAAATAGTGCTACTATTTTACCCATAGATATCGCCATTTGTTGAGAAGCAACACACCCCCACTGAAAAAATGAATTTCCATCCTTTGAAAATATTTAGCTTTCATTTTACAATAGGGACCCTCTTGATGTTTTTCAGGTTTTAATTCCAAATTTTGCTTGCCTCTTTCTTCTTCAAGTTTTGCTTATATCAAAGTATCTAAGTAGGCTTGCATATGGCTTTGATTTCAATTTAGAATTCATTTTTAAAATGTTAGAATCATTTCTGAGTAAAGAAAATCTTTCACTAAATATGTAAAAATGCAAAATACAGATGAATGAATTCATTAGAGTCAACCTACAATTTTTGGAAATTTTGCTAAGTAAAGAAAACGTCGCGATATCGCGACACTTCCATTTTTGGAAAAGTCGCGATATCGCGACACTTTCCATTTTTGGAAATGTCGCGAAATCGTGACGGGTCTTGAAAGAATGGCTAAGTGCTGGAAACGTCGCGATATCGCGACACTTCCATTTTTGGAAAAGTCGCGATATCGTGACACTTTCCATTTTGGAAATGTCGCGAAATCGTGACGGTTTGAAGAAATTGATGAAAATGTCGCGATATCGTGACATATTTTGAAAGAAAAGTGAAAAGTCGCGATATCGCGACATTTTGAAATGTTGAAAGTCGCGATTGGAGTTTGGAAGAAAGTGCAAGTGATAAAAAGTCGCGATATCGCGACAATTTTGGATGAATGAAGTGATGAAAAGTCGCGATTTCGAATGTCGTGAAATCGTGACATGTTGGAAAAGAAAAAGGAAGGCATGAAAGTGCGATGTTCGTGAAGTTTGAAAAGAAAAAGGCAAAAGGTGATGGAAGTCACGAAATCGTGACGGAACAAAAAAAGGCAAGGAAAGGTGTCGCGAAATCGTGACATGAAATCATGACAGGGAAAAAGGAGAAGTCAGAGGAATGTCATGATGACACGCTGAAAAAGTGCAAGTGCAGGGGAAGGTCGCGATTTCGTGACATGTCAAAATCGTGACATGTCGCGGTTTATGTGAAAGAAGAAGTGCTAGGGAGGGAACGTCGCGATTTTGACGACATGTCAGAAATCGTGACATGTCGCGCGTTGCAGAAGAGACAAAGAGGCCAAAATGAAAAACAGTTGGAGGAAAGCGTCGTGTTATCACGACACGTGTCAAAAGAAATAAAGCCGACATATAATGAACATTAAGGTTTTAATTTAATAATATTAAAATGCTGACCCTTGCTTTTCTTTTGCAGAGAGCGATCCGACAGTTGCATACTAGCGGAAGTAATGGCGAGAAAGACAAAATAAGCACGGATTAAATGAAGGCCGTCAGATGGAAATTTGAGATGCCGAGAATTTTTGGTTCATCCAGATTTTATAGATCTGGCCGCAAAGAGACTTTACGGTGACTAAGCAGTTGCCCATTTAATGGAGTATGTCGACAATTGATCGAAAAATGAAAATATCTACACACAGTTATCGAAATTTGCCGATGGATGCATTTAATAGAAGAATTTATGGTGAAAGTAATGGCATGCAAAGAATTTCAACTCAGAAGCGGCTCTGCGAAGATAAAATGTCAGAGAAACCGGTGACTCATCCGAATTTCTCTAAGGAATTAATGAGACCCTCCCGGCAAGTGCACCAGAAAGATGAAGATATTTACTTGCAGTTACAGATGGATGAGAATAATATCAGATCATGCCTTCTCCATTTATGGCAAGTAACTACACTAAGATTTGCAGAGTGGTTAGGGTTTATAAAAAACTCTATTTTTAAAGGGCCTTATATTGTAAAACCCGGGTAGTAAGGTTAAGAGGATAAAATTTAGGGTTTGAGAAGAAGATATTTCTAAAAAGATCAGGGTCTGTCTTGGGTCTATAAATACTTCTTCTGAATGTAATTTACGAGGAGGCGAAAACTTAGAAATAAAAGCTATTGGAGCAATTTCCTGCAAATCTTGTTTGAATGCTTTGTTCTGGACTTAGAGTTGGTGTGATTTTTCTTTTTCTGTGATAGCATGGCCAGGAGCCTAATCTCTTTCAGATTGTGATAAGTTCATCTTCTTTTGTTTTCGTTTCATTAAGGTTTATTTAATTTATGTTGTAGATCTGTGTTACCAGGATTGGATATCTTGCTAGGCTTCATTTTCTTTATTGTATGTTAGGGAAAATTACTGATTTAAGGTTCGAGCCTGTTCTAATTGCTCTGTCCTCACTGTGCGAGCTAGGCTGCTGGTGAGAGATACCAATTTTAACCGACTTCCCTTCTGTTTATAATTTTCTGTTAGATCTGTTTCATCTTTGTCTTATGCTCTTAGTTGAAAGTGATCTTAGAAAGCTGGACACTTTCCTCTTTGATTTGTTCTATTGTGAAGCTAACCGGTATAACTAAAATTGGTAGTTTTGGTTTTGCAGCTAAGTTAGATAAACTTCTCTTTCTGCCCTACCCTACTCTCTCTGTTCCACCGTGAAATGATCCATTTTTATCTTTCTTTAAATTTGTCTTTTATTTAAATCTGCTAAAGCATAAAGAGCTAGATCAAAGAACTGATTGTAAATCTGATTATCCACAAAGATAACCAACTCCAAAAACATTATTGAACTGAAGTCCCGAGCCCGTTGTAAGGTAACAGACAGTCCACTTGAAACTATTCCAGAAGCGGAAAAGAGTGAATAGACATTCGACCCAACTCTGTAACTCACACCTTGGATATCCAGCAAGATCCTAAAGTGAGTGGGATTTATCCCGTATAAGTGTTATCGGTATTTTATGCTCATTCTTCACAGGGTGTGTATAAAAGTCGAACCAACATTTAAAATTGGCGCTAGAAGGAGGGCCAACTGAACTCTGTTCAGTATTGTAAGTTGTCTGTGCAGAGTCTGGTATTTTATCTTTTGAATCCTTTTCCCTCTTCCTCAACCTTTTAAAACTTGTTTGTTTGAGTTTTTGCCTAAACAGCGAAACTCAACACCAATATTTAAAATTGCTAGAAAAGAGGACCTGAAGTTCAGTAGTTTGTTAAGGATTGTAAGGTTGTAAGTGCTGGTGAAAAGCTGGATTCTAATTATAGAGTAACAAGGTCCCACTCTAGAGCTGGAGAGCTCCTTGTGCTTGAGTTAGAAACTCCTAGAAGAAGCAGCCTCAGAAGGGCCAAGTCCTTGTCTGAAATAGTTTTATCACCACTTGTAGTTACTCCAACTGCAACTGAAAATATCATTGTCAATCAAGTAATAATGGCAAACTGGTTAGGTTCCACTGCCTTAAATATCTCGGGTGCAGCCCATGACCTGCCTAGAAATCTTGAGAGATATCTTCCCAGATATAAGCATGATGGAACTAGGACAGCGGAAGAACATCTAGTAGCATTCAAGAATGCTCTAAAATTGTTAAATGTACAACATGAAGATGTGGCTTGCAGATTGTTCCCGTTCACTCTCTAGGAGGGAGCTTACGACTGGTTTCTAAATCTCACTAACGATTCTATTACCAGTTGGAATGACTTGGAAAAGGTTTTTGTATCACAGTTTGGTGAGGTAATAGATCCCAGTGTATTATATAAGCAGTTTTCTGGTATTAAAAGAGAAATAAATGAATCTGTCAGATCTTACAATGTTAGATTTCAGAAGGCTTATGGTAGACTGACTGGTTATTATGTGCCAAATGCAGACCTGGCATTAGAGATTTTTAGGAATTCTCTGGATCCAATGACTTCTGTTTTCTTGAAAAGAGATCCCTCTATTACCAATTTAACAGAGGCTTACAAAGAAGCTTTGGTTCTGGAAAGACGGTTGGGACCCCAACCTTTAAATGCTCATCAAATTCCTTTGGTCACACAAGGTACCCCTATTTTCAATCCCATACCACATCAGATGATGTTGCCAGTATGTCAAACTCCACCATCAGGAAATCCATTGGTTGTAGCACCTGTTGAAAATGTACAGAATCCAGGTAAAGAAGGCTGATAACACAAGAGTTGAAGAAGTTTCAAGGGTAGTCCAAAAGTTGGCAAATGACTTTTTGACTTTCAAAAGGCAAGTGTCCATTGGCGAAAACCCAAACAAGTTTTCTTATCAGTATAATAGATTCACTCAGCCCCCATACAAGCCCAATAAGTATTATAAAGGTAAAGGGCATGATGTAAATATTTATGATTTAGCTTTGCCTAACTGGTGCAGGATTCATGCAACTTCTCAGCACGGGGAGTTGGATTGTTTGGAATTCTGTAATGCCTTTGAAGCTCTTTCTGGCGAGTTGGTTTCTCCTGAACATCAAAGAACTACGGATGCCCCAAGTTCATCCAGCCATAGTGCAGCTATGGTCTTAGATTCTTTCACTTTCCCAGAAGAATCGAGAGAATGTTGTGGAGCTACCCATGGATGAAGTACAGGCTTTTCAACAGTACAGGAGGGACAACTACAACCTCGAAACAGAAATCCGGAGCCCAACACTACATCTACCCCTCCCAACAACTCCCACGAGTGTTCCTCCAGATCCATCTTCAAGCAATAACCCATCCCCACCCAAGGGAGGAAATCCGAGAGGACCAGATGCATTTGTCCCTCCACTCAATAAGGGATATAATATAGTGGAGGACATGAAGAAGATCAAAGCCAACATCACTCTTCATGAGTTGGCCCAAATTTTTGAACAAAGGGATAACCTGATCAAAACATATTCTGAACCTACTACCAAACCTTTGGAAAAGGGAAAGAAGATGGCAAATGCAAATGTGGCCATGTATAAAGAGAAGACTGAAGTTCCACCTTTTCTACTTGACTGTCCGAATATTTGGGAAAAACTTACACAATTGTCTGGTAGATTCGGGTGCTTCAGCTAATGTCATGCCTTTGGCCATTTGTCAACAGTTGGGTTTGACCCCCATGAACTCCGAGATGAGAGTCGTCCAATTGGATAAGTCTGAAGTTAAAGTGGTAGGTGAACTTCAGAATATACATATCCAGCTAGCATCTGAGCCAAGAGCGCAACACAGAATTGATATTCAGGTGGTGGATATTCCTGTAGGATACGGGATGCTTCTGAGCAAGGATTGGTCAAAATCCTTGAATGGGTATTTGGCTACTGATTTCTCGCATATGTGGTTACCCTGGAATGGTTTTGCAAATCAATTAAGAATCAACAGAGAACCAAGATATAAACTCATGATTACAAGTATAATGCCAAGAATGAGACAGCTAATCTTGCTGAGGGCTATTATATCGGGGTTTATAATTTGACAACTACTCAAAAGGAGAAACCGGTTAAAGCTCACCTTAATCACGATAATGAAGTTGGGATACTTCATATTGATGCAGCTAAGTCTGAGCAAGGTTATGGTATAGGGGCTATTCTTAAAGGACCAAAAAATCAAACCGATTTTATGTCTTATCGCTTGCAGTTTCCCTGCACTAATAATTTGGTAGAATATGAAGCATTAGTACCAGGATTAAAATTTGCTTTACATTACTTTGATCATGCAGATACGAAAACCCGTATGTTGGACTTGTTTGATTTGCAGGGTGGACGACTTCAAGCTGTGGAGCATTTTAGTCGGCACCAAGAGACAGTCAAGCGCTGGCTTGACGAGAGGGCCAATTCGAAGGCTTTCAAACTTGCAGACCTGGTGTTTCTGTGGGACAAAGCCCATGAAAAGAAGCGTAAAAACACCAAGCTGCAACCTTTATGGACAGGGCCATACCAGATTGCCAAAACCCTGGGTAATAATGCATTTTTTCTATGGGACCTGGAGGGTAATTTTTTGAACCTTCCTGTTAATGGTCAATATCTAAAGCATTATTTCTCAGCTTTTCCATCCAATACATCGATTGAATAAATCACAAAGACGTTGTAACATGTGTATACATTGTAAATAAGCTTTGAAGTAGTTTGTTTTATTTTATTTTGTTTATTTTAAAGTTTTAAGTTTGTTTTATTGTTTTTTATTTTAAGTATTTTGTTTTTTTTATTTTGTTTGATTTTAAAGGTCTGTGTTTTATCCTTTGGGGTCTGTACAAAGTAGTTTGTTTTATTTTATTTTGTTTGTTTTTAAAGTTGTGTTTTATCCTTTGGGGTCTGTACAAATTTCTTTAGCTTTTAAAATTCTATTTTTTTAAGTTTTGCCTGGGCAGTAAAGAAAAAGTCAGCCTTCTAAAATTGTTTTATTCTGAGTTCAAAATCCAGTGTTCATTATTCTAATTGAGAGATAGTCTGCTTAAACTGAACAGTGGAACTATTTTGTTATTCAGAACAATGAGTAGAAAGATGATTGGATTTTGTGTCTTGCTTGCCACAATTATTTTAATTATAAAGAAACTGCTATATTGTTTGGTTGGAGAAACTCCTAGGGAATCCAAGAAAAGTTGGTCATAAGAGGGGACTCTGATTCGTGAAATTATTTGAGTATCCATAGAGGCTATCAGTACCCAGGCTGAAGCAGTTCCAGATTGATGAAATATTAAAAAAAAAATTGTTGTTCTTTTTTAAGGCTTTTCAGATTTCGGTATATTTCAAAGGAGAGAGAGAGAAGGTGAAAGTTGAGCAAGACAACATAAAACTGGCACTCTGTTATTTCCTATAAAAAAAAAAAAAGAGGAAGGAAAAAGTTATGTAATGAAAGAGATAGCCAAGGCTTCAGAAGATGTTTTCTTTTACCAAGTTGTAGATACTACCTCACAGTTGTGGATCAAGGTCGTGAAAATCTAAAGAGTAACTCTGTCGAGGTTGTAAAAGGCTAAACTAGTAAACAGAGCCCTACTCGGTTTCCCCTTTCACAACTCGGTTTCCCTTTCTAGAAAAGTTGATCAATCCAGAGTACAACATTCGAAGGCCCAGTCATTCTTGAAGAAAGTTTTATACGCTTATAATTGCACATCAAAATATTCCTTAAGTGATTCAACCTAGTATGTCCTTGGGAAATTTTAACAACTATCGGGTAGTAGTTAAATTATTTTGAAGAATATTTGTGGCAAGGCATGGTACATGGTCTATATTGTTTTGAAACTAGAGTCCTGGATTCTAAAATAGTGCTACTATTTTACCCGCAGATATCGCCATTTGTTGAGAAGCAACACACCCCCACTGAAAAAATGAATTTCCATCCTTTGAAAATATTTAGCTTTCATTTTACAATAGGGACCCTCTTGATGTTTTTCTAGGTTTTTATTCCAAATTTTGCTTGCCTCTTTCTTCTTCAAGTTTTGCATATATCAAAGTATCTAAGTAGGCTTGCATATGGCTTTGATTTCAATTTAGAATTCATTTTTAAAATGTTAGAGTCATTTTTGAGTAAAGAAAATCTTTCACTAAATATGCAAAATACAGATGAATGAATTCATTAGAGTCAACCTACAATTTCTAGAAATTTTGCTAAGTACTGAAAACGTCGCGAAATCGCGACACTTCCATTTTTGGAAAAGTCACGATATCGCGACACTTTCCATTTTTGAAAATGTCGCGAAATCGCGACGGGTCTTGAAAAAATGGCTAAGTGCTGGAAACGTCGCGATATCGTGACACTTCCATTTTTGAAAGTACGATATCGCGACACTTTTCATTTTGGAAATGTCAGGAATCGTGACATATTTTGGAAAGTGGAAATCGTGAATTTGAAGAATGGAAAAGTCGCGATATCATGACATATTTTGAAAGAAAGAAGTGAAAAGTCGCGATATCGCGACATTTTGAAAGAAAGAAGTATGAAAAGTGCGATATCGTGACGTGTTTGGAAGAAAGTGCAAGTGATAAAAACGTCGCGATATCGTGACACATTTTGGATGAATGCAAGTCTGAGAAAGCGATTTGAATGAGTGGAGAGAAAAAGAAAAGGAAAAGTGGATTGAAGTGGAAATGAAAGTTAAAAGGCAAAAGAAACTAAGGAAAAAAGTGGATTGGAAAAGGAAGGAAAAGGTGTCAGAAATGGACGTCAGATTGTGACGTGGAAATCGTGACAGAAAAAAGGCGAGGAAGGTCAGATTTGTGACATGTCATGAAATCGTGACATGTCACGGTTTGGAGAGGAGCAAAGGAGCAAGGGAGGGAAGGTCGCGATTTCGTGACATGTCACGAAATCGTGACATGTCACGGTTTCGCGGCAGAGCAAAGAAGGACGCAAGGTGCAGGGAATGTCACGATTTCGTGACATGTCGCGAAATCGTGACATGTCACGGTTTCGTGGCAGAAGAAGACAAAACAAAAAAATAGAAAATAGCTGGAGGAAAGCGTCGTGTTATCATGACACGTGTCAAAAGAAATAAAGCCGACATATAATGAACATTAGAGGTTTAATTTAATAATATTAAATACTAATTCTTGCATGTCTTTTGCAGAAAGCCATCTGGCAGTTGCATACTAGCGGAAGTAATGGCGAAAAAGACAAAATAAGCATGGATTAAATGAAGGCCGTCAGATGGAAATTTGAGATGCCGAGAATTGTTGGTTCATCCAGATTTTATAGATCTGGCTGCAAAGAGACTTTACGGTGACTAAGCAACTGCCCATTTAATGGAGTATGTCGACAATTGATCGAAAAATGAAAATATCTACACAGTTATCGAAATTTGCCGATGGATGCATTTAACAGAAGAATTTATGGTGAAAGTAATGGCATGCAGAGAATTTCAACTCAGAAGCGGCTCTGCGAAGATAAAGTGTCAGAGAAACCGGTGACTCATCCGAATTTCTCTGAGGAATTAATGAGACCCTCCCGGCAAGTGCACCAGAAAGATGAAGATATTTACTTGCAGTTACAGATGGATGAGAATAATATGAGATCATGCCTTCTCCATTTATGGCAAGTAACTGCACTCAGATTTGCAGAGTGGTTAGGGTTTATAAAAAACTCTATTTTTAAAGGGCCTTATATTGTAAAACCAGGGTAGTAAGGTTAAGAGGATAGAATTTAGGGTTTGAGAAGAAGATATTCCTAAAAAGATCAGGGTCTGTCCTGGGTCTATAAATACTTCTTCTGAATGTAAATCACGGGAGGCGAAAACTTAGAAATAAAAGCTATTGGAGCAATTTCCTGCAAATCTTGTTTGAATGCTTTGTTCTGGACTTAGAGTTGGTGTGATTTTTCTTTTTCTATGATAGCATGGCCAGGAGCCTAATCTCTTTCAGATTGTGATAAGTTCATCTTCTTTTGTTTTCGTTTCATTAAGGTTTATTTAATTTATGTTGTAGATCTGTGTTACCAGGATTGGATATGCTTGTTAGGCTTCATTTTCTTTATTGTATGTTAGGGAAAATTATAGATTTAAGGTTCAAGCCTGTTCTAATTGCTCTGTCCTCACTGTGCGAGCTAGGCTGCTGGTGAGAGATACCAATTTTAACCGACTTCCCTTCTGTTTATAATTTTCTGTTAGATCTGTTTCATCTTTGTCTTATGCTCTTAGTTGAAAGTGATCTTAGAAAGCTGGACACTTTCCTCTTTGATTTGTTCTATTGTGAAGCTAACCGGTATAACTAAAATTGGTAGTTTTGGTTTTGCAGCTAAGTTAGATAAACTTCTCTTTTCTGCCCTACCCTACTCTCTCTGTTCCATCGTGAAATGATCCATTTTTATCTTTCTTTAAATTTGTCTTTTATTTAAATCTGCTAAAGCATAAAGAGCTAGATCAAAGAACCGATTGTAAATTTGATTATCCACAAAGATAACCAACTCCAAAAACATTACTGAACCGAAGTCACGAGCCCGTTGTAAGGTAACGAACAGTCCACTTGAAACTATTCCAGAAGTGGAAAAGAGTGAATAGACATTCGACCCAACTTTGTAACTCACACCTTGGATATCCAGCAAGATCCTAAAGTGAGTGGGATTTATCCCGTATAAGTGTTATCGGTATTTTATGCTCATTCTTCACAGGGTGTGTATAAAAGTTGAACCAATAGATGCCATCCTTGAATATACCTCACAAGTGCAATATGATCACTAATACAACCTTGTGACTATTCATTTTTTTTATGTATCCATGTAGAAATGAATATTTTAATCTATATTTCCCCTTGAGAAGCCATTTATTTCCTACATTATTGTATGATTTGAGTTTATTTGGATTATAATAAACCTTGGTTAGTGTCTAGATATCAATATTAACAATGAGTAGAGCACTAAGCACATAGTTGTGCAAAACTAGTTTTTTTATTAGTTGAAATAAGGATTTTTGAAAGGATCCATGAACCTTATTAAAAAAGGAATAACTAAAACCCTATTAGGGAGATGGATGTTAGCAAGCTAAATAGAGACCAACATTCAAAACCAACATAGGGGAAACTAACATCACCACCAGGGTGAACACAAAAAAAATAAATAGATGTAAGGAAGACCAGACGACCTACAAATAGCCCCTATAACCCATATAGATCAACTCACGCAGGGGCACCCATTCACAACTAACAACAAAAACAAAAACAAAAAAATTAGAAAGACCCATAAAAAATAGGTCCTTGGCCATTACTCTTTGTTTATGTCTAGGTTGTCCTTTTTAGGGCCCTTAAAAATATGACCTGCATGTCCCTAGCTCAATATAGATACCTCTAGTCTCTAAATCATTGATACCTAATGGAAAATCCTCTCTCTAAATAGTTAGACCATCCTGTATCAATCCCAAATTTACCAAGAAATCAATTGATTTATTATCTTCCTTGTACACCTACTATATAACCACATCCTCAAATACTTGAAGGATTATTTTCACCTCATAAATCATATTAGTGATAGAAGGACTAGGAGTTTGAGAATATTTCACTAGATTGATGATATTAAGGGAATCACCCTCAATGATGACCTTACTCTTCTCGAAGCCACTCAACAAAGAAATACCTTGGAAGAGAGCATGGGCTTCAAAAAAATGACTCAATTGAGGTCTCAGCTTCTTAGCAAAGGTGATAAGGAGTTTACCACTGCTATTCTAAATTAAACTAGCTGCACCTACCTCTCTTGGGTTACCCTTGGAGGCCCCATAAAAATTGAGTTTAATCTATCCTATAAGGGGTGGCTCCCAGGAAATCTATCTTCTTCCACTCAAATCCAAATGGGAAATAGACCTTAGAAATTTTTTAAACCCTATAGCATGCTCCAGAGTTAATTCCCCAATAGATAAACTTGAGTCCAAAGAGATGGTAGAGACGTTCTCCATTATTGTCGTAATGCTCTTGGTACAAATAGAGAGGGCTGAATTAACTTCATTTTTAAAAGCCCTCAAATTCCTTTCCTTCTAGACACACCACATGATGTGAGCCAAGCTAAATCTCTAGAATAGATGAAGTTAGGGAGAAAAGAATTGAGGGTCCCACTATTATAAAATATCATACATTTGAAAGGGGTATACCCAGCAAAAACCAATCAAATTAAAAATAAGAAAAAATGTCCTTAGAGAATAGGCACAAAATAAATATATATTGTACCAAATCAGCATCCAAGCCACAAAGGTAACATTAGTTTAGAATAATCATACCTTGGGACTGTAGATTATCTATGGTCAATATTTTATTATGTATAGCAAGCCATAGAAAAACATTTACCTTAGGGATTAATCCCTTTTGTCAAACTAGTATGCTCATGAACCAAAGGGGACCAAGGTCCTCCAGGAGGAAATGTGTTAAATACTCTTGAACTTTCTGCCTTCCAAAAATATTATCAGCTTCATCAATAGTATAATGACTTGGAACTTAAGGAGGTCTGAGATCTTCTTAAGGATCATTTCCTTAGCCAGATATATGTCAATACTGAATAAAACTCTTCATGTCTTCCCATAATTTGTAGTTTTGATATAATATTCAACCTTAGAACAAAAGGTATGTCTACAAAAGTCTTCAACCACTACCAATTCTAGGATCAAATACAATGATTGGTCCATCAGCCCATGATCTAACCAAAAATTAATTATATGGCCATTACCCACATTCCATCTTCCTCCCATTCTAAAGTTACTTCTAGAATTATGCAGACTAAGCCAAAAGGTCAACCTAGATTTTGGTACATCGTTCGATAGAAATTCCTTCCCATTGTTTAGATATTTTTCTTTTATAATATTAACCCAATCAACTTGTTCTCTCTGGATCAAATGCCAACCTTGTTTAACAACTAGAGCCTTATTCATTTGGTCCATCATTCTTAGGCCCAGGCCTCCAAACTCCTTTCTGCTATAGATATGATCCCATGCTACTAAGTGGAATCTATTCTTCTCCTTTGACCCAGATCATAAGAAGGACTTTTGAACTTGCTTGATATTTTGCACTATTTTACCTGGCATCTTGAACAAGGACAAAGTAAACCAGTATACCTTGAAGTGTATATTTCACAAAAATAACCTTACCTGCATGTCTTAATAGATCTCCTTTCTAGCTAGCAAGTTTTCATTGCACCCTTTCCACCACCAGCTCCCATAAATATTCTTGAACCTCCCTTTAAAAAGAGAAAACCTAAGGTAAGTCATGGAAACTTTGCTCTCTCACAGCCCAACTCTGCCACAATTCTTATTTTCCTAAGAATCAAGGAATTCAAGAAGAAGATTTTACTCTTTAGAAAGTTAACCTTCTACCTCGTTGCCTCTTCATACAAAATTTGATTGTCCAAGCCTAAGGAATTGAGGTAAGGAATGAAATAAGAGTATCATCTATGAATTGATGATGTATTGATTCCATGCTTAAGATCAATTTGATACCAACCACATAGGAGGAGGCCTTAAGGGACCTACCCAATGCTTCTACCATGATAATAAATAGATAATAGGAGAGTGGGTATTCTTGATGAATACTATGGCAACTACAAAATTACCAATTAGGGGAGCCATTGACAAGCACTAAAAATTTGGCCTATGAAATGTAGGTTTTGATAATAAATATCCATCTCCTATCAAAGATAAACTTTTCAAGGACATTATGGAGAAAGTCCCATGAGACCCTATCATAGCCCTTATTCATGTCCAATTTTAGAAAATCTCTTTCTCGACCACTTTTTTCCATTGAATGTATGAGTTCATGAACCAAAATAACTCCATCCATGATCTAACAATCCAAAATGAAGCCACTTTGATCAAAATCAACTAGACAAGACAAGAGAGGTTTAAACATGTTAGCCAAAGCTTTAGTGAAAATTTTAAAGATAGTATTGCAGAGGCTTATAGGGCAAAAGTATTTGAAATCAATGACACCTGTTGATTTTGGAATTAGAACCAAGAAAGTGGTATTTAAATCCCTAGGTAAAACTCCATTGGATTGAACTTCATGCAGAGCTTCACCTATCTTCCTACCAAAGATATGCTAGGACCTCTGGAAAAAAATACTGAGTAGAAGCCATCCAAACCAGGGGACTTAAGTCCTTCCATGGAAAAGAGTGCTTTCTTAAATTCATAATAATTAAGAAGACTATTAATATTATCATTCATTTCTTCCATCACCAAGTGAGGAATGCTTTGCAGGGGTTTTTCTTCAATAAAAGCACTTATCACACTCATCTTGAAGAGGAGATATTGGAATAAGGGGATAGCTTTCGCCCTAATTTTCCAAATATCTCTTTTTTAGAACCATCAATTTTACAAATCTCCCTAATCCGGTTATGGCTTCTATGGTGAAGAGTTAAGGAATGAAAAAAATTGTATTTGTATCTCCGTCTTTGAGCCAAAGAGCTCTAGATTTTTATCACCAAAAAACCTCTTCATTGCTTAGGACATTATGAAGCTCAACCAAGATTCTTCTCTCCTCCAATTTATTATTCTGTGAGAGGAAATCCACTTCCAATGAATATTGGATAACTAGAATTTGAGATCCTTTTTCTTAATTTGGATGTCCCCAAAGACTGATATGTTCCAATATTTTAGATTTGTTTTATCAGTATCCACTTAGCAACCACTTGATTAATATATGGGTCAAAGAATTTGGTGTTCCAGCATTTCCTAATCCTTACTTATAGCTCCATATGAGAGAGCCATATGGCTTCAAAACTGAAGGGTCTCGGGAAGAAAGGAGTATTAGAATTATTATCAAAGAGAACAGGATTATGATCGGACACAATCTTGGGAAAAGAGTTGAGAGAAGATTCCCCAAATAGAGGAATGACCTCTTTGGAAATAAAAACTCTATCCAATCTAATTTGTATGTGATGGTTCCTTAGGCGTCTATTACTCCATGTATATCTAGAACCTTTCAATTCTAATTCCATGAGCTATTTATTATTGAAAAAAGTAGAAAATTCTTTCATACTTCTCAAGATTTTGGTATCCCTCTCTTCTTGTCCAATTGGTACAAAGAAGAGGGGAAATATCCTACTAGAATCTAAGTCTCGTTCTTAAAATCTTATTTCATTGAACTAAGAGTGGAACAAAGATAGTTTCTATTTATTTTAAGGTTAGTGGCATAAATGTTGGTCAAAAACTATTTTCGACCTGAAGACTTGCAACAAAACATGTTAATACACTACACCAAAAAAGGGCTTTAACGGTGGCTAAAATAAGGTGGTTTTTTACGATGATAAAAAACCACCCTAATAGATCCTAAGAGAGCAGTTTATAACCACCCTCTTAGGATAACCTCCCTCTTAGGGTTACCCTAAGAAGGCAATTTTAAACCACCCTCTTAGGTCTACGAGGGCGGTTTATAACCAACCTCTTAGGGCTAAGAGGGTGGTTAATAATTTCCCTCTTAGGGCTAAGATGGTGGTTTATAATTTCCCTCTTAGGGCTAAGAGGGTGGTTTATAGATGCCCTCTTAAAGTTACCCTAATAGGGTGATTATAAACCACCCTCTTAGACCTAAGAGGGTGGTTTATAACCACCCTCTTAGGTTCACCCTCAAAGGGTGGTTATAAATTGCCATCTTAGGGTGACCTAAGGGGAAAGTTTAAAACTACCTTCTTAGCCTTAATAGGGTGGTTTAGGCAACCCTAAGAGGGTATTTTATAACTACCCTCTTAGGGTCTCAACAAAAATATATATAAAAATATTGCAAGAAAAGAAAAATGTGCATTTGCTATCACTTTTCCCATTGGATAGAGAGCTTGAGCTAGGGCATTTGCTCAAACAGAGGCTGGACAAAGAGCTCAATATAGTGTTCACTCATACGGAGGCTGGAAATGGAGCTTGAGCTAGGGTGTTCACTCAGATGGATGTTGGATATAGAGCTCGAGCTAGGGTGTTTGCTCATATTGAGGCTAGATAGAGAGCTTGAGCTAGGGCATTCGCTTAGACGAATATTTGATAGAGAGCTCAAGCTAGGGTATTCACTCATACTGAGGTTGGATAGAGAGATTGAGCTAGGGCATTCACTCAGATGAAGGCTAGATAGATAGCTTGAGCTAGGATTGGATAGATAGCTTGAGCTAGGGCTTGATAGAGAGCTCAAGCTTTTAAATGGTACACACTTCTCAGGGTTTGGGGATGCTAGGGTAAATTGTGTTCAAAATTTAGGGTTTTCTTCTTTACAATGATGGTTATGATTGTTTTTTAATGATGGTTATTTTTGGAAATGGAAATTAGAGTTGTTCTTACATACTTGGAGAACATATTTGGTTGATTTGTCCTTTGTTATGCTCACTATCAAGGTCTATGGACCTGCCAAGCCCATAAAGAAAACGTAGATGTTCCAAAATTGATACTTAGCATGTCAATATATCTCTTCACTATAGATGATTTGGTTTTTTGTTGAAATTCTCTTTATAGGGCATGTTGATTTCTAATATAAAATATTGGTAAGAAGGATATGACAAAGTTGTTGAAGCCATGAATTATGAACAAAATTTTCAATGTGATAGCAGCAACGAACATATAATGGCACATACTGAGAATAGTTCTTTATGGTATTGGGGATGTAGAGGGTTTAGGATTTGGGGATGCTACTGTAACCAGTTAATTAATGATGTGTTATGTCAAATTATATCTATGAGTTATAATTTGATCCATCTTGCTATGTATTGTTGAAAATCTTCAAAACTCCTAATGTACTTAGGAGTTTCACTACTGCTGTAATTTGTTATCGTAAAGATTCAAGTTATTATATTTTCTTCTTTACAGTGATGGTTAAGCTTTACCATTAAATTTATTTAATTTTGCTATGTACTATTGCATTTTCTATTATGGTATAAAGTGGGTTAGTAAATGTACTCTTGCATTTGCTATTATATCTGTTTTTTTAAATGATGGTTATTTTAGGAAATGGAAATTAGAGTTGTTCTTACATACTTGGAGAACATATTTGGTTGCTTTGTTATTGGTTATGTTCACTATTAAGGTATATGGATATTCCAAGCCCATAAAGAGAACGTGGATGTCCCAAAATTTACACTTAGCATGTCAATCTATCTATCCACTATAGATGATTTGGTTGTTTGTTGAAACTCTATTTATAGGGCATGTTGGTTTCTAGTAGAAAATATTGGTAAGAAGGATATGGAAAAGTTGTTGAAGCCATGAATTATGAATAGAATTTTCAATGTGATATCAGCAATGAACGTATAATGACACATATTGATAATAGTCCTTTATGGGATTGGGGATGTATAGGTTTTAGGGTTTGGGAATGCATAGGGTTTAAGGTTTGGGGATGCTACTATAACTAGTTAATTAACAATGTGTTATGTCAAATTATATTTAAGTTAGATCTGCTCCATATTGTTATGCATTGCTGAAAATCTTCAAAACTCCTAATGTACTAAGGAGTTTCACTACTTTTGTAATCTACTATTGTAAATATTCAAGTTATTCAATTTTCTTCTTTACAATGATGGTTAAGCTTTAATGCTAAATTGATTTAATTATGTTATGTACTATTGCATTTGCTATTATGGTATAAAGTGGGTTAGTAAATGTATTGTTACATTTGAGGTCTATGGACTTGCCAAGCCCATAAAGAGAACGTAGATATCCCAAGCTTGACACCTTTGAAAATATCTATTTAGAAAGGCATATGTCATGACTTGACAATGCTGAAATGAAATATATAATATGACAATGTGATAAACATGCTGCTCATAAATTTGCATGAGCTAAAATAGCATTATATGATCTTGGAACATGTGCCACCATAGGTTTTTTAACTATTGTGTCTTCTCCCCTACTTGTTTAGATGATCTCTCCTATCATTCCAGTTCTGAAATAAAATTTCCAAGATTTGTTTGATTGTGTTGATTATTTTATTCAAGGTTTCATACAATAGTATGTAACTACAAATATTTATGTATTTGTTAGTTATATCATCATATAATTTGCAAGTGGAAATGAAGTTCGTTTTATTCTCTACTTAATACTTTTACAAATTCTATTTTCCAAGGTTTTTGTGGGTGGATCTATCTAGGGGTTTCACCATGTAGTTCACGCAAGTTAGTTCTTGGTTTTACAAATATAATTTTCTTCTTGAGGGGTTTTGCCTTCTGAAGGCAAGTAAAATGCTCTAGTTTAGGTTTTTTGATATTCTTATAATACCAAATATTTGGTTTTTATTATTATTGTCATTTCAATTACTACTATTGAATTTACTTTTACTTTGATTATTCGTATAACACCATATTCTACTTGCATCTCTATTATTGTTTTAAAGGCTATATTGGTTATTTTTGATGGTTTGCTTTTTTCAGGCGTCTTTTTCAGGCAGGATCAAGGCACTAGATCAAGGTGCCTTCCTCCCGATGGGATCAAGTTGCCTTCCTCTCAATGGGATAAAGGTGCCTTCTGCTAGGTAGGATCAAGGTACCTTCCACCATGTAGGATCAAGGTGCCTTCCTCCCAATGGGATCAAGGCGCCTCCCGCCAGGCAGGATCAAGGCACCTTCTTCCTGATGGGATCAAGGTGTCAGATCAAGGTGCCTTCCTCCTGATGGGATCAAGGTGCCTTTCAATGGAATCAAGTTGCCTTCCTCCAAATGGGATCAAGGTGCCTTCAAATGCATTATATATATTCTTTTTTTCACATATCCTTCTTATTTTTTCAACAATGAATATGTGAACATTCATAAAAACTATTGGTATTCAATGGGGTCTTCCCCATGTTGATGTCTGATCTAGTCTCGTAAATGTGAGGTGATTGTAGATGAAGCCCATTTGACTGCTACTCAAGTACTATCTTAGTACTCTCCTCCACTCTTAATGTAGCATTTTTTACTTTGTCTACCACTACTTAGGCTGTAATATTCACACACTTTGCAAAAATATTTCCCCAAGTTCCACAACCACCTTGGGCTAGAAACCTTTCGCCTTATTAGGGTTAATTATCCTACCTTTGGGTGCTTATATTGCCAAGTCAAAACTTTGCTTGCTTTCACTTGTTTGGACTGGATGCTACACTATCAAGGTAGGTACACAAGATGGTTCGTATAGTGCTATTATGAACTCCACGTATAAATCTCACTTTATAAAATCTTCACAGACAACTCCTTATTCATCTACATCACACTTCATGTTGTCCTGTAAAACATAAAAAAAAAATCTAAACTAAAGGCATTAAAGCAAAATTCTAATAAAATTCTAACTATTTTTTTGTGAACAATGTTCATTGTGTTGTTGGTGGCAATAATTAAGGTGGGGTCTCCCCCATGCCTACAGCTAAACTAGTCTCTAAAAGTCATCCTTTTCTTTATCAACTAGTTTGATATGTAGTAGCATGAGAAGAGCATTTTTCTTCATGGCCTCAAAACCAAACTTTTTCAACTTATTAGTAAAATATGTAGGCTAGCAAATGACTATCTATGGGCTAACAACTAGAAGAAAATATGGTGTAGGAGTATTTTAAAAACATGTGCTAGTTTCTAATTTAGTAGGTCACCTTAAGCGCAATTGAAGAGCATACTCCATAACAAGATGTTCTTTTTTTTTATTTTTACTCTATTATTTTTCATGCTACTAATGTCATCGTTAAAAATTTACCAATATATTGATAACTGTTAAGCCCATAATTTTTTTACTAAAACTAGGCTTCTTGAGGCATAATTCTCTAATGGTTTATGTGTAAATAAACACATCCCTAATAGTAAATATTTTCAACTATATCAGACCTGGGTTGTGCCATCTCTCTAATTTCATGAAACCATTGAGAATATGATGGAATTTCTTCATTGCCTAATTTTCTAAGTTTTGAAAAACACTTTTTATTTCCTACTTCTACACTTAATATGGTACATCAGGTTCATTCCAATATTTACCTAAGAAGCTGGTAAATTTAAACCGTTGACTATGGGATTCAGCTTTGGTTGTGTCGAAAACTGTTTAGTTTTTGTAAAAAGATCCTTGGTGGACTCATGCTTCTCAGGTAGAAGATTTATAGGTAATTTTAAATGGACTTTTTAACTAAACTATGAATCATAACACTACAGTTTTGACACTCCCCAGTAACGGTGCCAAAATGGTGAGCAGAAATTATGTTAAAAAAAATCATTTATTTTCCATAAATTATCAATCCGATAAGTTCTTAAAATTTTGAGTGTCATGCACAGTATATACCTGTAGTGTGGGGGAATGAATCCTTGGTGGGGGATGCTTGTGCAATTTTATATCAGCCAAACCAAATAAAATAAACTGTAGAAAAATAAATTATAAACTAAAATGCTAGAAATAAAATGCTAAAAATAAAAGTGTAGGAAATTAAATGTGCAAGAAAATAAAACACACAACTGAATTAAAATAAAGTAGAAAATAAAATAGTAAAGCTAATACTAAAAATACCCGGTTGTTGTAGGTGAGTTGGAGAGGAGAGGGCAATCCTCCAAGGGAGGTCCCAGGTTCAAATCTCCACCCTACCAAAAAGCTGAATTGGGTATCTAAAATCTAATTGATAATGTTGGTACGGGCAGGTTCGGGTGTGACCCCCGGGTGAATTTTACGGTGTAGAACCTCCTGTTCATGGTCTCTCAGACCAAGGCGGTTCCGCAAGGGGTCTTTCGCTTAAAAAAAATAAAAAACTAATACTAAAAATAAATTATAGAAATAAAATAGGGGAGGACTACTGTAAGGAGTGGTTCCAAGCTCCCGCAAATAGTTTGCCCAACTAATTACATCAAGATTGCGTTAAGAGAATATAATTATTTGCAACTCTTAATAAATTATACATAAAATAAAATAAAATAAAATAGTTCTCTATGTATTTTATCCCCTTATTCATCTGGTTTGTGTTCTTATATAAGATGCAGCTAGATCTTATTACAATAACATATTAGTCTATTTTTAACCACATAACATGATTTGTTATAGTCGGTTCATACACAGGTATTATTCTCCTATTAAAATCATATCTATTCACTAGAAGGATAAATATAATAATCCTTAGGTGTACGTAACAAACTAATCCTAAAATAATGCATCCTAAAAATAATGCTTTTAAAAACCTTACAAAGTCAATCGGCCAACCGGTCAATAATAGAAGTGCTTTATCTTATTCTAGACATGATGCACGATTAGAATATTTTCCCTTTGTCTCATGTGCAACAACCTCCTTAGCCCATTGGTCAACCGTTCAATGTTGACTTGGTGCGTATTCTAAATGATATCAAGGCATCTTCCAAATGTATGGGATCAAGGCACCTTCGAATGTATGGGAGCAAGGCACCTGAAATACATGGGGTCAAGGCACTTGGAATACATGCGATCAAGGTGCCTGAAATACAAGGGATCAAGGCACCTAAAATACATGGGATCAAGGCACCTCTAATACATGGGATCAAGGCACCTAAAATAAATGGCATTAAGGTGCCTCTAATACATGGGATCAAGGCACCTGAAATACATGGGATCAAGGCACGTCTAATACATGGGATCAAGGCACCTCTAATACATGGGATCAAGGTGCCTGAAATA
Source organism: Wollemia nobilis (assembly GCA_028583015.1). NCBI lineage: Eukaryota > Viridiplantae > Streptophyta > Pinopsida > Araucariales > Araucariaceae > Wollemia > Wollemia nobilis. Next base: position 2,314,073 of record JAQPPZ010017175.1, on the reverse strand, counting down.
CATGTATCACACATGCTTGAAGTGGCATGTTGGATATTGAATTTATTCTAGCAGAGCAAGAACTCATGTTTTAAAATCTTTGTTGGTTTTTTTTTTGCATTGTTTTTTATGGAAAAAGATACACATTGTTCATTGTGCAATTTCCTCCTCAACTGCTATTGTGGCTTAAAAATAGCACATCATGTTTGGCATATGAGAGACCAGGGTTCAAATCCCCTAATGTATTTTGAACATTTTAGTGGATATAAATCCAACATGCTAATAGATGTGGACACTCTTGTGCCACACATACATCCCTTTTGTATATTTAAGCCTTTCAACTAATCAAAAAGTATAACTTGTCACAATCACATAGTATCAAAGGCACTAAAGTGGCAATACATAAGTGGATGACACCAAAAAATTATAAAATTTCAAGTTTTAGTGATCAGTTTCATTTCATTTTTCTATGTTTTGGATATTTTATTTTTGTTTTTGGAGGTCCATTAGGAAAATTGTTTTGGAATCCATCACTTTTTCATATATAAGTATAGTGATCTCATTTTTTTAACATATAAATTTTCAATTTCTACATAATGGTATCATTAGTTCAAGGACCTGTTATAGTGTTAGGGATTGGATTGCATAAAATAGATCATCAAGCCCTAGTTACTTACCTCAATGGGTAAAATTATAGTATCTTTTTAACTCAAATGATTGGCCTACTTTGAAGTAAGAACTTGTGGTACATAATTCAAGAATATAAAACAATATCCCTTAATGAAGAAACTAGCCATCATAGGGAAGAGGAAGATCTTGGCCTATTTTCTTAGTTGATTGAACTAGAATCGTTTTTCCACATCAAAAAGGAAAGTGAAACTATTAAGGTATGGTCAAAATTGCATGAATTATTTAAAAAATTTAATAAAATTGAAGTCACTTGAAATTAGATCTTTCTTCTCTAAAATTGGTTGAATTTGATAATGATGAGGACCATATTGTGGTAGTTATAGCATTGAGAGTAGATATTGAATCTTTTGGAGGTAAAAATAAATATGATGTAGAATGTGTGAATATTTTTCTTGCTAATATCTCTTTTTCTTTTTTATTTCTATGTATTTGTAATCTCAAAAAACTCGTACTCTTGATTATTTTATCTCCCTTCTAGTTCATATTAAGGTGGCAATGATAAATTGTGTTGGTAATTCATGAATACATTCTCATGTAAAGGCATTAAAATCTAAGAATACTAAGAACGAGGGGCCCAAGGGATAGAATAAGTCTTAAAAGAAGTCAAATACCATTTGCAGTTACTACAAGAGGGAAGGATATCCAAAGAAGAATTGCTTGCTAAAATTGCAAAGGAATAAAGTTTATATTCTATATATGGGTGGGCATATCCCATATAATGAGGGGGTTTTAGAAGGATCTACCTCAAATGAAAAGGTACACTAAAGCATCCATTATCAGGAAAAGATATTATTGTCACTAATGTCTTCTCTTCTTGGCCCCTCAATTCATATTGTGAGGAGGTGTTGGAAGAGTATTCTAATTCATGGCCAAGGATGACATTGTATGATGCAACCTTGGATAGACCTAAAAGGAAATCATTGTGAAATGTATTTATTTTGTTGTAATATTATGTAATATCTATGGATCATGATTAATATTGAAATAGTTAATCCATCTTATAAATTTTAATTAACTTTAAAGTTATCTTGTTATGTTGGCTTAGGTTAAATGTATTAATATAATTTGGAGATTAGGTATTGGTATAAATAACCCCCACCACTCCAACCATTGCGTTATAGTGTTATGATCCTCATCCAAGGATAATGTAGTGAGATTTCTTTATTTTATTCATTTTTTCTTTTATGCTTTTTGTATATGATTTGAGCGAATGGTTTACTTTTGTTTTCTTTTGGATAATATTGAAGATTTCAACTTATTTATTGCAATCTTGGATGGGATATGAAATTTTCCCAATAGAATTATGTTTTCCAATTGTCATGCTTATAAAGATGTCATCCTTGAATATCCCTCACAAGTGCAATATGATCACTAATACAACCTTGTGACTATTCATTTTTTTTATTTATCCATGTAGAAATGAATATTTTAATCTATATATCCCCTTGAGAAGCCATTTATTTCCTACATTATTGTATGATTTGAGTTTATTTGGATTATAATAAACCTTGGTTAGTGTCTAGATATCAATATTAACAATGAGTAGAGCACTAAGCACATAGTTGTGCAAAACTAGTTTTTTTATTAGTTGAAATAAAGGTTTTTGAAAGGATCCCTGAACCTTATTACAAAAGGAATAGCTAAAACCCTATTAGGGAGATGGATGTTAGCAAGCTAAATAGAGACCAACATTCAAAACCAACATAGGGGAAACTAACATCACCACCAGGGTGAACACAAAAAAAATAAATAAATGTAAGGAAGACCATACGGCCTACAACCAGCCCCTATAACCCATATAGATCAACCCACGCAGGGGCACCCATTCACAACTAACAACAAAAACAAAAACAAAAAAATTAGAAAGACCCATAAAAAATAGGTCCTTGGCCATTACTATTTGTTTATGTCTAGGTTGTCCTTGTTAGGGCCCTTAAAAATATAACCTGAAGTTAGGGAGAAAATAAGGGAGGGTACCACTATTATAAAATATCATACGTTTGAAAGGGGCATACCCAGAAAAAACAAACCAAATTAAAAATGAGAAAAAAATGTCCTTAGAGAATAGGCACAAAATAAAGATATATTGTACCAACTCAGCATCCAAGCCACAAAGGTAACATTAGTTGAGAATAATCATACATTGGGACTTCAGATTATCTATGGTCAATATTTTATTATGTATAGCAAGCCATAGAAAAACATTTACCTTAGGGATTAATCCCTTTTGTCAAACTAGTATGCTCATGAACCAAAGGGGACCAAGGTCCTCCAGGAGGACATATGTTAGATACTCTTGAACTTTATGCCTTCCAAAAATATTATCAGCTTCATCAATAGTATAATGACTTGGAACTTAAGGAGGTCTAAGATCTTCTTAAGGATCATATCCTTAGCCAGAGATATGTCAAGACTGAATAAAACTCTTCATGTCTTCCCATAATTTGTAGTTTTGATATAATATTCAACCTTAGAACAAAAGGTATGTCTACAAAATTCTTCAACCACTACCAATTCTAGGATCAAATCCAATTATTGTTCCATCAGCCCATGATCTAACCAAAAATTAATTATATGGCCATTACCCACATTCCATCTTCCTCCCTTTCTAAAGTTACTTCTAGAATTATGCAGACTAATCCAAAAGGTCAACCTAGAGTTTGGTACATCATCTGATAGAAATTCCTTCCCATTGTTTAGATATTTTTCTTTTATAATATTAACCCAATCAACTTGTTCTCTCTGGATCAAATGCCAACCTTGTTTAACAACAAGAGCCTTATTCATTTGGTCCATCATTCTTAGGCCCAGGCCTCCAAACTCCTTTCTGCTATAGATATGATCCCATGCTACTAAGTGGAATCTATTCTTCTCCTTTGACCCAGATCACAAGAAGGACATTTGAACTTGCTTAATATTTTGCACTATTTTACCTGGCATCTTGAACAAGGACATAAAGTAAACCAGTATACTTTGAAGTGTATATTTCACAAAAATAACCTTACTTGCATGTCTTAATAGATCTCCTTTCTAGCTAGCAAGTTTTCATTGCACCCTTTCCACCACCGGCTTCCATAAATATTTCTTGAACCTCCCTTTAAAAAGAGAAAACATAAGGTAAGTCATGGAAACTTTGCTGTCTCACAACCCAGCTCTGCCACAATTCTTATTTGCCTAAGAATCAAGGAATTCAAGAAGAATATTTTACTCTTTAGAAATTTAACCTTCTACCTCGTTGCCTCTTCATACAAAATTTGATTGTCCAAGCCTGAGGAATTGAGGTAAGGAATGAAATAAGAGTATCATCTATGAATTGATGATGGGGTATTGATTCCATGCTTAAGATCAATTTGATACCAACCACATAGGAGGAGGCCTTAAGGGACCTACCCAATGCTTCTACCATGATAATAAATAGATAATAGGAGAGTGGGTATTCCTGATGAATACTATGGCAACTACAAAATTACCAATTAGGGGAGCCATTGACAAACACTAAAAATCTAGCCTATGAAATGTAGGTTTTGATAATAAATATCCATCTCCTATCAAAGCTAAACTTTTCAATGACCTTATGGAGAAAGTCCCACGATACCCTATCATAGGCCTTATTCATGTCCAATTTTAGAAATGCTCTTTCTCGACCACTTTTTTCCATTGAATGTATGAGTTCATGAACCAAAATAACTCCATCCATGATCTAACAATCCAAAATGAAGCCACTTTGAGCAAAATCAACTAGACAAGACAAGAGAGGTTTAAACATGTTAGCCAAAGCTTTAGTGAAAATTTTAAAGATAGTATTGCAGAGGCTTATAGGGAAAAAGTATTTGAAATCAATGACACCTGTTGATTTTGGAATTAGAACCAAGAAAGTGGTATTTAAATCCCTAGGTAAAACTCCATTGTATTGAACTTCATGCAGAGCTTCACCTATCTTCCTACCAAAGATATGCCAGGACCTCTGGAAAAAAATACTGAGGAGAAGCCATCCATACCAGGGGCCTTAAGTCCTTCCATGGAAAAGAGTGCTTTCTTAAATTCATAATAATTAAGAATACTATTAATATTATCATTCATTTCTTCCATCACCAAGTGAGGAATGCTTTGCAGAGGTTTTTCTTCATTAAAAGCACTTATCACACTCATCTTGAAGAGGAGAGATTGGAAGAAGGGGATAGCTTTCACCCTAATTTTCCAAATATCTATTTTTTAGAACAATCAATTTTACAAATATTCCTAATCCGGTTATGGCTTCTATGGTGAAGAGTTAAGGAATGAAAAAAATTGTATTTGTATCTTCGTATTTGAGCCAAAGAGCTCTAGATTTGTATCACCAAAAAACCTCTTCATTGCTTAGGACATTATGAAGCTCAACCAAGATTCTTCTCTCCTCCAATATATTATTCTGTGAGAGGAAATCCACTTCCAATGAATATTGAATAGCCTATAACTAGGATTTGAGATCCTTTTTCTTAATTTGGATGTCCCCAAAGACCGATTTGTTCCAATCTTTTAGATTTTTTTTATCAGTATCCACTTAGCAACCACTTGATTAATATATGGGTCAAAGAATTTGGTGTTCCACCATTTCCTAATCCTTACTTATAGCTCCATATGAGAGAGCCATATGGCTTCAAAACTGAAGGGTCTCAAGAAGAAAGGAGTATTAGAATTATTATCAAAGAGAACAGGATTATGATCAGACACAATCTTGGGAAAAGAGATGAGAGAAGAGTCCCCAAATAGAGGAATGTCCTCTTTGGAAATAGAAACTTTGTCCACTCTAATTTGTATTTGATGGGTCCTTAGGTGTCTATTACTCCAGGTATATCTGGAACCTTTCAATTCTAAGTCCATGAGCTCTTGATTATTGACAAAAGTAGCAAATTCTTTCATACTTCTCAAGATTGTGGTATCCCTCCCTTCTTGTTCAATTGGTACAAAGAAGAGTTGAAATATCCTACTAGAATCTAAGTCTCGTTCTTAAAATCTTATTTCATTGAACTAAGAGTGGACCAAAGATAGTTTCTATTTATTTTAATGTTAGGGGCATAAATGTTGATCAAAAACTATTTTTGACCTGAATACTTGCAACAAAACATGTTAATACACCACCAAAAAAGGGCTTTAACGGTGGCTAAAATAAGGTGGTTTTTTACGATGATAAAAAACCGCTCTAATAGATCCTAAGAGGGCAGTTTATAACCACCCTCTTAGGATAACATCCCTCTTAGGGTTACCCTAAGAAGGCAATTTTAAACCACCCTCTTAGGTCTACGAGGGCGGTTTATAACCGCCCTCTTAGGGCTAAGAGGGTGGTTAATAATTTCCCTCTTAGGGCTAAGAGGGTGGTTTATAATTTCCCTCTTAGGGCTAAGAGGGTGGTTTATAATCGCCCTCTTAAAGTGACCCTAATAGGGTGATTATAAACCACCCTCTTAGACCTAAGATGTTGGTTTATAACCACCCTCTTAGGTTCACCCTCAGAGGGTGGTTATAAACCGCCATCTTAGGGTGACCTAAGGGGAAAGTTTAAAACTACCTTCTTAGCCCTAATAGGGTGGTTTAGGCAACCCTAAGAGGGTATTTTATAACCACACTCTTAGGGTCTTAAAAATATATATATATATAAAAATATTGCAAGAAAAGAAAAATGTGCATTTTCTGTCACTTTTCCCATTGGATAGAGAGCTTGAGCTAGGGCATTTGCTCAAACAGAGGCTGGACAAAGAGCTCAATATAGAGTGTTCACTCATATAGAGGCTAGAAATAGAGCTTAACCTAGGGTTTTCACTCAGATGGAGGTTGGATAGAGAGCTCGAGCTAGGGTGTTTGCTCGTATTGAGGCTGGATAGAGAGCTTGAGCTAGGGCATTCTCTTAGACAAATATTGGATAGAGAGCTCAAGCTAGGGTATTCACTCATACGAAGGATGGATAGAGAGCTTGAGCTAGGGAATTCACTTTGATGAAGGCTGGATAGAGAGCTCGAGCTAGAGCTGGATAGAGAGCTTGAGCTAGGGCTTGATAGAGAGCTCAAAATTTTAAGTGGTATGCACTACTCAGGGTTTGAGGATGTAGGGAGAAATTATGTTTAAAATTTAGGGTTTTATTCATTACAGTGAAGGTTAAGATTTTTTTTTAAATAATGGTTATTTTAGAAAATGGAAATTAGAGTTGTTCTTACATACTTGGAGAACATATTTGGTTGCTTTATTCTTGGTTATGCTCATTGTCAAGTTCTATGGACCTGCCAAGCCCATAAAGAGAATGTGGATATCCCAAAATTGATACTTAGCATGTCAATCTATCTCTCCACTATAAATGATTTGGATGTTTGTTGAAATTCTCTTTATAGGGCATGTTGATTTCTAGTAGAAAATATTGGTAAGAAGGATATGGCAAAGTTGTTGAAGCCATGAATTATGAACAAAATTTTCAATGTGACAACATAAATGAACATATAATGGCATATACTAAGAATAGTCCTTTATGGGCTTGGGGATGTAGAGGGTTTAGGTTTTGAGGATGCTACAGTAACAAGTTAACTAACGATGTGTTATGTAAAATTATATCTATGAGTTAGAATTTGATCCATCTTGCTATGTATTGTTGAAAAGCTTCAAAACTCCTGATGTACTAAGGAGTTTCACTACTGTTGTAATCTACTATTGTAAATATTCATGTTAATATGTTTTCTTCTTTATAGTGATGGTTAAACTTTACTTCTAAATTGATTTAATTTGCTATGTGCTATTGCATTTGCTATTATGGTATAAAGTGGGTTAGTAAATGTACTATTGTGTTTGCTATTATATCTATTTTTTTATATGATGGTTATTTTAGAAAATGGAAATTAGAGTCATTCTTACATACTTGGAGAATATATTTGGTTGTTTTAATCTTGGTTATGCTCATTGTCAAGGTCTATGGATCCGCCAAGCCCATAAAGAGAATGTGGATGTCCCAAAATTGACACTTAGCATGTCAATATATCTCTCCACTATAGATGATTTAGTTGTTTGTTGAAACTCTCTTTATAGGGCATGTTGATTTTTAGTAGAAAATATTGGTAAGAAGGATATGACAAAGTTTTTGAAGCCATAAATTATGAATAAAATTTTCAATGTGACAACAACAATGAACATATAATGACACATACTAAGAATAGTCCTTTATGGGCTTGGGGATGTTGAGGGTTTAGGGTTTGGGGATGCAAAGGACTTAAGGTTTGGGGATGCTACTGTAACCAGTTAGTCAACAATGTGCTATGTCAAATTATATCTATGCATTAGAATTTGCTCCATATTGCTATGTATTGCTGAAAAGCTTCAAAACTCCTATGTACTAAGCTGTTTCACTACTGCTATAATCTGCTATCATAAAGATTCAAGTTATTCTATTTTCTTCTTTACAGTGATGGTTAAGCTTTACTGCTAAATTGATTTAATTCTACTATATACTATTGCATTTGCTATTATGGTATAAAGTGGGTTAGTAAATATACTATTGCATTTGCTATCGTGTCTATTTTTTTTTAATGATACTTGGAGAACATATTTGGTTACTTTGTTCTTGGTTATGCTCACTATCAAGGTCTATGGACCTACCAAGCCCATAAAGAGAATGTGGATATCCCAAACTTGACACATTTGAAAATATCTATTTAGAAATGCATCTATCATGATTTGACAATGCTGAAATGAAATATATAATATGACAATATGATAAACATGTTGCTCATAAATTTTCATGAGCTAAAATGGCATTATATGATCTTGGCACATGTGCTACCATAGGGTTTTTAACTATTGGGTCTTCTCCACTACTTGTTTAGATGATCTCTCCTATCATTCTAGTTTTGAAATAAATTTTCCAAGATTTGTTTGATTATTTTGATTATTTTATTCAAGGTTTCATACAATAGTCTGTAATTGCAAATATCTATTTTTTATTAGTTATATCATCATATAACTTGCAAGTGGAAATAAAGTTTGTTTCTTTCTCTACTTAATACTTTTGCAAATTCTATTTCCCAAGGTTTTTGTGGGTGGATCTGTCTAAGGGTTTCATCATGTAGTTCATGCGGGTTAGTTCTTGGTTTTGCAAATATGGTTTTCTTCTTAAGGGGTTTTGCCTTATGAAGGTAGGTAAAATTATCTAGTTTAGATTTGTTGATATTCTTATAATACCAAATATTTAATTTTTATTATTATTGTCCTTTCAATGACTACTATTGATTTTACTTTTGCTTTGAAGATTTTTATAACACCAAATATTCTACTTGCATCTCTATTATTGTTGTAAAGGCTATATTGGTTACTTTTTATGGTTTGCTTTCATGTCTACAAAATCCTTTTAGTGTTAGATATCTTGAGATGATACAATACTTCTTCACTTTATACGAAACACATTTAAATGTTATTGAAATTTATGTTCTATCAAGTAATACAAACCTATACTTTTAGTCCTTGAGATAACTTGAATATGAAATCTGAATAATTGATCAATTAAACAATTTGGGAGTTTCTTTTTTCATCATATTAATGATTATCTTAAATTTGTGATAATATTTTCTTGATAAACATATATTCTTATTATATCTTCTACATATCTTGTATTCCCATTCTTCTTATTCATATCTTGGATTCCCACTCTCACTATTGTTCATAGAGTCATGCAATTTACGTAACTTAGAGGATGCTATTATTAAAAATTTAGTATGATATTTGTAACCATCTATGACTTGCCAACTTGAAATCAAAATTTAGTAAGAGCCCATAAAGTACCTCTTAAACATTGGCAAAATTAGAATTACAAGAAATAAAAAATGGTGACCACTATAAGGCAAGAATCCATAATATGAGGTAGCTTTTATCATAGCCCTTGTGAGGGAAATTGCCCCATGCAACTAAGTCAATATTTGAAACTTAGTCTTGGCTTTGATGAGTTTCGATTTCTCTCTATCATTGAGCTTATGTTAGCATCCTAAACAATATAAGTTGGATAGAAGTCCTTGAGTACAAGGAACACCCAAACCCTTAAGGTTTTCATTTCTTAATATCATTTTAGAGGATCTATGATCTATAGAGTTTGCACCTTGAAATATTACCATTTGTTTTGTTGTTTCCATTTGAGTGTATGTATGTAACATTCTAGTAATTGTTGTCTTGTAATTATTCATCAATATAGCATTCATGTACTTTGGTTCCCTGTAGATTCAATGATTGCATTTGACTATAGAGGATCAAGGTCAAGGAACTTTTTAGGGCATAGGTCTAGCCTGATATTCTTGGTTTGGAGTTTGAGACCCCCTAGAGGGACACACCTACCCTACCCCATAGGATTCAAACAAGTGACCAAGCTTGAATTTAACTAGGCCTGACCATTACATTTTAGAATCCAAGAGTGTTTTGTTTCTACATGTATTGAATAAAATGCAGAGTAAGTGAAAATAATATAATCAAGAATTAGTATAGCAACCCAATCAGACCATCATTTCATTCAATATTTTTTGTATCCACTTGAAGCTCGGTACTTTACCTGTTACATATCTCATAGGAATAATGTACTCACAAGAAAAACTTTGTACAACTTCAAAGTAGCATTTGTGAAGAATTTTACATTACGCTTCTTAAATGTTAAGTGGTATTGTGGGTTGGAAAACTGATAAGAACCCATTCTTGACAAGCACTCCAAGTATTGAAATTACTTCTACAGAATTTGAAACTTCATGAAAATAAAGATCATTTATTTTTCTTACTTCATGAATAGATCTTTTGCTCATACAACAAGTGTAACACAACTTGAATCCTCCATAGATATTCTAGGGTATCCTCATACACAAAAATACTTGATCATAAGGTTTTAGAATAATCTAGTATATACCTTAATTAGTTTATATGTCATGATCGTTATCCAATATCTCTATTTTTATAGTTTTTAACTATTCAATATCTCTATTTTTATAGTTTTTAACCATTGGAGCTTGCATTAGACTAGTGTTCAATATGGTTTTTATTTCCTCCTCATCTTTAAGGTTGGAGTCTTCTTGGATATATAAATATAGTTTTATTCTATTTCTTGAGCATTATTTTGTGCAATAATAACTTCTTCACTTTATAAGAAACACCTTTAATTTTTATTGAATTTTATGTTCTATCAACTTACATGAACCTATAATTTTAGGCCTTGAGATCACTTGAATATGAAATCTGAATAATTGATCAATTAAATAATTTGGGAGTTTCTTATTTTTTATCATATTAACGATTTAATTTAATTTGTGATAATATTTTCTTGATAAACATATATTCTTTTTTTTGGTAAGTTAAGGATTTTCATTAAGGGGGCATTTGAAAGGTGCCCCAATGCCTTAGTACAATAGAAAATAAAGGGATGCAAGGATTAACAAAAATGCATCCTAGAGGAGCAGACAAAAAAGAGAAGGATGCAAGGAAAGCCCAAAATGCATCCTAGAGGAATAGGAAGGAACACAAAGACTAACAGAAATGAGACCAAAAGGTGAGGAAACCCCATAGGGTCAACAACAACAGCAAGGAAGCCAATCACTCCATGATAGACACTTCAGCAGTTTCCTTTTTACCTTTCCACAATTTCCTTTTTTCCTTATTTTTCGTCCTTAGGCACATCCTTGGAAACTTCCTTGGCGATCTCAACAATGTCATCCTCTTTTACTTCGGATTTTCCAGAAGCAATAGAATTCATAGGGGTCTCCTCATCGAAGGTGTCACAGAAAAATAGCAAGTTGAGCACGTTCCTTTGATCCTTAAATTGTGAGATGGCACTCCCAATAGCGGCCCAGGTGGTATCCAAATGGGCAATGGTAGTAGATGTAGCTTTGATGATGAATTTTTGCAAATATTTCTCAATAGGGTCATTGAGGTCATCCACATCCTCTTCCTTTACCTTCTCAAGGATCTGAGTATCTTTTTTCCTGAGTCACTGGGAACTCCTTGTGGGAGTAGCTTCCACTTTAACTTTTTTCTTAGCACTGTGAGGGCCCTGACATTTTTCTTCCTTTCCCTTTATTTTGTCACTTCTCACCTTATAAACGGGTGTGGAAGAAGTGTCATATTCTGTGTTGTCCTGAATGGTAATATTTCCCTTGGGAAATTTTTGCAACAGAAATGCATAAAGGACCTTGAATAGGCCCTGGTGATAAACATATATTCTTATTATATCTTCGCCATATCTTCTATTCTCATTCTTCTCATCACTTGTGAAACTTCATGAAAATAAAGATCATTTATTTTTCTTACTTCATGAATAGATATTTTTCTCATACAAGAAGTGTGACAGAACTTGACTCCTCCATAGATATTCTAGGGTTTCCTCATGCACAAAATACTTGATCATGAGGTTTTAAAATGAGATAGTATATACCTTAAATAGTTTATATGTCATGATTGTTATCCAATATCTCTATTTTTATAGTTTTTAACTATGTCGCATACTCGTTAGAAAAAATATTTAGGTGTATTTAATTTTTATTTAATTCACATATTTACATGTCTTTTTCAATTTTAATGAATTCATTTCTACACAATATTTCAAAGCCATAAAAATTCCTTGCTAAACAGTTCATGTACTGGCTTAAGTGATTTAACTATTTTTGCATTGTAGGATTATCTTTGAGTTTCTTTTTATCATATGTTTCTTCTCTTGGTAGAAATGGAATAATATTTTCTTTGTCATCTTCTTCCTTATTTAAGCCTATATATTCTAACAAATTATTAGGCCATCTCCATGGTAATGGCATAAGATACATCTCTGTTCTTGGAGGCTTCTTTTCAGTAGTTAGTCTTGTTCCTGATCTTGGTAATAACAGATCAACTAACTCCATGATTCTTATGTCATATTCTTCTAATTCTTATTTTTTGGTTTTTTCTTAGATGACTCCTTTTGGATCTACAATAAACCTTTCTGGTAAAGGTCTAAGTTTTAAATTTAACATTTTGTTGTTTGGTTTTGCATGATCTATTGTTTTGGCCTTACTTTCATTGAAACCTTTTCACAATAATGTTATCATAGATCTGTTTAGGCCTACTACTTTTTTATCTAAATATTGACACATATGACTTTAAAGGTGTGTCATCTATGTCTATATCCATATGTGCATGTTGTACTGTGTATGTGTTGTTTGATGAAGAAGCAGTCTTCATTTGTGGTGCTCTAAAAAATTTTGTAGGTGAAAGCATTGATGTAACAGCAAATAATGCTAATGGAGACATATTTAACCTTGGCTCTTTCTTTTGTTCTGAAACTAGTTCTTTTCTTTCAACTGCCTCTTCTATTTTTTTTTAGCTAAGGGTTCTTCCTTTTGTTTTGTAGTAGCTTCTTCTGATTTTTGTTTTAGAAGAGTCTATTCAAATTCTCTCATTTTTCTTGCTACCTCCTCTAGGTATAGTTATATTTTAGTTTTATCTGGTATTTCATTTTTATCCCTAGAGTGTACTATGTAGTAATAAGTTGCATAAGAAACTCCACTTACCTTGTTCAGGTTGTGCTTGGGCAACAAGATTATTATCTTTACTTTCAACAGTTGTATCATCCTCAAGACTCAGAGCACCAACTCTAACCAAGTCAAATGGATCAATATTTTCTATCCATCAAGTATCATGGACAAAGTTTGACTAGAAGCAACTAGGTATTTCAACTATGTTATCTCCATTAACAAAGAAAAGTTGTGCTTTTGATCAGTTCTACTCGTATAACTATACTTTCTTATTTTGTTTTTTGGGGGGGTTGTTTGTAGAAATAGCGAGGACTATTATTGTGGGGTTCACCAATTCCTATATTTCACAAGAAAGAATTCAATGGACCCTAAAATAACTAGATTTCCATGTCAAAAGTGCTCAAATATGGAAACTCTTGGTTTTTCAAAGGTTCATGACCACTTGATTTGGCACGGGATTGATAAGACATATACTGAGTTTATTTTACACGGAGAACAACCCTCTAATTTTGAAAAATATGCATCGATCATGTTATTTGCCACTGATGAGGTTCCAATTATCAAATATGTATAATATGACATCGTTGGAATGGTCAATGATGCATACGAATTGTTCAATGTTAATTATCCAAAGAGTGGATCAAAACTATAGAATATTGTTGAGTTTCAATCATATTATGGAGCATTTCCTATTGATGAATATTGTAGCTTGATTGAAGATGCCAAATGGCCATTATACATAGGTTTTACAAAGTACACAAAGCTATCGATGATCGCTAAATTGTATAATCTCAAAGAAAAACATGGCTAATCGAACAAAAGCTTTGGTGACTTACTGGAGTTGTTGAGAGATATGCTTCTAATCAATAATACAATTATAGAGTCCACATATGTAGTGAAGAAAATGATGAGGCCATTAAGATTAGATTTTGTAATGGTACATGCATGCATCAATGATTGTATTTTATATTAGAAAGATCATGAAAAGAAGTAAGCTTACCCAACATGTAATGCATCTCAATGGAAAGTTGACCCTCGTTCACAAAAGGTATGCATTAATGTTCCTGCGAAGGTGTTGAGGTATTTCCCCATTATACCAAGGTTGAAGAGAATGTATAGGTAAGGGATTTTATTATATCATTATCTTTGTTGGGTTTTTTTCTTTCAACATTGTTATACATGACTAAAGTGAGTTTATTTCTTCCTATAGCTTTGCAAAGGTTGTAGAAAATATAAGGTGGCATTCTTAGCATAGGATTTTAGATGGAAATATGCAACATCTAGTCAATTCCTTGACATGGAAAACTATAGATGTTAAGTGGAAATATTTAATTGACAATCCATATAGTGTATAACTTGCAATGGAAACCAATGGGTTCAACCCTTTTTCTGACTTTAGTATTGCTAATAGTTGTTGACCCATTGTGTTGGTCACTTACAACCTCCCACCATGGATGTGGATGAAGAGGAAATATTCAATGCTCACCTTGTTAATACTTTGTCCCAAGCAACTAGGCAATGATATTGATGTTTATCTACAGTAATTGGTTGATGACTTGGATGAGCTATGAACTAAATGAGTAGAAACATATGATGCATTTTCCAATACTATATTTAATATAATAGCAATAATGATGTGGGCCATCCATGACTTTCTTGCTTATGGAAACCTATCAGGATGTATAACAAAGGGAAAGGCAACATGTCCAATATGTGAGGAGAACACCTATGCAAAAAATCTTAAATGCAATAAAAATATTATTTAAATAGGCCACAGGATATTCCTTCCCCCACATCATTCATTTCATCATCAAAGTACATCTTTCAATGGTAAAAAAGAGCTTGATAAACCATCCAAAACTTTAAATAAGATGAAAATACTAAAAATTGTACAGAGAATCCCATCAAATTAGGGAAAGAGCAACTCAAATAAAATAAAATGCAACACAAATGAGGATAGTGTGTTTTTTCCTATAGCGGGATGGAAGAAGAGATCTATATTATTCAATCTTTCATATTGGGAGTACAACATGCAATATTCTTTTTATCTGTTGGTTTGTCTCTCACTTTCAAGTAATTTCTATTTGATATTGCTATCTATGAACAAAATCTTCTAGTTCATCACAACTTGGATGTGATGCATGTGGAGAAAAATGTATGTGAAATCCTATTTGGAACACTGCTAGGTATCAACAAACGTTCAAAATATGGTAAAAAATCTCATGAAGATTTTAAAATATGGGTATCAGGAACACATTGTGGCCAATAATGGATGGAAACAAGACATATCTTCCACCAACACCCTACAATCTATCAAAGGTTGAGAAATAAAGGTTTTGTCATACACTAAACAATATGAAAGTACCGGATGGATATAGTTCGAATATTAGAAAACATATCTCTATGAAAGTACTTAAGATCCAAGGCCTGAAATCACATAGTTGCCATGTTCTCATGCAATAGCTTCTTTCAGTAGCGCTATGTCATTTGCTTTATAAGCCATTGTGATAAACCATTTGTTAGTTTTGCATGTTCTATATGGATATATGCACTAAAGTGGTGGATCCTGTAAAAATAGAGAAATTATCAATAGAGGTTGTGGAGACATTATGTTTGCTCAAAAATTACTTCCCCCTTTGTTTTTTCATATCATGGTGCACCTAACTATTCACTTGGTACAGTAGGTATGTCTATGTGGACCTATAAAATATCAATGGATGTACCCTTTCGAGAAGTTTGTATGCATTCATCAATTTCATAAACCACCATTTTTCTAATTTTTGTAGTGTCTCATCTAATCAAAATTGTTTGTTTCCTTTCTTATAATTGTGAATATTTTTAAGGGCCATGTAAAGAACCAAGCTAGACCTGAAGGTTGTATTGCCAAATATTATCTTTTCAAAGAATCTGTTTTATTCTGTGAGGACTACATGAGAGGTATAAAAGCAATTTGTGATCACCTTGGTCGCAATGAGGTATGGAGTGATGAGGATGAAGAAACTATAATATATGGGATGCCTTTATCTAGTGGCAAAGACTTTTATTTGGATGAAACTTCTTACGAGCAAGCCCATCGATGAGTTCTCTTTAACATGGATGAATTTCAGCCTTGGGTAGAGTAAATAGATGTTTATTTTTTGTTGTTATATACATATGGTTAAATATTTATTAGATTCAACTAATCTTGACAAACATTGGGTCAAATTAGGAAGCACCTGAATAGTATCAAGGAATCCAACCCCCATGTAGTGAGAGATGAAGGGGTGTTGCAAAAAATCCATAATAAAACATCCATCACTTGGCTACAAGATCAAGTTATTATCTACTATAATGAATATGATCTTTGACATATATATTGATTATCATGTACTAAATGTCATGTAATATTCTGTAATAACATTTAAATTATTTTTATTTGTGTAAGTTTCATAGAGATGAAATGCAACATAATGACAATGACTCCAACACAATAAAATGGTTGGCACATGGTTCGAGGAAAGCTACAACCAAACATTTAGTCTATTGATCAATTGTTATAGATTTTATATCAAAGACAAAGAGGACCAAAGAATAACTCAAAATAGCGGTGTGTGTTTCGATGCTACTACTTTGTGCAAAGCAAGTGCAAAAGATACAAACCCTATGCTTCAAATAGTCACATATTATGGTGTTATTAGGGAAATAATCTTGTTGTATTACTATCAGTTTCAATATCCCTTGTTTAAATGTGATGAGGTGAATGTGTAGACACCTAAATCATGTCATGCTTAGGGGAGCTACTTACATATACAGACTCATAATATCATAATACATAATCTTGGACTTTCAAAGCATCAACAGTGGTTCTCACCACTCATTTGGGTCCTTTTCAAGCCATTCAAGCTTGGTTGCTCAAGCCAAGAGTGACTAGATCCTAGCCACTCAAGCCTAGAGTGGCCAGACCTTAGCCATTGTAGATGATAGCGGCCAGATCTTAGCCACTGTGCATGACAGCGGCTAAGCCATAAGAAGTGGTTTGCCAAAAAATAGGCCTAATCATAGGTAGAAGTGGTAATCTGCATGAAATAAAGGTGAGCGGGAGTGACTTTGCATTCCTTTTCATGACCAGTTCACATAGGAGACTTGAGTTTACATTTAGACTTAAGTTAACTGACCTCCAAGCATAAACAAAGGACAAAAGCTTCTCATGTTAACAACCAGTTCGCATAGAAGACTCAAGTGGGTAGTTACAGCTAGATAATTGACCTTCAAATATAGACAATGGACAAAAGCTTCTCATGGTAACTTGCACTAAGCATGAGAAATTTATTTCTAGGGCTTGGACATAGACCTAGGGTTTCACACTATAAAAGGTGCAATCCTAAGAGCACCAAAATATAGAGAATTAGATATCCAGAGATCTTTAGACATCTTCTTGAGGAGAGCTTTCAAGACTCATAAAGTTCTCAATGAGATCACGTGTACAATAGAGCTTTGACGAGTCAAAGAGCATAACACCTACTATTTCAATATTAGATTAAATTCTTTGACCCATATCTTTAGGGCAAAGAGGGCAAGGTTTACTTTAGTGGTCGTTGTCTTGGACAGTGGCCCGAAGGCTTAGCTTAGATAGACATAACATATTTTATTCTATTTTCTTATATCATTAGCATAGATTTACATGATTTCATGGCATACTTTTATCATATTTCCATTACATTATTTGATTACTAACAACCTCATCTGGGGAGGCAATATCGAACACCTAAATATGTTTTATTGTTTCATTGCTTGCAGGGCCACATGTACATTGGACGAAGATTACAACATACGAGAGCAAAAGGAATCCCTCTAGGAAATAGACCTAGAGAAGGAGGCATCTATAAGCCCTCATACATTTTTGTGTGTGAAATCGAGAAGCTTTTATAAGCGCACCACCTTTTCATGAAAGGGGTACTCCTTGCCTATTTGTAATTTATAGTATCAAAATGGGTTCCCTAAGAGGGACCGACATGTAACCGAGCTTCAATATCAATAAAGAGATCCGTATTTTGTTATTTCATGTTATATGTTTTTTCCTCTTATCTTTCCATTTTATATTTGGTATTTTATATAAGCATTGCAAGTAGGGTTTTAGAAAAAGGAACTAGTGCATCCAACCTTCGCATTGACGGTGAAGAATGAATTGCAAAAACTACTAGATGTAGTATTCATAGTTCCTATCGACTACCCTGAGTGGGTGTCAAACATGGTACCCATAGGAAAACCTGACAAAAGAGTCTGTATCTGCATGGATTTCAAGGATTTAAATAGGGCAACATAAAAGGATTCATTCCCATTGCCAAACATAGATTCTCTTGTAGATGCAACCGTAGGTCATGAAATGCTCTCCCTAATGGATGGTTTTTTTGGATACAACCAAATTCGGATTAAGCCCAAATATCAACATAAAATTGCTTTCATTACTCCATGGGGAAAATTCTGTTACAAAGTGATGCCATTCGGTCTCAAAAATTTTGGTGCCACATATTAGCGGGCCATGACATACATATTCCATGACTATATGCATAAGATCTTGGAATATTATATGGATGACTTAGTAGACAAATCCTTGTTGCGGCAAGAGCATGTCGGAGTCCTTAGACAACTCTTCGATCACCTCATAGAACACAATGTCCTTTTGAATCCTAAGAAGTGCATATTTGGCGTAACTTCTGGCAAGCTTTTTGTATTCATCATATCAAAGAGAGGCATCGAAGTAGATCCTAAAAAGGTGAAGGCTATACTAGAAATGGTCACCCCTACAAACATTAGGGAGTTGAGGAGCCTACAAGGCAAGATAGCATCCATCAAAATATTCATCATGCAATTATCAGACAAATGCAGACCTATGAACAGGTTGCTACGCAAGGAAGTCCCATTTCATTGGGACAAAGAATGCCATAAATCCTTTGCAGATATCAAAACTTATCTGGAAACACCACCATTATTGGCTCCACCAAGGCCAGACATACCATTTTTACTATATATATCGGCTACTGATTTTGCACTGGGCACCATGTTAGCCCAAAAGAATACACAAGACAAAGAGCAAGCCATATATTACATTAGTCGCACCTTGGTGAGATATGAGCTAGGATATGCGTATGTCAAAAAGTTGTGTTTAGCAATGGTCTTTGCAACTCAAAATTTGTGACACTATGTGTTGAGCCATACGACCTATGTCATATCAAAACAAAATCCTTTGCAGTACATGATGAGCAAGACATATCACAATACACCTATCGCAAAGTGGATCATGCTATTGACAAAATTTTATCTAGAGTTCATAAGCCAAAATTCCATCAAGGGACAAATCATAGCAGATCAATTAGCAGAGGTGCCTCTTTAGGATAACAAGCCTCTCACCATAAAGTTTCCTGATGATGTGGTATTTGCATTATCATATCCACAAAAACTTGAAGTACCTAAGAAAGAAAAATACATGTCATTATTCTTCGACAATTTGAAGTGTGAACAAGGAGGTGAAGCAGGAATTTTCTTTATCACATCGCAAGGCACTCCATTATCCTTATCATCTAAACTAGACTTCCCATGCACAAAAAACAATATAGAATATGAAGCATTGATCTTGGGACTCCAAACAGCCATAGCAATGGGTATTAAAATATTGAACATCTTTGGTGACTCCTTGATCATAGGAAACTAGGTCAAAGGAATATTCCAATGTAGGTGCCCACTCCTGAAGGCTTACAAGGAACTTGTTGACACCTACTTAGCCCGGTTGGAATGGTCAACATCAATGCAATCCCTCATATGTCGAATAGATTTGTAGACACCATGGCCTCTTTGGGATCCTTAATCCCTCAGAATCTGTTCATTGATTTTACAACCATCCATGTGAAAGTGCCTTCGTACTTAGCAACACACCATGAGGCTTTTGACAATCAAGAATCAGTCAACGTGATCAACATCAAACCAAATCAGGATTGGTCCTTCGTAGCCAGATATTTCTTGCAAACAACACCTTGGGGGTCTTTGATATCCCAAGGACCTGTAGAGTGTGGTGCAACCATATACCATAGATTTGTTCCTCAATCCATGTTCACTACCTCAAAAATGCAAGAAGAGCAAGTTGTCTATTCTATAGAAGTTATGGCCTATTAGGATTGGCTTTCCCAACTACGAGACTTCCTGAAGCTTGGAATAATACCTCAAGGTTTGTCGCATACTAAAAGGTGAATGTTCAAACATAGAGCAACAAGATACATTTTTCTAGGAGGAATCCTCTACAGACGAGGATATGATGGAGTATTACTCCGTTGTCTTGAGCCCCAGGAAACATCTTGGGTAGTTTCGCAAGCTCATGACGAAACATGTGGAGGCCATTTCAGTGGCATGGCCATCGTTAAGCACATCTTGAGAATGGGTTACTATTGGACCATAATGGAAAAGTACTGCTATGAGTATGTCAAGAAATGCAGTAAGTGTCAGCATCATGCGAACCTAACACACTTACCATCGCAAGCTTTACACTCCATCCAGGCAGCATGGCCATTCTCACAATGGGGACTAGACTTGATTGGGAAAATCTCACCCTCATCCTTAGACCGACATACATTCATCATAACGGCCACATAATACTTCACTAAATGGGTAGAAGTGATCCCCTTAACATCAACAAGGATTGCGGAGTTTATACTCCACAATATCATAAGTCGTTTTGGGGTCCCTTCTAAGATAATATTAGATAATGGGCCATATTTCAAGAACAAAAATGTGTGTGCTTTAATGAACAAATACCACATTTAGTATATTTTTTCAATGCCTTATTATCCACAAGAAAACAGGCAAGCAGAAGCCTCAAACAAAACAATAGTCTCAATTTTGAGGAAGACAGTGCAAGAAAATCACAAGGATTGGCACATGTAGTTGCCTCTTGCACTATGGGCATACAGGACTAGTATACGAACACCCACAAGGGCAACACCATTTTCACTATTATATGGCACTAAAGCCATCATGCCTCTAGAGTTGGAAATCCTGACTCTGTGCATAGCATTAAAGGACTTCATATATGATGAAGTTGCACAGCAAGGGCACTTTGACCAGTTGATGCTTCTTTATGAACGCTGATTCAATGCTTTAGAGCATCTCTGTGTTTACCAAGATCGTCTTGTGTGAGCTTACAATAGTAAAGTCCACCTAAGGGAATTCAAGGTTGGAGATCTAGTGCTCAAAGAAAACCAATAGAATTCAAATCTATCGTCGCATCTGTGATATAAGTTCACGGTAAACTGGATAGATCCATATATGATTTCACAGAGATTTGGGATTGGAGCATATCGCCTTATATCATTATATGGTGTTGAAGAGCCTGAACCTCTCAATATCATTCATTTAAAGGCATTTTACACATAAACACAAAAACATTCAAATATGTCATAAAAACACAAAAACATTCAAATATGTCATAAAACACCAAAAACATTCAAATGTCATAAAAACACAAAAACATTCAAATATGTCATAAAAACACAAAAAAATTCAAATATTTCATAAAGATACAAAAACATTCAAATATGTCATAAAAACACAAAAACATTCAAATATGTCAAAAACACAAACAAATCAAAAAAACATAAAATTCAAAAAATCAATTCAAAGGCTCCAAGGGTAAATCAAACCACTTGGTAAAAATCAATTCAAAAGGCTCCAAGGGTAATTCATACCGCTTGGTCAAAACCAATACAATCAAAAAGCTCCAAGGGTAATTCATACCGCTTGGTCAAAATCAACCAAAGGCTCCAAGGGTAATCCAAACCGCTTGGTCAAATCCAATCAATTCAAAGGCTCCAAGGGTAATTCAAACCGCTTGGTCAAATCCAATAAAAAAGGCTCCAAAGGTGATCCATATTGCTTGGTCAATATCAACAAAAAAATCCCCAAAGGCATAGTAATCCCTTTGGTCAAATTAATCAAAAATACAAAAACAACATAAAAATCAAAAGTACAAAAACAATTGCATCTCACATCTTGCATCCACATCATTGCATTACATATTCATATCCACTACAATTGCATATGTCATGAGAGCCTTACAAGTGATACCACAGTTTGTCGCACAAGTCATTCATATCAATACCTCCATCCACATGTGTGTAATTGTGTTTTTCAACACAACCATTATTTGTTGCTATACATAATATACTAAGGTTTTTCGGATAGTCAACCACACCTAGTAATCTTATCAACTTTTGAGGAAACAAATTTGATTAGTAGAAGGTAAGGCCTAGCTGTGTAGCCTTGGATATTCAAGATCCCATCACTAATTGAAACACTAAAATCCTAGTTGGTACAAGAAAAATATGAAAGCTGCAAAGCAGTCTAGGTTACCTTAAGTGGAAAGGATTATGCTTTATTATCCCCCTGTGCAACTGGTTTAAAGGTGTTGAGAATTGGGAAAAGGACAAGCTTTACCCTATCCAAATCCCTTGCTTAAATAAAAACAAGCAAAAATCCAAAGAAAAATACATATTCAAAATGCCAAGCATACAGTCCAAATTTCAAAGCAAAAATCCGATACACAAATCAAAAATCAAGCTCAAAAGGAAAATAAACAGTGATTTTCATCACTACATATGAGCAAAATAAACAATGATTATCATCACTACAAAAATCCTTGCTCAAAGAAAAAATCAAAAAAATAAACAGTGATTTTCATCACTACATATGAGAAAATATCCAAAGTCAAAAAGAAGCCAAAGAAGGAAATAAAGCTTGAATTCCTGGAATTCTCAGCATTGTACAAAACTGGAAGGAGAAATCCTTACGCATGATGATATGTCTATTACAATTGCTTCATGCATTTGTGTAGACCAATTTTTGAATGTGGATGAGCTAGCTTAGATAACCAAATATTGCCTAGTGGTATAGTCCAACTAATTCCAACATAAGGATGAGATGAACACTTGAGGATCCCTGATATTAGCAATGGGTTGAAAGAATCCCACCTGACATCGGAGGAAATGTTTGAGTTCTATCTCAAAATAAACAATCATATGCACACACAAAGATCATGAAAAACTAGGTCCATGGTAAAAGCCTTACTTTTCAAAAGTCTAAGTGGTAAGTAGACAGTTTTTTATAGAGAACTAGAATGTTTGAATCTTTGAAAAGCCCCAAAAAATTTTACATAGTAACAAATCATAACATCATTAACACTATCACTTTCTTTATAATATTATATAAATTAGGGGGTATCAACATAGTAGGATAGATACCGCATATGTATTAGAAATAGTATATAGACGGCCACTGACTACTTTATATCTTTTAATTTATAGAAACTTATTAAGAAAATACATTACACACCATTACATCTCATATATGAATACATAATAAATTCTTATGATAGGAGTGATTATTTAAATTCATGATTATTTTTTTACTTTTTGTGGTATCACCCATTAAGATTGTCAATGTCATGTATTTCGTATGTTTTAAGAGATTAGAGCATACAGGTTCATTTATACCATTCCATCACATAAGTTAGATGCATACAAATAAAGTAAAAATTAAACATGCATTTAACAATAACATTTGCATCCACAAAAATAAGTCATTAATCATCCATAAACCACATCATAAAACATATAGGTAAT
The DNA here is from genome assembly GCA_028583015.1 of Wollemia nobilis. NCBI lineage: Eukaryota > Viridiplantae > Streptophyta > Pinopsida > Araucariales > Araucariaceae > Wollemia > Wollemia nobilis. The sequence goes on along the minus strand of JAQPPZ010017175.1, from coordinate 2,290,282 downwards.
ATCCATTTACATACAATCATAAATTCATCATTCATCATCAAAATACATCGCATCATATCATCAAATCATATAAGCATCTACACATCCATCTAAGCATCTTCAAATATCATCTATCATCTAGCATATTCATCAAATCATCATAATACCATCATCGCATCATATCATAAAATAAAATAATAACAAAAATATAAGCAATAAACGATACACATAATGAGTCATAAAAAGCAAATCTATCATAAAAGTATGTGTGTCAAGTCTAATGGATATACAAAAATGCCCGTGGGCTATAGTCATGTAGGTCAATCGACCTCAAAAATGGATCAAGAACCAAGTAGAGCATCAATCAAATACCGGGCCTGAGCCCCCTGCACCACCTTTGTCCAGTGCCACCTCCCCCTGTGATGGTGTCGCGAGTCAAGTGTTGTGAACCTGTCGGTATTTCTATCTGAATCTATGTCCTCTGGCTAGGACGGGTGGAAGACTACCCCAAGGTAGAGTTCCCGCTGACCTGCGAACCCCCTGCACCTACTAGATTCTTAGGGACAAGCCCATGCCTCTTGAGCTGCAACTGAAGGATGGTGACATGATCCGTAAGTCCCCGAATTTGTTCCTCATGCTCATCCAACAAAGACTAAATCCATTCCACATCTGCCCCTGAACCTACCATTGGAACCTCATGTGGTGTAGAAGGAGGAACAAAAAACTGCATCCTAACATCGCCACCCCCAATGGTAGCCTGTAGAGCCTGTATTTGTGCTGTGAGCTGCTCAATCGTAGCATCTCATCGCTATACCTAGATCTTAGTGGCATAAATCTCAGCCTCTACCTCATATAATTACGCTCTCAGAGGAGAGTCTCTCTCCTAGAGCTTTAACTCCTCCTCCTCCTCATGAATGTTAGGATCCTCTACTGCCACCTGCTTTGTTGGCTGGCCCCATACATCGATCCTGGCTTGAACCTTGCATCCTATCAGATCTGCACCATCACCCCCGCCATCATCCTTGTGCCCTAGGCTACCAATGCCATGCCACATCAGATCACCCCACCACTGATAGTAGGCCTCTGTAACTCCCCCAACCACTTTAGGGTCTACCGTTGGGGCATCCTCCTCAATTTCAAGCTCTGTGATCTATCGTGGAGCTAGGTCCTTCTCTATTGTGAGACACCAGTACAAAAATGGTATCAAGGGCACATCCTGTTGCAATCCATACTAACGAAGAACCCGAGAGTAGAAGAAATACTCCCGAATGGTAATATTACGACCAACAAGCCATCGCTCACACCATGTCTTGGTAGTAAAACTAGCTGGATCATCCCAAGCAGGACACTCATAGTAAGGCCACCACACGATATCTCCGACCAACAGTCTGGTGAAAGCATCAATATAGTGGGATATCTCCCCTAAAAAAGTATGGCTCTTATGCTCCTCATGCTCTTGAGCCCATCTGGCAGCATAGCACTGTGTTCGAGCCTTAATAGCTATAATCTTGGCTAGGAGCCCCTTAGGGTGATCTACCTTAATGTGCTCTCATCCCCAAACTTGTAGGAGCAAGCTACAGGTAATGCTGACACATCCCCATCGACGTATGTGGTACAACTCATCGTAGCATTGAGCCAATATCGATCTACCCCATGCATAGATGATAGACTCCTCGCTATCCAGTAGGTCCTGCACCATCGTCGAAGGTTCCAAGGGAACCTCAAACTCGAGCAGTCCGAGATAAGAACGTTGATGATCACCATCAGCAACATGGCATACCTCGTTGTGAAAACATGAGCATCATACCAAGCCTTGATAGATACTCCTCCGGACCTACTCTCTCAGAGAGCCTGTGCAGAGTGTGCTCCAAATACCCGAGCATAGATGACAACCTGATCATTAGTAGTCGATGAAACAATGGGCACCCCATCAAATGGGATACGAAAGATCTTGTAAATGTCCTTCGGCATGATAGTCATCTCGCCAGGTGGAAGGTGGAAGGTGTTGGTTCACGGGTCCCAACGATGGGCTAAAGCCGTAATATAAGCCTGGTCGGCCATAATATGGGGTAACCTGATAATGTACTATAGCCCACAGACCTTAAACCACTCCCAGTCAATGTCATCAAATCCAAGAAGCAAGTTCAGCAGGAGCTTGGGGTCCCAATCTTGAGAAATGAGGATCTAAATAAAGCAGAAGAAAGACAAAACATAACTATAGTGCATTTAAGGCATAATTCACAATAAACATGAAGACAGTGCAAAAGAGTATGAGTTAATCTAAATCAAAGCAAAGGAAGAATAAATTGCACCTAATCAAGCAAAGTAAAATTCAAAAAGAAAATCATAAAAATACACAAAAATGCAAAAAAAACAAGGCTTAAGCTTTAGCCGTTGTCACCTACAGCGGACGAAACCTGGTCGTTGGAGGCATTAGGGTCCAAGGCCCAACAGTCAAATTTTTTACCATTGGGATTCAAGCTTGGCTGCTCTGAGCGACAACGGCTCAGAGTTGGCCGCTCTGAGCGGCAACGACCAAGGGGCAGCAAGGCAAACCCGTGAACCCTTGGCCAGAAAATTAAAAAAAAAATATTACAAATTTAACAAAATAACTTGAACAAAATAACAAAGGTGGGGAAAAACAACAAATTGGAAATCAAATTTCCTACCCAAGCATCAAAACTAAGTTAATTTTGAGAACACCCAAATGGTGGCAACAAGTGAATAATTAAAAAAATTTGAAAAATCCTAAGCTGAAGACACTAACATATAGCAAAATTGGGAACTAACCCACCGTAGCAAAAGGGAACCTAAGCCTAATTACAGAGTTTATTCATTGCCAGCAGGTTTAGTAAGGTTTGTTTTTCTCATTACTTAGTAAACTTTAATTTTACTTAGACAAATAAAATAGAGCTAGGGTTTTGAAGAGATAAATACCTGAGAAGCTCTGGCTCCTCCAGCAGATGATGTCTCACCCCGCACAACCATGTCTTCAGCACCAGCAAGTTTTGAAATCGCAACCGTTGCCGATGCACCAGAGGTCTGAAAATGAATCTTCAAAAGTGAAAATGACAGGTCAAACCCTAGAAAAATAAATTTTTATATTTCCTTAACTATGCCTTGGTCGTCACTGATGTCAATGGCCCAAACTTCTTGGACGCTCAAGGCGACAGTAGCCAAAGGCAAGAACTCAGAAGCTGCTGGACCTGATAGCGGCCAGATCCACAGATCAAAATAAGGGATTTCTCCTTGAGGGATCCCACAAAAACAACAAATAAACACACTTTTGTGGTTTAGGATCATCAGAATGTTCAAAATAACAAAAAAAATCACATAAAGTCATAATCTCAGGTAGGCCTTGTATACAATTACCTACTCTATCCACTCGATGATTGCAGTGATTTGCACTCCATGTATTTCGATGAGATGAGTAGGCAACCATAAGGCCACTTGGGGAAAAAACAACTCATTTTGGAATTACGATATGTCACCCTTCAAACCCGAAGAAGATCAAGATGGTTGGACTGCTCCACGGGTGTGAAGGGGTCATTCTAATTTCCCTATGACATCAAAAACATTAAGTCAAAGTGATATAATCTAGACATAAACAGAATCACTCATCCTAAATCCCTAAGAAGGTTATTGATAGCTGGACTGTTCCTCGGTATAGGGAAGGATGATTATCATAAGCAATTGGAATCACACTTGGATGTGGGATGGCCCATTAAAAGCAACAAATGTTAGAAAGGAACCAGATTAGTCATATTGGTCAAGCGACTTGTCGCTTCATTCATTGTCATTTCTTCACCAATTCATTGTTGAGGAGGTAGTTCAAAACTTCAACATAATCATAATCAAAATCAACAAAAGATCACTCGATCATAGCAAAATCATGTTTGTCCTTTGAATCATTGCATACAACAATCACAAATTTCCCTTGTTTGCTAGGAATGTAAGCAGACATGACGTCTTCAATTGTAGCTCTCCTACAGGTTAGAATTGTTGTAGCAGTTGAAGCTGCCCGATTGAGTTTGAGGAACGAGTGCAATTTAACATGCAAAAGCCACTAAGCTAAGTCCTTTGAACATTGAGGCAATGATTCAAGGGATGTGTGCCATCTTGCATGATTGGGCCATCCGACATTGATCAGACCATTGATCACCATATACCCTACAAACAGATCAGTCTACGTTTTTGCTCAGCGTTGTGTTTTCTACATAGCGCGTCATAAAAATGGGTATTTGTAGACACCTAAATCATGTCATGCTTAGGGGAGCTACGTACATAGACACACTCATAAGATCATAAGACATAATCTTGGACTTTCCAAGCATCAACAGTGGTTCTCACCACTCATTTGGGGCCTTTTCAAGCCATCTAAGCTTGGCCACTCAAGCCAAGAGCGACCAGATCCTAGCTACTCAAGCCTAGAGTGGCTAGACCTTAGTCGTTGTAGACGAAAATGGCTAGATATTAGCCGCTACAGATGAAAATGGCTAAGCCATAAGAAGTGATTTGCTGACAAACAAGTCTAATCACAGGTGGAAGTAGCAGTCTGCATGCAATAAAGGTGAGCGGGAGTGACTTTGTATTCCTTTTCACGACCAGTTCACATAGGAGACTTGAGTTTACATTTAGACTTAAGTTAACTGACCTCCAAGCATAAACAAAGGACAAAAGCTTCTCATGCTAATGACCAGTTCGCATAGAAGACTCAAGTAGGCAATTAGATTTAGTTAACTGGCCTTCAAATATAGACAATAGACAAAAGCTTCTCATGCTAACTTGCACTACGTATGAGAAATTCATTTCTAGGGCTTGTACATAGACCTAGGGTTTCACACTATAAAAAGTGCAAGCCTAAGAGCACCAAAAGATAGAGAATCAGATATCCAGAGATAATTAGGCATCTTCTTGAGGAGAGCTTTCAAGACTCGGAAATTTCTCTTTGAGATCACATGTATGGTGGAGCTTTGATGAATAGAAGAGCATAACACCTACTATTTCAACATTAGATTAAATTCTTTAACCCACAGCTTTGGGGCAAAGAGGGTAAGGTTTACTTTAGTGGTCTCTGTCTTGGAAAGTGGTCTGCAGACTTAGCTTAGATAGACATAGCATATTTTATTCTATTTTCTTATATCATTAGCATAGATTTACATGATTTCATGGCATATTTTTATCATATTTTCGTTACATTATTTGATTACTAACAACCTCATCCGAGGAGGCAATCTCGGACACCTAAATGTGTGTTTTTGTTTCATTGCTTGCAGGGCCACAGGTACATCGAACAAAGATTACAACATACGAGATCAAAAAGGATCTCTCTAGGAAACAAACCTGGAGGAGGCATTTGTAAGCCCTCATACATTTTCATGTGCAGAACCGAGAAGCTTTTATAAGTGCACCACCTCTTCGCGGAAGGGGCACTCCTTGCCTATTTGTAATTTATAGTATCAAAATGGGTATCCCTAAGAGGGACCGACATGTAACCGAGCTTCAATATCAATAAAGAGATCCATCTTCTGTTATTTCGTGTTATATGATTTTTCCTCTTGTCGTTCTATTTTATCTTTGGTATTTTAAATAAGCATTGCAAGTAGGGTTTTAGAAAAAGGGACCAGTGCGTGCGTTCCTGGGGTCGCTACAGAATGTTCTTGATACGAGGAATGGATGTAGAAAGGATGAAATGGGCTTCACACTGGTCAACATGAATATATTACTTGGTTGAGATAGATTAAAAGATGATCCATTTATCCTAGCATTGCAATCCAAAAAAGTCTTTTATGTAAATGATCCACTTGATACCAACTAGTATGTGGTTCTCACATCGCCTCCAAGAAGGATCAAAGACATTGAAGCATACGAGGTAGAATATGTCAGTGTCTCTGGAGCAACAAATTTTGTTGGACTTGAAACTGCACAAGATGAAAATGTAAACAATGGTAACATTCAATATGTTTGTGAATAATGTGAGGGTACATGGTTGGAAGCCTAATTATTGTACTTCAAAAGTAGTTATAATTAATGGAAATAATTAATGAGTGATGTTAGACATTTTTTGTTTTATTTTTAGAGAACGCTAGCAGATAATTAATGGGTAGCCAAGTTAGGAGTGATGCGAGTAGGTATCCTGAGCATCAGGTTGGCCAGTCAGATACAAGAAGGTAACTTGGTAAAAAAGAGAGAGAATGCAATTGCTACTAGGGCATTGTATTAAGATTCTAATCATCCATGCATGTTGTAATATGTTGATATGAAGGTTTATTGTGTTGAGTGAGTGTTAGTTATGAAATTGATATTTCATGTTTAACTCAGTCCTATTCCTTAGCAACAATACTTGATTTGCATAGATGGATATTTATGTATCTAACAGAATTCTCAGGTACCCTCTCACCTCATCTTCGATGGTTGGGGCGGGTAGGGATGTTTAGACATCTTATGGTTATATGGAGGGATCAAGTTGTCCATTCAGCTATATCTATAAATAAGAATTGCACTTGAAATAATAATTTTTCATTTACATATATAATCATAACTAATCATAATCATAATATTTTCCTAATCCTTCATTCTATTGAGTTTTAGGGTAATCAAGTAAAATTCTTACTGGATTATTTTGATTGATGTCTATCAACTCTTCAATTTTTAAATGGTCTCAAGAAAAATAGAAAAGGATATGTATTTTTGTGGCCCTATTTTTAACTAACTAGAAGGGCTTTTGTGAAAAAGTAGTTTTTTTTTAAATATTCATTAACTTAATTCAACAGTGTTTAGTTTTAGAAATTTATATGGAAAATATTATAGATTGTGTACTTAACCCTTCTGGGAATAAGATTGCAAATTCTGCTAAGTTTTTTTTTTTATTTGTGGAAAACATCCCAAAAGGGATGCCACTTTCGGGTAAGACCCAAGGAGGCAGGGGTATCCATTCCGCCAAAAACGCCCAGGACTCGGACCTGGCCTACCACCTTTGACACACTCAAGGAGCAAACAAACACACAAACCCAATTTAAAAATAAGTAAATAACAACAAAAATAATAAAATAAAATAAAAAACATGCTCCTTGAGTGTGTCAAAAACAAAAGCACAACCAAACACGCACAATAAGATAAAAGAAACCACAACACAAACCACATAGAAAAACACAAGAAACACATAACAAAACACAAACAAGACAAAAACAACAGAACACTACAAAGACATAACCCAAAAAAAAACAAGAAAAATAAACACAACCAAAACCTAAAAAATTAAAAAATAAAACAAAAATAAAAATAAAAAACAACCAACAACAGAAAATAAACAAAAACAAAAAATATAGAAAACACTCACCCATAAAAACACGAAATAACACAAACAAAGAGAAACCCAAGAACAAGAACGAAAAAAAACACAAGAACAATAACAAAAAACATAAAAAAAAAAACAAAAACACAAGAACAACAAAAAACAACACAAAGAACACAAAAACAAAACAAAATAAAAAACCCACCCACCTTAAAAAACTAAACAAAAAAAACAAAAAGGAAAAAAGAAATAAAAAATGAACAAAACAAAGACCTATCTAGACCATAAGACTATTAAGGCAAGAATCAACAGAGGAAACAAAATAAAGAATAGAATGAGCTAGGGAACTAAAAAAACCGAATGAACCAAAGAGAAGCAAAAAAAAAAACAAGAAGAAACTAGGTACCTTCAGAACTGGAGCCATCCAAAGAAATGATAGAAAGAAGAGCTTCCCTAATTTGAGAAGCCCACCATATAGGAGGGTGGCCATAACAAGTAAGATCACCTTTGTCCAAAGCCCAATTAGCTAAAGCATCAACACTCTTGTTTTGATCTCTCACCACATGATTGTAATCAACTTTCAAAAATCCCATCTGGATTACTCGAATCTTCTCAATAATTCTTTTTATTCTCCAATCCACCTTATGATTCTTAGAAGGATTCTTCAAGAGATTAATCATAAGTTGAGAGTCGACTCAACTAACACCTTTTCCCATCCAACCTTAGTAGCCTCCTCGAAGACCTCCGAGGATACCATACCCCTCAACAAGGTTATTGGAAAGAATACCCAAATTCTCAACAAAAGTAAAAACCAGGGAGCCATCTCGAAAGTCTACCAATTCCTCCCACACCGGCTTTTCCAGGGTTCCCTCTAGAGGCTCCATAAGTATTGACTTTTCCAAAATCCTTAGGAGGAGGTTGCCAATTTCTATTCCTATCCAATTTACTAATACTCACATTCCCTTTAAGATGGTTGCCCTTAGAAGGTTTAATCTTCAATATTTGCATCACTTGATCCCATATTTGGTGGGAGTTTTGGGGGTGATTAAGGAGATGATGGACTCGATTCAACTAAGTTGGCTATGGTCTTTTGCCAAATATAGTGAATATCCTTCCTATCTTGATTAAAAATTTGGTTGTTCCTTTCATTCCAAATATTCCAAAGAAGAATGGTAGAACCCATCCAAACTAACCGCCTAATAAAATGATCAACACCCTCTTGATTAGGCCAATCCCTCCAAAGTTGTTCAAAAGTAAAAAAATTGGACCACTGTAAGCCAAGTAAAGTGGCCATTCTCCTCCACAGCTCAGAGGCTAAAGTACACTCAATAAAAATATGGTTGATATTTTCTACATTCTCTTCACACATTTCACATCTAAAAGGGCCATGAAAACCACGCTTCATAAGTTGCTCACCAAGTAAGCACCCTACGATGCAATAAAAGCCAATTAAAGAACCTCACCTTAGGCCAGAGCTTTTGAGCCCACAATTGAGAAAATATGTCAAAAGAATGGTTGGGATTATTATGGCATAAGGTCAAATAACCTTGAGCAACCGAATACTCACCCTTAGTAGTGTTGTTCCATCCAAAACAATCTTTTTCATGGGACCAAGAGAGGGATCTCATATGAAGGATGCCTTGGATATCTTGTCTTTGCCTTTCTAGGATTTGAATAGGCCAGTCCTCAATAGGGATCCAATATCTACCAACCTTTGAATTACCAAGTATGGTACCGACAGTAATTAGCCACCTTTATCCAATTAGCTCGGTGAAGCTCCTCCATCCAAGGCCTCCAATCGGGAAACCGAGTTATCAAAGGCTTGTGACCATCCCAAGAATCTATCCAAAAATTTGCATGTTGACCATTATGAATGATCCAAAATAATTTTTTCTTTATCAAATCCTCACCAGTCTTAAGAACTGCTAAAATGGGAGAACCTTTGGTAGGAAGTTGATAGCGAACAAGGTCTTCAGGACTTTTGTTCTCAGCATATTTAGCATGGAGATTATTGGCCCAAAGAGCATTGGGGTTATGCAACATCCTCCAATATAATTTAGCAGCTAAAGCTTTGTTGTTATTAATTGAAGACCGTAAACCTAACCCCCCTTCACTCTTAGGAAGACATAAAGTATCCCATTTCACCAAGGCCCATTTTCTTTTCTCCTTAGTACCACTCCAAAGGAAACGATGACTCGATTTGATCCAATTCTCGAAGAACAACCTTTGGAATATTCAAAACGGAAGAAACATAAATAGGAATAGCTTGAAGGACTGATTTTACCAAGGTGATTCTACCCCCATAAGAAAGCCACTTGTTGGTCCACTTTCCAATTTTCTTCTTGACTTTGTCCAACAACCAATTCCAATATTTATTTTTCTGCCTTTGAATATTTATGGGAATACCTAAATAAGTGATTGGAAGAGAGGTCTTCTTATATCTTAGCTTATCCAAGACCATGGATTCCTCGTCTAGCAGAGCAGATGAAAGAAAATAACTTTAGATTTTTCTTCATTGATCAACCGCCCAGTAGCCTTAGAAAAATAGCTAATGATTTGCTTAATATTAGAAGCTTCCTTAACTCGTAGCTTTACCTAAAATAGTAGAGTCATCCACAAATTGAAGATGAGAGATAGGTCTAGCTCCATGAGCAATGGTAACTCCCTCAAGGGTTTTGTTTTCCCTCTTTTTGGTTATAGTCCTACCCAAGCATCAAGCAAGAATGATGAATAAATAAGGGGATAGCGGGTCACCTTGCCTAATACCTCTGGAAGCCGGGAAAGACCGAGAAGGCCTGCCATTGATAAGAACTAAGTAGGAAACTCGAAGAGATACATCCCATAATCCAATCCATCCAATCCTTAGAGAAACCAAATTGCCTCAAAACTTTGATAAGGAAGTGCCAATCCACTCGTCATAAGCTTTGGATAAGTCTAACCGAATGAACATGGAAGGAGAATTTTGCATATCCATGGAATGGATGGCTTCCCGAGCAAGAACTATCTCATCTACTATTTGACGTCCTTCCACATAACCCCCTTGCTCTGGGGAAATAATCTTATGCAAAAGAGGCTTCAACCTTTCTCGCCATGATTTTAGTAATGATTTTGAGAAGAACATTACATAAAGCAATAGGTCTAAAAGCTGAGATATGATCAACCTCTTGAGCTTTTGGAACAAGAGTAATATAAGTTTTATTGATAACCTTCAAAATTTCTTTGGCTTTCCTGGCTTCTTCCACCACCTCTAATAAATCAACATGAAGGATATCCCATAACTCTTGGTAGAACTCAATAGGAAAACCATCAGGACCTGGGGTTTTCCCTTTTGCATTTTAAAAACTACTTGTTGAAGCTCATTGATAGTAACAGGAGCAGTCAAAATAGAGTTCTCCTCAGAAGTGATAAGAGAAGGGATTGCTTGAAGAACATTATATTGTGAAACTGAGTCAAGGGGAGTAGCAGAAAAAAATATTGGAAAAGTAATCAACAACAATAGAGTTCATGCCATCCCAAGTATAAACAACATCTCCAGAATCTGATTTTAAGGAAGAAATAAAGTTGTGAGATCTTCGAGCTAGAAGAGATTTGTGGAAGAAATTTGTGTTTCGATCTCCTTCTTTGAGCCATTGAATTCTAGATTTTTGCTTCCATAAGATTTCTTCTCTTTTTTCCCATTCCTCTAACCGAGTTGTGAGTTTAATTTCATTCGCACTTCTCTTCTCTGTGAGGCCATCTAAATGGATTTTCTTATTCAAATTTTCAAGATGAGCAATAACTTCATGTTTTTTTTTATGAACATCCCCAAACTCTTTCCAGTTCCAAGTCTTGATTTTGGATTTAATGTATTGCAGTATTTTGACAAAACAGAACATCTTAGTCCCATGCCTAGGTTTACCTTCCTTCCACCATTGTTGCACATGAGGTCTGAAGGAAATGTCTCTAAGCCACATTAATTGAAAATGAAAAGGAGAGAAACTCACATTGGTTTTCCACATTTCCACCATGATCGGCCAATGATCCGAACCAAGCATTATTAAGAGTCTTCACTTTAGGAATGTGACCATGGATTAAGAAATTTTTAGAGAGCAAAAACCTATCCAATCTCTCCATTATACAAGCTAAGCCTTGCCTTCTGTTAGACCAAGTCATAAGGCCATTATCTCGGTTGGATATCCACAAGATGGAGGTTTGCAATATATTCGCTCATGAGGTCGTTGCTTTTGTCCAAATTTCTATTTCCCCCCTTTTCTCATCCAGAGAGAGGATGGTATTGAAATCTCCTCCGATCAAGATCCAAGCTTTAGGAAAATGAGAGATAATATGAGTAATATCCTTCCACTGTCTTCTTTTTTCCTCCAAAGAAGTCGGAGCATAAACAAGTAATGCAGAGCATAATCTGGTTGGAATGTCTACTTTGAATAGCTATAGCCAACAAACCCCAACTACCAACCATATGGTGAATAACTACCTCTTTTGGATCCCAAAGACAAGCAATGCCACCCGAAGTCCCTTGGGAACTGAGGGAAACCACTTTTCCATCTGGCCAAATTTTACTGGCAATTAAGTCCATATCCTCCATTGACATCTTAGTTTCTTGAAGGAAAACAAGATGTGGATGATTTACCTGAATCATTCTTCTAATTTCATTTTGTTTTGAAAGACTCCCTTTGAGTCCTCTAATATTCCAAGTGATGATCTTCATTAATACCAGGGCTAAAAAATTTGGGAAGGGCATTAATCTTACCTTCCTCTACAAGCTTTTCACCTTCTTTTACCATATGATATTGATTGGTCTTGCGACCTACTTTTTGATTAGAATCCATCTTCAATTTTTTTTCCCCGTTTCTTGACTTATTCCAATTGAATCTGAGATGGCTTCTAACCTTGAAGAATGCTCGTACACAACCAAAATTTTACTAGATGGTTCAATAGAGTCTATATTGGGACCCGCATTATTTGAAGTTTTGACATTTGAAATATTGTTTTTCTTGTGTAAATTTTCTCCTTTTTTTCTCGTTGAAAACCTTTGATTTGTTGGTTTGTCTCTCGAGTTCTTCCCTTCATATTTAAATTGTGTTTCTAAGATTTCAGTTTCCATTATTTCCTCTTCCTCACTTGGGACATCATTTGTGGAAAGGATTTCAAACATATTAGCAGATGACTTTGATTGATCCTTCATAACTGGTTTTTTCTAAGTGTTCTTCTTCTTAGGTATTTGGAAACTTGCTAAGTTTATATCTTCTTTCTTTTGATCAGGAATTTTATTTGGGCAAGCACTGGCCAAATGACCATATTCATGGCAAATTCTACAACGAAAAGGAATGTTCTCATAGTCCACTACTTGCTCCCAAGTGTCTTCCCCAAATTGTAATGTGATATTTTTAGGTAGGGGTTTGTCAAAATCCATTAAAACACAAATCCGAGCATAAATAATATGTTCAAAATTTTGAGTACAATCAGCGAGTCATCATAAAAGTTCCTAAAGAGTTTCCAATTGAAGAAAAAATAGTAGGATTCCAAAATTCAATAGGGAGGCCAAAGAGTCTAACCCACACGGGAGCAATAGAAGGCATCTCTTCTTCGGCTTTAAATTTAGTATGCCAGGGCTTCATGAAAAGCCCCGCCCTTCCAAAAAACCAAGGACCCCCTTGAAAATTTTTCTCTCTATCTTCATTATTAGCAAATAAAACAAGAAAATAACCATTTGGATAAATAGAGATTTGTAACTCACCTTTAGTTTTCCAGATTTTTGCAGCCCAGACTTTGAAAGTAGATAGACTCGAACGAAAACCCACGAACCGACAAATTAGTCCTCTTTTTTCCAAATCTTCAATGCCAGTCTTAATGTTACCCATATCAAGCTTAACAATAGGAGTTCCATCAACTGCTTTAAGACATCCTGACTCCGTTTTCCTGGGATCAATCTTAGGCATTCTTAGAGGTTTATGGGAAGCCCTAATATTGATATTAGCATTGGGCTGAGGCTGTCCACCACGAAGGGCATCCCTAAAATTCATTTTTGGGACCGAGTCTTCAAAATTCTTACCCTTGATAGGGGTTTTCATAGTAGAATTATTTTGTGGGTGCACCTTAGCACCAGATTCACTTGAGATATGAGCCATTTTTTGATCAACCGCTTGAAACTTGTTTCGTGATCTCTTTAATCCTTGCCCTAGACGCCGTGGAAAGGTATGGTTTTCACTTTTCTTTTGTGCAACAAATTGGAAGTCGTTGTCACTCAAGTTCACAGTATGATCTATTGAAAGACAAATTTCTAACCCATCTTGTATCCCCTGCAACATTTCCTGCTAAAATATTGAGAATAAACCACAAAAATATTGGCCGCTAGGGCCCGAAGGCCCTAAAAACCAACCTCTGGAGCCGCTTGCACTCAACCCGGATGAAACCCTCGCATAGCCGCTTGCCAAATATGTCGTTCACACATAGGGATGCGCTAGGATCTGTGTTGCTCCAAATGATATGAAAATTGGTGGAGACGTTCTAGGGTTTTTCAGGCATCTACCCTCAAAATTTCAGCTCAATCCGAGTCCGGATGAGTGAGATATGACCGAAACAAGTTCGGTAGTTTGGGCAGTCCTGCGAAAAACGTCTCCGAAGAACCCAAGTTTGTTTTCGAATTTTGCTAAGTTTTATGTTCCTCGGATGTTGCTAGGTTGATAGAGTCATAGTCTTATTCTTTAACAATAAAGTTTGCAACTTATTTTCAGCCATACTTCTAACTCACTTTGTCCAATGTGTGCAAGGTATTTATCCTACATGAGATATTGGCTTCATGTGAATATTACAGTATTTGCAAATGTGTTTTTAGAGTAAAACTATAACTATATGTATTTGGAAAGTAAAAAATTTAGTGTTGAAGTTTGATATATTTACATGTATTGAATTAATTTATGATTCGAAGATTATTATCTTTTGAATATTACAAGATTTTTTTAATATTTTCTTAGAGTAAAACTGTATCTTTTGAATATTAGAATATTTTTTATATATTTTGTAACTATATGTATTTGGAAAGTAACAAGTTATACAATTCTATCATCACGAATCATTTCTAGATAGTAGATATAACATCAATTTGGTATTCTTTTATTATCAGCATTGGAGGAACAAGAACAAATTAAATTTGCACATATATTTTTTTGAAATTAGTGGTTTACTATGGGGCATCCCCTATTGGTTTTTAGTTGCTCTTTGCTCATAATATATATTTTTTTTCTTCCTTGGTCACTCTTGGACATAATATAATTTCTTTATTTCTTGCTTTTGTAGATGTAAAAGGTGCAATAGATCATTGTTCATAAATAATAACTTGGTTTTCATCCACTAATCTAAGAGAAAATATTTCATATATTATTCAAAATAAAATGTGTAATCCTAAGCTTCAAGATCCAAATTGTCAATATTTTGATGGCAGCCTTGGTAGCTATAGATTGCATGCATTTAAACCAATTTTCCTTATTATACAAGCTCAAGTTCTTTACTTGTCCACTTTATGCTTCTAAAAGAAATAGGTTTCCCATTTTGCATAAGAAATGCCCTTATGCTTGTACTTGAAGGATCATATTGAACCACAAAGAAGAGGGAAAAAGAATCTACAAGTGTTAAAACTGAGTTGGATATTATTATTTTTTCATGAGTTCAATGTAACCTCCATTGCCTCTTTCTAATGAATTTTATATTTTTTAAGATCAATAAGAGGGGTTGCAAGCCATACAAAACCTCTTACAAACTTCCTATTAAAACTACATGGATACATGAATACCCTCAACTAGTATAATCATATTCAAGTAGTTTCAAGCATGCATTCGTGAAGATAGAGTTGCTCGTGTATAATCACTAACAAGTGGAACTCAAATGGACACAAGAGTAAAAAATGATAATGACCGCTCCAAGAAGATCTTAATTCAAGCCATCAGCAACCAGATTTGTACTACCTTTTTATATTTGATGCTTAGGTGGAACTATTGCAGGTATATTGACCTCTTTTGATGATATTTATTTTAGACTTTACTTTCTATCTATAGGAATTGCAAGGGTCTATATTCAATATGTATGTTCTCTCATTGCTCAAAATATAATATTTTCAGTAACAACATGCTTGGGACATGGCATGGAGTTCTTTGTCCTATGTCGGATACCTTCATAATATATCATCGAATATCTCACTTGATAGGCAACAAGATGCTTAAGTTGAGAAAGGAATGTATCAAGTACAAATGTTGATAGTTTCTATCTTAAATAGTTGTTGTAGATCCAAAAAGGTAAGTATCAGTGCCAAGCTAAGTCAACAGATCAAGTCTTAGAATGTTCTTTGTGATACCTCATTCCACATGAACTTTGATTTGTCTCTTCCTTTTCTCACTTAATTTAAGTGCCATGATGGTTATTGTAGATCCAAAAAGGTAAGTATTAGTGCCAAGCTAAGTCAATGATTCAAGTCTCAGAATGCTCTTTATGGTACCTCAGTCCACATGAATTTTGGTTTGGCTCTTCCTTTTCTCACTTAAATTACCATGTGATATGGGAGAAGCCTATCACAAACCAATCATAAAAAATAGTTAGATCTAAGAATCTAAAAATCTCTATGAAGGTCATTTGTGCAAGCCAGCCTCAAATTATCTAATTTTTTTAACATGAACTCCTTCCTTACTAATAATGCAACCTGCACATCTAATTTTTGCATATCAAACAAACACATTTCCAAGTTGGTATCCAATTAGTGTTTACATAGGGTGTCAATAACTTTCCCAACATGCTCCATTTGTTCCTCTCATGTTTTACTGAAGAGTAAAGACATGTGTTGAGCAAGTAGACAATATACAAATAATTTAGCCAACAATAGAAAAACTTCTATCATTCAAAATGCATTTGGTTAGGCCCAAAAACTCAAAAGACTTGGATGTAAATCTTGTCTTCCACCAACCTAACTTGAGTTTGATCTTAATAAACTATTTGGCATCTCTAAGTTGATTCAACAAGTAATTGGGTACTTGTTTTTCACAATGATGCTATTCAAAACTTTATATTCAATCAAACTATTGCAAGGTGATGCACTCAACCGTATGTATCCCTTTTGTATCAAATATTAAATATGGTGCTTGATCTCACCATTCCAAAAAAAAATATTGGTACAAAGGGCCATCTGACAAGGAGGCCCAAGAAACTAAATCTATCAAGTGTTTTACCTAACAATGAAAAAATACCAACTTAGATGTTGCAAATATGTCCTTGTCTTATACTACTAGCTGATAAACCCACCTTTGTTGCATCACTCAAGAACATAGAGCTGCAGTATTCTTTCCATATTTATGTAGTTTGATTATCAAAAGCATCAACCTTCTTAGTAGCATGAGCCACCTCTGTTATCCCTATAAAATTGACCTCACGAAGTGAGGACTTTGCCTTGACATATTGACTAGTAGACACCATGGCACTACCACATACTGGGTTGCTCAAGGAGGATCTCTATCTTTGAATTGTTTTATTGCATATGAAAGTCTAGGATGCTAGTCGACCCATATATCTTTACCTTGATTCAACCAACCAAATATAAGGTATAGAATGAGATATCATTGACAAGTTTTAGCCTATTGAAATTAAGATTCTTTTGACTAATGTTATCTACAAACTATAAAGAATTTCCAACACCCAAGGATTTGTATGACTGCTTATCATGGTCTTTTATACATGCATACATTGTTTATTGCCATATCCCATAGGATAGTATGCATGTGGTCATCTATCAAGTGTAAAAGTATTTGTAACATGGTATACCTAGGACCACATTGGTTGTATGCACTCCAACAAGAGCAAAATGGTGCATTGTGACTTCATACATACTCTGATGCTTCCATGGAAAATTTTATCCCTTGGAGGTAGTTTAAAATTTTATCCCTCTTTGTTCCAATGGAAAATTACCTTGTCCATGAAATGACCATGATAAATAAAGGACACCTCTGCTAAAATAGCAAACCACTATTGAGTGCTATGTTGTTTTAGTTGAGGCATCCTTTATATTTATTTTTTATATGAGACTCTAAGAGGGTGGTTTTAAACTGCCCTCTTAGGCCTAAGAGGTCTTAACCCTAAGAGGGTAGTTTTTATCCACCCTCTTATACCTAAGAGGATGGTTCCTAACCATTCTCATAGCTCTAAGAGGACGGTTTTAAATCACCCTCTTAGACCTTAAGAGGGTGGCTTTTTGAGGTAGTTTTTAACCACTATTATATGTCGTAAAATTTTTATGACACCCGAATAGATGACAGTTGAATAACTGCCTTTAAAGGCCTTTAAGGGCAGTTAAGAACCATTGCTAAAGCCCATTTTTGGTGTAGTGATAATTCTATCTATTAGAAAAAATATCAAGTTAGTGACTTTATTGGAGTTCCATAAACACAAGGAAATCCCTCGAGGCTCCTTGTGCCAAACTGGCCAAAAAAATTAGCCTCCTTTAAAACCATATTTCTTACCTCATCTATATTGCTTCTAGGGTTGAGGAATTTCTCAACCAAGGAAAGGGGTTGAGGAATTTATTCTTCTAGGGTTACATCTTCTAGCAAGCCAAAGTCACAACCCAAGTAGTCATACGAATTTTTTAGCATAACAGTCAGACCAAAAGATCCTAAAATGGGTCTAGAAAAACTAACCTGAAGATGTTCATTGGCCTCTAAAGTCTGAGAAGAGCTTCCACCCATTGTCATAATCTCCCTTGAGGTGGATTCTCCTTGGGTCGAACCTATTGTTTTTGTGTCCTTTAGTGAAATAATTTTAGTATTTTGAGTTTCAAACAACACTTCTTTACTAGGATTTGTCTGAATTTGAGGTTTTGATAATTCGTGCACTACCTCATTAAGGTACAAACCTTTAGGCTCATTCCACTCAGGTCGGCCTTCAATAGCTTTCTCTCACCAAACTTTATCCTTCTTGTTAAGTATCTTAAAGCAATGTGAATATAAATAACCAATTTTACCACAACTAGAAGATCATATGGGTCAATTTTTATATTCAATAGGTTGAGTCCATGTGCCTACCTTTAAAATAAGCTTAATATAATATGGACGATCAACCTCCAGATCTACCATAACGCATAACCTTGCAAAGACCATCCTAGATTTTGCTCTAGTCGTTGAGTCGATTTGAATGAGTTCACCAATGCTTTTAGTTATCCCTTTCAAGATGTCTTCCTACCAATGGTGGAAGGAAAGACCTAGAAGCCTCACCCAAATAAAAACCATATTCACCTTTTGGTTGTCTAGGTTGAAATCATGATCCCATTTGCAAAAAAATGGGTCTCTTTTGCCATAGAACTAGGGGTCCCTACCCAAGATTTGTTTCAAGTCCTCTTTATAGCTCAACTTAACGATGAAAAAATATTATGCTAAAGCCACTATCTCAAAGGATCCAAATGGTTTCTATTTTTCCAAAGCCCACTGTCTAATGGAATCTAGATCAGGTATGCTTCCCTAAAATTCTCCTACCAGATTCCAAGAACCCTCTTCCATAGCAATATCTGTGAGCTCATTAGGAATATGAATCTCATCACCTTCAGGGGTGAGATTAAATAAAAAAAATTCCCACTAGGTTTAAATCCTTTTGTATTCACCTTAATAAAAATATTCTCCCAGGTAAAAAGGATATCTCATTCAACAGGACCCACTTGATTTACCACCCGACTCAAGTACCATCAAGGGGACTACTTCACTGACACTTGTTTCAATCCCATGTGAGTATACAACACCTAAAAATGTTGTAGAACCCACCTCATGACTCTTTGCTCTTTGAGCCTAAGAAACACCCTACACAAGAATACCCTCTAGAACCTAAATTTTATCCCTCTACTGCTGCTTCCCGACTGCCTCCTCCTCTCCCATAGCTCCTTGCTTACCTGTAACTTTCCATCCACCAGATCCTTCCCACTAGAGTTCATTTTTAATTCTAACATCACTTCTCAGATCACACTTCTCCTCTGATGTCACTCCATAGTAGCAACCATGCATCGTAATTTTTTTATTTCACAAAACCCTCTGACTCCACTACTTAAATTTTTTATCATAAAAACCCTCTAACATCGTTGTTCAAATTTTTTTCCACAAAACCCTCTAATATCATTGCTTAGTTTTTTTTGCAAAAAACCTCTAACGTCATTACTCAGATATTTTTGCAAAAATCCTCTAATGTCGTTGCTTATATTTTTTTCACAAAACCCTTTGACGTCGCTGCTCATATTTTTTCTGCAAAACCCTTTGACATCGTTGCTCAGAATTTTTTGTAAAACCGTTTGACATCACTGCTCAATTTTTTTTTGTAGAAACCCTCTGATATCACTACTCAGATCCTGCTCCTCCTCTAATGTTTCTCGCATCGTATTTTTTTTATTATTTTTTAATTATTCTACAAAACCCTCTTACCAAAGTCATGGGAATATATATCTACCTCCTAGTGACACTTTTATCTATTTTATGTAAACTTTCCACATTGTAAGGTGGTGAATATATCCATAGTGTAGTACTAGTTAATAAGCCACACAAATGCATGTTTCTTATACTAACCAACCCTAATCCCCAGTACTTTTTTCCAATTTCCATGGGAGAAACAGAACCAATGGAATTGGAAGAACCTAAAAGTATACCTTAAATAAGTAGAACAAGTACTGAACATCTTGGCTACCAGTCATAAATATTATTGGACCAAATTTAGAGTAATAATTCCAAGCACACTAGGCAAAATGAAAGTAAGATAATATTTTTTTAATAAGCTATATGTGGCTTATATTGGGGGCCACTCCCATCAAAATATCAAAAAATTATATTGCTATAAAGTTAATTAGAACATATATGGATTTTATTTTATAAAATATATTATTTATTTGTCTTCCCAATAAAATTATTCATCTTTCTCAAACCACTAAGTTTTCACAATCAACTCAGTGATATCATTTGCATTAAGAAATAAAATCTCATTCAACTAATTGCCTTCTAAAAGTTGAACTTTTCCAAGACAAACATCAACACCATGAAAGGCTAAAATATATACTATTTGAGAGAGGGGAGGGCTCTGGTCCCTCCCCTGCTCCCATGGCTCCTGGTTTCTGCCCAGTCCCTGGCTCAACCCAGGTCATCCCTCCCGGGGAGTGGTTGTTTGCAGATGATCTCCTGGGGGGAGATCCTTCTCCACTATCTACGCCCCTCCCGGTCGGCTAGGGTTTCCTTGGTTGTTTTTTCGGACTGGTGCTTCCCAGGGATCCCTGTTTGGTTGGGGATCCCTTCCCTTTTTCCCTCAGGCTTCCCCCTGGGGTTTTTTGCAGGTGATTCGCGTGGATCTGGTCCCCTGCGTTTCTCAATGCGGTGGAGGTGACGGTTTAGGGTTTGGACAGTTTCCCCCTTTTTCTTGTGAATCCTCGACGGGCTCTGTGCTTGGACGGGATTCTTGGTCCCTGCTGCTGGGATCCTCTTTTGTTTTCCCGGGGCGGGTTCCTTGTGGTGCAACTCTCTGGTCACTTCCTGATGGACTGGATCCTCTCTGGCTGTCGGCTTCCGACAGGATGGCTCTCGCTGAACTGAATGTTTTCCCGGTGGGCGGGATGGTTTCTCCATAGGGCGGGATCCACCAAATCCGTTGGTTTTCCCGCGAGGCGGTATCCTTTCTTTTCTGTTGGTTTCCCGAATGGCAGGATTTCCCTGTTGCTTCCCGCTAGGCGGGACTATTTGTGGTGGTTTTGACTGCTTCCCGCGAGGCAGGATTTTATTGTAACGGTTTTTCTTTGCTTCTTGTCGGGCGGGATCTTCTCGATGGTGGTTTTTGGCTACTCCCCGCTGAGCGGGATCTCCAAAACTACTTTTTTTCTTATTTGTTTGTTTCCCGCCGAGAGGGTTTGTTTCATGCTTACTGTTACCGCTGGGCGGGATTTCTGTTTTGGTGTTCAGTTTCAAGGGATTGATGCCCTAGGCCCATTGCTTATGTAATCAGGTTTTGGGATCCTTGTTAAAACCCGCTATAAATACAAACACATAATTATAAAAAAAATATATATACTATTTAATTTCCTTTTCTACAAATGTGTTGGCTATAACTTGTCAAATCCTTAAGATCCCTTTTCTAGGGTCATGCCCCTAATATTCAAAGATATCATTTCTATAACCCCCTTTTGTTTTTATTTGTAGGATTAGCCCCATTTCTTGTCAACACATGCAATATTTAATTTTATTTCTCATATCAAGATCCCTCTAAGATAATTTTCTCTTTAATTTTATTTCTTGGGTCTTCCTCTCTTTTTTCATTCCCCGCCAAAACTTTCATCTTCATCAACCTATTTATTTTTTTGATATTTTTCATAGTGAGACTTATCATCTACATGTTTTTCTTATTCTAAAAGATATGAAGTGCAAGAATTAACCTCAAAATCACTTTCTTATTTTTGTTTCCCTAGAGATCTTAAAGTACAAGGATGTTCCTCCATATTAATTACCTCCTTATGCTGCCTTTAAATCCTAAATTACTACGGATACCCCTCCACGCTACTCTTATAACTATTACAAGGAGAGGAATTTATACTACTTGAAGAAAATGAAGGCAATTAACCTTGAATAAACTTTATATTTTACGTCTCCTTTGTTTTAAATTCCTCCACTTTCTTTTTAACTTTAATTCCTTTTTATTTTGAATTTACACATTGCACTTCCTCATCACTTATTTATCTAGGCATGTGACATTTTGGGGGCATGGATTTAAGCCCAAAAATTTCTAAAAAACTAATTTTTATCCTGATCATATTGTTAGGGGCATAACTTTATGCTTGGAACTCTTTTTTGATCTAGTCAAGAAGCATTGAAAGGATTGTTGAAGAAACACATGCTTATACTGAGAGGGGGGTGAACAGTATAAGATAAAACTTTTCTCTTTTCTTTCCAAAGCAATAACTTGAAATAATATCAATGCAATAATGAAACGATGCACAAATCACCACACACATAAGAGACAAATACTTTATGTGGAAACACCCTCTCGAGAGAAAACCATAGAAAAATTGCTTATATTTTCTTCAATAAATTTTGTGGGAACCAACCCATAGGAGATACCAATCCCCTAGTACAAGTTCATGGGCACCAACCCATAGGAAACACCAATGCCCTTGCTCAATTTCATGGGTACCAACCCACAAGAGACACCAATCCCTTTGCTCAAGTTCATGGGTACCGACCCACAGGAGACTCCAATCCCCTATACAAATTCATGGGCACCAACCCACAAGAGACACCAATCTCCTTGAGGCACCAACCTCCTGCTCACAAATCTGATTAAAACTCTGCTTAGGTCTGCTCCAAAATATGATCAATAATGGCATCAAATTCTTCACCTTTTCTTGAGTTTGCTTTCTTCAACTAAAATTAATTCAGACATATTCTATCCAGAATTCATTTAACCTCCTGAACATATAAAGAATGATATACTGGTGTTGGAAGCTTCAAATGGTAAAAATATATTTTACATTCATTAAGTTTGTCGCTTCCACATGTCTCACATTTATTACATTTTAAAGTTATCCCAAGTCTAGCACTAGATAACTTACTTGTGTGATGAATTGGAGATGCTAATATCTTTACTTTCACTCTTTTATACTTCCCCTTTATGAAGCACTTCTCAAGATCTTCAAATTTTGATATTGAAACTTGCTGAGGTCTGCTCCCAAATATGATTAATTTATACTTCCACGTTATGAAGCACTTCTCAAGATCTTCAAATTTTGATATTGAAACTTGCTGAGGTCTGCTCCCAAATCTGATTAAAAACACTGCTCAAATATGCTCCTAAAACTTCACTAACACTGCTTAAATATTCTCATTAATGGCATCAAGTTCTACTCACAAATATGATATATAATTTTCCCTTTTGCTTCTTTATCTAAATTTCAAATCAAACACTTTAATATCCCTTATTACTCCTTTTTAAAATATTTACAAAATAAAACTTTATAAAAAATTACACCTTATATCTCCCTTAATTCGTTTATCAATTTTAATTAAAGAACTTTACCTTCACTAAATTTGACTCACATACCTCTTAATATTGCATGTATAAAAATCATTTGATAAAAACGTTAGCAGGCCTCCAAGGGGATTCGAACCTCGGATCTTCAATAGTGTACCTCCCTAATTGTTGGCATGTAACCGACTGGGCTAACCCAGCAATTGAGACTAAAGAGCAAGATAATATACTTGAATCTTTTGTTGTGCTTCCTCACACAATAGTTCCAAATGTAATGATGATTTCCTTTAGCCAACTTCACCATCTCAGGAATTTTAATGTTTTGAATTCAAATATGCACTTTTACTGATAAGATATTCTGAATTCACTCTGTAATATGTTTCACTATATACCGTGAACCTGTGTGCATTCTTCACCAAAACCACTACATGCTCACCATGCAACTTTGATATGCTCTTTTGTATTAAAGACATCCAAATAAACTACTTCCTTAGAAAAATGAAATCTCCTTTTATATTTCTTCAATATTACTCCTCACAGTGCCCACAATCCAACAAAAAATGTGATGCGACATCACGATGTTCGATGTTTTAGCTTTGCAAATTCTTCGTCAATGTCTCTTTCGATAGTAGCAATGTGGATACTTGAAATCAATTTTCCTTAGAAAATCAATCAAATTCTCCATGGTTCACAGTGATGTCCTCACTGGATACGGTGTGGTCTCTAAAGTCAACTTATCTGCTATAAATCCTATAATTTGTGCTTGTCTTCCCTTTCTTTTAAAATGTTCTTCTTGATTTATGATAGTAGCTTCAAGTTCTAGTTCAACGCAGTGCCAGGCATCAAACTGTCACCAGGTCCATTGTGGGACTTCGCTTGCAATTAGGGTCTTGGATGGTTCCATGTCCCTGGTAGCAGCTTCTCAATCTTCTTGAGCACCCTTAGTGCCACCGTCATTCTCAATATTCTCGAGCACTTTTAGTGCCACCGTCATTCTCAATCTTCTCGAGCACCCTCAGTGTCGCCATTGCGCCATTGCTCTCAATATTCTCAATCACCCTCAGTGCCACTGCCACTCTCAATCTTCTCGAGCACCCTCGGTATCGCCACCACTCTCAATATTTTTGTAAACCTCGATGTTGCCGCCATTGCCGAAACTCCATTGTGTGTTACTTTTTATCACGAATATGTTCAATCAGATTACCCACATTTGGAATTATTTTCAACATATATTTATATCCAAACTTTACCTTTTAGCTTTGGCACCCAAGAAGTCAACCATTCACAATAATATTTGAAACATAACTTTACCTTCTTTAATTTAAATATTTCAACTTTATAATATTTAAATAACTATCTATATATTCAAACCTTTACTCAAAATGTATTTGTCTTTATTACTTTGCCCAAGCACAATATCGTGCCTTTGACATCAATGAAAACTTCAATAATTCTAACAATTATAGGGAGAACAATTTTAATAGGTAACTCTATCATAAACAGATTTGTCAACATCTTTGTAAAAAACACACTCTGAGGACCCTAAAAAATGCAAATCAAAATATTTATTAAAATTGTAATTTTCTATTTTTTTATTTTTGTAGCCAAAATACGTCTCTAGACATGTTAACATATTAGTAGAATAAACACAAAAGGATAAGTCATATGTATGTAGTTTTCAATTAAATGCTCATTGTAACTCATGGAAGGTGAATCCACATTTTCATATGGGTGGCCTTCTAACTCATGAAAGGTGAACCACCACATTTCTATGTTGGTGACCTTCCATATTCAATAGATGTATTTTCAACACATAAGAAGTGTTGTCTAAAGAGGGTTGCATCCTTGATTGTAAAAATACGGGTAATGGATATAATGTTATAGCCTCACATCTCTTCTTAGAAATTGCTTGCATTGTACTCTATTTTCAAAGCAATAAAATTATTATGTTATTTTTCTTATATATATTTATGTTTTGATTCATTATTTTTTTTGTATTTTTAATTGCACTCTTTCTTGATCATTCTTAACTCAAAATATTACATTCTAGAATAGTTAAAATTCTAAGTTTTAGATAACTTATATGCTTCTTTGTCTCTTATGAGTTTTATATATGCTAAAATTTTATGGCTATTTATATGGGTATATGTATCTAAAGTAAATATAAGTAATATATTGGGTAAGCAATTTCACATAAATCAAGGTTAATATACACACAATTAACATGATAAATCTTAATATTGAATTTTTTTTAGGCTTACTAGCTACTTAATATACCAATATTATCTAAGGGAGATCAAAACTTAAAGCAATATACTAGTTCCTAACATATACACATAATATGCTCTAGTTAATGATTTTTAATTTTATACATAATTTTAAGTGTAAAATTTAATTTAAATTTTTATTGTTGATATACTTCATTTTACATTATTTATAATATGAAGTGTAAGTTAGTTTTATATTATTTTATAATTAATCTAACTGTCATTCATTACAATTATAGTATAATATTAGAAATTAAGAATCTTATTTAATAATATAATAATGATATAATGGTTTTTTGGGCATACGAGGGTGATATCAGATCTACATTTTGGTCTCTATAGGGTTTCCAGTGTTGAGGCCTTTCATCGTTTGTAATGGAGGTCTTATTCATGGATTCAGAGCCCCAATGGTGAGAGGAATTTCAGATTTTTGTTCGTCGAAAGTGTTTGCAGTTCTAGGCGGGATTTTCAAATTTGAAATTTAAATCTTGTATTTAAATGTATTTATGGGTGCCCATTTCTCCTTTGTTGGCCTTTGTTGCCAACTATCTATTTTCAATTTTTACGACCTTTGCTAGGAGGTTGTTTCATTTTGTCCTAGATTTTTTCCTCCAAGTAAATTTGGTGTGGTCTTTTGGGCTTGTTCATGGAATCTAGCCCAATCCTTCTAGGTGCTTTTGTTATATCCAAGGTTGGGAGCCTTTCAAAACCCTACTTGTAATAGGTTCAAGGACCCTTTTAAAAACCCCTTCTATCAATAAAAAATAATAATAATGATATAAAAGATAAAATTTGAGTCTTGAAAATTAGCATAGTTGTACAATTCAATTTGATATTATAGACTAGTGGTGTAGTCATATCTATCACCTCATGATCTTCAATACATATGTAGACTTTAAATGACCTACATGCAAGAAGAAAAAGAGGAAAACATAACCTAAGAAAAGAGGTACACAGGAGAGATGGGTTAATTTGTTACATGACAACATACAATATCTTTAGCAGAGAGGATAATGAATCTCATATTTGTACCCTTTTATACCACTATTTTGTGGATGAATATGCTTATTAGGACCCCTTTTGTATGGAAAATGTATGAAGTTATCATTACTGGTTATATTTAAATATTTTAAATAGAATATGTGGTTAAATGGTTTTTATAGATGTTTGAACAATTTACTTGAGCTTCTAATTTATTTTTAACTTATTTTTATTATAAACTAGTTTTCCATTGAACTAGCCATTTCTTTAATCACTTGTCATATAGGGAAAAATCCCAACACTTGCCTCTAGAAAGTAAAATTCACCTATAAAAACTTGCGGGATTGAAATAGTGAGTATTAGATAAGATTCTATATATTTTCAATCAACATGAGATGTAATATCTTATTCATACTAATATGATCCTTGGATATTATTGTATCCTCATCTAAAATAATATCATGATGATTGTCAATGCTTTAAACTTGAGAGATATCCTAAAGTAATTTATTGTTGGATATTCTATTTCATAACTAAATTGACAAAATAAAATTTGAAGATTGTCCTAGAAATGCTCATGTAGTTAGAAGTAACTAGTCTTGATTACAAAAATTCCTCCTTTATTTTTCATATTTATAACCAACTAAGCAGATGTGATTACAAATACCCCTAAAAATAAGATTGTTTTAATTATATTAGTGCTCATCTATTTCTTAGACATATATAGTTAACATTGTAACCTCATATGATTTGAATGACAATATATGAAATAGCTAGCCTATTCCTATAAATTACATCTGATAACACTAGAAAATATCTAACGATAAATAAAATAATATGGAGAAAGAAAGAATATAAGAGTGATTGTAATCTATAGAGTTATTTAATAATAGTAATCAATGATTTTATTATAAATCTAAATTAAAAGAACTTCAATTGGAGGGATGCATTGTATCCATAGATCAAGGGTCCACTATGAGGCATTTTTGTTTGCATGTGCCCTCTAAGAAATCATATTTGAGTAAAATAAATCTAGATTAATAGTAAGATGTAATCGTGAAGAGTGAGATTATAAATGGCATGTTTAATTTATAATTTATTACGTCTTTCATACATGTGACATGACTCCTAAATCCTTTACACTATAGCTTCATTGAACTTAAGTTAAAATTTCCTTTCATTTATGAACAAATGTTTTACTTTAAATCATGTATACAAATCACTTGTAGACATAGATGATCATTATAAATAAATGAAATCAATATTCCTAGGATTAGATTAGAATCCATCATCAACTCAATATTCTTTAAGTCTTAAAATATGGAGTTAGGCTTGATATTAAATATCATATCACCAAATGCTCTAGAGCATATACTATCTAATATACCTCATAAGTTTACTTATCCTAGATTTACAAGATAAATAGTGAACTCATTAGCATATATGTCCATTTCTTCTTGAAAAATATCATGTCTATTAAAAGAAATTTAAGAGATAATATTATTTAAAATTTATTAATGTTTATGCCACTCTATATAGGACAAAAAGTAATATATGCATAAGTATTATTTATAGTATTTAACTATTATATCAAATTTTTAATGATTTATATGTGGATTCTATTATGTGATTCCCCCATTAAAACCATTAGAATATTTCATTTGTTGATAATTCAATTAGACCATATTTAGCTTTTATTTCTATGGATGTAAATATTTTTCATCTCTCAAACTGTTAAATTTTCTCTATTGAATTATTGATATCATTTTTTAAGAAATGGAATTTACCTTATATAATATCCTTTAAAATTTAAATTTTACCAAGATATAGATAAACCACATGATTAGTGATGTGGGAGAATCCTCACAATATCTGGACTATTAACATTTATGGAAATGAAAATCCAATAGTTTACCTGTTGTGAAACTAGGTTTATAAATTGTATACTTTTGTCTACGAGGAGGTTGGCAAAGAGAGGAAAGGGTTTTCTTAACTCAATTTTGTAATTCCAATAAAATAAATAAATGTCATTTTATCCATTAACCCTTGTGAGACTTGTTGTGAATTGCATATTTGGTATTGCGTGTGTTCTATTGCTTCTATTTGTGCAGGTTTTTGAGAATCATTTGGTACATTGCAGTCCAATGAAGAAGAATTACGGTGGTGATGTTAGGAATCGAGAAGACATTCGCATTCCAGCAATAGAGGATAATAGAGCCAATAAAATGCATTCTACGAGAAAAACAAAAAAAAATAATATATATATATATATATATATATATTGTTCAAAATACTGAGGTGATTGAGAAATTATGAATTTACCTTCAATAGTGATTCAAGAGATCTTATAACACGAGGAGGAGTTGATGTTTACTTTGGGACCATACTAGGAAAGGAGAAGATTGAAGGCAATTATCAAAAAATTATTTATTTCATCAATAAAATTCTAAAGTTAAATTTTGATTGAAATTATATGCAGAAAGTGAACCGTACATTTGTGGGTCACAAGAAGTTGTGTTGAATGGATGGAAAAGGGGAGATTACATTTGAAAGGTGTAAGTGAATGGAGTGAAGGTAGTATAAAATATTTACCTAGAGTGCAACAAAACCTATCATACAACAATGAAACCACTCAATTACCCAAGAGAGGAATGTACGGTTAGGGTTAAGATTGGAATCATACAAACATACGACAAAAATTGCACCAATTAATTGTACGATTGCCTATATTGAACAATTACCAAGTTATTGTAAGATTGCTTAGATTGTATAATTATCTAGATTGAATAGTCACCTTGATTGTATTATTTCTACTCAATTGTATGATTGTCTAGGGTGAAAGGTTGTCTAGTTATATGATTGTTGTTTGGGTTGAACAGTCGTTGGATTGTACAACTTACCATATTATACATTTTTTGGAGTGAATGGTTGCCTAGTTGTACGATTACTACCTAGGTTGTACAAAGACCTATATTGTATGATTATACAGTTGTTAAGCTATTGTACGATTTTCAAGTTGAACAATTTGAAAACCTATTGTATGGTTAATGTATTGAATAATTTGCTAAACCAAAGGATTACCCATTTGATTGTATGATTATGGTTTGAATGACCAGAATGAAAGGTTATTAGTTTTCATTGGAGTATTATTGGGAGTTGTGTTGTTACTACATCAATTAGTTAAATTATCTCCCATCCTATTTTCTTCTCTACATATGTGTTGGCACTTGCTAGGTAATGACACCATTAATAATGAATGAATATCTAAACTAATACTTTTATTGATCCAATGCCTATATCATTTTTTAGGATATTAATAATAATCTATGAATCCTCCTAAATCAAAATGTATTCCTCCCTTTTCCATGATCATCTTGATCTCAATAAGGAGTGCACTAGCCTCTGCATAGTTGCTTATTAAAATTTTATATGATTTTGTATAGGTGTTGGTCACAAATCTGCCACAGGAAAGGATTTTATATATATATATATATATATATATATATATATATATATATATATATGTGCCCTAGACTTGGCCAACATTGAAAGGCCGAGAGAAAGAGATGTCTCTCGGGCCAATCTCCAGAGAGGGCTGGCTCCCAAACTACTCTAAACTGGTTTTGAAGATAAGGATGCAGGAAAGAAATAGGAAAATGCTGAAAGAGAGGGAAATAACAGAAAGGAATGGAAATATGGCCAGAGGCCGAAGTGTATGATTTGGGGCAGACTAACAGCAAGAAATTACACCAAGTTGTATTACAGCATCTAGGAAAAGAAGACAACAGAATTAAACTCACACCTTTGCAGAGATAATCCCCAGATCGCATTCCAAAATCTACTCACTAACTAGCAATGTTCGAATTCAAGATGCAGAATTCAAAACCTGACAGCAAGAGCATGAGCTTAAATAGAAATAACTTGTAAAACAGAGGGACATCACACACATAAGAATGCTTGCAAATTTTAGAAGCCGAGTCTCTTCTATTGATGCGAGAGAACTTAGAGAATTTTTCTTACAAAATGTCTAACCTCCTTTTGCTTTTAGATGTACATGAATATTTATAGAGGTCTTCCCTCTCTCTTTTGCATCACAGCATTAAAAACATACAACAAATTTTTAAGAGGTGATCCGCAAAATGTGTACTTGAAAAGAGAAACAATCCCCTTAATCTACCTCGGAGAAATGACATATTAAATGACCATTATCAGGGCAAACTAGAAATTTTTAGGAGACCACGAACAAAAATTTCAATGTTGGAAGCGTCTTTAATGTTGGTGGCATCGAAAACTGCCTCATGTTCTTTTATCTTGCGCAGCAACATTTAATCTTGGAGACTCCTTGACCACGATCTGAAAATCAGTTGGAGAGCTTTTACTTGATCCTTATCTTCTCTTCACATTCTCCTATGCAATCTTGAAGGAAAATGCAAACAGAATTGTATCGGGCCTTTTGTCGTTGATTCTGTCATGAAAATGAGACAGGTCGTAAAAATGCGACATGTCGCGATATCACGACACTTTTACCTTGCTGCCTTCTCTCTCCGCCACTAGTCGCGAAAACATGACATGTCGCGAAATCGTGACATCTTCTTTTCTTTTGGCTCTTCTCTATGATATGTCACGAAATTGTGACATTCGCCTCTGCTTTGGCTTCTTCGCTACTCCTTATCGTGAAAATGAAACATGTCACGAAATCGCGACATCTTTCTCTTGTGTTGTCTTTTCCTCCTTACCCGCGAAAACGCGACAGGTCACGAAAATGAGACATGTCGCGATATCGCGACGTTTTTTCATTTGGTTCTTTCATCTTCAATATGTCGCAAAATCGCGATAGGTTTCTATGTTCTCCTTATTTTCGCCTTTGCCTCACGAAAATGGAACATGTCACGAAATCGTGACATGTTTTTCCATTTGGCCTTTTCTCCACAATATGTCGCGAAATCGTGACACTTTCTGTCTTCTTGCACTTTGATGCTTTTAGGCCGCAAAAATTTGACATGTCACGAAATCGTGACATTCCGTACAATCTGGCCGCCTCCTTGCTTTCGCCTCGCGAAAACGTGACATGTCACGAAATCGTGACAATTCTTCGCACTTTGCCCTTCCTGTCCAATATGTCGCGAAATCGTGACATTTTCTTGCTTTCTCTATTGTTGCCGCTTCCTGTCGCGAAATCGCGACAAGTTTCTCTTACTTAGCTTCATTTCTAAAAATGTCACGAAATCACGACGTCTTTCATGCCTTATGTTTTTCTTTCAACCTTGCCGCGATAACGTGACATGTCGTGATATCGCGACATTCCATACCATTTTCTCCTTGCTTGCTTTTCTGTCGCGATATCGCGACATTTTTCATCACACTGCTCCATGGCCACCGCAAGTCACGATTTTGCGACATGTCGCGATATCGCGACAACTTCATTTTAGTGCTTTCGTTGACTACGTTGACCGTGAAACTCCAACACGTCGCGATATCATGACAGTTTTACTGCTTTGCTTTCGTTGACTGCTTTGACCGCGATAATGCGACAGGTCGCGAAAATGTGACATGTCATGATATCGCGACATTTTCTTGACTTAGCTCTTTTTCATTTGGCACTGCAAAATTGTGACGATATTGCGACATGTCGTGATATCGCGACAAATTTCCATGCTTGCACCTTTTTGGTTTTGGACCCCGCGAAAACGTGACAGGTCGTGAAAATGCGACATGTCGCGATATCGCGACAACTTTTGGGCTTAGCTTTTTTATGGTACGAACGTCACGAAAATGTGACAGGTCACGATTTTGTGACATGTCACGAAATCGTGACACCTTTGCTTTTTCATTTACAAACAGAGGAGTGAGTATCTTTACACTTTGAGCATTCTTTTGCTTGAACAACAACAACAAAAACAATGTGGCAAAAATGCCAACATTCTTGGTGGCTCACGGGGTATACAGTTCTGTTGTATGCACGAACATCAGGCCTTTATCCATTGGGCAACAGAGTCAGGAAATAGGAGAAACAAGAGAAGTGAATGTTGAGTGATGTTGGACATCTCTGTAGGCTACTGCAACAAACTCTTGCTGGTACTCGACATGAAAAATAGGACCTGCAACAAAAATTATGGAAGAGCAGAACTCCCTTATTTCTTTAGAACTACTGCACTTTACCTAGCTCGGATGAGCTGGGGAATCACCAGGTGTTGTGAAAGGATCTTCATGGCAATAGTGAAAAAGCACCTGTGTTACAAAATGGAAATGAATGGAGGGATGACCAGCGGATGCGCAGGCCGTAGAATGGGAAGGAGGAATGATGGGATGGTGAAAGATGAAGGAGTGGAAATGGTAGATACAGCAACAGGGTGCTACTGTGCTACCAACTGCTGGGATTTTTCTAAAAATAGATAATGAAATAGAAGTGGATGGAATGGAGATGGTAGTAGGAACTGTGGCTATGACGAAGTACTCACAAGACAAAGGACTAGAAGAAAGGGAAAGTAGAAATGGGAACATCAGAGGGGGGAGTAGAAACAACAGCAGTGGCTTGATTATGTACAGAAGAAGAAGTAGTAAGAATTGCAGAAGAAGAAGGAACAAGAGAGGAAGGGAATGCATATGAGGAAGTGAAAAAGAAGTAGAAGAAAGCCACTAACTGCTGGGAAGGAAAAGGGAAAAAAGAAAGAATTTTTTTTTTTTTTGAAAGATATGTACAAGGTAACCCCCGAGCTTAGCTGTGAACTCTCGAGAGAGGTACGCACCCAAACACGGCTCTATGATCTCCTGGATCCCAGACTTTGGACAGACACTCAGTGGTCTCCTGATTGATAATCCGCTCGGAGTCGCTAAAGATTTGCAACCGTCGCATTCCAAGTGTCTCAGCCGTCTTGAAACCTAAGCACAAAGCCTCATCATCTGTAGTATTATCTGTGCAGCTCCAGGTTAACTGGTCTGAAGAAGAACGTTGAATTCCAGAAGGTGACATTAGAACAGTCCCAATGCCAGTGCCATTTTTGCATTGTGCCCCATCGAAACAGAGCTGATCTTGACTTCCATCATTATGTTCTTGAGCCTTTTCAGTCTTGAGAATAGAATAACAACCGATCTCAGTTTCCACCATGGCATTAAAATCAAGCATTGAAAACTCATCCTCCAAGCAAAGCTCATCCAGGACTTTACCCATCAAATCAGGATCTTCCAATTCCTCATTTATCATATGAACGGAATGTTTGGATCTTTCTTCTTCTCCCATATTCTCTATATGAAAAGTAGAAGGCTTCTCATTGGAGATCTGGATTCTTCTTCCCTTGAAAGGAATTTCCAAGTGAGAATAATCCAGAGAAAGGTAGCCTCCCAGCTTGGCAGTAAATTCTCTTGACAAACACATACTGAAATATGGTTCTAGATCGACCACAACTATCTCCTGAATTACTGTAATCTGAGGCATACTATGTAGAACCATAGGAACATCCTTGATTACACCCACTATTTTCACGGGAGTCCCATCCAACTGCAAGACACCAGGGCTACTTCTTGTATATTCCATACCCATGACTTCACAAACTACCTTTGGCATGACAGTTGTCGCAGCACCAGAATCAATCATGCAGTTGTGGACTATCCAACCCTCCATCCTGAGTGACAAATAAAATGGGGGTGGTCTATTTTTTCTAGTAGCTGAAGTAGTTAATTTTTGAGCAAAAATCGTCTGGGTAGGATTCTTCTCACTATCTTTCACAGACTTCAATGATTCTTGCAATAGATCAACTTGACCAGGTAAGTGCAATGCATCATAGAGACTAACCTTGGCTGGAATCTTCTTCAATTCTTCAACAATGTTGTATGCAGATGCACCAGACTCCCTCTTTTCACTAGTGTCCTCATATTTTCTCCGATACTGCTGAGTGGCTTCTACCCTCAGCCTCTTAGTCAAATATGGGTACTTGAGCTTTTCTTTGGCTCGTTCCTCTGTTTCAGCTCTCGCCTGCGAAGCTGATGCTTTTTCTTGCAATCTTTCCTTTGCTCGTGGTGGCAAAATATCTTTCAATAGAATAGGTGAATCTGGCTTTGGTACTAAAATAGGAGCTTTCATTTGTACTTGTTTCTTCTCATTCTGCATCTTAGGATCAGCTGGTACCCTCAAAGGTTCCATCTCTACCGGATCTACAGTGACTGGCTTCTTCCTAGTTCTGGTGAGAACTGAGACTTGTTCTTTAGATGGAACCATAAAATTATGATCTACCTCAGAAATCATATTAACTTGTCCTCCAGAAGAGCTCACAGCCAATGTTTGCACATAGTTCAGATGAACCATACAAGTGTCTTCGCCATGTGGATCATTACATGTGGAACACCAATATGTTCTTTTTGCAGGGCCAACTTCCTCATTTGTCAATACAGTCGGGCTCTTTTTAGGCACTCTACTTGTTGAAGTTGCTTGTTCTCTAGTGATCGACGGAGGTTGAAATCTCCTGGGTTGGAAATCTCTCTTAGCCTGCTTCCTTTCGAGAATTGTGATTTTGTTTCCCATCGCTCTTATAGCAGAATTAGCCGATTGTACCTCTTGTAATAGGATTGTGAAAGGATCAGGATTTGAGGGCACAGGAGGTGTCGGTAGAGGTAGAGGTGCTGGCGGTGTAGGTAATGCGGGGAATGAAGTGGGAGCTGGCAATTGCAGAATGATTGGTGCAGACAACTGTGGAATAGTTGGAGCAGGAAGCTGGGGAACTGGAATGGGTGCAATCTGAGGCGCACTTGAGCTCCATGATGGAATAGGATACATGGAAGGCATAGGCTATGAAAATGAACCAGAATACAAATGCTTAGGAAGATCAGGTATGATAGGCATTGTTACCTTTGGAGGAAGCCTACCTATGGCAATTAAGTCAGCTTCCACCTTTTGTGCTTGTTCGAACAACTCTGGAAATGTAGTCACATTGGATTTTCGGACAGCCAAGCCGATGTCTGTGTTGAAAGCTCTAAGATAGTAGAATGCAGCTAGTTCATGAGCAGGCCGAAGACCATCAGGAATTCTCTGCCAGCTTCTGGTAAATCTGACATTGAAATCAGCTATCTCCTCCTGTGGGTGCCTTTGGATCGCATTAAATTGATGCAACAAGGAGTATGGATCAGCTTGTTCATGGAAATTTTTTACTAGTAGCTCTCCTAATTGATCCCATGATGCAATGGTGCCTGGTTGCAACGTTCGGTACCAATACAACAATTTGCCTCTTAGTGACAACACCAACAACTTTACCATCACATCCTCGTCCGTTATGTCATGGATAGCCACCAAAGAGGCTACATCATTGATATGCTCATAGGCAATTTTACCAGTACCATCATAGGTCGATAAAGCTTTCAAAGCAGCTTGAGGGACTTGATTCTGTGCTGGTAAATTCAAGGCTCCCGAATCATTCCATGCTGAGAACTTCCTTGGTGGAGGCTGCTGGGCCATTTGGAATGGTACGTATGGCTGTAGAGGTGGAAAACTAGTAGCAGTACTAGATGAATTTGAAGGAATAGAAAACACACCAGCTATTTGTGAGGATGTTGTAGAGGATAAAAGTGGTGGGGAGACCAACTTAGGATGTTCGCTTAATTTTTGGTTGTCAAGTTCAAAAAACTCAACGGGATTTTCAGATTTTTTGGCCTTCGATCTTGTGATCATGAAGTACAACTTTCACCGTATCCACGTTCGAAGGCTTCTAGGTAATGCTGAGTCACCAAATGTTCTAATTATACAGCATGAAGGCGAACATTAAACCTTAATACTATTGGAAGTGAAACTTTCAAGGTCCCACCGGGCGTGCCAAAAACTGTTGGTCACAAATCTACCACAGGAAAGGATTTTATATATATATGCGCCCTAGACTTGGCCAACATTGAAAGGCCGAGAGAAAGAGATGTCTCCCGGGCCAATCTCTAGAGAGGGCTGGCTCCCAAACTACTCTAAACTGGTTTTGAAGATAAGGATGCAGGAAAGAAATAGGAAAATGCTGAAAGAGAGGGAAATAACAGAAAGGAATGGAAATATGGCCAGAGGCCGAAGTGTATGATTTGGGGCAGACTAACAGCAAGAAATTACACCAAGTTGTATTACAGCATCTAGGAAAAGAAGACAACATAATTAAACTCACACCTTTGCAGAGATAATCCCCAGATCGCATTCCAAAATCTACTCACTAACTAGCAATGTTTGAATTCAAGATGCAGAATTCAAAACCTGACAGCAAGAGCATGAGCTTAAATAGAAATAACTTGTAAAACAGAGGGACATCACACACATAAGAATGCTTGCAAATTTTAGAAGCCGAGTCTCTTCTATTGATGCAGAGAACTTAGAGAATTTTTCTTACAAAATGTCTAACCTCCTTTTGCTTTAGATATACATGAATATTTATAGAGGTCTTCCCTCTCTCTTTTGCATCACAACATTAAAAACATACAACAGATTTTTAAGAGGTGATCCGCAAAATGTGTACTTGAAAAGAGAAACAATCCCCTTAATCTGCCTCGGAGAAATGACATATTAAATGACCATTATCAGGGCAAGCTGGAAATTGTTAGGAGACCACGAACAAAACTTTCAATGCTGGAAGCGTCTTTAATGTTGGTGGCGTCGAAAACTGCCTCATGTTCTTTTATCTTGCGCAGCAACATTTAATCTTGGAGACTCCTTGACCACGATCTGAAAATCAGTTGGAGAGCTTTTACTTGATCCTTATCTTCTCTTCACATTCTCCTATGCAATCTTGAAGGAAAATGCAAACAGAATTGTATCGGGCCTTTTGTCGTTGATTTTGTCACGAAAATGAGACAGGTCGCAAAAATGCGACATGTCACGATATCGCGACACTTTTACCTTGTTGCCTTCTCTCTCCGCCACCAGTCGCGAAAACATGACATGTCGCGAAATCGTGACATCTTCTTTTCTTTTGGCTCTTCTCTATGATATGTCACGAAATCGTGACATTCACCTCTGCTTTGGCTTCTTCGCTGCTCCTTATCGCAAAAATGAAACATGTCACGAAATCGCGACATCTTTCTCTTGCGCTGTCTTTTCCTCCTTCTTACCCGCGAAAACGCGACAGGTCGCGAAAATGAGACATGTCGCGATATCACGACGTTTTTTCATTTGGTTCTTTCATCTTCAATATGTCACGAAATCGCGACAGGTTTCTATGTTCTCCTTATTTCCGCCTTTGCCTCGCGAAAATGGAACATGTCACGAAATCGTGACATGTTTTTCCATTTGGCCTTTTCTCCACAATATGTCGCGAAATCGTGACACTTTCTGTCTTCTTGCACTTTGATGCTTTTAGGCCGCGAAAATTTGACATGTCGCGAAATCGTGACATTTCGTACAATCTGGCCGCCTCCTTGCTTTCGCCTCGCGAAAATGTGACATGTCACGAAATCGTGACAATTCTCCGCACTTTGCCCTTCCTGTCCAATATGTCACGAAATCGTGACATTTTCTTGCTTTCTCTATTGTTGTCGCTTCCTGTCGCGATATCGCGACAAGTTTCTCTTACTTAGCTTCATTTCTAAAAATGTCACGAAATCGTGACGTCTTTCATGCCTTATGTTTTTCTTTCAACCTTGCCGCGATAACGTGACATGTCGCGATATCGTGACATTCCGTACCATTTTCTCCTTGCTTGCTTTTCTGTCGCGATATCGTGACATTTTCTATCACACTGCTCCATGGCCACCGCAAGTCACGATTTTGCGACATGTCGCGATATCGCGACAACTTCATTTTAGTGCTTCCGTTGACTACGTTGACCGCAAAACTCCAACATGTCGCGATATCGTGACAGTTTTACTGCTTTGCTTCCGTTGACTGCTTTGACCGCGATAACGCGACAGGTCACGAAAATGCGACATGTCGCGATATCGCGACACTTTCTTGACTTAGCCCTTTTCTGCATTTGGCGCCGCAAAATTGTGACAGGTCGCGATATCATGACAAATTTCCATGCTTGCACCTTTTTGGTTTTGGACCCCGTGAAAACGTGACAGGTCGCGAAAATGCGACATGTCGCGATATCGCGACATCTTTTGGGCTTAGCTTTTTTATGGTACGGACGTCGCGAAAACGCGACAGGTCACGATTTTGCGACATGTCGCGAAATCATGACACCTTTGCTTTTTCATTTACAAACAGAGGAGTGAGTATCTTTACACTTTGAGCATTCTTTTGCTTGAATAGCAACAACAAAAACAATGTGGCAAAAATGCCAACAATAGGGCAAGAGAAATTTGCCTTGATTATCCCAAAACAACACTCTTTTTTTTTTAAATACCATCAAAATTAAGTTGGATGAACCCAAATATAGAAATTTCCATCTTACCATAAGTTGATGTAGATCCTTTTCATTAATTATATAATTTCATATCACCCTTACATGTATCTTTAAATCATGTAGCCAAGCAATTATCATGTTTTTTTTTATACTTCAGACTTTTTATGACAAGCACCATGCCTATAAAAATTTTGTAATAGAGGCAACAATTAAAATCCAAACTTGAATGTGATTTTAATATTTTTTTTAATTCTAATATTCCTTTCAAGCCATAAGTTCTAAAAAATAATTATAGCATCAATCCTAAACAAAACTCTTAATGCTTTAGCATTGGGATAACTTATCCATTATTTTACTAATTCCTCTAACGTTAATGGATCAACCCAATAAATTTTCATATTTAAAAATGCATATTCAAATATTAGAAGTGAAGGAACAACAAAGAAGTGAATGATCTTAATTTTTTATCTCAATCTTACATAGGGCACACCTAAATGGCCCATGATGTCGTCTTCTTTGCAAATTTCACCTATAAAACTTTTATTTTGAACTTCTTACGAAAGGAATGTTGAGGCATTAGGGGAAAACTTAAGTGACCCAATGGTCCTCCAAGGGAAATATTTGAGAGTAGAGAATTTTGATTGATCTAAGGATTGATAGAGTATCCACCATATTTTGATGCATTCAAACTAACTCATCTTTTTGTGAAAAATAAGGAAACAAAACTTGTGAAACATCTTTCGGATTCACTTACTACTTGCTTAAGATCCTTTTCTTAATGAAATTGTTAATAGAATTTCAAGATCTAGAGGTGTTGATCATATCAATTTAAATTCCTTTTTGATGATTAAATGGTTGTCATTCTGGATAAAAATAAGAGGAAATATCCTCAACCACGTAGCAAAGCAAAAACTATTGAATCCCCTTTATTAATGACCATATCATATAATTTTTAGTTAATTTTAAACTTATGACATGAATTTCCATGTTGTTGAACTCTCAAGCAAGGTTTTCTTCCTTAACAATTTTATTCAACTATATAACCTATGTATTTTTTGAAATAATTTTTTTTCCAACACTTTCATCAATATTTAAATAATATCTATTTAATTTTTTCCCCTAATTACAATTTTACTCTCTCTAATACTCTTCTATAAACCTTCTAATTACAATTTCACTCCCTCTAATACTCTTCTATAAACCTTCTAATTACAATTTCACTCCCTCTAATACTCTTCTATAAACCTTATTCCATTTGCAAATAGAAAACCTATATTTATCCTCATATCATTTCCAGATAACCTCTTTAATTTTTTTGTTTCTTTTATTAGGTAAAGGAGTTTTAAGGATCCCCGAACCTGAGGGTTTTGAGAGGGGCCCATAGACCAAGATGAGGGTTTTGAGAGGATCCCACAACCATTACAATAAGCTCCAAAATGGTTACCCAAAAACAAGCTCCAAAAGGAGAAATATAGTTTACACCCAAAAGGGTAACCCACCAACGAGGAGCAAAGGCCAAAAAAACCAACCACCAACCCTCCTACATAAAGTACAACAATAAAGTCCTAGAGGATATGAAATGAACACCCTAGATGGGGAACAACACCACACTCATATAACAGGAGTAAACTAAAACCATGAGCAGATCACTCCGCCTAGTGAAGGATTTTAGGCTTACACTTGCAACGGTTCGAAAGAGAAAGTAAAAAAATATGAGCTGCCTAAACTCAAGCAAGAGCTGCAAAACAAGAACAACCGCTCTCAGGTATAAAAAAAGGAGATAACAATATTTTGCACCGTACCTAAGAGGGATAAGGGTAAGATCCTAAAAAAATAAGCCTTAGAACCCTGGGATCAAATACAGCACCACTGTTGGAATTGGAGAAAGAGATCTTTGTAGATCGTCAAAGCTAGGAAACCCACAAGAAACATGGGGCCAAATGTTGAAAACCACTACAACATAGCAACCCACTTTTACACCAACTGGTTTGGTTTAGTATTTGAACCTATATCCTCAAAACAACCGGATACAACAAGAAATTATTGAACCCAAAATAAAGTGGTACAAACCAGCCATGGACCCACTACTGGTAGAGAACCCTACCAAAAGAATAATCTAAGCACCATCCAACCAGAGTATCCAAGTCATCGGAGCCAAATCCAGCCAAGCGAATATCGTCATATTTCTGCAGCCAAACACCATACCAATATCACCCCAACGGTTTTGGGTTGGTAGATGGCCCTCTCCTCTCCTTGGAAAGCCAAAAAAATATGAAATTACCAAATCCAAAAGAAATGTTGCACAATCCAATCAAATCCCTTAAACTAGCAAATAACCCAAGAAACGTAGCCACCCAACACACCCACCAACTCAAGCGAGAGCCAACCAAGAGGTCAACATCCAAAAAACATTAGTGCATTATAACGACCCAGGATCATCCCTATAGGTTTGGATCATCATTCAGCCCTCTGCCCTAGATAAGAGTGATAATTCCAAATCCATAAGAGAGCAAAACATACCAACAAGACCCCCAGTAAGCAAAACACCCTGGTCATGAACCACAATAGAGAAACTAAGCATGACTAGCAACCAAATCCAAAATGGGAGAAAGGAGACCTCCCACTCAAAGGATTTTAGAGTTTCAAAGCCAAAGTGGGAGTGAAATCCTCACAGAGGAAGCCCTCGCGGAGGAAACTCTCATGGGATCTCTCTGCCATGGTGAGGCTCAGACACTCTCTGCCATGGTGAGGCTTAGGCCCTCTCTGCCATGGTAATAACCTATTTAAATTTTATCACAATTGGAAGCTATGCTTATTGGTAATCTTCAAAGTGACATAATCTATGTAGGGATATATTATGATGTGGTATTTATGAGTTAAAATTTTCCAACCATAGTTAGGAACTTACCTTTCCAACTAGCCAAACAAGATTTTATTCTATCCAAAATTATATCCCAAATATCCTTTCTTTTATTAGATATGGGATACCTAGACATATTGATGGAAATTTCCCAACTTTAAACCCTAAAATTTGTGTAATAATCTATTGTAAATTAATGGTAATTTTGAATAAACATTATCTTGGATATTTTCATATTCACAATTTGTCTAGTAGCCTTCTCATAGCATGATATTATTAAGTTGAAGGTTATGGTCTAAATTATGATCTAAGATAAAGGTGTCATCAACAAATTTGAGATGAGATTGGGAGGGACTATTTATCACAACCTAAATACCTTTGATTTTACCTTCCATGTTTTCCTTTGAGAAATCTCTTTTTAAATCCTTATTGAGGAAAATAAAAAGATATAAATATAATGGTTCACCCTAGCAAATATCATGAGATAATTCAAAGTATCGAATAGTGGATCCATTGATCAAAATAAAAAAGTTTGGATTGTTGTAACAACATTTAATTATTCACATAAATTTTAGTCAAAACCAATTTTTTTTAAATTTTGTATAAAAACTTTTAGCAAACCCTATCATATGCTTATTTCATCCAATTTTACATGTATACTTATTTTTGTATGATCTAAAAATATGTATGGTATCTTGTACAATGATTGTATCATCAATAATTTTCTTGCCATAAGAAAAAACCATTTTGTTCCTCCAAGATAATAGAATCCATAATATTTTCAATCTATTTTCCATATGTATTCATCATAAGTTTTAAAATTATCTAGGATGGAAATTATAAAAATATTTTTGTTAATATTTATTGAAACCAATACAATAAAGACTACATTGATTTCACTTATCATAGCCTTATTATTTTTATAACCTCTTCAATTGCAACCAACATCTTCTTCTTCAATATATTCTAAAAAAAATAACAAAAATTATAGTGAATTGGGACCAAGTGCATTACTTTGATAAAAAGAGAAAATTGCATTCTATATATCTTACATTGAGATATTTTACATCAAGATTTTATTTTTTCTTTGTGTGATAACTGATGGAATATTATGTAACAGCACACCATTATCCTCCTTATCTTATGTGATTTTTTATAGAATATTTGAAATAATTGATTGTAACCTTCCTAGTCACTTCTTCTTCTTCAGTAATTCTTTCATTTGGGGTTGAAATATTTGTGTTCTAACAAAAGGATAGATTTAATTTAACAATAACATAATTCTTTTGTGTTTTTATCATTTTTTATAGGTCATATATCATCAACTATTTAGGCCCAATATAACGTTTCTTTTATAATATGTTACTAAAATCATAAAGTAGTTGTTTTCATTACATAAAAGCATCTTTCTCCATTTCATTTATTTCCACTATCTTTTGCAAATCATT
The DNA here is from genome assembly GCA_028583015.1 of Wollemia nobilis. Lineage (NCBI taxonomy): Eukaryota > Viridiplantae > Streptophyta > Pinopsida > Araucariales > Araucariaceae > Wollemia > Wollemia nobilis. Next base: position 2,247,152 of record JAQPPZ010017175.1, on the reverse strand, counting down.
GATTTTAGATTTAATTTAGTATTTTCTTTTAAGTATGTTACCAAATAATTTAATTATATATATATATATATATATATATATATATATATATATATATATATATATATATATATATATATATATATATTCATCTACCTCTTTACATATATCCTTTGATAAATCTATACATACATGATTATTCAATTTTTACTTCATAAAAGATAATATTACCATTTGGACATTGTGAGGGTCTTAGAGTCACAAAGACTAAAAATAAAATGGATTTAAATGACCATTATTGAGGATCACACCTCAAAAAATTTATTGTATGATATAATATTGGTCACAATATGTTTTTTGAAGAAAATATATAATTTATTTATATTCAACTATTGACTATAAAAATATATCCAATCTTTCTACCATATGGAATTGTTGAATATGCTTACTATCTCATGAATATTAAAATCTCCTTTTCAAGGTTGAGATTTTTGTCTCCTAAAATATTTATTAATCTATAATTATGTGATTTGATTTATGGATTCCTCTTCCATTCGTATAATTAGATGAAATTTGATGTTTAAGAATTTGGATCTTGCTATTGTCAACACCTATTTCATTAGAAAGATAATTGATAATTTATTAGTCATTTGCAAATACTTACAACTTGCAAATATTATCAAGCACTAAAGAATTGAAGATTAATTCAACCTAAATTTCCTTTGGCTATAGTTCACTTGTAGGATCAAATTGAACACCCTTGTTGGCAAAATGATTAGTGAGTTTATTATAATATCTTGATATTGCTTGGATATTCACTACATCAAAGGATTCCATTATATTACAAACCTTATTATTGTAATAATTATAATAAATTGTATTTAGATGAGCTTAAAGATCTAACTTTTTTAATAACTAGCTTAGAATCATAATTAACCTTGATGTTCTTAACTCTCAACTCTTCAAATTTCTATAGTTCAAGGAACAAAGTTCCATACTCCACTTTGTTTGTGGTGTAATTGAATGTTCAATTTAAGTAATACTCCCTCATCTGATTTTATGTCTTGACTAGAACCTCTCCAATACCTACATCATTTTTTAAATGGGCATCATCAAAATATAAGGTCTATATTTGGTTGACTCTAAAATTCTTCTTTGCTAAGCACTAGAATTTTATTAGGCCTTTCATAACCATATATGTTCCTTGATTAATTTCATAGTAATATTACCAAAATTGGTCATAGTCCTCCCTTATATTGTTCAAAATCAATTCCATTGATTCATCAAATATCTCTAGTACTTCAAAATTTGATAATTGGATTTGATTCTTATTGTCCAACCCATTGTGTATTTGAGTTCTCAAGAGATGGAATTTCATATGAATAAACATAGTATGGAGTTACTTTCTCATCCTTTATTTAAATAATTTTACCCTTGTAAGGGTTCCATATGAGTATAATCCATTAAAATTATTTCTTATTGTACAACTTGGATATCTATTCTTTGGATAATAAAAAACTAAATAATTATGGAATATCCTTCACCATAACTTTTCACGCTACCATAAGCTTTGGATGAGCATGAACCATCATTGTTAGATCTATGATTGTAGCAAGAGTGTTAACTATAGTGTCATCCATTTGAATTACTCCATGTCATTTCTATTTGTATCCTAGATTGGGCTTCTTAGACACATCCTTGGGCATAACACAAACTAAAACACTAGAGTATCACATCCCATATTTTTAATGATTAATAAGTATATTTATTTCCTATTTTAGATGTATTATTTGAAATTGACTCAATATATGTTGTTTAGTGGAAAAATACATAAGATATAATGATAATAATGGTCATGTGATGGCTTTCTAAAGGTTGGAAAAGCTATGGAATGGCATTGTATATGTTGGTGATTGGTATCACACCATACGAATTGATGTCATTGTTATCTAACAAATGGATTAACATCAAGTCTAATAAGAATAGTGCTAAGTCTATTGGTGGCATCTAGTCTACTAGTTCTAGGACCAATGTTGGATGTGATACTAATATTAGGATCTAGTTCTAGCACCAATGTTGAAGCTAGCACTAATGCTACAAACTCATGTTGGTACCAAAACTAGAGTTGAAACCATGAACAAATTAAGTTCCAATTTTAAAGATGAGTTTGGCACCAAATCCAAGATTAGCGCCCTAAATAGGAGCGATGCTAGTGCTAAATAGGGAGTTGGTATCATAATAGAATTAAATTGAATTGTTGAAGTAGTATTTATAATTTGACATCTATGTTTAACAAAAGGATTAATTTTTTTTAGTTAATTTTAGGTATGGCAACATAAGGATTGAAATGCATTGATCAATATTTCAAGGTGTGAGTGTTGACAAGGTTACCCCTCCACAAAACGAGCAAGGAAGGGTATCACCAAGGAGAGGGTAGTAGAGGTGTAAAAGCAACTAGTGTAGAAAGTGGAAATAGGCACCATCATTAGAGCATTTTTTTTACTATAAATGCTTGTTATATTTATTAGTTAAATATAGTTCAGAAATATAGAAAATTGATGTGCATGACTTTTCTTAATAATGATTTAATTGCATAAAATGCTTGTCACATATTGAGAAGCAATATTAAATTAAAATTATAATATAGATGCATATGTAAGCTTGTAATTTTAAAAATGACAAGTTTTTCTTCTAGGGTGCATTAGAAAATGAGATTGGAGGAGTGTTGTATGAGTAGGAATAAGTATGTATACTTTTCACCACAAAAAATTTATATGATATTATCTTAAAACTGGACCCATTCAAAAAATAGCAGGAGGGGTTGTTTGGTTTCTATTATGGTTTTAAAATAGGAATGTTTTTTTACCTCATGAAGGGGGATTTGCCAGGAAAATTTGATTTCTTTAGAAAATTGTAGAGTTTTTTGTGTAAAATTACTACATTGTGTTTTATTTATTTCTCGATGTTTTGGTTTCTATATTTTCTAGAAAAACTTGAATGCATTCTTCATTCTATTAATAGGGTTTGGTTTTGGAAGGTTTATTTTTGTTATAGTGATCAAATGAGTGAATGTTAAAAAAGGAATCTGTTTTGAATCATAAAATGTGAAATTTTTCATTTTCCTTTATATGCATTTGAAGTTGAAAAGAGTAATTTTGTAGTTCTTCTCCTTTGATGTTTGGAAAAGGTTTGGCCCAACATGTGGTAAATTCCTTAAGAAATAAAAATGGAGGGGTTTACATAAGGTCTAAACTCCTCTTCTTGCATATTTTAAAAATGTTTGATTCTTGGGAAGGTTGCCTAATTATCCTAAGTACAACTTGAGTAGTCTAACAAAGGAGACTTTGGAACTCTGAATAGATGTCTAAGGTTCGAATCCTATGGGTTGTAGGGTTGTACAACATGCTTTAGTAACCAAAGTATGGTTGGATAACCATTTATTGGGTAAATAACATCCTCCATGAGGGTCATCTCATATGGCCTATGAACTATGGCCTCATGGACATTTAAAAACATTACTATGCATGCAAATTTTAAAGGGATCTATAGCGAAAGTTTCTCAAAGATGAATTTATTATAATAAATCTATCTTATATTATGAGCGTGGATGAGTTTAGAGCAATATTTATATTTGTATTCTAATAGATGGATACATGATAGAGTTCATTAGAGAGGAAAATTTTGTTCTTGTATCAACATAGACTGGGATATCATGGTGAGTCACTAGACTATTTTGGTCATGTGTAATACCCCTTGATGATTGTTTGATAATTTTGAGTTTATTTTCTTAAGTATCTTGTTCACTCTTAACCACCTTTCCTATCTAAACGACAGGCAGATATAGGATGAGTATGTCTTGTTGTTGCTCTTTTAAAGATTGAGTGATTAAGACTTTATAGAATTGATTATTATTTTTAGTTAAGGTAACTCCTATTGCTATTTTAAAATATGTTATAGATTTGGGGGAGGCAAATGTGAATTTTTCTAAAACCTTTAACATGCATATGCAAGTTCTACTCAAAAGTATTGTTGTTGATGTTCCAACCAGATTTACTATATAAAATAAGATGTAGTTGTTATAACCTTGTTAAACGAATAAATGTTGTGGCAATTCACATAGAAACTAGTAAAAGTTATCCAACATTTCATATTCAAGCTTTTATTTTGGTTTTTATTATGACTAGATAGGATATGTATAAAAGAAAGTATCATTGACTTTATGCGTAAATGCTTTAGTCTGACTATGAATAATGACATCACTAGTATGAAACCAAAGTAAAAATAAGTATAGAGTTTCATAGTTAGAGGAATGTATAGGCATTTAGACAATACAAACAAGCAGAGGGATAAACTTATTGATTTGTATATACATTGATGGATTACATAGAATATGAATTATGTGTTTGCACTTGGTAAGATAAATGTTGATGAATGTTTATAGCAATAAATAGTAGTTATATTCACATAAGTATTGAAAATGTAATCTAAATTATGGTCAAGGTCGATATTGTATGATGTAACATTGTATAGTCTTGTGAGAAATCATTATACAAATATATTTAATTTATTATATTATTTAATTATGTAAGCCCTATGAATCATCGTTAAATCACTTTAAAACTTGTAATTAACCTAAAGCCCTATTATTATGTCAAGATAAGTTAAACTTGTTTATGTAATTAGGGTTTTAGTACTAGTATAAATATCCCCCACCACTTCATCCATTGCATTGAAGTGTTGTAATCCTTATATACATATAATATAGTGATTATTTATGATTTCTATGGGTGCCTACTATCTATTTCTCTCTTCTTTCCTTTTTTATTATTTTTGTATAATATTTAAGTGGATGAATTACTTATGTTCATTTTAGAATTAAACATGAATTTCAATATGTTATTAGAGTGGGCATTGAGTAGTGTCACTTGGTTATATGAAAAGTTAATCTAGATCCTTTGATACTTCTTCCAATCTGTAGGATGAGTTATTTTTTAAAATATTATAAGTGTATTCTACATAATAGGTAGAGAGGAGACCTTACATGGTTCTTTATTCACTCTTCCATGCATTTTAGAGAATACATGACTTCTCCATCACCTTAATTATCATCAAGAAGGTATTTACTTTAGATCTATAGAATTTGACCTACTTCCTTGTCATCGAGGGAGAATTTGTTTCAAATCTATAGGATCTAGTTTTCTTATGCATGGTAGTCTTTTTAAATATAAATTTAAATTTATGCAATTTGAATTCACAAATGTTATTTTGGCACCCTCCCATGTCATCTAGTGAAAGAGCCTTCTTTATGGAGAAGGTGCACATGATGTCTTGTCTAGAAGGGTCACTAGGTTGACTAAGTGGTTATTCTTAAGGAACTTGGAGGATTATGGTCATGAATTTAAACTAAAAATATTTTCTTTTTCCTTCTATCTTTGAAGAGAAAAATAAAACTTGGTGCTTTGGCATTTTTTAGCAAGTGCATTGATGATTTGGTCAAGGGATCCATGACTTGTAGATTGTGGAAAGGAAGTCATGATTTCAAAAACTTCCCCTTTCTATTTTTCAAGGAATATTTCTCAATATTTTGGGTAAATCATTATCTTCAACGAGGTGGTAGTGATATCAATATAGTTACAACTATTACCATGATCCAAAGGGAGTTACAAGCATTAGGTCAAGTGTTTGAATCCCCCTTTTTTTTTTCCTACTAATGAGGGTTCCATTCATTATTATAATAAGATGTGGGTATTAAGCTTCAACTAAAGCATTGGAGGCCTAGTTCGCACAAGGGCCTTAGAATCTTACAAATCCAAGTTTCATTCCCCTCAAGCATGCTTACAATATTTTATGGATGACATGGATGATTTGGATGATGTGGTACTTATCCATGACACCAAACTATATTTTTACCTATTTATATGCCTTAAACAAATGGGAACTGAGCATGTATGAAACCAATAATCTAGTGGAGACCATAGGCATAGATTAAGAGGTAGACTTAATGAATCAACTGACACCAAGTGGCAACTTGAAATTGGGTACAAAATTTCTAAGGTTTGTGAGCTTAATTTCTTAATTTTTTAGAGATATTGAGGAAAAAATTCTAGAGATCATAACTTTTGTATATGAAAACATTTTGTGTCTATTTTTAAAATCACATAAGTTTTCAAGATCTTGATAGGAAATTAATAATTAAATAATAGGCTTAAAATATTTCATTCTTTGTAGTAGCTTTTCAAAACTATAGCCCTTCGATTGTTGTAAGCTTTCTAGAAACCTATTGAATTAAATTGAAGCCTAATTTTAGGTTTCAATTAAATAATAAGCTTAAAATATTTTTTTCTCTATAGTAGATTTTTAGAATTGTAGTGTTTTTATTGTTAGTAGATTTTTAAAGTTGCAACCTTGTGTCGGTATCCATCCATGGTTTTATGTCTATGGTTTTGGGCCCAAGAATGGTTTATGAAGGCTTTCCTCGGCCTTATTTTTTTGTAAGAGCCTCCAAAACCTTTGTAGTGCTAACAACATCCCTCAAAAGAAGCGAAGTTCTCATCTCCTCCTTCTCCTTCTTCATATTTCTCTTCTCAAAATCCTTCTCTATTTGATGTTAACAAGTTTTGTACTCATTGTAAGAGGAAGGGTCATGAAAAGTCTTAATATTTTCAGTTAAAGAAAAATAATTTGATTGTACAGTCTCATGATGAGGAACCAAAAAATGTTCCCATTGATACTTATGGAGAAGACACCACCTATGATGAGTTAAAAGGTCAACTCAATAATTTCACCTTACTCAATCATCACTCTTCTACGAGGGAACATGATAAGAAACAATTCACCCATGTTCACTTTACACACAGCTTCTTTATGGATTATATCATTGATAATGGATCATAGAAAGACTTGATTATAAAGTCCATTGTCAACAAATTGTAGCTACCAATGGACCAACATCCTCACTGATAATCACTTGGACAAGGGGAAAATGAAACCATCTCTAATATCATACACACTTGCACACTTTTATTTGCTTTTGGCTCTAAATTTGTGGATAAACTCACTTGCGATGTGACCCCTATGGATTGTTGTGGTTTGTTGCTAGGATATCCCTAATAATATGATAAAAATGCTTAGTATAATTCATACAAAAATACATACACTTTCTAACATGGGCATAAAACCTTTATCATTTGATGCAGTAAGAACACTATACATATAGTCTATTCTAATATCCATCAAACACAAAATATTGTATTAGTTTTCAGCATGCTATAGTATAATTACACTTAACCAAAATTCCTCCTGACCACTCAACATGTTGCACCTCTTCATGAAAACATCCATAAAGCACCTTTTATTACTCTTGTTCCTATTTCTACTCTTGCTTTTGCTTCTAGTCCTACTCCAACTCTAGATTTTGTACACATATTTTAGCACCTTGCCCCTTCCACCTTGCAATGTTTTTATACCCAAGAGGTATATCCTCCATTTTATGGTGGTCATTTTGGAAAGCCACCTGCACTAGCTCCTTTACAACAATTTTTATTTGTCCAAATTCTTCAAAAACCACCATTCATGGACACAGGTCATATTTAGCTTGGATGCATCACTTGGTTTTATTTGGGCACCCATCATCACAAATATTTTTTAGACTTACCTAGGTTCTTCCAACTTCTGCATTCAACTCGTTGGTTCTCTCGTTAGGTGGTTCATGATTCTCCTCCTCTTTTGTATGCATTGGAGTTTAATGCTTTTTTTGTTGAGAGGAATGATAGGGAATTAATAATTAAATGTTAGTGTTGTGGTTGCTCCACAACGTACCCCAAAATTGGGGACCCACCTTTTTATTTTTGGTATTTGGGTGTTTGCAGTTTGTTTTAAGTGTCTAATGCTTTCGTTGTGTTTTGGGTTTGTAGTTTTTGCCAATTTGTTGTCATTGATTTTTGTTGTCAATTTTTTGTCGATGATTTTTTATCGTCAAATTGTTATCAATTTCTTGTCGACGATTTTTTTATCATCAAATTGTTGTCGATGATTTTTAATGTCATTTTGTTGTCGACGATTTTTATTGTCAATGTTGTGTTAGCAATGTTATTGCTAATATTTTGTTATTAGCATTGTAACGGTTAAATTTCTTGTTTTTGTCATTCATGTATAGTGAGCTTGTGTGCTATATATAAAGCAGGTTTTATGTTAAAGCTTCATTCCACCTTAATACCTCTTTAATATACATCTACACAAAGTAAAGCAAAACATGTCGGTAATGTGACCCGGGTTCAATCTCCATGGTGGATGTGTATAAGAAGTATTTACCCAATATAAAAAAAATAATAAATAAAAATAAAAATAAAATAATAATAAAAAGGGGTTTTATAAAGCTAATTCTAATAGGTGTGATTTGTTTTATGCAGGTTGCAGTGGAAGATGAGCAGCGGAGATTCAGACCTCGTGGAAGTGACGTGACAACCATCAATCGACGGTGACACACATGGACCAGCTAAGCAGTGTGGTAGGTCAACATGAAACGCCACGTTCCGAGGTTGTGTGAGAGTGCAGGGTGGAAACATGGAGACCGACGACCTTTTATTGTTGATGACCTTTTTCTGTCGATGACTCTTGGTCGTCAATTTTCTGTTAGCTTTTTGTTGGTTACATTTTATGTTTTCTTCATTTGAGTGCTTCAGGTAAACTTTTTGTACATATTAATGTTTAAAATAAAAAATGAAGTTACGCAGGCGGGCGGAGTTACGACGATGTAAATATAATAGCGACAAGAGCGATTCAACAGTATTAATCGTAGGTAGAGCAGCGACATCGAAGAACATTCAGAAAGCTATCGCGAGAGAATCGAACACTGACCAGATGATGGACAAACACATAACACAAAGGTGACAGCGGGACATATCTAACACCATAGGCAGCACTGATTGGACGAGCGTGGCGCAGATGTGAAGGCGATTCATGGGTGATGATACTGCATTCCTTCACAATGGACAGAATAGCGGTAAAAACATGTGGAAAAGTTAATAGGACGGAGGGGTTTCCTCATAAAGCCATCCCTAAGTCTTATATTTCATATAGTGTGAAGAACTTCGAAGGGGGAGTCGAACAACGACTACAGCGGAGGACTTGCAGGATGAACCAGATGTAGGAAGACATCTTGGCAATCGAAATCATTCAGCACGTCTAGAAATTTTGGCATGGGCTAGCAGAGGAAATCTCTGATGACTGAAAGAAGCCACCACCGACCGGAGACCACCACACAGGTAGCCAAAACTAGAGCTCAATGACGATGTGGTGAATTAGGGATAGATGGCAGCGTTTATGGAGGCTAGAACGACGACGTCGATAAGTGTTTCTTAAATGCGAGGATAGCACAGATTTAAACGACAATAATAGTGGGGATGCCTGGCACCAAATATGGCAATAGTCTAACGAGCAACGCGGACGTCTACGTGGTGGATAATGTGTAACCGACGTGCAGGAAAACTTTCGAAGATTTCCTTTAATACCTGCCTCACATAGGAAATCTTCGGCAAACGTTAGATAATGATGGTAAGGCCATATTTTAATAATGACAATGTCATAGTATATTGCCACTAAAGGACAAGGTCGAATGTCACATCAACGCACCGTCTTATAATCGTCGTATTTGAATGGAAGGTAGAATAAAATAAAGGAGGTTGTTTTACATGGAAACAAAGGCCATTTTAAACCATGGTATTATTTTCCTTCGATGGACATAGGTGATAATGATTAAAGGATTTTGAAACTTTATAGAAACCATGCGTTTCAAACCAAAGCGGAAAACAAAAAAAATTGAAATCCAAGAAGATGAAACAAAGTGAAGGAAAACAAAGAACAACAAGGTGGAGACAAACCATTCGAATCCCAAAGGAAGAATGAAATTAAGAGTTTTAGAGTTCAAATAGACCTTTTAAGAGGCTAGAAGGGGTTGGAAACTGCTGCAAGCAAGATTGTAGATTTGAAGGTAAGAAGGCTATTTTGGGCTTGTTTGGGGCTGTTTTTCTTTCATAGACTGGTTTGGGAAAACCAAAAATTCTGCTATTGTAAAATGACACATTTTTAATGCAGGAGTTTTCAGAAATTTGCATCTTGTGGGCAAGAAAGAAGGAGATTCTCTTTGCATGCTATGGATTTAATGTCTATTTCTTTTCTCTTTTTGGATTTTGAGTTTGTAGATGGAGTTAATGCAAGTTTGCTTGGTTGCTTCATGTGAATGCTTGAACCTGAAATTTATTTTAAACCCTAGGAACCAACACTTAGTCTATGGGGATTGTGCTTGTTTTGCAAGTCCAATAGGTTAGGTTGCATGCATGGAAACCTCACATATTCGGTTTTGTCGAAATAGGATAGCATCATACTTGAATGCATTTTATTTTCGGTTTTCGAATTTCATTTTCATTTTTCCCGCATTTTATTTTTCCGAAATTTTAACTTTTTTTTTTAATTTTCAGGCATTAAAATAAACATTTAAAAAATTTCAAGATCCAAAAATAATTTCACCATTGCGTAGGTTATACTTCAGACTTCCAATACGCACTTTGAAATTTCATTTTTTGAGTTGTTTAGTATTTTTAAACATTCATCGAAGTTGCTGTTTTGTTATAGATTTTAAAAATTCGAAAATAGAAAATTTTCATTTTTGGGCCGAATTTCATTTTTTCAGTTTTGTTTTGCACTCATGAGCCTATGATGACATTCCCTTCATGAAAATTCCAATTTCATTGAAGGAGTTATGTTTTATGGCATTTTCACAAATTTTCATTTTGAGCCTAAAATTACCCTCTTCATAAAAATTCTAATACGAAAGAGGGGTGATTTGAGTATTACATTGAAGGTCTTTTCTTCAAAGCACTTAATTGTTCATCTTGATGAAAATTTGATTTCATTTAAGAGGGATAAGTTAAGGTGACATTTAAAGCCCTTACTTTAAGGCCATAAATTATTGCTTCTTTGTGAAAACCAATTTCATCAAAGAGGGATAGTTTATCTATCACATTGAAAGCTATCTTCATCTTCATGATAAGAAGCCATATTTGGACTTCATAAACAAAATAAAATCTATTTTAAAACCCTCAAGATAAAATGAATTATGGCACTACATCGTGGTCATATGAGGGCCAACTCACATTTGCTTTATTTTGGTTCAATGAACAATCATTAAAGTTTCATGGTGAAATAAACCAATATTTCCCCTTGTTTACAGTTACTTGCAATCACTAAGGTGTTTTGAGCATTTAAATTGAATATCTTTATTTGAGATTACTAATACACATACACAAATGCTAGTATAGCGGAGACCTTGGAGAAGTCGTTTGTTTAACTTCTTTGCAAGAGGGGATTTGGAACCCAAATCCTAAGGAAGAGTGTACTTTCACAATTGGGTGAAAATACCACTCAACAGTTAGTTTTAGATTTCAATTAAATAATAGGCTTCAAATATTATATTCTCCATAGTAGCTTTTCAAAACTACAACCTTTTGATTGGTAGTAACTTTTCAAAGTTGTAACCTTTTGTTTTTTTTGAAAAATAATTTGAAAAAACTTGTATTAAAACAAAGATCATTTACAAGTTGGGATGAGACTTTTGCCAGCGTTAGCCAAAGAGAACACATGTTTACAATAGTAAAATAATATTTGCATTGGATGCAAATCTCTTAAACCATATTTCTACAATGATTTTTCACCTGTTTTCAACTATAAAAGAAGATCTACATTGAAGCACAAATCTCCTAAATAGTATTTCTGGATTGGTTATATAAATTAGCTAAGCACTAGATTTGCTCACCAACCTACCTAATCATCTCATCCTCAATAGCCATGTCATTGTGCCACTGAACCCCTACCTCCTTCTCAGTACCCATCTTAACCAGGAAGTCTGCCACTTTATTTAGATCTCTACTCACATAAACTGGAATCACATCATCTAATTCCCTCCATATTTCCTTAATTTGAGTGACAAGAATCCTCAACATCCATATTTTCAAAGCAAAATTCCTCATACAATCTAGAGCTCCAACCATTATTTGAGAATCCGATTCTAGGATTATCCTCCTGTGACCTTGTTTTACTACCCAAATAGAAGCATATTTGATAGCTAAGGCTTCCGCTTCATTGTTTGTGGCTCTTCCCAAGCCTTGCAGTTCCCAATAGAGCACTTTGTTCCAACATGATTTCGGTAAACCACTCCAATTCCAGCTCTACCCGGATTGCCTTTTGCAGCTCCATCAGTATTAATTTTAATCCAACCTTCTGGGGTGGTTTCCAACTAGCTCTGTCTTGCCCCTCTTGCACTTCAACTTCCTTCTCCATTGTCCCAATAACAACCTGAGTTTCCTCTTTAACATAGACTACCACAGTTTCTGTGACTTTGCTCCAAATGACCTGCCAAACTCCATCTAAAGAAGAAAAAGTCTCTAAAAATTTTGGCATTTCTCTCCAACCACACTTGCCACCAAATGAAGTTTAATCCAATCTCCCAACCAATACAAAGAGATTTAGATTTAAATCTACCCCTCTTCCATCTTTCCCAAATATTAATTCGATTCAAATCACTATTAACTTAAATTTTATAATATAAAAACCATCTCTCCCAGATCTAGCGCATGAATGGGCGCTCAAACATCAAGTGATCAGTTGTTTCCTCACTCTTGTAGCATAAAACATATTGATATTGACCAATGATTCCCCTACATCTGAGATTATCAAAAGTAAGAATTCCATTATGCATGAACTGCCAGGCAAAAAATTTTACTTTTGGCCAACCCTTGGACTGCCAAATATTTCTCCAATCCTCAACCTGATATGTATGAGGAGGAGGCTCTGGAAGTATCTTATCATATCCATAATTCATTGTGTAAATGCCAAGGCTCCCATAGCCCCAACCTAATTCATCCTCCTCATATCTACCTGTGAGAAATATTTTTGCCAGGATTTTAGTCATGATGGGTGTCAAATATGGAGGGATTGAAATTGGCCACTCATCCAACTTCTTAAACTGCTTAAACTTATAATCCCCCAGCTGACTAGTGTTGAAATAACTTTCAATTTGGACCCACCCCTTGGTTTCTATGGCTATTTTTATTGGTTGTAGTTTAGGAAATTCAACAATGGTAGTGGGTATTGATCCCATGAATTTGTCCAAAATCGTGCCTTCTCCCCTCTCCCCACTTTCCAAAATAATCCATCTTTTACTACCTGAGATCCTAACTTAAGAGCCTGCCACACAAAGGATCCATTACCATCCAAAGGGAAACAACCCACCTCATTTGGGTTTACCTGTCCTAAATATTTTCTAGTTAATATTATATTGAATAAAGAAGTTGGTTGGGAAATCCACCTCCAATAAAGCTTTCCAAACAAAGCTTTATTATTTAACTTTGATATTCTTAGTCCCAAACCTCCTTTTACCTTGGGTTGGCTTAATTTCTCCCAACCTACTAAGGCCCATTTCCTCTCTCCTTTTACTCCTTCCCATAAAAATTTTCTAGCCATCTTGTCCAACTCTTTCCATATGGTATGTGGGGCGACAAGGATAGAAAATTTATAAATTGGCATGGCCTGAATGACTGACTATTAAAAATTTAATCTACCTCCATAACTTAACCACTTGTGAGACCAATGATTAATTATGTCCTTGATACAGTCCAAAAGATTCCTCCATATATCTATTTTTAGTTTTTTAAAATGCAAAGGGACCCCCAAGTATACCACTGGAAGATAAGTCCTTGTGAATTCCAAGATCTCTAAAATTCTATCATGAAGTCTTTGATCAAGATTGAAAAAGACCACTTTGGATTTTTTATCATTGATGACTTGGTTTGTAGCCCTAAGGTAGACATTAAGTGTATCTCTAATCATTCTTTCTTCCCTAAATCTGACCACTCCCACCAATCTCGTGTCATCCACAAACTATAGGTGAGTCAAAACTTCCTCACCCACCTTGATACTTGTTAACAAACATTGTTGTCTTCTCCTCAAGATAAGTCTACCCAATCCTTCAGCAAATATGATAAAAATATAGGGAGAGCAAGGATATCCTTGACGAAGGCCTCGAGTAGCTCCAAACAGTTGCGAGGGAAGACCCTTGATTAACACTGAGTATGTCAGAGTAGAAATACAACTCATGACCCATTATATCCAATCATGAGAGAAACCAAAGGCTGCCATCATCTTTGAAAAGAAGCTCCACTCCACTCAATCATAAGCCTTTGACATATCTAATTTTATGAACATTCCTCTATTACCATATGTTTACATTGAATGGATTGTCTCCTGAGCTAGAACCACACCATCCAAGATCTGCCTACCCTCTATAAAACCCCCTTGCTCCGAGGATATAATGCTATGTAGAAGAGGTTTTAGCCACTCAGCCATTACCTTTGTGATTATTTTATATATGACATTGCATAAGGCAATAGGTCTATAATCTGAAATATGTACCCCTCCTCCCCTTTTGGAATTAAGGTAATGAAAGTATGATTTAATGTTTTAAGCATTCTTTTACTACCTTTGGACTCCTCTATAACAGCCATTACATCCTCCTCAAAGTTATCCAGAAGGCCTAAAAAAACTCAATTGGAAATCCATATGGACCTGGTGTTTTTTTGGTGCTCATTCCAAAGACTACATTCTTCAGTTCCTCTCTATCAATGGGTTTAAGTAGGGCCTGGTTTAGAGATAACAGAGGGTATGACAACAATAACTTCTTTTTGAGCCTCTTCATCTTGCACCATAATTTCCTTAAATAGTTTAGAAAAATAATCCATTGAATGGAAATGCATACCTAGAATTGTATTAAAGGAGTGTTTGTTCTCATCTTGAAGAGCTTCATCTATCTCCTAGCACAAGCATTCTGATGGGAAAAATTGGTATTTTTATCACCTTCTAATAACCAAGTGGTTCTTGCTCTCTGTTTCCAATAGGTCTCCTCTTGTTTGTCAATGTCCTCAACCAATTTACGTAATGCATCATCATCTTCTTTGAGATGCTTTGTAATTTTTCCTTCCCTAAAGTGTTTTTGAACCTCATCCCATCTGGCCACCAATGGATATCTTTGGACCTATAAGTTTGTCTTGTTAGCTCGCCTCCATTATTTTAGTTGATATTTGACATAATGAAGTTGTTTGTGGAATCTAAACATTGTTGTCCCATATGTTGGGCGACCTTCTTCCCACCACTATGGAATTTTCTTTTGAAGTTCCTCTTCTTGTAACCAAAATTTTTCAAATTTAAATGGTTTGTGATGCTACACTTTCTTGATCCCTCCTTCCAACAAAATGGGAAAGTGATCTAAAACTAGACCCTCAAAAATCTAAAATTTTATATTCCATTTTACAAATGCCTCCTCTGAAACCAAAAAATGGTTTAACTTCACCTTCCTGCTATGTGGCTCCCTCCTCTTATTAGTCCAAGTATAGTTGGTTCTAGGGCATTTAATATCCACCAAGTGTAATGCCTGGACTTGGGCAATCATAAGTCGATCCCTTGGGTCCAAAATTGGGGTTCCCCCTTCCTGATCTCTAGAGGATATTTTAGCATTAAAATCCCCAGCAATAATCCAGTCTAACTCTTCCATTGAGACTCTCATGTTATGCACAGCTTTCCATTGATGCATCTGACCATCTAGATTTTGAGCCCCATAAAAATTTGTGATTAAAACATTGTTTAGATGTGACATTATTTCTAAAATGTGATGTGAGAACACCACTCCAAGCTATATTTTCTATTGTAGTCCATTCAATAGAGTTCCAAAGAGTAACTATCCCCCTGAGGCCCCTTGGGCATCCACTTCCATATGACCAACACCCCTCCAAAGTCTGTTAACTTGTTTACACATAAGATCTAACGACATTTTTGTCTCCTAGATAAGCAAAAAATCTATTTTACATTTTTCTAAGGGTCTTCGAATAGCATATTGATGGGTTCTACTGTTTAAACCCCTAACATTCCATTATTGTATAATCATTGGTTACCTTGAGAGCAGTAAACATTTATTGGCCTCACCGATCCTCCAGTGATCAATTTCTCTCCTTGAACTATTATCAATTCCTTATTTGATTTTCTACCCACTCCTTAAGAGCTGTTATTTTTTTATCTCTTTTCTACCTAAGTTATCCCTAGAGTTGGCCTTTCTCTGTTCTTTTTTGTAATGACCATGCTGACATCCTTAATTATTGGTTGCTCTTGGTTATGCACTATCAATGCCCCTACACTCTCTGATTGCGGTAACTCATTGTACTCAATTACCTACTCTATGATGGGGGGATATGAAAGAGGAGCTTGAACATGGCTATTATTATTTTCATTATTCCCATCCACTCCTTCCATGAATTGTTCTTCTTCTTGGTCCATTAGTGTCTTAAATATCTCATACCTATTGGAGGGCTTGAGTTGGGTTTGCTCTTCACCATGTTTTTCTTTTACCTTCTCCTTCTTTTGGGTTGTTCAAAACCATCTCCCTATGCTTATTTACCCTGAGAAATATCGGTTCGTTCTTTTTTGATTGTTGACTTACCCTCAGGAAGATTTGACATTCCTAGAGGAGCCTCTATTTTTATGTTCATATTATTTGGGCAAGATCGGGCCAAATTCCCATATTTATGGTAAACTCTGCATCTGAATGGCAATGCCTCATAATCCACTTGTTGAATCCAAGATAGTCCTACAAGTTCAAGTTCCACATCTACCGGTAGAAGCTAGCTAAGATCCATTTCCACACATAATATTATATAAATAATTGTGTTTCCTTCTATTTTATCTTTGGAAACACCCAAATGTCTTCCAAGGGAATTATCGATAATTTCCAATACCTGCTCACTCCAAAACTCCATTGGAAGTGCATACAACCGGATCCAAACTGGGACAGTAGTGGATTCAATTCGAGGATCAAATACCACTCTCTAGGGTTGAACAAATAATTCTGTCAGACCATGATTCCTCTTTTCTGATTCGAAAGCCCTATTTCTATCGGTAAGTGAAGAAAAACTAACAATAAAATATCCTTTGCTAATAAACCACAAAGAATACTCACCAAGAGGCTCCCAGTTTTGTCGGACCTAGGAATGCAAAAAAATCAGGGTAGGGCGAATACCCATGAATTTACAGATAAAATCATGATTGGATCTATGTAAAATTATTTCTTTAACCATCCTTTTCTCAATGACAATATTTGGTCTTGATTTTTACTATGGCAAGCATCCATTAACTCGTTGAGATATTGATATATTTCTAGCAGTCGTAAAGAGCATTTTTAATGCAGTTTTTTGTGCTTCTTCAGTTTTTGATGGAGATTTATCCTTTAACAAATCTGTAAAAGAACTATGTCTCTCTAGAAGAGGATCTAGAGGTGTCCCTTTTGGGCCCTCCTGAGGCATCAATCTTATCTTCAAATCCACAATAACCAGAAATCTCTTCGGCTACCCAATTGATGCCCTCTTGTAACATTTTGTTAGTATGCAACTTTTTGTAATTCATCCATGGTTTTATGCCTAAGGTTTTGGTCCCATGAATGGTTTTATAAAGGATATTATCACCTATATAAGCAAGATATTATCAATGGAAAATCAAGTTCTTTGTAGTCACATTGGCTCTTCACATTGATGACGTCAGTTCAAGGATATAGTATAGTGTTGGAGGTCAAATTGTGCATGACAATCCTCAAATATTACTACCCTATTTTAAAAGGGAAATTTTATAATATGTTATGCAATCAAAAATATTTGGTTTATATTTATAGGATATACAATTGGATTTGTGATATTTGCAATAGTTATTGAGCCTTTTGAAGGTATACTAAAAAGGGATTTAGATTGTGCTCTATTCAATCCTTCTCCTTCCTTTGGGATATTGATTTATTACATAAAATTATAATTTTTCATGATCTCTTCTTTATTCTATTCTTTGTCTAAATGCTCTTGAAATTTTATAATGGCTCTTCTCATAAAAATATATTTCCAAATATTTTTTGGCTGATGGAAATCAAGTGGCCTAAGGATAAGATGAAGTTTTCAAACAAGGTGTTGGATGTTGTAAAAGGGAAATTTATGCTTTAAAGGCTTGCATTATGCAACAATAGATATTGGTGTAACTTTTAGAGGGATTACTCTTGGCTTATTTTCTTCATATGGAGTCATATCAAAGGTGTTCTTTGAATATGTGTGTGAGTATCTAATATTGGTGTTCAATGACTACAATTTAGCCAAAGGAGATTCTTGTGCAAAAGCATCTTTGCATAAGCAGATTTCTAGGTGATGAGGGGGAACCAATTGAATCTTACTCAATTATAGAGGCCCACTAGAGAATACATTACGGAGAGGAAGATATTAATGTCACAAATTTCTTCTCTCCTTGGCCCCTCAATTCAAATTAGAAGGGGGTTTTGGAAGTGTAATCTAAACTATGGCTAGGGATGGCATTGTATGATGTAATCTTGTATAGTCCTATAGGCACTCATTATACAAATGTATTTATTTTATTGTACTATTTAATTATGTAAGCCATATGGGTTGCAATTAACCTTGTTATGGTTAAACCTATATTATAACTTTTAATTAACTTAAATCCTTCCTTTTATGTCGACCTAGGTTGAATTGTCTATAGAAAGCCTAAGTTGAGATTGAATTATCTATAGAAGAAAATTTTACAAAAGTATAACTCTTGGGAATGGAGTTGAGGAAGGGCTCATAAAAATGACAAGGTATTTTTGAATGCATGGTAAAACTCCACAAATGGGATTTTATTATAGAGGTACTTGTTTGTTGTAAAAAGTGAATAAATTCTTAGAAAATAATTTTATTTTGAATAAAAGAAAATATATTGATTTAATGTTCTTAGCTCGAAGCACTATATTTATCCCTGAAACTTGGTATTTTACTATTGCTAGATGTTTTATTTAGCATAAAACCTTAATACCAAGACATTTTGAACATGGATGCTCTGTTCTACTCAATTGACAATAATATTTTCTTGGGTTCTTTGAATAGTTGAAATGAATGCTTAGGGTATACTGAGGCACCCACTAAAATAGAATATATTATTTTCTGAAAATATGCATGAAATATATTTTGTAAGATTCACATAAGGTTTTGGTGTGTACCACCATATTGTTATTGTATTGCTAAAAAAAGTTGTGCTATATGGAGTGAAACCAAACTGGACTTCACGCTTGCTTAACTATGCATGATTACTTGGTATAAGTATTGAATTTCAATAACTTCTTGTTCATTTACATCTCTAATTGAGTGAAATTATAGAAATTTTGCTTTGTTAATACAATCATATTAAGAGTACCTACCAATGTGCTTTTGAAAAAGGAATTGAGTCAACTTATAGGAAGAGGTTTATTTTAAGATATAGAGGACTAAGCTTAAATGTAAATATCTTTGTTGCAGTAAAACCAATTTAATCATGTCATTCCTAGCTATGTTATTACGAAATTATTGTGAAGTTTTAAATGTATGCCAAAAAGGAGTCTTCTCAATTGTTGCAAATTATCTTAGTTCAGGGATTTAGAATTTATTAGTTGGTATGTTATTATGGAATGCACCCTATTAGTTTTGTTAATTGAATGTTCCATTTATATGGAATAAATTAACATTTCTATTTTGTGACACAATAGGTTGTCATTACATTATGAGCTAGAAATACTTGGTTGCTATGAAAAATCTATACTCATATAATGAGTGTTATGAATATCTAAGATATTGATTAAATGTTACCTCTATTTTAACCATGAGAGAATAAATATCTTATGTTGAATTCTTATATTGTAAGTATGTTGTACATGCATTCTTAAATGATATGTTTTGACTAGAATGAAAATATCAAACTATAAATTTATTTACAATATTGGAATAAATATCTAAACTTATGTAAATTGGTAGTTTGCATCTCCAAAGCCTATAGGGGAAAATGTTGAAAGTATTCTATAGTAGTTCCTCTTTTATGTAGACCAACTAATTTTTAAACACCAATGTTGTGATTTAAATATTATAGTACAACCATGTGGGTGAGTGAGAAAGTGCATCACTTATTAGGTAGTCTATTATTTGAGCATCAATGGATAATTGATTCTCAACAATTATTGGTTTCATCCCTCTTTTATTTAGAATTTTCTTTGTTGCAATTTAAATCAATAGGTTGTACACAACAACATTGAGTGCATTGTTTGTTTAAGTGGAGGGTAAACTACATTCATTATTTACAAATAATAAATCTACAATAGATGAATGCAAATTGCCCATGACATAATTTCATAGACTCATGTCACTAATTTCATCTTGTGAACACATTATCAAGGAACAAGAAAAGCATTATTGATATTATTTTCAATATTACAAATAATTATAAAAGTAATTTCCTATAAATTTGATGTATAGATATAATGCATATAGTAAGATTATGGAAAGGTGATGAGAAGCCTATTATATGGGTAAAGACCCTTTCTATTTATATTTTATTATTTCCAATCATAGAATAAGTATGCATATTATTGCATTTCTGATTTGAAATTTATTACTATTTTTGCATCATCATATGGATTGTAAGAACTAAATATGAGTTTTAAATTAGTTGTTCTTAAGTGTGTACCTTCTTGTAGGTCTTCCTTGGAACATGTTTGAGTTTAGTAAACATAGTTTTTGGTGTTATATGATTCATGAGTAAGAAATGGTAAAATATTGTTTAAGGGTCAACCCAGATTTGATGCTTGAGGTTTATTTAGCAACTAGATCAATATGATGGGTATTATTCTTAATGCATAAATGAAGGTTATATGTAGATGTTACTACGGCTATAGTTGTAGATTCTATTATGTTTATAGATGACATCTTTAATACAAAATTATACATTAGTTGAAGTTATTTTGTTAAGGAATTATTTGTTTCACCATTTCCATAAGAAGGATGCATATTAATATGAAGTTAATTTCTATTTAGTAAAATATTTCTATTAAGATGTTTGTAGCTATAATAAAAATGATTATTCATTTAACATGTTTTATGTTATGAATACAAAGTATGTTGTTGCAACAGAATGGAAAACCTATAGTAATAGAAGGAAACATAGATGTTGGAGAATATTATATTATTTGGTACATGCTAATGTACCCCCATGGTACCTATGGTACAATACAAATATTAGAATAGGGTTTGAATCTATAGTTTAGAAGTGTGAT
The DNA here is from genome assembly GCA_028583015.1 of Wollemia nobilis. Classification (NCBI taxonomy): domain Eukaryota; kingdom Viridiplantae; phylum Streptophyta; class Pinopsida; order Araucariales; family Araucariaceae; genus Wollemia; species Wollemia nobilis. Next base: position 2,225,977 of record JAQPPZ010017175.1, on the reverse strand, counting down.
TTATATTTCCCATTTATGTAAGTGTCTATGTGCAAGATATGCACAAGTGTCATGTAAGTAAGAGTGCAAGTGTGTAATGAGAGAAAGTGCACAAGTGTCATGTAATTAAGTGTGAAAATATATAATGTGAGGATGTGCACAAGTGTCATGTATTAGGTATGCATGTAGAAGTATACGTGTCTTATAGAATACTGAAAGTGTGTAATGAAATAAAGTGCACGTGTCATGTAATTAAGTGTGCAAATATGTAATATGAGGATGTGCACAAGTGTCATGTATTAGGTGTGCATGTAGAAGTATAAGTGTCATATAGAAGAGTGCAAGTGTCATAGAGTTAGGTGTGCATGTAAGTAGAGAGTCAAGAATCATGTGAGAGTTGTCATATAGAGAGCAATAGTCAAGTACTTGAAGAGTCATCTTGTATGGATATATTATGGAGACAAAGCTCCATGTATTGTATCAAAGAATATCACATTCAAGAATTAATAATATTGAAGCTTGTATGCATATTTTGAGCAATTCTACTATAAGTTTTCTTCATGTTATTACATGAATGACTTTGACCATTTTATATTTATATTTGATATTATTTTGAATGTTATTATTATGGGTCATATTATATTTTAATTTCTCTTATATTTGTGACTACTCAGGATCTAGAATATTGGGACTTAAGATAATTTAGCTTGAAATCCAGCAATTGTATCAAAGCTACTTTGAGTAATCTCTATTGCTATCATCGAAGGAAGTATTTAGTGTGAATTTATATTAAGATTCACATGAAGAAAATGTAAACTTATTTTGATGTAAATTTTGAATTTGTATATTTTGAATTTGTATATCAATATATGATAAGGAAATATTGCTAAGCTTCTAATATTTAAAAATATTTTTAGAAAAAATTATTATATGCTAGAGTCTTTCCACTCAAAAAAAAGTGAATACTAGGACTTGACTTATTGATTGAGGGGATAAATAAAGAGTCACCCTAATTTTTTGGATTCTCTTTGAAGATAGAGAACCATATATTGAGTGGCCAAAATCCACCTAAGACATTATATTGCTTTAAATATTGTGCATATTAACCCTGATTAGATAGCACACTTGCAAAGTTCCAGTCTCAAGAAGGTTGAGAAGATATTGAAGAACTCAAGCTAGAACCGAAGAAAGATATTGAAGAACTTAGGCAAGAACCTAAGAAAGATATTGAAGAAATCAAAAAATAACTTGAGAAAGATATTGAAGAACTCAGGTTAGAACCTGAGAAAGATATTGAAGAACTCGGGCAAGAATCTGAGAAATATATTGAAGAACTCAAGCAAGAACCTAAGAAATATATTGATGAACACAGGCAAGAACCTAAGAAGATATTGAAGAACTCAAGCAAGAATCTAAGAAAGAAAATAAAGAAAAAATATAGTGAATATCTCAAGAATAAAATTCTTGAAAAAATAATCGGATAAGCTAGAGCACCATTCAAAAAAATAAGTAAATCAAACTAGAGAGCTATCCACAAGTTGATCAAGATCATACAAAGCGCTATTAGTCCAAGCGCCATTCGAGAAATAGATTTAGTCAAAATATAGAGCCATTTGCATGGTGAGTAGGATTGGATAGTGCGCTAGATGCAAAGTGAATCAGACTAGTCTAAGCACCATTTGTGAATCTCAGTTCGATAATACAATGAGCTATTAGCAAGGTAATCTATACTAGACAATGTGCTAATCACAAGGTAAAATAGATAAGACTAAGCATCATTCAGGATTACAAGAGAGTCATTCAAAAGGAGAACCTAATCAGACAGAGCCCAAAATATTGTTCCCTATACCATCCAAAGTGTAATTGAAGTGGTGTGGTCCAAACCATTCTAGAAACATCAAGAAAATAAAGTAGCTAAAGCACCATTCGTAGTCATGAAAGAGAAGAAAAGAACATGTGGGATAAGGTCATTTTTGAGAGATATTTTGTATGGTTTAACGTTATGTGGTGTAACATTTTTTTTCATTAGTGTGTTTAGTATAGCAGAGCATGTCAATGATCATTGCTTGGTGATTTTTCAAGTCAGTAAATATTAATCGCCTTATGCATCATGGTCAACATATTTAACAAGGTAGAGAAAACGTAAGAAGTGTTACCTTTATATTAGCAATTTAATTTTTTGTGTTAAAGCTAAAGTCCTAAGTTAAATTTTAATTTGAGGGAATTGAATAACTTAGGAACTTTAATTATTTATGAGAGGAAGATTTAAAAATCAAAAGGTTTGTCCATGTAAGGACACCCCAATGAGATGTCATTGGTGTTTCATCTTGGTGAATTGATTTTAAATCATTGGGAGGGATACCCCCTATTACTATGCTTCCCTAGGGAGTGTGGTCCCAGTTGTACCACTCATTGTACTTCATATAACTTCAAAAAAAAATAAAAAAAATTTATCAAAAATAATCTTTTGTGTTCAAAGGATCAATTCATAAAATATTTTTTCATAATTCTTATCAAATATGTTAAATAGCATCACTTGAATCTCATCAAAAAATACAAAGAGAAAAAGATGCTTGGTAGGGTTATGCATAAGAGGTAGGACCCAAAAGGTACTTGTAAAAAAATGGCTAATATATTCCGAAAACCTGGCGAATCCTGGCAAACTGCATGTATGATGGCATGGCGAATTACCTCAAATTTTAAAAAAAATTGGTAAAAAATGGCGAAATTCAAAGTTCTGATCGGACCAGGTGAGAAAGGAGTTTGGCGACGTAAGACACTTTCCAAATATTAATCCGAGCTCGGATCGGATGCATAATATGATCCGGTTATGGACCGGATGCATAATATGATTCGGTTATGGACCGGATGCATAATATGATCAATTACGGACCGGATGCATAATATGATCGTCGTCTTATGATGTTTGTGGACGATGCATCATACTATCCGATCATGACTGGATGCACAGTCTAGTTTGGCCACCTACTGGATGCATACTATAATCCGATCGTCGACCAGTAGCATAAAATGATTCGGCTATCGATCGGATGCATATTATGATCCGGTCTTGGACCGGATGTATAATCTGCTCCGGTTTCAGATCGGATACATACTCAGATCCGATCACCAACCGGGTGCATAATTTGACCCGATCTCAAACCGGGTGCACAATATGATCCAGGCATCGACCGGATGCAGAATAGAATTCGGTCCTACATTGTATCGGATGCAGAAAGGTTCGTCTACCACGTGTCACACGTTCAATCAACAACACCACATGTCCAATATGATGTTGCCACGTGTCAACCTTATTTCTCAATCTATAAAAGGGCATCAACTATCATTTTTTCCATTTCATTTCTGTGACTACTACAACCAGAGCTAACCTTTTCGATCAACCTTTCCGTTTTGATTCCCAATCCTTTTTCTTTGACTTCCAACTTCTTGCGATGGATACCTCTTCCACAATCGCACCAAAATTCAAGAATTTTTTGTGCACTTTGATTTCAGATCTGATAACAACTCCAGGGATGAACTTTCAGTGGCTCAATAACGTAGGTTTATCAAACCTCATTTCCATGCCACAATTCAGAATAGATAAAGTTCTCCTACAACATATTATATCTGGTTATGACCACAACACGACTACAATGAACATTAAAGTACGAAATAGAAATCTGGTAATCAACATCACCCCTGGAGATATTCACAGATTGACAGGTCTTCCATTCATTGGTTTTACTCAAGTGTCGACGAGGTTGCAGCTTTCTCCAGATGACAAAGCACACCTCGAAAGCAAGTACGGTATTTCATCGAAATATTTGGCAGGTATAAATCTTGTTAATTATATTTTATTAATTTTCAATGTTTCAAATTTGTAAATTGACATCTAATTTTTTTTATGCAACTTTTGCCACCAAATCAAAAAGAGGTTTATCAATCAACGATGTTAACCATCAAACTCTGAAGGCCATTATCAAATTTTTCTAGGCCAGACTTATTCTGATGGGAATACCAAAAATTCCATTTTGGGCACTTGCTTATATTGTTAAGTCTGAGAAAAATCAAAAGTTCGATTGGTGCACTTATATTTCGGATCGAATCAGGTCCGAGTTGCACACGGTCCAACTGGAAACCAACAAGACTCAACCCATTGTGGGCACTGTAAATTTTCTTTTAGCTTTATATTTTGAGTGTTTTCATAATTTTTTGACTACTCCTGTACCAATTGTAGTGCATGCAACACTACAGTCTATTGCCATGTCAATAGAGGAATTGAAGGTAATAACTACATCATTGTCCTTGACATACTATTTTATAGTTTACCACATTCCCTTTTTTAATTTTTCTTTTCATCTATATGTAGGAGAAGGCAGACAATACAAGGAGTAAACAGATTGCTGCCACTAGGGGTCACAGGCCGAAACAAACAGGTGATTCTAAAGACACGGGCTCTGAAGCAACACCTGGTCCTATGCAGAGGTCACACAAACATTCCAGGCAAGCAACTACTCCTGGGGTTTCTCGTACACCTAGGTATGCACAAAATGTGCAAGCCGAATCTAGTGTGGCCAACCCCTCCCCCAATGTAGGACAATTGCAACACATTTCATCGTCTTCAGGTAAATCTATGTGTAGTTAATTTAAATTAAGATCTTTTTTATTTTAAGCAGAATTCTAACAAAATATTTTTGACTATTTTTAGTTGATTCTCATGTTCAACAAGTAACATCACAAGTTAGAGGGCATATGCCGCCACCACCTCCACTTGCATCACACTCACCGGTTTCACCACAACCACCACTTCCACCAAATCAGCGACAGGCACCGGCACAACCTCCGACAATGCCTATGCGAGGGCAAGTCGGTGTTGGAAAATGATTGTTTTCATAGAGATCACAGGGCACTACACGAAGTTCTGGGCATGGGTTTTCACACCCACAGAGATCACACATGCCAACAACAAGTTCTGGGTATGGATGGTCTCAATTTACATTTTCTACAAATTCACAGGCACCAAAAGTTTCTGGTGTCGGATTGGATAATATTCAACTTGATGAGGATTACCTTTTGTAGGGCAACATTATAGGCTTCAAGGCAACATATGTGCTTAAATATAGAGCACAAGAAGAAGAAGCCCCTGCAGCTGAGCAGACATCAGTACCACCCGCTCAAGGAGACAACCCTCATCCTCAGGGTCCTCAAACTGAGGATGATGTTGTCAATTTTAATGAACATGTTTCATTGGCTGAAAGTACCGAGTCAACAATTAAGGAATTTGTGTTGAAATATTTGTAGGAGTTGAAAGAATGGGAATATCGGGCAAAGGTCCTTATTAGGGAAATTAATGCCCGATATAAAAATTATGAAAAAAGAGAATCTATTTATTCTTTGGTCAAATTTGAACCTGAAAAGCTTGATGGCCTGCTAAAACAGGCTACATCGGGATCAGTTAAATCCGATTTTATTTATGATGATGATGTGTTAAATGTTGTTGTTGGTAGATTGGAGAATGTTAATGCTGAAGCCCAAGCATTTTACAACCAATGGGCTTCTGATAAGGACAAGGTTGCAGTTGCTGAGACTGCAAGAGAATTGGCTGAGGTAAAACAGTTATATGTATATCAATTTTCTATTGCAGTTAAATTTTTATATTTCTTGAAAATTTGTAATAATTTCAATATATCCCTTTCGAATTAAGTTTTCAATTTGTTTTTGCAGTCAAATTTTGAAAATTTGAAAACACAGGTTAAGAGCATGGATGTCAATATTCATACAACAAAGACATGTTTGATGAATGCAATGGAAATGAAAAAGAAAATGCAGTCAAAGGTTTTAGAAAACAATCGTTTAAAAAAATACATCAAAGAGAAGTTGCAAGAAGATCCGGATAAGGTGCTTGAGAAAATGAAAGAATCGCTTCCAACAATACTTGAAGATCCAAACAAAGAGGAAGCAGCATGTGTGTCAAGTATTGTGAAAGTACGTGACAACCTTGTTAGAGTTGGAGCACTACCAGAAGAGAGTGTCACAGAAGCTGATAAAGGAAAAGAAGTTGATAAAGGAAAAGAAACGACAACTCCAACCACTAGTGAAGCATCCAAGCACCAATCAAATGATTGAAAATATTGAAAATATTTTTAAAAGACTGCAATATGTAATTTCTGTTTGAAATTGGTATGTAATATTTGAGACTTGAGTTGGAAAATGTTTTAAAAAGACTGCAATATTTAATTTATGTTTGAAAATGTTATGTAATATTTGGGTTTAAAAATGTTTGAACGATGTAATATATTTCTTTTTGAACTAGTTAATATGAAATTTTCTGTTTGAAAATGTTATGTAATTTTTGTTTGAAAATGTTATGTAATATTTGAGTTTGAAAATGTTATGTAATATTTGAGTTTGAACTAGTAAAATACTGCAATATCTAATTTGGGTTTGAAAATGTTATGTAATATTTGAGTTTGAAAATGTTATGTAATATTTGGGTTTAAAAATGTTTGAACGATGTAATATATTTCTTTTTGAACTAGTTAATATGAAATTTTATGTTTGAAAATGTTTTAAAAACAATATCTAATTTGGGTTTGAAAATGTTATGTAATATTTGAGTTTGAAAATATTATGTAATATTTGGGTTTATCATTGTCAATGAAATGAGAGTTGAGACACTAAGACATAAACATACAATTTTACAATCTACAAAAATGATATAAGCCATGTAATTTTAAAACAATAATGTGATTTAAAACAACAATTCTTTGAAATCATATAAATCTGGAACAATATTGAGAAATCTGCTATCAAATCAATTCGTGTTTATCATTGTCAATGAAATCATGGAAAATTATCACTATGGAAGCTGAAACATATCAGCTTGTCCAGAATCATTATGAAGCATAGCAGAAATCTGTGTCTCCACCATCTGATCACTGAAAGCATCATCATCGTCGTTATCGATCGTATTCGACGTTCCTCTTCTGTCTACCAAGGAACTCTAGTGTTCCAATGCTCTATCATACGAAAATGTATCCAACTGATATGAAGACACATAAATTCTTAAACAATTTTCTAAATTCTTGTCGAGTCTGTTGCGGAGTTTAGATTTAACAAAAGCAAGTGCACTGAAAACTCTTTCATCTTCGACCGACCCCAAAATCATTGTTTCACATAATTCATATAAACGAAAGTATTCACTTATTGTATCTTTTAAGATTGTGCTTGGATACAATTTTTGCCACAAACGTGCAGTGGAACCAATCTCATGGACACCTATCATAAGTGATGTTTGCACAACCATTGTTCTTCCAAAATGCGATGACTGTTCTTTCAAAATATCATTGTTGAGTATACCTTTAATTTCAACACCATTGACTTCCACACTCTTACTGAAATGGTCAATGAGGTTACCCATATATTTAATAAACAACTCATTTGCAGAATTGTATTCAGTACAAGGTCCCCAAAACATGGGGTTAACCACACCCATGGACTCGAGCAACTCATCTCTCTGAAACCATTCTCTTATCTCACCTATCAAATATTTTGCTATATTTGACAAATTACTCTTTGTTTTCTGTATTACAACATGAAATCTATTGTGTGTTATAGGAACTTCTTCAAAATCTTCCACAACTATACTTGATTGCCTTTCAAAACAATAAACAGGTATCATATTTTCATGAACATTAATACAAAGATGATCATTGATGTCAAACTTCAAGAAGCTTTTTGGATTGTTCACGTTTATCAATGTATTCCAACTATCAAATACAGGTTCTGTAAAATCTGCATTAGACACATATAATGTATCAAGAAGCACGCATATTTGTTTTCTCATCCTCATAAAATCAATGATATAGATGGATCTCTCTTGTGCAAGATTAATTAATCTGTTCATTTCTTTTAACATTGGAAGAATACCACATAAGGTCAAAAGTGTTTCCAAGTCAGTCAAATGGAACAACATATCTTTTGCCTTATCAACTATTCTATGATTTGCATGCATAAACCCCGTCAATGATTGATATTCTGCCAAAACTCTCTGAGCAGGTTGATACAGTGAAATCCATCTTGTATCCACATCTTTTAACAATTTTTTGCCTTCTGTAACTCCTAGTGCAAACTACTGAAACTCTGCAAATATTTTCGGACTTAATGAGAAATAAGAATGAATATCACGAATAAGGTTTTCTACTTTAGCAACATTTGAAAATGTGCTCACAATTTTATATGCAAGATTAACTCTATGAGCCATACAGTGAATGGGGATCATATATGGGGCAACTGTGGTTTGGAGTCGAACACAAAGACCAGACCTGTGACCTTGCATAATAGCAGCTCCATCAACTCCAACGCAAATTAACTTTGTTGCTATGTCTATATCATTCATTCCCGCAATATTCTTTAAACTTTTGACAACAACATTATAAATATTTTCTGCATTTGAACTTTCCAACATCTTATGTAATCCCAACAAAATAGGCCTTCTTATATGATTTTGAAATGTGTACACATGCATGCAAATCCAAGATGTGTTATCCACAATTGTTACCTCATCAATAGAAAGTGAAATGAATTTGGCAAGTTTTACTTGCTCCCTTAGGTCTTCTTTCTCAACCAAAGATAAACATTTTGCCATTTCCCAACCACTTCGGTCTGACCAATGAGAACTAGGAAGGTTTTGCACATTAAAAAGGCGTAATAGCTGCTTATAATCAACAAAATCGGACATTGGTCTACCTTTCTTGAGAATATTGTAAACAACGACAAACTGCATACTTTTTGAAGCTAAAATAGTCTTCTGTATTTTATGAAATTGGGCTCCAATTGTTCCACCTTTCTCAACAAGAGATTGTTGTTGCTTTAAGTGATTGTCATATTCTATAGCATATCTTAAATGCATACATTCTGATGCATCCTTCCACTTAACTTCTTTACTAACTTCACCATTACTTTTTATAACTTTTACATAAGATTTGCTAGCATGTTTTTCAATTGTATCAATCTTGTTTTGAAGCCTATGATCCTTACCAAGTCTCCAACTGCAAATTTTGCATCTACATTCTTTTTCATCGATTTGGTTATCCTCAGTCATGACAGGCTCTAGCCAGGGAAATATTTCTACCCATTCATTCCTAAATCCCCTTCCAAGTATCCAGAGAGACGCTTTTCTTTTTTTGGAATTTTTGGTTGAAGATTCAATTGAAGCTTGTAATGATTTTGATTTATCACTTTCATTTTCAATTGTGATGTCATTTTGCGTGTTGTCTTCAAGTGTTTGTTGGATGTCATTTTCAAGGGGATTTTCAATAAAAGGCATCTCTTGTTGGGGAATATCTTCAAGTGGAGGCATATCAGGATCGATAGGGTATTCTGCATAGTAGCATACCATAATATTTTTTATCATTCTTGGATAAAAAAATTTACAAAAAAATATTCAAATCATCAATCAAGCACATACTAGGAAGTCAAAAATCATTTGTACCTTGAATTTGCATGGATGTCGTTGGCTCGTTGCATTTCGAAGTTTGGCTAAAATATTTGAGGATACTCTTTTCAGCAGAAGATTTGGTGCCCTTCTTTCCATCACTGGGTGACATTTTACTTGTTACAAAAAATAAAATGTTAAAGAGGGTGTACTTTCTGGAGGCCTTAAGATAATATTGTAAATAGAATAAACAATTGTTTGGGTGGTAGATTATACATACTTTTTCCTGCCATTCTTTATTGTGATTTTATCAATTTATGCCACTGGTTCATTTTCTGGTGAAAGCACTTTAACTAAGAAAAAGAGCATCAATATGTCTTTAGAGAACCAAAGCATTTACTCATGTATAATCTTAGCAAGGAAAAAAGATCTGAATTGAAACTAAGAATCAAAGAGTTTTAAAACATTCAAAACATGGCAAAACAGAGAAAAACATGGGAACAGAGCAATGACATTCCAGATGCAGAAGAGGGCTCCGATATTGGTGTGGACAGGATTGAAAAATCATTAAATAAAGAAAAACATGCAGAACCTAGAAAAATAACATGCAGAACATGGCAAAAAAAAAAAAAAACATGGCAAGCAGAGCAGTGGTAGAGAACCTGGTGTGAAAAGAGGTCCGGTGCGGTCTAGGATCCGGTTAAAAATATTTCGATTGCAGAACTGGTTTCGATCGAATGCAAGAAAAGATTCGGGTAAAAAGTGGTCCCGTCCGGTTGCACGATAGGTTTCGACTGCAGAAGTGGTTTCGTCCGGTTGCAGAGGAGGTTCCTGCTGCAGAAGTTGTTCCGTCCGGTTGCAGAATTGGATACGGTCGATCGTAGAGATATAACCTTAATTCACGCTATCTACATAAACACAGATCACATATGATGGGGACTTATTTAGCAAGGAAAACATGTAACCTTAATTCATGCTATCTAAACATGTCTCACAAAATCGACCATCATTTGATGATATCAGTTGAAATAACTCCTAAAATAATCGGCAACAGGACTATTTATCCCACATGATTAAGTGCACACTTCTTACAGAGGCTTTAAAAAGAAACTCACTTCTTTGGTTAAGTGGGCCAACATTTAAGACAAGAAGGGTGGCCTCTTTCTGAAGGTTGTAGTCGACAAGAGTTCAACTATAATCGTTAGGAAGAATACCTACTCTTCTTGTCCTGGATGTTGGTCTTTTTACCCAAGAATCTAACTAAGATGTTATGAAATATTTGGGCTTGAAAATGTTTGAAAATGTTATGTAATATTTGAGATTTGAGTTTATCGGTTAAAAATGTTTCGGTTGTAGAGCTTGTTCCGTCCGGGTGCACGACAGGTTTCGGCTGAAAAGTGGTTTCGTTCGGGTGCACGATAGGTTCTAGTTGTACAAGTGGTTCGGGATGGTTGCAGAATAGGTTCTGGTTGTAGATGTGGTTCCATCCGATTGTAGAGGAGGTTCCTGCTACAGAAGTTATTACGGACGGTTGCAGAACAGAACCCGATCTGTAGAAGTGGTTTCATCTAGTTACGGAGGAGGTTCCTATTGCAGAAGTTGCTCTGGGCGGTTGCAGAACAGGATTCGGATGTAAAAGTTGTCCTTTCGATTGTAGAAGTGGTTTCGGTAGGTTGCAGAAACTAATCTGGTTACCGAAATAGTTCCATCCGATTGCAGAATTGGATACGGTCGATCGTAGAAAATGAAAATATATTTATCGGGTATAGAACACGGTCTAAAAATGAAAATGTATACTTGGGGTGTTAATTATATATAGAGGTATACTTGGCGAGTTTGGCGGGATAATTTATAAATTTTAAAATTTTAGGGCGAAAAGGGTACTTTATTTAGGCGGGATTACTTGCGAATTTTTCAAAATATTCGTGATACTCTCATCAAAGGATGGCTAACCGACACCTAAAATTTATTTTTTCCCAAAATTTTTGGCTAAATGGCCGACGTTCGGGTCCCAAAAATTTCACAAATTTGAATTTTCGAAAATGCTTTTTTTCGCCCAAATGGTAAATTTTCGCCGCTATGCATAACCCTAATGCTTGGTATATAGAATCAGGTTCTAGTCATCATATAACTAGAGATTTATATTGTTTTGAATCTTTGGAAATCAAAAATATTATTCCACTAAAAATTGTAGATGATAAGATTTATCATGTTCAAGGATATGGAAAAGTAATACTTCGCATGCCAAAATCAAATTTTGTGCTAGAAGATGTTTTATATGTTCTTAGATTATCAAATAATCTTATATTTATTTTCTCAATTAGTTGAAAAAGGAAGAACAATGGAATTCAAATATACAAATGAATATAGAAAATGCATTATCAAGAATCAAAACAAAACTGAAGCTATAGGGTCCATCAAGAATGAAATATTTTCTTTAGATATAATGGGATTTTCTCATGAAATCATTGAGCATATTTTACCTCTTAATCAGATTAATGTTGAATTGTTTGATTTATCAAAACATAGGAAACGGGAAGATGGATCAGGCATAGTCTAAGATTACCTTGCAAAGACAATATAAAGAGGTAATGGATGAACACAAAGATTTAAGACTAAAGTCTTCAATAACCAAATAATGTAATACATGGGGTGTTGGAGAATATTACATTATTTGGTACATGATAATGTATCCCCATAGCACCTATAGTACAATGTAAATATTATAATAAATTTTGAGTATATAGTTTAGAAGTGTGATTTATATTTTCCCTTTATGTAAGTGTTTATGTGCATGATATGCACAAGTGTCATTTAAGTAAGAGAGTGTGTGTGTAATGAGAGAAAGTGCACAAGTTTCATGTAATTAAGTGTGCAAATATGTAATCTGAGTATGTGCACAAGTGTCATATGTTAGGTGTGCATGTAGAACTATAAGTGTCATATATAAGAGTGCAAGTGTCATAGAGTTAAGTGTGCATTTAAGTAGAGAGTCAAGAGTCATGTATACAAGCAACAAGATGAGAAACCAAGGGACATATGAGAGTTGTCATATGGAGAGCAATAGTCAACTATTTGAAGAGTCCTCTTGTGTGGCTATATTATGGAGACAAAACTCCATATATTATATCGAAGAAGATCACATTCAATCATTAATAATATTGAAGCTTGTATGCATATTTTGAGCAATTCTATTGTAAGTTTTCTTCATGTTATTGCATGAATGACTTTGGTCATTTTATATTATTTTAAATTTTATTATTATTGGTCATATTATATTTTAATTTCTCTTATATTTGAGACTACTTAAGATCCGTAATATTAGGACTTAATATAGTTTAGCTTAAAATCCAACAATAGAGGTATTATTTTTGCATAAAACAATACCTAATGCAATCAAACTACATTGACAATGGGTAATTATCACAATTAAAAAAATCCATTCAACCATTATGAAGAGTTTTCTTGTAAATTGAAGACGGTAGTCATGAAAAGATCAAGGATTAATGATTAATCATAGAGAATCAAACTAAAACAAACTATAGAAGACCTAATATTAGTAGTACCTAATATTGACAAAGAATTTTAAAGTATTTTATCTTTTGTCATCAAGATGTTAAACATCATTCTATGCAAACAAAGTAGGACTAAAAAAATGGGATAATTATCGTCTCAAGATTAATTAGTGTGATTCAAAATATTAATCACTACCATTGAAGAACATGAACACTTGTAATATTACTCTACTACTATATTGTAAGACTCAATTTTTTACAATAATTTCAAGTGTTGATTTTAAATATTTCCAAGTTTTGCAATGTGGTTTAGACAAAAGCATTTATATCATAAGTAAATTTACTATTGTATGACTATGGAAAGAGTCTTCCTACCTAGGAATAAGACAAATATTTCCATGACTTAGAAAAATGATAAATTAATAGAACTTGAATGAATGTTGAAGTGATTTGAGGAAGAAATTTTACCTATAAGCCTTTCTTATGTTATTGGCATTACAATAAGTGTGATTTGTGTCGTCATATTAATAACTCTTGATTTCTTTCTGTAGACACCAAATCCTAGTCATTAATCCTTCATCCTAACCATCCCACCACCCACTTGTCCACCATACACCCTTCCCGCCATCCATTTAACCATCATAAGCCTTTCCCACCTTCAAAAGGCCCACTTTAGCCCTTTCTTGCCACTTTTTGACCCCTTTGGACTTAATTTATATTTATTTTATATTATTTATATTTAATATAATATTTTATTATTATATTTTAATATATCAATACATTTTTCATCACCACGTCTCCATGTCACCATCAAATCCATCAAAAATTACAATATTTATCAAGTTCAAGTAGCATGCAAGTGAATCTTGTATCTAGTGGGTTATTCTACAAACTTGGCGATTGCAGCAATGAGAATCCATGCAATTTGATAAGATGAAGAGCTTACCATAAGGACACTTGACCATGATCATCATCACTTATCTCCTTGATCGAGATCACAATCATATTTGGTACCTCACATTGTAAGTGAAACCTTACCAAAGAACAATTTGCATAACTGTTGTCATTGATGGCCTAGTTCGTGAGGCTTAACACATGAACAAAAACTCAAATTTCATCATTTTTCTTCAAAAACCTAATGATAGGCACTGGCTAGGATGATTGGTTCCAATTGTGGGAATTATCAGAACAATCACTAGCAGGCCATCCATGGTTCTTTTTCTTTTTATCTGCATCATCATACTTGCATATCAGTGGCATCAGAGAGCACACTATTCAACAACATCAAATCATCCTAAAATTTGGGGTAACAACATTTTGATTTTGATCCTCCCACATTGAGGTACATCTTACATGATCATGACATATGCACTTGACAAAACCCTCTTCCCACCGTTGGGGTAAAAACGGTAACACATTTTACATCATTCATATCGTCTACAATCACACCCCCTTTCCCACCGTTGGGGCAAAAACGGTGTACATCATTCATCATTTGCACAAATTTTTCAATTGGCTCGTGATATTCATCCGCAACTCATTCGCCAATTGAGGGGGTAAGCTACGTAAATTCCAAAATTCTTTATTATTTTATCTTCAACATCAGTGCTCAAATCCAACAATAGAGAGAAGTTGCTTCTACACCCATAGCCCAAGTAGGTGTCTCGTATTTTTGCACCATATTGTGCTTCACGCAACATGGTACAAAAAGGGGCATCTATAGACACCAAATCCTAGCCATTAATCCTTCATCCTAACCATACTACCACCCACTTGTCCACCATCCACATTTCTCGCCATCCATTTAACCATTTCATACCTTTCCCACCTTCAAAAGGCCCACTTTAGCCCTTTCCCACAACTTTTCAACCCCTTTGGACTTAATTTATATTTATTTTATATTATTTATATTTAATATAATATTTTATTATTATATTTTAATATATTTATTATAAAATATATATATTTAAACCCAATTAACCTCAGCCATTAGATTTAATCTAATCTCATCCATCCATTTTCATTAATCCATGCCACACTTAAAGTATAATCTCAGCCTTAGAATTTGATTTAATCTTAGCCACATGATTAAAAGTGTTAGGCTAAAACCCTAAGAAAACCCTAGGCTTGATTATAAGTAGGAGCATCCTCAATGCTCAACCCCTGAGTTTCCTAAGTCCCCAGGATTTCCCCAAGTCTTTGGAATCCCTGATTCCAAACCCTAGCCATCCTAAGTGCCCTAAGGCTGCCACACAACCTTCCATGCCCTAATCCCCATCATTCTGCTGCATTTCATACATTTTCATCACCACCATCATCTTCCATCCATTGTATTCTTTGCATCCCCGTGATCTGCTATCTCATATCAAACCCTAACCTGTAGGCTCTCATCAAAGCCTGCCAGACACCTTCCAGAGCTTGTCAGGCTCATTGTAAAGCCTTCCAAGCACTCCCTAGAGCTTGCCATGTCCCGTAGGCTCATTCTAGAGCCTGTCAAGCTTGCACTAGATTCTATCAAGCACCTACCATAGCTTATCATCATCATCAACGCAAACCAGAGCTTATCGCATCAAATCATCAAGTGTCGTTAGGGCACCCTGCCACCAAATCTGCAATGAAGCAATGGATCATCACCATCAACAACAAGGTAAATCTATATTTTGTTATTATCTGGTGTTATTTCATTTTACATATTCAGCTTACATAGATCTAGGGTTTGTAATCTGCATTTCTGAGGGTTCACACTGTGGAACCCTCATTTTGTTTACTAACAACCTTATTGTTTGTTGTGTGTGTAGGGTTAGATAGCATCAATCAAGAAATCTTGGACAGCTACTGAGGCTAGAGTGGCCCGAAATCGGATATCTCACAAGCCCACTCATTCTGTTGGGAGCAAAGCGTAGTTGAATACACTCATCTTTGTATAGCTAGGATTTCGGAGAACCCTAGCAATTGTATCTATTGTATCAAATCAACTCTGTCAAGGAAAAATAATTATAACAAGGAGTTTTTCAACTCCCCCCCATTTATTGAAATATATTCCATTTTGTGCAATTTGTCTCTTTAAGTTGATTTCTTTATTGCTTGCATAGTGTCGCGTTTTTAGCTCTACACTTTCTTTCTTTCTTTATTTTTATATAGAAAGAGAAACTCAAAAGTATATTGTTATGGAATTTAATTTTGGACAAAAGGTTTGCTTTATTACTTTTGTAGTATTTTTAGTTTAGAATTTAGTATTTTAATAATTTAAAGTGTTCTCTTAAACAAGAGTCATGTGGTGGCTTAGTTCTGTTAAAGCAAGTAAAGGGGTTGTCAATTTTCCATTACTACCTCTCCAAATTGATATTCACAATATTGTTAGTGTTGTCAATGACAACTCCATCCAAACCAGCATTAGAAACTCTCCACAAATGTAATCAATGCATTGTTATTGTTGTTGATACAAGTGGTTCTTTTGCACCATTCACGAGAAGCTATATCGCATAGAGCATAACTCAAAGCTTTACTATAGATAATATGCACCCAAAGCAATTCTAAAATTTCATTGAAATCCTTTGCAAAGGCTTAGTTGATAAAAAGGCAACTTGCTCTAATGTTTTTTGGCTTTGTAATCATTTTAGAACACATTCCAAAGGAACCAAGAAAAACAAAGCCACAACTTGATCAAATCTAAAGTTGTGGCATTTATAAAGAACTTTTTAGCTAACTAAAATACAAGCCTCTAATTTTCTTTATTGGCTCTATGGCAATTCTAAACTTATTACATAGGAAGACAGATAAGGCAAGCTACAACTTGTCATTGTTTGTATGCATCATTAAAACTCATGGCAACTCTAGAAATAATATAATATCATTTTTAAAGGCTTTTAAGTGAGGAAAAGGCAATCTGATTTGAAATTACATTGGTTTTTAATCATAGTTAAAATAAACTCAGGCAACTATAATGCAACACAGACCTAGGAATTTTCCATCAAAGTAACAAGCTCAGGTGCAAACCCTTCAATTTATTTAATGGACCCTTTACTTTTTTCTTTTTTTATATACATAGAGGACTTGGTTACAACCATAATCCTTTTCTACTACCAAGCAAGGTTCAAATCTTGGGGTTGCCCCCTATAACCCATATTCCACCTCGTTGTTATTTAACTCGACGTAAAGGGGACCACCGATCACTCAGGATTGGTACCACCATTGTCGGGCTGGCATGCACTCAACAGATTCAGGTCAAACTACTACCTTTGCAAACAGGCATGTCCCCAACGTTTAATAATTTTTTATTTATTTCTATATATAGAGAGAAAGAGACTCAAAAGTATATTGCTATGAAATCATAATTTTGGACAAGTAGCTTGCTTTATTACTTTTGTAGTTTAGAATTTAGTATTTTAATTTTTAAAGTGTCATGTTAAACAAGAGTCGTGTGGTGGCTTAGTTCTGTTAAAGCAAGTAAAAAGGTTTACAGTTTTCTATTACCATCTCTCCAAATCGATATTCACAATATTGTTAGTATTTCCAATGACAACACCATCCAAACCAACATTAGAAACTCCAAGCACCTGAGCATGTGTTGCTTGGGAAGTTTTGAACCTAAATCTCTATAGTGGGAGTCCATTGGTCTTTTTTGTTTCTCTGTATGTGCATAATTGTGTATAGATTCAAGGTAACAACACAAAAATATTCAATATTTATTTTTTCAAATATTTGTCAATTTTGGAAGTGCATAAATTTTTGAAATAAATTGTTGGAAAATTTGACAAATAAAATATGAATACATAGGTTGTGTGGTACTAATTGTGAGATATTTAGATTCATAAACCAAAAATATTGTCAATTTAAAAGCACACGTTAGGGTAAAACTTATTTAGTTGAAGTGTTAGCATCTTACTTACCTTTGCATGTACTTGTTGCAATTAAACATGTACCTCGTAGCATTAGATACATTAGCCATAAGTGCTTGTTGCAACAAGGCATTTCTTCATTTAAAACTTGTCATAGCAATGGATACACATTATGTTATACACAATAACAATAAATGTTCCTATCTTATTGTAGGTAATAGGGAAGGAAAACCACCTAAAACCTTAGGGAAAATTGCTTGAAACCAACATGTGTTGATTTTAATTCATTGTATTGAGTATAGTACTTGGTTAATAAACCCTGCATTGTCACTACTAGACTAATTATTGGAGCATTATTTACCACACTCACTCCTATGTTATATGTATATGTATAATTTGACTACTTAAATTGGAGCCAATTTGCTTAAAGTGGCTTCATACAAATAGAAACTTAGATGTTTTAAAGACTAACCAAAGATTGGCATAGATCAACAATTTAAATATTATGTGCAAAGAATCTTATCAATGAACGTTTAAAATTTTTATTCAAATAAATTAGATAGCTTTACTATAGATAATATGCACCCAAAGCAATTCTAAAAATTCATTGAAATCCTTTGCAAAGGCTTAGTTGATAAAAAGGCAACTTGCTCTAATGTTTCTTGGCTTTGTAATCATTTTAAAACACATTCCAAAGGAACCAAGAAAAACAAAGCCACAACTTGTAAGTCCTATATAGCATGCTAATATTTAGATCAAATCTAAAGTTGTGGCCTTTATAAAGAACTTTTTAGCTAACTAAAATACAAGCCTCTAATTTTCTTTATTGGCTCTATGGCAATTCTAAACTTATTAGATAAGAAGATAAGGCAATCTACAACTTGTCATTGTTTGTATGCATCATTAAAACTCATGGCAAATTTAGAAACAATGTAATATTATTTTTTAAGGCTTTTAAGTGAGGGAAAGGCAATCCGATTTGAAATTACATTGTTTTTTAATCATAATTAAAACAAACTTAAGCAATAATAATGCAACACAAACTTAAGAATTTTCCATCGTAGTAACAAACTTAGGTGCAAACCCTTCAATTTATTTAATGGACCTTTAACTATTTTTTTATACATAGGAGAATTGATTACATCCACAATCCTTTTCTACTATCAAG
Source organism: Wollemia nobilis (assembly GCA_028583015.1). Classification (NCBI taxonomy): domain Eukaryota; kingdom Viridiplantae; phylum Streptophyta; class Pinopsida; order Araucariales; family Araucariaceae; genus Wollemia; species Wollemia nobilis. The sequence continues at coordinate 2,207,041 of JAQPPZ010017175.1, read as the reverse complement.
TAGGGTTTATATCTTGGGGATGCCCCCTAGAACCCTTATTCCACCTTTTTGTTTAACCCGATGTGAAAAGGACCACTGATCGCTTAAGATTGGTATCGTTGTCATCAAACTTATGCATAATAAGCAGATTCAGGTCAAACTACTATCTTTACAAACAGGCATGCCCTAAGATTTAAACCTAAGTCTCTTCTTAATAAACACCAAAAGTTAAATTATCAAAAAAAAATTACATCAACTTTATCTCTTTGACCTCAACATAAGATTCCAACATTAATATAAGACTTGAAACATTATAGCCCTATCCATTACTTTACTAGATCAAACTATTAACTTTGCAAACAAGTTGTCCCAAATTTAAACCTAAGTATCTTCTTGATAAGAGTCTGATCAAACAAACACTTATCAATTTACCTAACACTCGGGAACTTATATTTTTCAAAGAACCTTTGAAATCACCACTTGCATGTCAAGTTTTATGAGGCTGCCAACTCCTTAGAAAGAGGCATGCAAGCCACGTGACATCCAGCTTCAACCATGCAGAGCTAAGCTTTTGCCTTCACCACTTCCCTCTATTCCCCTCCCCCTTCACACACTGCTTGCCTTGCATATAACAAGGCCAACACCCATGCCATGCTCAAGCACGTCTCCTTTCCAATGAGAGGAGAGTGGATGAGCCTCTCCCTCCCCCTCACTTGCCACATCCCTACCTTGATCGCATCCCTCGTTTTGTTCCGTCATTGATTTGTATGCATTACGAAACGTTGATAGCATTCTTGTTGCCATCGAAATGAAAAAAAAGATTAGATTTTAATTACGCCTGTGAGATCCAAAACATGCTTTATAGGATCTTTAAATATAGAAACACAATTATTCAAATTATATGACTATTACATGGTTTATAGCATTTTTATGGAAACATAGTTATTCAAATCATATGACTATTGATATTTTCGAGAAGGTTGTTCCTTCTCTTATTGATTTGGGTTAGTAACTCCTTTAACATTTTTTATTTTACTGTCTTCAAATAACTCTATCATAGACCCTTTTCCAAGCATTTCTTTGTATTTGCTATGGATATTCGAAAAACTCGGGCATTCATAGATAAAATGTTCCTCTATCTCTATTGTCCATGTGCTGCATAGAGTACATATCATTTCTTTTCATTGTTCTTTGGATATTTTCAATCTCCATGTTTCACATCTAAGCCTATGAAAGCTAGTCCTTACCCAAGCAATGAGATTTTTTTCCTCCACTTAATTTCAGTGTCAATATATGCTTTTTCCTTGTGGTCATTCGTTGGATTAAACTTTGCAATATAGTATTGTCTTTTCTTGCTTGCATATTTCCACATTTGGCTTCTGAACTTTTTGTTCACATAATTTTTATCTTTATTAAAATTTGGACATTCATTTATATTGATTTCCTATCATTTCATTTATTTTTTATTTTGTTTCATCCAGAAACCTCTTTCAATGGCTAAAACTTGTGGCTTCCCACTTGGTCATCTCTTATTTCAGATACATTTCTTCATTCCAATATTTGTTATGGAAGAAGTACACATTTTGTTATACGTAATCTTTAAACTGCGGAGCAAACCACCTAAAACCATATACAAAAGTGTTTATTTTAATTGTTGTACTAATTGGTTGATACACCCTCTCACCATCTCTATAGATTTTGTATTCGGTAAAACTAATAATATCATTTAAAATGAGGCAGCGGTTTTAAGTTAAATATTCTAGCATGCCACATCAAAGAATTAGAGGTCATCTTTTAAAGTGCATAAGACCTGGAATCCACGCCATCATTACACCGGAAAAATCTTGCGAACGCTATTCATGAATACACGTGTCCTCAAAAAGCTCCGACACAAACGTTAACACCTTATCTCCCAAAAAAATGTGGTGCAATCGTGCTCCCACTGTATAGACGTCACCTCTCCCATTAAATTTTTGTTAACCCTGTCGACAACTCCTCTCCGAAAGGTGCTTACGAACGTTTCACAGCTAAGTGCGTCTGAAATGCGCGTCCAACTCACAATCAACTCTAGTTAACTGGAGAATAAGACAAACGATTGATTGGAGTTTCAAGAAGATCAACGGTTCACCGTCTGGCAAGTGGATCATCCAAACACACAGATTTGAGACTGGGGTCTCTGGTTGTGTGATTAGCCTCTGGCTGTGTCCTCATTGTACGAATTCTACTAAACAACTTTTTGGTGTTCCTTGGATAATTGCTTTTAAAGGATATTAACGAAGACACACGGCAAAGAAATGGAAGACAGGGACAAGCACTACAGTCAACATTCCCGTACATCGTATATTAACGGCTCAAAATGCTCCAAGCGACTGATCTATCTAGGCAAGCAAATATCTCTTTGTTTTGATTTGTGTTTTTTTGTCTCGACGGTGGGCCTTTCTGTTACAGTGTTTTCTTGAAAAGGTACGCAGATAATTGAACATGAAACAATCAAAACAGCTGTCTTTCTTTTTTTTTTAAATTCGAGTCAATTTCTTACCGACACAATTTATGCGGCGAGATTCGTGGGCGCTTTCGGATCTCTTTCATCGGCCCCGCACCGCACGGGATTTCACTCTGACGTGATCGAGACCTGACAGTTTTAAGCATGTGAAGGGAAGATCAATTTTCATCTTTTTGGTGATAAGTATTACGCCAGACGAATTGTTCTTACATGCTTTTATGGTAGAAGCAATAAAAAGCTAAAACAATGTTGGATTGTTCTGTCCGGAAAGATCCAAGCGGAAGAGACATTTTAATGGTAAAGGTGTCGTAGAAATCCAGATTTAATTTACCAACTGTATGTTTTCAAAAGAAATCCAAATTTAATTCACGGGAAGGGTGATCCAGGATGTGCCCATCTGTATGTTTTCAAAAGAATCCAAATTTGATTCATGGGAAGAGTGATCCAGGATGTGCCCCATCTGTATATTTTCAAAATAAATCCAAATTTGATTCACAGGAAGGGTGATCCAGGACGTGCCCCAACTGTATGTTTTCAAAAAAAATCCAAATTTGATTCACAGGAAGAATGACCCAAAATATGCTCCAACTGTATAATTTCAAAAAAAATTCAAATTTAATTCACGTGAAAGGTGACGCAAGATATACCCCAACTTTTGGACTGAAATTATAAAGAGAGATTGCCCACTCGATTATCTCGGCATAGGCTTATAATTTTAACATAGGGTAGAATAATTATCCTTGGCTGCGCCATCGTGTATAAACAACAACTATGTGGGGAAGCTACACTGAGCATGGTGGGCAGCACGCCAATGGATGCTTATCAGCCACAAAGATATTTATCCGCATCAATGGCTACTACTAGGAGAGAAAAAAAATGTTCGATTATCTCGGCATAGGCTTATAATTTTAACATAGGGTAGAATAATTATCCTTGGCTGCGCCATCGTGTATAAACAACAACTATGTGGGGAAGCTACACTGAGCATGGTGGGCAGCACGCCAATGGATGCTTATCAGCCACAAAGATATTTATCCGCATCAATGGCTACTACTAGGAGAGAAATAAAATGTTTTATCTATTCAAGTTGGGTATTTCAGGCGGACCAAATTACTGTTCACCTACCAAGTTTGGCTAACCAACTCAACTTGCCAAAAAAAAGCAGGCTTAACAGTTAAGCCTCCTAGTCAAAGATCTACCTAAAACTTAGACCCAGTCTCATCTTTTATTTACCGGTGAACAACAGCCCCATTGACACAGGTTTGAACAAAAATTGCCTCCAAGCGAAATTAAGGAAACATTAAGATTCATTACTAACTTTCATGGTCATTCAATGAACTGAATACCTGCTAGTCTGCTATTCTTTGATGAGCATTAATGGGACTTGGGGTGGAAGAAACAGTTTCCTTAGTACATTCCTAACAACCACCATGTTAATTCAATAGACTGACTCCATGCTACTTGGCTACTCTTGACGAGACTTAATGGAGGAGTCTGGTTGGAAAAAAATGCTATCAGAATAACCAAGACTCTGATGATAGACCCTAAATGAAATACATCTATCCAGAAGAAACAATATTGTGATGTGGACACATACAACACTGGAAAATACCTAAATTATAATGTCCAATGGAAAAGCTTTTCTTCTTGGCCTTTAGCAAACTGCACCAACTGTTACACTATGGTCTCAGCGTGGTCTCAAAAATTATTACAATAGAGGGCTTTATATGAATTATGAACAATACAGTAATAATTGGGACTCCCAGGTTTAGATCTGATTGGCAAGGCTGAGTGAACTTTGTCACAGAACCATTTACAAAATTTTGTATCCCAGGCTTAAAAAGCTCAATTTTTCTGAAGCTTTGTGAAAGGGTCAAACCCAGTCAATCAGATCCAAAAAGTTGAACCAATATATAAAGTGGCATAGTTCCTTTTCTTTGTAAGGGTTTCATACAAAACACCGTCCCTTGTATGCAAATTGTGTGTGCTGGCTAGGCTGGACTTGAGAAAACCTCTTTTATATAGTTTGCTTTTGAAAATGTTTGTTAAGAAGGAGAACATGCCTTCACCAAACAAATATACTCAGAAAAACGGCAAAAAGAATGTTTGATTCTGTAACAGGTAAAGACACTGTTAAAATTGGAAAAAAAAAAAACATACCTGCATCAGAAAACGAAGAGAAGTGCACATAGGATGAGAATTTAAAAAAAAATTTAAGACCAAATTTGCGGTATCTATGGCCCAAATGTCTAAAAATCTGTTTTGAAAACAAGATTTTGAATACAATGCTTAAAAAATTTCCACCATACAGATATGCCTGATGAAATTAATTATCATACATTACAAAAGATTGTCACTTCATGCATAGCAGAATGGAGGAAAGAATTCGCCACCAGCGCCGCTCAAACTTCTTGTCCATATCCTTCCTCAACTCTCAACAAATAGGAAAAAATGGCAGCAGCTCACTATTTTAGTCAACCTCCCAAATCTTCTTGTGGTAAGGAACAAGGAGGGACTACACAGCTTTGCAGGGTAAGCAGTGCATTAACCTGTGTTTCCATGAATTTCCTCACTGATGTTGCATTGCAGTAAGAATATATGATCGTATTTCACATACTTGGTCCAATAATGCTTGTATTTATGGATTGCAATCTCAAGCCATGGTTTCATGTTGCCATTGTAATGTAACACTGCTCCACTTTCAATTTGAGTAGAGCCAACATTAGGGTTATACCCAAGACCCAGAACATGCCAAGATTTATCCAGGGCAAATGTCAGATTATAAAAAGTGATCAGCCCAGGCGGCAGGGTACCCAGCTTCCACAATTGTCTATCCTTGTTCTGAGAAAAGCATTAGCACACAAAACAAAAGTGTGAGGCTAAATTTAAGGTGTTGCATATACATGATAAAAATTCAGAATATGCATGACTTTGAAGGTTATCCTTTACTTACCAGTCTTTGCCATCTGTGATAAATCCCTGTAATTCCCTGCTTTTTCCATTCATCCAAATCGAATATGTTCATTCCATATGCCCACCCACAGGCATTTGGATCAAAATTTCTTGCAATGAGAGGGTTTGAAAAGTTAAGATATTTATCAAACCGATGGAAGCTTTCGCCACATGTTTCCACTGCACCATTTACCTTCCCTTGCATATCTATTTTCCAGAGGGCAGTCAAATCTTTTTGCACCACTATATCATCATCCAGAAAGAGGACTTTATTGAGATTTTGGAATATCTCCGGTAGGTAGAAACGAAGATGGTTAAGGATAGATAGATACTTTGGGTTTCGATACTTCAAATTGGAGTCTGCATTTCCATGACGTACTCTGAAATAATACTCCTTTATGGATGCAGTGCCAAGCTGCCTTAAAACTGGACTGTAACTAGAATTAAGCCATGTAAACTCATCAACGGTCTGCACCTGAATTGTTGCTTTACCCGGTGGATTTGCCAAGAACCACATTTTCATTGATGGATAATTTAGCTTATCAGTCACCACATGAAACACATGCTTTTCTGGCTCCTGTTGTTTAAGACAAAAACATACATATACCAAAGTCAACAAAAAGCATAGATAATTCATGAACTAGAGAGGACCATGCCGCTCTTTTACAGATACAGCATAGACCTTGGCTGAAGTAAAACAGATCTCTTACCCTAGCATGAAAAACAGTGGAGTTTACAACAACTGCTGTCGCAAGTATATTGTCAGAAAATATTGCATAATGGTAAAGACTGTTGTCATCTAATTTGTCCTTGTTTGGAAAGTCTTGCTCACTAGACGTTAATGCATAATACTCGGTAGTCAGGCGCATAGAAAGGCAATGAAGGCCCTTGGGAAGGGTTTTCGCAGCAAGCTGAGTCAAATATGTACTTTGTCTCTTGTGCACTTTAAGTAATTCTTCTGTAGAGTGCACCATGGCTCGGAGCTTCTTTACCATTGTAGAACAATCATCATACATTTGCTTGGCTTTAAGCAAAGTATTTTCCATGACCTTCATCCTTTCACCAGCACTGGAAACAAAGAAACAACACATCTTAATTTTCTATTGAACTAGCAAGACATAATTTAATTGCTTCCATGAAGTTGTATATTTCTATGTAACCACATTAATGTTTTGCACAAAGAATTGCTGCAACTCCTAAACCTTTCATAACGGTAATAAACAATATATAAGGTCATTTTTTTGGTGATAAATTCATGTATCTAACCATTACAAGTGATTAGATTTAATATAAAAATTATGCTTCTGAGTCCTGCAACTCACACAATTACTGAATGCTCTAAGATTGGCAAAGCAACAATTACAGTAAGTCTACCTTCTGGGAAGGTCAGAATCCTTGGTTGCTTCCCCCAGGGATCGTTGGAGTTCCTTCATACGCTGCCTTAGTTCTCTTACAAAGTGAGCATTATTCCGAATAGGGGCAAGGGTTAAAAATAATTTAGCTCTTATAAGTTGATCTCGCATCTGTCGCACCCGAGCATCCGGAATTAAACTTTGCTTCGTTTGATTCTTAGTGCTTGGTTTTTCAGGTCCTCCTGAACTAATTTCTCTGGTCTCCGTGATTCCCAAGACCTGTAATTTTGCATTATCCTGTTCTAATAATGCAGTTCCGACCCAATTAGTAAATTATAAGATGCCCTAGGTTTGTGATGCTATGGAAAGCAATCTAGCTGCCACCACCAAATCAAAGAGTTCACAAACGGAAAGCACATAACAGACTAATGCTTTCAAGATATGTCACCTCATTTGTGGAAGCAATGTTTTGAATTTCTTTTACTTGACGAATCGAGGAACTGTCCCCACTTCCAATATCTGCAACAAGCATGTACATGAGGTTTATTTGATTGAAGAAACGACAAACAATTTTTGCTGCAATTTAAGTTTTCAAGACTTACCACTTCTATTTTCCTCTAAATTTTTTTCATTCTGTGTAGCATTTTCAGAAAGTTCAGTCTGTTCCTTGTTTAAAGCTTGATAAGAAACTGAAGTTGAATTTGCATCCCTATAAATGATTCCGATGGGCTCTTTAAGCAAGATCCCTGGTTCCTAATCCATTACAAAACCCCCGATTTCAGTACTCATGGATTGCAATAAATAAAGATAAACCATAGGAGCCAACCCTAAAAGAATTTCATCAGAAAAGAGGTACAGGTATTTAAGTTGTATACAGAGGGTGGAATTCTAAAACTCTGGACTACACTACACAATCAGAACAGCAAATAAATACTGCACAGTACAGACCTGATGTAGGGCATTTAACTTCCTCGTGTCGCTGATAAAATTCTGCAGAGTTAAAAACAAGTAAGATTCCAGAAATTTTGAGTAATGCAGGAGACATAGACTAACTAAAATAGTAAGCTCTTTAATTTTCTTCCAATCAACACACTTACAATACTCGAAGAAGAATCATCAACGAAATCTCTCTGCCCTGCAAGCCATCAAGCCCAATATAAAACCATCAAACTTATAATGCAAATTATGTCTGCAATTGTAAGAATACAAGCATCAGAAAATGTAATTTCTTACCAGAAGAAGCACCAAAATTGGGCATTCTGCCTGTGAAAACAATAAGAGGAGCCATTACCGAAACGAACAACAAGGCAACGACAGGTCCGTGGCATCTTGCACATCTCAAAAAATGGCGAGGCGCCTGTCCCTCTCCTCGAACGGAACGCATTGTTACACCTCAAACAAGTTGCAACTTGATACAAGAATATGAGCTTCAGTCTTGGACCTTCTCTTTAACTGTTGAGGTGTGGATCTCAATAACACCCCAAAAGAATCATAGGCATCCTGAATTTCAGCCGCTGCTGTTGAAAAGACTTGTTGCTTCTACATGAATCACAAATGCAGATCCAATAATACAGGCAGAAGAGCCTACTGCTTCGATTCTCCACTGAATAATGCAATCTCTGTCAACAAGCCCCTTCTGTGTCTGCAGACCACAAGTCACAGGAAGGGCTCTGCATTTAGGAATTTGAGCCCTTCAACAATAAATGTTATGCTTACTACCCATATAACTGCTCAAGCCGTTGGCATCGGAATTGTCTCGACATTTTGCTATTTCCGACAAAAGAACGAGCTTAACAACCGAAAAACTGGTTAAGAAGCTTGAAATAACAGCTAGACGCTTCAATAAATGGTAAATGGCCTTCAACGATGAAAATGCCGAAAGAATAGTTTCCAACCACCGGTGAACAATAATTTACCCCAACGCTCCAATACCTGCTTTATCGTTCACCGCCACAAGTTCCAGGTCAACTATCTATCTTCTCCACATCAAATAAACCCGTCGCGATCATCCACAGGTCTAAGGTTCGTAGCCTTCCCGCGCCCAAAGCAAAATCCAAACCACCAAATAACAAATCATTACTGGAATAATCAGAAATCGCCCACATCCAAAAAGCAGAAAACACCGTGCAACAATCTTTTCTCACTAAAATTTTGGACTAAAGTACAGAATATTTAACATTTCCGGATGCTTTCACACCTTAGGTCAAAACATTCCTATCTTGACAGAGTGGTGAGTTGAAGTATAAAAAGGTTTAAGATTAAAAAAAATCACAATACCCTTATTACCTCCCACACATATACAGTGAATATTTACACATATGAAATCAATATTCTAGAGTATAGCCTACTACCTTAATAATTAAGGTTACACATTGCCAAACGACTCAAAGCTTTAAGAATTCTAGATAAATTTGCAGAAACCCTGTAAGTTTTAAGGAGTCAAGCCTGCACACGATGCTTCTCACCACATGATGCTGCCCTTGAGTGGGTATTCAAGATCCAAGAACTTGTGGAATCACGTTTACATTTGAAATATAATGACACCAATCAAATTTTCCTTTCATTCAATTATTTATTCATTTATTTCTCAAGAATGTTTAATGCATGTCGTACTCTAATTTCACCTGCAAATTAAACAACTCAACATAAATGTGGTTCTGAGTTCAGAGTTCCAGTTCCGAGTTCTAGTTCAACCGTCGGTCTAATGAATTTCTGGGCTGAAATTTCCTTTTGCCGCGGAATTTTAATGGAATTTTTTGGCTGTATATACGTTTTACCGATCAAAACTTCACCGATTTTGCTAGTTTTAATAATTTTCCCATTAAATTTAAACAAATTTATATCTCTGCTGTTACTGTTCCAACAGAAAGAGGACGTACTGCCAAAATCCTTACTTCTCAGGGCCGGAGGACGACTATTTTACAGTAAAAAAACAAAAATCTACCCAAAAGACTAAATAACATCAAAAGATTTTCTTACCGTGGAATGCTCTGGTCCCGGTTTTCGTTCGGCTTTGATGGAGACGCAATTGACTTTCTCATCCGGAAGGATTACCCGCAGATACTTAATTCCATAAATTACTTGGTTGACAAGACATGGATCCTTTGCATACCTAATGTTTTTTCTTCTTTTCGAGCCGTCCTTGAAAGGTGATTGGAATCGACCATCTAACACTTTTTAGAGTGGAGCCTCCACAGTTTCGAAAGTGGATCTAAAAATTTAAATGCACCTGATTATGAGTTTGGTTTAATATGGCAACTTTTGCACATGCATTCAGCTTTTTGTACGTAAATGCTTAGCAATAGGTGGCATGGCCGTGGCCGTGGGATTTATCTGATGACTTTTTCTTTAATTAATTGTAGAATTTTTAAGACTATATAATTTGTTTTTAATTAAACAATTAACTTAAAAGGACGGGTGTTTGGTTATGTGTTAATTCTTTATTGATAAGTGTAGCTCTCGGTTTTACTAAAGGGTTTTACTAAAGGGTCATGGTTGGGAGGAGAGTATTCAGCCCTATGCATCGGTCATAGGGGTTTATCACACTAACCATTTAATTTTGTTATGAGGAAACTACACAATGTTTCGGGTACGTTTCGGGTTTTGGCTTTGGGTTTTGGCTTTTCTTTGAAAGGTCCAAGGTTTAAACCTAGGGATGGATGTGTGGTTGGTTCTTATTGATAAGTTCAACTCTTACCCTTCTAAGAGGTCATGGTTGGGATGGAAATGTCCAACCTTAAGCATAGGTGGTAGGGTTTCTCACAAATCTCATTCAAAAAATAAAAATATTATAGGAGATTCTCACACTAACCTTATTCAAAAAAATAAAAAAAAACAAATAATAACTATAAATAAGTACAACAAGGTGGTTAGGATTTTGGGCTCTCTTTTAGTAGACCCAAGCTCAAACCACGACGTGTGTGAATGTGTGTTAAGGACCTATTGCCCCAGATAAAAAATAAAAAATAATTTAAAAATAAAAATAAAAAATAAAAAATAAAATAAAATAAAATAGTGACGGCTAAAATGATATTGGCTCAACCTCTTAAATTCCATAACTTTTAAGAAAAAGAAAGTTCAAGTAATGTCAAAGTCATATTTATATAATTGTTGAGTTGTAATATTGGCTCAACCTCTTAAATTCCATAACTTTTAAGAAAAAGAAAGTTCAAGTAATGTCAAGTCATATTTATATAATTGTTGAGTTGTAATACCACTACTTGGTTATTATGTAACACATAAAGGTTTGTTTCAATCTTATATACTCAGTTAAAAACTTAGTAATAATAATGGAACGAAAATTTTACGATAAGGATATCCCAACGGTTAGGGCTTTGGCCTTTTTTTGAGGAGGTCTAAGGTTCAAATCATAGTGCATCTAAAAGGGAATAGGTTGGATGGTAGTGGTTAAAAAAAAAAAATAGTGACGACTAAAATGATATTGGTTCAACCTCTTAAATTCCATAACTTTTAAGAAAAAGAAAGTTCAAGTACTGTCAAGTCATATTTATATAATTGTTGAGTTGTAATATTGGCTCAACCTCTTAAATTCCATAACTTTTAAGAAAAAGAAAGTTCAAGTAATGTCAAGTCATATTTATATAATTGTTGAGTTGTAATACCACTACTTGGTTATTATGTAACACATAAAGGTTTGTTTCAATCTTATATACTCAGTTAAAAACTTAGTAATAATAATGGAACGCAAATTTTACGATAAAGATACCCCAACAGTTAGGGCTTTGACCTTTCTTTGAGGAGGTCTAAGGTTCAAATCATAGTGCATCTAAAAGGGAATAGGTTGGATGGTAGTGGTTGAGTGTTTGTCAATTGACTATCCCAATAGCTGCAACAGAGGAGTAGGTTGAATGGTAGTGATTCAGTGTTTTTCGATTAACTACCTTAATTCAATTTCTTGGAAGGTCAAGGATTTCGTTGACTTTGTCTAACCCAACAAACTAAGGTTTATAGTGGCAACATCCAATGATGTTATGGATTCTTTATGTATTAAAAAATAATAATGGAATAATTTTTTTTATAGTTTTATTTAAAAACTAATATAGTTGTATTAAAAAAAATACTCCAAGAACCAATATCAAGTCTTCAATTCGATGTCCTGAAAGGTCAAGGGTTCCATTGACTTTGTCTAACCCAACAGACTAGGGTTTATAGTGGCAACATCCAATGATGTTATGGATTCTTTATGTATTATAAAATAATAATGGAATAATTCTTTTTATAGAGTTTTATTTTAAAACTAATATAGTTGTATTAAAAAAAATACCTCTCAAGAACCAAGATCAAGTACGAGTTGGTAGTAAGCCTAAACTTTTCTTGTTTTAAAAAGCAAATGTTGTAAGTAAAAGGAGCAAATATGAACGGGACAAAGTGCAAGCAAGGAATGAACATTACTTTTTCTTGTTCTAGGTCTTACAAGATTCAAAAATCAAAGGATTGTTATGCAGAAAATATAGGTAACATGACATGAAAATCATTTTTGAATGTCCTAACTAAAAGTAAGAATGTCCTAGTTGAAGTATGGATACTCTAGTCGAAAATAAGAGAAAGAGTGAATCCATGGCAAACCATATCCAGGCAATAAATATTACACCAAATGTGATTATCAAGGATGATATAATTGAACATGACATAATGGTTCTTATAAGTAGAGGGTTAATACGTAAGTTCTCTGCATATTGGCCAAGTTTCTTGGAGATTCAAAATTGGATCAAGTGGAAGTAGGGATTGAATTCAAATTACTGCAAGACTTTTCTTTTAAAAGGATTTTTCCTCATCATTTTTCCTAATTCATAAACCATGGATAAAATGTTGGATGGTACCCCATGGTTTGGGGGTAGATGCATTATATATAAGACCATGGAGTGAGAATATTTTTGTGGAGATAAATACTATTAAAAGGCTTTTGGTCGGGATTAGGCTTTTTGGACTTCCATAGAAGAATATTGGCAATACTCAAGGGGAGTTCATCCAAGAGGGACCAACTACTAAGTAGTGAAGGCATGTTGTATACAACTTAATGTGTTGCCATAGATATTCAAAAACCTTTACTGCAATCCATTAGCATTAAATGTAAATTAAGAGACTGGGATCAACAAGTGGATTATGAAAATATTGTATTTTAATGTCATGAATCTTATGAGATTGGACATATGGCAAGAGATTCCAACAAGAAAACGATGAAAAAAGATATGGAAAAATTTGGGCATGAGACAACTTCAATGTGAAGCAAGGAGATGAAATCATGGTAGAAGTTGGATCAAACAAAGGATTTTGCACTTCTAAGAAAGTGGCAATGAAAACACATTTGCATCATCAATTTGCTAAGGTCGTTACAATTTATTGAGACCAACCATTAGAAGAAAAAATGACATAAGAAATGAGGAAGTACAATGTGCAACTTCAAATTCTGAAGGATTTAAAGGTGCAAAGGAAGATGGGAAAAGAAAATTTTAATCAAATAAGGTAAAAGAGGTCAAGGTTTATCCAAGTCAATCATCTCCATTTTCTTCAAGTAGTATAAAATCCTTTCCTTGCATTAAAATTTAAAGTACAATAGAATTTATCCCTTGCACTTCAAGGTTTCAAGAGCAACATAATAAAGAAACATGTATAAAGGATATCCATGAAAATTTAGGGTCCCAATGCAACATAAGAAATTAATTATTACAAAGGATCATTCTTACACTATGATTTCTAGGGCAACCTTTTTTTTGTGAAGTAATGTAAAGTACAATGGGTGGCACAATTGGGGGCCACACTCCCTGGGGGCATAGCAATAAAGGGCCTCTCTCCCCATGATTTGAACTTAGGTCATCGAGATGAAACACCAATGACATATTGTTGGGTGTCCCCGCAAGGGCATTTAGGGTTCCCAATGCCACACAAGAAATTAATTATTATGGAGGACCATTATTACACTTTACGATTTCTAGGGCAACATTATTTGTTTGTAAATAATGATGAGTACAACGGGTGGCACAACTAGGGGACGCACTCCCCAGGGGCTTAGCAATAGAGGGCCTCCCTCTCTCCCCGTGATTTGAACTAAAGTTACCGAGATGAAACACCAACAACATGTTGTTGGGTGCTAGATTGTATCCTTTACACTTCAAGGTTTCAAGAGCAACATAATAAAGAAACATTTATAAAGGATAACCATGGAATTTTAGGGTTCCAAATGCAAGATAAGAAATTAATTATTATGGAGGACCATTCTTACACTTACGATTTCTAGGGCAACATTTAGGGTTTTTAGAGCAACATAAGAAAGTAATTATTATGGAGGATCATCCTTATACATTAGTCTTTCTAGGGCAACATAAAGAAGAAAGTATTGACGAGGTTATTCCTTGCATTTAAAATTTTCTAGGGTAGCATAAATCTTTAGAACATAAGTGTCATTATGAGTAGTAAGGGAAATAGAAGAGATTTATGAAGATGAAAGTGTTGGTGGGAATGAAAAAATGAGAGGAAGGCCCTAAAAGCAAGAACAAAGAGAAAAGGAAATTCAAATGGATATTGATTTGGGAAACCAAAAACAAATATCATTAATGTTAACAAAACCAAAAACATGGTGTTTCCATGCTTCTACAACACTTTGTCTAATGGATTATGTTTCATGAAATTTCTTCATATTCTTAAGAATTGTCTTTAGGTAGAAACTAGTAGAAAATAAAGTTGATAAAATATGCTTAGAATATTTTAATTGACCTTGAACGCTGCATTCAAGTTATATGTGTTTTGTAAGAAGATAACATGAATTGTATGACAAGAATTTGATGCTTTAGTAACTTTTTTATTTTCATTTTTTATATTTCCTTCATAAATTTGCTTGAATGATGATGTAATTTTTTTTTAATAAGCTATGTGTGGCTTCTATTGGGGGCCACTCCCATTACGAAAACAAAACATTACATTGCTCTCATTACATTTCTAACAAGTTAATTAAAGCATATCCAACTTTGTCTTTCTATCGGAGATATTCTTCATTTACCCTTCTATCAAAAATATTCTTCATCTTCCTCAAACTGCTAAGTTTCCACAATCAACTCCTTTTATATCAAATGCCTTCAAAAATTTAAATTCTGTCAAGATGAAATTCAACACTGCGAATGGCTAAAATATTTGCTGCCCAACTTCTATATCCAAAAATATCTTGTCTATAACAACCTCACAATTTCTTAATACCTTTTTTAGGGTTCTTATTCATTCCCCTAATATTCCAAGATATTATTTTCATTGTTATTTTTTTATTTTATTTGTGGGTTTAGCCCCACTTCTTGTTAACACTTGTGATATTTGCTTTTGTTTTCCCATATCAATATCCCTTTGTGTTTCTTTTTCTCTTTGTTTTTGCTTCTTGGGTCTTCCTCTTTTTTTCATTCTCAACAATACTTTCATCTTCATCAATCTCTTCAATCTTCTCACACTGCTCATAGTAAGACTTATCATCTTTAGGTTTACCTTGTTCTGAAGGATCTGAAGTGCAAGGAATAACCTCAAAAGCACAATCTTCTTTATATTTCCCTGGAGACCCTAAAGTGCAAGGATGCTCTTCTGTAGCAATTACCTTCTTATTCTGCCCTAAAAACCCTAAATTGTTATGGGTTTCCTCCAACCTCATTTCTATATTATTCTGCTCTTGAAACCTTAAAGTGCAAGGGATAACATCTTCACCACTTTCACTTTTATTACCTGAAGAGGATTCTATACTACTTGAGGAAAATGAAGATGATTTACCTGGAATAAACTTGACCTTTTTTGTTGTCTTTGTTTTGGGTTTTATCTCCACATCTTCTTTTGCACCTTTAATTCCTTCTAAACTTGCCAATTGATATTGTCGATAGGATTTATTTACCTCTTCTTTTGGAGTGGAATATCCTTGATCTGATCTAGCTTCTATTATTGAATGATTTCCTTGCTTCATCTTGAAGTTTATCTCATGGCTAGAATTTTTATCTCTTTCTTCATAGTTTTTACTTTGCAAACTCTTGCCATGTGTCCAATCTCAAAATAATTGTGGCAACGAAATGCAATATTTTCATAATCTACTTGTTGATCCCATTCTCTTGATTCAGATTTAATCTTAATGGATTGTGGCAAAGGTTTTGAAATATCCATAGCAACACATATTCGAGTATATATAGCATGCTTTCGCTCCTTAGTTGTTGGTCCTTCCTTGATGAATTCCCCTAGGGTATTTCCAATATTTTTCAAAACATCCTTATTTATAAGCTGATATGGAAGTCCAAAAAGCCTAACCCACATTGGAAGCTTCTTAATAGTTTCTGTCTCAACTAAAAAAATTTTGTTCCATGGTCTCAAATAAAGTGCATCTCTTCCCCTAAACCATGGGCCACCAACCATTATTTTATCCCTAATTTTTGAACTGGAAAAGATGATGAGGAAAAAACCTTTAGGAAGAAAAGTCACAGAATAATTTGAATTCAATCCCCACTTCCACTTGATCCAATTTTGAATCTCCAAAAACCTTGGCCATGATCTATGGAACTTACATATTAGCCCTCTACTTTTAAGAACCATTATATCATGCTCAATCATCTCATCCTTGATACTTACTTCTGGTGTACCATCTGCTACCTGGATCGAACTTGCCATGTATTCGCTCTTTCACTTATCTCTAACTTGGGCCTTCATACTTCCAACTAGGGCATTTTGATTTCTAGCTAGGGCATCTTGACTTCCCATTAGGGCTTTCAAAAATGACTTTCCTTCCACAATAGCTAATGGGGCTTGCTCTTGGCTTGCACTCCCTCTTGGTTCGCACTCCCTCTCTGCTTGCACTCGCTCTTGCTCCCAGCTTGCACTCTCTCTTGCCTCACACTTGCTCCTGGCTTGCACTCCCTCCTGGCTCACAATTGCTCGTGTCTCTTCTTTTTCTTGGCGTTCCTTCACTTCAACAATTTTTTGGAAATAATGTTCCACGCATTCGTGGTAAGGGTTTGAAGCATTGATGCACTCTGGATGAACCTACCGCTCTTTCGCCATGATTGAATCCTGGCTTGCACTCCCTCTTAGTTTGCACTCCCTTTTGGTTCGCACTCTCTCCTGCCTCGCACTCTCTCCTGCCTCACACTCACTCCCAACTTGCACTCCCTCTTGGCTCACAATTGCCCTTGTCTCTTCTTTTTTGGCGTTCCTTGGCTTCAACAATTTTTTGGAAATAATGTTCCACACATTCATGGTAAGGGTTTGAAGCATTGATGCACTCTGGATGAACCTGTCACTCTTCTGCCATGATTGAATCTCGGCTCGCACTCCCTCTTGGTTCACACTCCCTCTCAGCTTGCGCTTGCACTCACTTTTGGCTGCACTCACTCGCACTCGCTTTCAATTGCACTTACTCCCAGATCATGCTCGCACTTGCTATTGCACTTACTCCCGGATCGCGCTCGCACTTGCTACTACACTTACTCTTGTGCTCGCACTCATTATTGCCCTTACTCTCAGTTCGCGTTCGCACTTGCTGCTGCCCTTATTCCTAACTCGCCAACCTGTATGAAAGTATGTTGTTACTTGAATGATGATGTAATTAATTTACCTAATCTATTATTTAATTATATTTCATGGTTTAGATTATTTATTGAGTATATCCATGTATCATTTTGATAAATTTAACATCAATGCTAATTTCATATTTTTTCTATACCTGTGTTCTTTGCACCATTTAAAATAGTATAATATAAGTTTGGAACTCAAGGTAGTTGTTTTTATTATTTAAATTTTTGTTTGAAGTATTTTATAAATATTTTTCATTTGTAGTCATTTTAGTGTTAATCAAGTTCTAGGGTTAACTTATTATTTATACATTACCATTTAATTAAATATATTAAATTTATATCATGTTTTTACTGTTTATGTTAAAAATATTTTTGATATCTTCTATTCAAAATTGTTTTAATGTGAATTAAATTTTCTAATTTTAATATATCTATTGCCATTCAATTAGATATATACTAAATTTAAATCACTCTTCTTTTGACAAAATAACATGTTATAATGATGATTTATGTTTCATACCGAAATAGTAAAATACAATATGAATATATTTGTATGCATATAGTCTAATACAATTCTCAAATTTACTGTATACTTGACTTGAGATACATTATATGGGATCAATGTTATTAGACTAAAAGGATAATACCATTATCCCTATTATTGTTTAGTATTCCCAAAGTATAAGTGTAGGAAGTAGCACCCTATAGATTGGTTTAAGTATTATGTGTAATATGTAGGCATATTTTAGCCATCCCTAGTCTTCCTAGATGCGTAGTGTACTATAATGGATATTTTTAACAATATAAAAATCAGGAATAGTTTTTGGATAAGCATAATTGCAACCCTATCTATGTTGCTCAATTTAAATTCATGTTGATTTTTAATAAGGTTTCCAATGGTGTAACTAAATGTCTTGTATGTCATTACAAATCTTATGCTATATTGGAATTGTTTTTATTTAATACTTCGAGTGAAACCAGAAGTTAATTATCTTGATACTAGTCTACTCTAGCAAATATTGGAAACCAAAAAAGTATGACTCAAAGAGTCTACATTTCAAACCAAAGTGAGACATACTTTTTTCAAAATTATTTAGCTTCTCTTAATTTTTTTTAAAACTTTCGAAGAGAAGAAAGGTAATTTAGAGTCTTACCCATCTTAATATATTTTTCTAACCTCCCATTACCATATCTTCTATGAATATTAAATAGAGGTGTCATTTGAACATATTTTGTATTGTTATAACTCTATCTATTGTTGGAATATATTACATTAATTGGTACATGCTAATGTACCATCTTGGGTAGATCTTTAGATTATGAAAGTGTCTTAGATTGAGGCTTGAGTGTTTACTTTATGCAATGTAATAAATGCATAAGTATTATTAGAATGTGCAATGATGTAAATGTGCATGTTGTCCACATGTACATGAGTCTATAGAATAGGAATATGAAGAGTCATAGGAAGGTGGAAGACCAAGAGTCACATCTCATTATATATAAGCCTTTGAGATATAGAGAATGAGAGGAGAGAGTAGCATAAGATAGACTAGAGTAGATACAATATAGAACTTGTATGAAGCATGGAGCATTTGAGATCTCCACATTTTGTATGAAGTTCCTATTTTCATGAGCTTTCATTAATGGTAGTTTTATGAGTTATTTCAGAAGTTTCTCATGCTATTTACATGCTTAGTATATTGTCATTATCATAGATTTAATATTGCATGCTCATTTTAGTTCTTGTGGTTGCATTTCCTTAAATATATAGCATCAAAAGCTAATAATAGTATCAGAACACAAGGTAGATTGATAGGAAATAGGGAGAGCCACAAGAGAGATTGAGAGAAGATAGGTAGATCTCATTTTCAAAATTTTAAGAATTACTTTTTGGCTAGAGTCTTTCCATAGGGTTGTAGGAAAACTCGTGAAGACTAGGACTTAGCATAGATATATTTTTCTACTAGATTGAAGGATAACTATGAATAACACAAGCTTATACTGAGAGAGGGGGTGAATAGTATAAGATAAACTTTTACTTTTCTTTCCCAAAAAATATTATCCAATGTTATCAATTGCAATATATTTTCATAGCAGTATTAACCAATCTCATCAATAGTAGTAACAAGGCAATGCACAAATCATCACACACATGAGAGACACAAATTTAACGTGGTTCACCCAATGTGGGTTACGTCCATGGAGAAAATATTTCTTCTAAATTTTCTCAACAAATATCTTGGGAACCAATTCCCTATTACAATATTTATGGACCTCTGTCCAAAGGAGATCTCAATCCCCTATGCTCAAGTTCATGGACCTCTATCCATAGGAGAACTCTATCCCCTTAACTCTGGCTTGTGTAACTCTATCCACAGGAGACACCCCTCCTTTACTTTGGTTTTCTTCGAATACTGCTCACAACTCTACTCAAATTTACCCCAAATCTACACACACTATATGCACAAATCTATATCAACTCTATCCTAGATCTGCACACATCACATGCACAAATCTATCCCAAATTTGCACACATTACATGCACAAATCTATCTCAACTCCACCTCAAATATGCACACATTACATGTGTCTCAACTCTATCCCAAATCTGCACACATTACATGCACAAATCTGTCTCAACTCTATCTTTAATCTGCACATATTACATTACAAATTATCTCAACTCTATCCCAAATATGCACACATTACATGCACAAATCTATCTCAACTCTGTCCCAAATCTGCACACATTACATGCACAAATCTATCTCAACTCTACTTCAAGTCTTCTTACAAGACTTGCTCAAATCTACCTCAAACCTGCTCCAAGTCTACACATAAGACTTGCTCAAATCTGCTCCAAGCCTACTCACAAGGCTTGCTCAAATCTACTCCAAGCCTACTCACAATGCTTACTCAAATTCTGCTCACAGAAAATGCTCAACCAATCCCAAATCTTGCACACAAATGATATTCAAAATAATGCTTGTATCTCTTTCAAAAATGCTTTCTTCAACTAGGCAATTCAGATATATTCTACCCAGAATTCTTTCAAGAACATATAAAGAATAATATGCAATGCAAATGCTCAATATGTTCTCTTCACAAAGTCCCTCAAAGCCCATGCACAAATTTCTTCACAAACTGATTTCTAACTCTTGCTCAACCACTTTCAATGTCACTCAAACCAATGCTCAAATGCTTCACAAATTCATTCAACAATGATGCACAAGAATGGCCAAAAATAATGCTTCACAACTCTCTTTTGGTTTCTCAAAGTAAAGTCTTTAATAATAAACCAAACCCCTCAAAATATCATGCAAGGGTACAATCAACAAATAAAACTCAATACACCTTATGACTCCTTTTCTCATATGCAACAATCTCTTTTATATTTTCTTTTTCAATCATGCAACTCAAAAGTCTTTATAATATACATCCTTGTAATCAATTATTTGCACAATAAAAGACTTTATACCATACACATCCTTATATCTCCTATTTGCCAATATAAAGACTTTATATCAATTACCCTGATAACTCTTTTTCAAATATTAATCAAAACATTATAAATACCTCATACAAAAATTTGTTGGCACGGATGAGAATTGACCCTTTGACCTCTAGCGCCCAAACCTTGCTTGTAACCGTTTGGGCTAACCAACCGAATGGAACTTCAATCTTCTCCCATGATCTTATACTACACTTGAAATCCAGTTTCCAATGGATGAAGCGCTCAACCCTAATTTCTGTCCTTTCCACTTCCAATGCATGTAGACGTTAACACTTTCTTTGCTGAGATTTTTAGATCTTCTCTAGAACGTTTTCCAAAACCCTAAAACACTTCCAACATCTTCCTTTATCCGGTAAAATATCTCTCAAACATCAATGACTTTCACAAGGCGTGAAACTCCTTCAATGTCTCATAAATGGCCGAAGCAATTTGCAGGAGTAAACAACAATGAAAAACTTTCCGGACAAGGATGAAAGACTTCTCCAACAAGAGACAACGGACTATCTCTGAGATAACAAAACTGGACTCACAAGTGACACACAGAGCTCTTTCGAAAGACAACATAAAACTTTCATAGTGCTCAACAAATAACACATCGGGCTCTTTCGAGTGGCAACAGAGGACTTACACAAAGCTCAACAGATAACACAACACACTGCACTCTTTTTTGAATGACAACCAGAGACTTTCACAAATGATAAGCCAAACACTTATGACCTACAATGAAATGTACTTACAATAGTGAGCAATTGTGATCCACAGACTCCAACCAATACGTCCAACAATGCCGAACAAAATACCAATGAATGGCGCTCAAAAAATCACACTGCACTCTCTTTCCAACCATGACGCTCAATCAAAAAGCACACTGCACTCTCTTTCCAACCATGACATTCAATCGAAAAGCACACTGCACTTCAACAGATGCTCAAGTCTTTTCTCAAATGATGGATTCTCTCAACGAATGGTGGATTCACTCACTTAACAAGTGTTGGGCTCCTCTCAATGAACGGTGACCAAGATTCCTTCAAACAACAATGAAAAATATCTCCAAACATCAATGAATCAGTGCTCATGAACAACAATGATCGACATACTTGATAGCTGTGAAATGAGGCACTCCCGATCCGATGAACAACTGCGCTCTTATCTCCACTGTGCCAACTTTGAAACCTATGTGAACGGATTTTATTTGCGCTTCTCCACACCAAACCTTAGCTTAACGAAATATTTGCCCTTATTAATATGCAATTCGATTTGTCTTAATACGTCGGCTCACGATTTTGCATTGGAGATTTTTCAAAAATGTTGGTCGCCAAGGGTTTATAATATTTAATAAATATTATAATACTTTCTTTTGAACCTTTAGCCTTTAAACCTTTATCCCAAGTGGCTTTTATTAAACCTTTGGCCCTCTTGCTTTTTGATATTAAACTTTACCTTCTAAAGCCCTCTTAAACCTTTTTTTGTCCTTCTTATAATATTTGCCTTACCTTGTAATAAACCTTGCTATATGTGTCTTGAATACCATGCTTTCTTTATCATCCAATTATAACTGCCTCATGTAACTTTTGACATCAATGACAACTCAACTACTCAATATTTCCAACAATCTCCCCCTTTGTCATTGATGGCAACCCTTTCAAAAAAATATTCTTTTAGTGCAACTGGATACTAAAACTGCTCCCCCTGAGAAGCTGCTCCCCCTCACTGAAATCTCTCCCCCTTTGACATCAATGGCAAAGGGCTCTTTGGGGCTAAAAATTAAACATTTAGCATAGCCCCCTCACCACCTTCTCTTGAGGTGATTAATTTTGGGATGGGAGTAAGGCTACTCCCAACTTACAGTGCTCTTCTTCTCTTCCAGTATTTTTCCAAACTTTTGAAGCCATACTTCTTTGAACATTTTGACTATCCTTCTTCTTGCTTGTCTTTGGAAGTTCCAGAAATTCTGTTCTACACCACTTTGCTTTATGCCCAAAATTATTGCAATTGTAACATCTGATACTGTAATTCTTGAGAGGTGCAAATGAATTGAAGTTTCTCTTGATGAAGCCAAAATCATTCCTGCTATGAACCCTGCAATGTATAGCTCTATGACCAAAATGATTACATGAGTAACAATGTCCTTGAAAGAAGTATTTGTCTTGTCTTGGAGAGTGTGGTCTCATAGTTCTTTCCTTGCCCTTTCTGTGATGATCCATGTTCCTTGTTTGTGCATTGTTTTCTTCCTCTTTGATGCTTCCACTTCTCAACTCACCATCATAGGTCTTAGGTTCTTCTTCAATTACTTCCTTTGAAACTTCTTTTTCTTTTGAACTTGACTCCCCTTTTTGTATCTCTTGGCCCTCTTCATAACCTAGTCCTGTCTTGATAAATGGAGATCTCTGTATTTTGAGAATGCCATCCAAGGTTTTAGAGCTTTCCTTAAACCTAGTTAACTTATCAAGATATTTCCCAAGTCCTTTCTTTAGAGAGATAACTTCATCTTCTAGCTTTTCACACTCTAACTCTTTTGCCTCTAATTTTTCAGCCATACTTTCTTCAACTCTTCTTGCCTCTTCAACCTGAACACTTAAATTAGTGAGATCTTGTAGAAGCTTTGCTTTTGTTTTCTCTTCCTCTTGAATTTGAGCCTTTAATCTTAAGTTCTCCCTTTTCATTCTTTCTAATTCTTCAAGAGTTGTAGTAAATTCCTCTTCCATATCAATTGTGGTTCCTTTATTCTTTTTTGAATTCTCTTCTTTTTCTAGGTCTTCAATTATAGGAGTAACTTCTTTCTCTTCTACTCGGTCTTCAATGGAAGTATCCTTTTCCTCTTCTATTGCCAAAAATAGAATCTCTTCTTTTTCACTATCTGAAGAACTTTCATCACTGTCACTTGAAGCACTGCTTGCTTCTTCAACATAGAAACTTTTCTTGTGCCTTTGAAAAATCTTCTTCTCATGCTTACCTTGACCATGCCTATCTTTCTTTTCATGCCTAAATTTTCTTTCTTTCTTCTTCTTGTAATCTTGTTTATCCTCACTGCTACTATACCCATTTTGTGGACAATATGTTGCATAGTGACCAATATTACCACAACTAAAACATTTCACATTTTGCATACTCTTTGGTTTCCTTGAACCCTTCTTATTTCTTTTTACAAAATTAGCCTCTTCATCACTGCTTGATTCATCACTTGATTCTGATTCTTTATCCTTTGTTTTCTTTGAAGCTTTGAATGTTGCCTCCCTTTTGGATGTTTGATCCTTTTCTGTTCTCATTTCATAAGTTGTGAGAATCCCATGTAGTTCATCTATCCTCAAAGTTGTGAGATCCTTTATTTCTTCTATTGTTGAAACCTTTGCATCATACCTCATGGGTAGTGATCTTAAATTTTTTTGGACAATAGTAGAATCCTCCATATTTTCTCCAAGTCCATGAATGGTGTTAACAACTTCATCAACATGAAGTAGATACCTAGCAATATCTTCCTCATATTTCATTTTCAATTCCTCAAACTTCCTCCTGTGAGTCTGAAGTTTTGCCTTCTTAACCTTGTCATCTCCTTCATATGTGTTCTGTAATTTGTCCCACATTTCTTTTGCTGATTCATAGTGCATAACCTTCACAAATTTTGTTTCTTGTAAACCACTTAAAATTGCATTCATTGCCTTGGCATTATTTTCATAAATTTTCTTACCACTTATATCCATTGGAGGAGTTGCGGGTGTTGTGTACCCATTCTCAACTGATTGCCATGTATCAATTCCCTGTGCCATCAAAAATATCTTCATCCTGACACTCCAAAAAGCATAGTTAGTCCCATTAAACAATGGAGCTCTGTGTGTTGAAAATCCTTCCTGATGAGCCATCTGTGTTCTTGTAAGATCTTCCTTCAAGTTGTTAGGCTTCCCTGAAGGAACCCGCTCTGATACCAATTGAAGAACACAAGCTTATACTGAGAGGGGGGGTGAACAGTATAAGATAAACTTTTACTTTTCTTTCCCAAACAATATTATCCAATGTTATCAATTGCAATATCTTTTCATAGCAGTATTAACCAATCTCATCAATAGTAGTAACAAGGCAATGCACAAATCATCACACACATGAGAGACACAAATTTAATGTGGTTCACCCAATGTGGGTTACGTCCACGGAGAAAATATTTCTTCTAAATTTTCTCAACAAATCTCTTGGGAACCAATTCCCTATTACAATGTTTATGGACCTCTATCCAAAGGAGATCTCAATCCCCTATGCTCAAGTTCATGGACCTCTATCCATAGGAGAACTCTATCCCCTTAACTCTTTTTCTATCCAGGCCTCCTTTGCTCTGGTCTGCTCCAAAGCCTGCTCACAACTCTGCTCAAATCTACCCCAAATCTGCACACACTATATGCACAAATCTATCTCAACTCTATCCCAAATCTGCACACATTACATGCACAAATCTATCTCAACTCTATCCCAAATTTGCACACATTACATACACAAATTTATCTCAACTCTACCTCAAATATGCACACATTACATGCACAAATCTGTCTCAACTCTATCCCAAATCTGCACACATTACATGCACAAATCTATCTCAACTCTGTCTAAATCTGCACACATTACATGCACAAATCTATCTCAACTTTATCCCAAATCTGCACATATTACATGCACAAATCTATCTCAACTTTATCCTAAATCTGCACACATTACATGCACAAATCTGTCTCAACTCTGCTTCAAGTCTTCTTACAAGACTTGCTCAAATCTACCTCAAACCTGCTCCAAGTCTACACATAAGACTTGCTCAAATATGCTCCAAGCCTACTCACAAGGCTTGCTCAAATCTGCTCATAGAAAATGCTCAACCAATCCCAAATCTTGCACACAAATGATATTCAAAATAATGCTTGTATCTCTTTCAAAAATGCTTTCTTCAACTAGGCAATTCAGACATATTCTACCCATAATTATTTCAAGAACATATAAAGAATAATATGCAATGCAAATGCTCAATATGTTCTCTTCACAAAGTCCCTCAAAGCCCATGCACAAATTTCTTCACAAACTGATTTCTAACTCTTGCTCAACCACTTTCAATGTCACTCAAACCAATGCTCAAATGCTTCACAAATTCATTCAACAATGATGCACAAGAATGGCCAAAAATAATGCTTCACAACTCTCTTTTGGTTTCTCAAAGTAAAGTCTTTAATAATAAACCAAACCCCTCAAAATATCATGCAAGAGTACAATCAAAAAATAAAACTCAATACACCTTATGACTCCTTTTCTCATATGCAACAATCTCTTTTATATTTTCTTTTTCAATCATGCAACTCAAAAGTCTTTATAATATACATCCTTGTAATCAATTATTTGCACAATAAAAGACTTTATACCATACACATCCTTATATCTCCTATTTGCCAATATAAAGACTTTATATCAATTACCCTGATAACTCTTTTTCAAATATTAATCAAAACATTATAAATACCTCATACAAAAATTTGTTGGCATGGATGAGAATTGATCCTTTGACCTCTAGCACCCAAACCTTGCTTGTAACCATTTGGGCTAACCAACCGAATGGAACTTCAATCTTCTCCCATGATCTTATACTACACTTGAAATCCGGTTTCCAATGGATGAAGCGCTCAACCCTAATTTTTGTCCTTTCCACTTCCAACGCATGCAGACGTTAACACTTTCTTCGCTGAGATTTTTAGGTCTTCTCTGGCACATTTTCCAAAACCCTAAAACACTTCCAGTGTCTTCCTTTATCCGAAAAAATATCTCTCAAACGTCAATGACTTTCACAAGGCGTGAAACTCCTTCAATGTCTCATAAATGGCCAAAGCAATTTGTAGGAGTAAACAATAATGAAAAACTTTTTGGACAAGGATGAAAGACTTCTCCAATAGGAGACAATGGACTATCTCTGAGATAATAAAACTGGACTCACAAGTGACACACAGAGCTCTTTCGAAAGACAACATAAAACTTTCACAATGCTCAACAAATAACACATTGGGCTCTTTTGAGTGGCAACAGAGGACTTACACAAAGCTCAATAGATAACACAACACACTGCACTCTTTTTCGAATGACAACCAGAGACTTTCACAAATGATAAGCCAAACACTTATGACCTGCAATGAAATGTACTTACAATAGTGAGCAATTGTGATCCACGAACTCCAACCAATACGTCCAACAATGCCAAACAGAATACCAATGAATGGTGCTCAACAAATCACATTGCACTCTCTTTCCAACCATGGTGCTCAATCGAAAAGCACACTGCACTCTCTTTCCAACCACAACATTCAATCGAAAAGCACATTGCACTTCAACATATGCTCAAGTCTTTTCTCAAATGGTGGATTCTCTCAACGAATGGCGGATTCACTCACTTAACAAGTGTTGGGCTCCTCTCAATGAACGACGACCAATATTCCTTCAAATAACAATGAAAATGATCTCCAAACATCAATGAATCAGTGCTCATGAACAACAATGATCGGCATACTTGATAGCTACGAAATGAGGCACTCCCGATCCGATGAACAGTTGCGCTCTTATCTCCACTATGCCAACTTTGAAACCTGTAGATTAAAAATACAACGCCAAACAAAAGATAAAACCACAATAATGGAATACATGAATAGTTGCACAAAACAAACGATTTCTATTAATCGATGGAGTTTAAAAACTCCTTTTGAGTACAACAGGGCCTGTAACCCTTTATTCGTGATACACAGTTACAAGTTATGCTAGGGTTCTCCGAAACCCTAGCTGGCACAAATGGTGGCGCTTCCGAAGAATGTATCTTCAATCCCAACAGAGTGAGTGGGCTTTGTTGTATCCCTTGCTTGGACCACTCCAGCTTAATCAGCGCCATCAATAAACCGGATCTCGTCGTCAAAACCCGCACACATTAACACTATCAAGGAGTTAGAAATTAATAAGAGGGCTCCACCGTGTGAGCCCTCAGAAACAATCTAAAACCCTAGAAAAATAGAATTCAGGAATTCAATAACAGATCAATAAAAGAAAAGAAGTTACTTGCTTTAAACTAATTTATACCTGTTCTCTGTTAACGCAGCTAGACCAGGCGACACCTGGAAGTAATGTGGTTGTCAAATCGGCTACGGAAGGCGCCCTGGTGCACTCGCTGAACGCCCGCGTGCTTCTGGATTAAGGTTTCAGACGCCGGTCTGAGTCTGTGGCTGTGGGTAAACGCCCGCGGGCACTTGGTAAACGCCCGTGGGCACTTGGTAAAGGGGTAAACGCCCGCGGGCACTTGCGACAAGAATGGGGGATTCTACAGAATGTCTGCAGAAGAGATGGCGGCGAAAGCAACGACGGAAGCGGCGATGGATGCGACGATGGATGCGACGAAAGGGTAGCGAGAAGAGAGATAGAGGGGATGAAAAGGAGATAGAAGAAGTTAAGAAGATAGAAAAGATCCAGGATAGAAGTAGCAAAAGACATAGGGTTTGAGCCATCAAGGTGACTCAATTTATAATCTACTCTTAGGGCACACTTTAGGGTTTTAACGACACTTTGAACGTGTGGCTAAGATTAAAGTGGATCCAAGGGTAGAGAATAAATCTAGGTTGTGAAATGGATTAAGATGGATGGACGGATGAGATTAAATGAAGGATGGACGGCTCCGATTAAATCACTTAAACTATTATTTAAATATATATATTAAAATATTAAAATATAAATATATATATAAATATTAATTTAAATAAATTTGGGGATGAAAAATGGCGGGAAAGGTGAAATTGGGCCAAATAATGGCGGGAAAGTGTGGATTTGGGCCAAATAATGGCGGGAAGGTGGATGACCGACACGTGGCTGACAGGAAGGTATAGATGACTTGCAAGTGGCTGGATTTTGGTGTCTACAGATGCCCCTTTTTGAGTTGCTTTGTGTGAAGACACAATGCAGCACAAAAAACTTAAGACACCTGAAAAGCTGGATCAGACGCAACTCTCTCTCAAGATTAAAGCACAACTTTGAAGACCAAAAAAAAAATAAAAGAATATTTAAGATTTATCAGCTTACCCCCTCAATTGGCGAGTGAGAATGGTTCTCACAAGCCAATTGGAAGAAATTTGGAATATAATGAACCGTTTTTGCCCCAACGGTAAAAAGGGGTTGGTGTATGAACCATCCGTTTATGTCCCAACAGAAAAGGGGTTGGTGTACAAACCATCTGTTTATGTCCCAACAGAAAAGGGATTTGTTTACAAACCATCTGTTTATGTCCCAACAGAAAAGGGGTTGGTGTATGAACCATCTGTTTATGTCCCAACAGAAAAGGGGTTGGTGTACAAACCATCTGTTTATGTCCCAACAGAAAAGGGGTTGGTGTACAAACCATCTGTTTATGTCCCAACAGAAAAGGGATTTGTTTACAAACCATCTGTTTATGTCCCAACAGAAAAGGGGTTGGTGTATGAACCAGAAAAAATGGGTTTGTTAAACCTTAATATGAAAAGGGGTTGGTGTACAAACCATCTGTTTATGTCCCAATAGAAAAGGGGTTGGTGTACGAACCAAAAAAAAATATGAAAGATTGACCGTTTTGCCCCAACGGAAAAGGGGTTGGTGTACAAACCAGAAAAAAATATGAAAGATTGACCGTTTTCTGCCCCAACGGAAAAGGGGTTGGTGTACAAACCAGAAAAAAATATGAAAGATTGACCGTTTTCTGCCCCAACGGAAAAGGGATTTTTGCGAAACTGTAATAATTTTTTTTTTTTTTTTGAAAAAAATTTGTAACAAAATTTTGTTTTGTTGTTTTGCAGCTTAGGGTGTTAGAGGCGCGACACCGATTCTCCCCTATCATTCCGGGGATGAGGAGGTCATTGTCCCAGGCAGACTGGGAGATATTGGAGGCAGTGGGGCTAGCGAGGGCGAGGGAACCGCGGAGGTTCCCAAGCGCAGGGAGGGTCCCCGCCTTCGATCTGACAGTCGAAGGCGAAAGGGGAAAATGGCACGACAGGCTTCGGGGAGCGAAGATGACGGAGATGATGGCGGAGAGGGCCTAGGAGAGGCCACAGGAGAGGCTAGGGAGGTACCCCCTAGCGGGCTCGAGGACGAGCTGGCACAGTGCAGCAGATAGCAGAGCGCGATGCTATGCTAGCTGCTCGGGATGAGAGGATAGCTCGACTGGAGCAACAGGCAGCAGAGCGGGATGCCCTGTTAGCTGCTCAGAAGGAGAGGATGGCCCAGCTGCAGGCGGACTTGGATGGAGCGACTAGGGTGCCCCAGGATGACAGGGTGACGAGACTCCAGGCAGAGCTAGCAGAGCGGGAGCGACGACACGGGATAGACATAGCTAGGCTTAGGTCTAGGACTCGTTACATTGAGGCTCTGGAGGACACATTGTTTAGGCATCACATTGTGTTGCCTGATCCTCCATCCTCTTCTGTCTCTAGGCGTAGTGAGTCTAGGCACACCACTAGGTCTAGGGCTCCTACTAGGTCACAGGGGTCCTCTTTTGATGGTTAGCTTAGTGCTTAGATGCACTCTTTATGAGCCTTGGTGCTCTATTGTATATTGTAGCCTTTTGGCATTCATTGTACAGTTTGACCTTTATACACATATATATATACATGGCTTTTATTTTTAGTGTTTTACTTTCTTTTGTGTGAATGCCTATGTTTTTGTGATGCATGTTTTTATATGTTTTAATGTACATATGTGATGGAATGGAATGCAAAGTTATAGATGATTAATGCGAGACTAAGTAAATGAAATATGCACTAAGAAGCACTCATACTTTTAGATAGTTAGATTTAGCCAACTGTTATCATAATTGTTTAATCAGGGGCACCGAACTTGGTGGCTTGTGAATGGATGACGTATGGAATGACATGAATATGGAAGAAGATATGGAGGTTGATATGGAAGAAAATATGGAGGAAGACTGTTTTACAAAGACTCAAACATGCTAGTGGTATCAAACAAACTTACTAATACTGCCTAATTCAACTAGGACCAAATGTGTGTGCATGTGAGTTCATTAACCAAATCAGAAGCATGGTAGTGACTCTAGGCAATCAAAAACCTGTGTGTGTGCAAGTGTGTTCATTAACCTCATCTTGCATAAATTAAGTAACCCTGTTATGGATAAGACCCCGAAGCTAGTTTGTCCGTATGAGCATTCAGAGGTCTCTCTTTGAGGAGAGACATGTCGCCACGCAATGAGTATACTCCACTGCCAGTCAAGCGTCTATAGCCCCGATGAAGGTTAACTCCATAGTCCATGTTGTTTTTGACCTTTGTAAGCTTTGGGGATGACTACCTATCCGTCTGACTGGACAAGTAGTACGATCCTTACAACTTATTTGGGATCAGTGGTGTGTGAAAAATGTTCATTTCCTTAGAGCTTTGGGGAATCGGATTCTCAACCGAAGTATGATGAGAATTTTACCCTATCCTTACTACTCTGTTTATATTTATATTTTGTTATTTGCTTGTGATAGTGGTAAGAACCACTATTTTATGGACTATGTTTGCATGATAGGACAAACGAGGATTACCCTTTTCACTTCAAGGCACAACCCAAGGATGGTGTTATCTCTCTTTGACACAAGATGTTTTTAAGATGTGAAAATGTGATAGGTTCAAGACCGCTTTTGAAATCATTTCCCAATACTCAAGATTTTATTTAGTGTAATTTGTGATATGGCCCTAGAGAACTTTGACATGCATTTCAAAGTTTGCTTAAAACACTAGAAATGGCTCGAGTGACTCGAAAACATTTTGGCAATGTAAATATGTGCAAATGGAAAATGGGTGTACGAATGACAATTCGGTTTGATGGATTTTATGAAGGTGCCCCTGATTAAGGCAACATGACTTTTGCTTGACCAAATTTTATATCCAAAAGATAGAATGGTCTCTAACATGATATGCAACTATGGCTGAAAATGAAATGTTATGGTTTTCAATGAGATGTATGCACATGAAATGCAATGTTTTTGAATGAGATGTATGCAACTAACAATGAAATGCAAATTCTTTTTATTTTATTTGTTTTTTTTTTTTTTGTACAAGCCATGTATATATGTACATATAAAATTCAAACTATGCGTAGAATGCTCTTAAGTGTATAACGACCTTGCTCTCGTCTATGTCTTCCTGGAAGACTTCTGGCTTAGAAGATGAAGGTGAATGTGGAGGTGAAGGAGGAATGTAGTTGGCGGAAGCCCTTAACAATTCCTCGAAAAGGATGAACTCTGAAATAGATGGAGGGGATGAAATCCGATCCATGTCAATCAGGCTTGGGTTGATCGAGATTGGCTTATCCGGATCATATGGATTATGGAGTTGGGTGAATAAGTCTTCAAAATTCATTGTCGACTTATGGAAGAAAGGATGGGCGGAATGGAAGGGAAAACCGGTGAAGACCTCGGAAGACCTGAAGTGCAAAACAACATAGTTTTTCAGTTTTTTTTTTTTTTTTAGTTTGAGTTTTTTTTTTTTTTTTTTTTTGTAGTGGTGAAAACCACTATTACACACATACATAAAGCAATAAAGTATTTTTATATATTTTGATTTTTTTTTTTTTTTGGAATTTTCTGATTTTTTTTTTTTTGGTAGTGGTGAAAACCACTATTTTAGTATATACATATAATACAAGTTTGGATTATGGCTTATGGATGTGGCGGAGGGGGTGGTTCACCTCGTTCTTGTGGAAGAAGCAAGCGAAAGATGGCCTCTTGGAGAGGGAACAATTGGAGATAAAACTCGTCTTGTTTAGTGAGGGGAACAATGGGCGCCGACTCTTCTTCATATTCATCACCATTTGACATGACGTCAAATTCTTCATAGGCTTCATCTTCGGATTCGTCGGGGTGGAGGATTTCTTCTTCTGAATTAAGATTAATGCTTTGAAAAGCTTGCTCAAAAGAAGAAAGGGATGGAAGTGGTTGGTAGCCTAGACCAAAATGCTCAGTGGGTCTCTCGGTATGGCATATCGATGCGTTCAGTTACCCCTTGCTCGTATCGACCTAGGCCAAATTGCCGCCAATTATGTCTGTGGAAATAGCGAGAGGGAAAACCCTCCATCCTTTCGATATTGGCAGGGACTGGATGCTTGGGTTCTAGTATG
Source organism: Wollemia nobilis (assembly GCA_028583015.1). Lineage (NCBI taxonomy): Eukaryota > Viridiplantae > Streptophyta > Pinopsida > Araucariales > Araucariaceae > Wollemia > Wollemia nobilis. The sequence continues at coordinate 2,174,073 of JAQPPZ010017175.1, read as the reverse complement.
GTGGTAGGACTAGAAGATGACTCTATTCCCCCATATACAAAATTAATGGAATTTGGCATAGAACCCATGTTATAAACCGATCCAATGGATAAATGTTGGTCATGTGGACGACCAAAATCTTTAACTGTTTGCACATTGAACGGTGTGATGTGGACATCTTGGATGGCATACTCACCAATACCCGCATCAGTGAGATGGACCTTGACTTGGGAGGGAGATGGACTAGATGATGGAATAGAAGAATGTGGGATAGAAGAATTGGAAGGATTTGGTTGGGTTGATGCTTCACTAACTTGTGAAACATCAGCTGGTGATGGTTGGGAAGATGGAGGAATAATAGGTGATGTTGAAGAAGGTGTAGAAGAAGGGGGTAATGACGTGGAAAGAGATGATTGGTCATGGCCACATGTGCATGTGGTCACTGATGAAGAAGAAGGAAGATTAGTTGATGAAGAAAGTGGTGAATGAGATGGAATAGCGAAAGAGGAAGATGGTTGCGATATGATGGGTAGCTCCTCAAGAATGGGAGCTTTAGAAGAAGATGGTATAGAAGAAATAGATGGGGTCAAGAAAAGATGAGTGGATGGCAACACAATCTCATAAGGATTTGAGACATAGTTGCAATGTTTGAAGGGTTCAATGTCAGCAGGTACACAATGAACTCTGTCCCTCATATACATACTTCAGACATTGATGCAATATAGAAGGGACACATCTCATCTCCCTAAGCCAAGGCCGTCCAAGCAATACATTGTATGCCATGGTCCCTTCCAAGATGTGAAACAAGGTATGCAAAGTTCGGGCCCCTACCTCAATGGGCAAGATAATCGTGCCAACCGTGGAAGATAAAGCATCATTGAATGCTTTAAGAGTAAAAGTCGACTTTGTGATAAGGGATGGCGACAACTTTAGATGACTCAACGCCGATGTTGTAATGATATTGATTGAGGAACCGGTGTCAATTAAGACTCTCTTGAATGGCTTGTTATCGATCTTGGCCATGATATGTAGTGGAGGATCTATACTTTCTGTTGACATAGGTTTGATTTCAAAATCATAGAAAGTGATGGAGGGCTCCATGCATGTTTGAATACTCCCCACAAAGTTGTTGAAGGCATTAGTATCTTGAGTTTGAAGCTCGATTGACTTTAATATTTCCATTAATGCCTCTCTATGCGGGGGAGATTGTTGAATGAGGTCATAGATCGATAACTTGGCGTAAGCCATTTTTAAACCGGTAGTTAACCGGCTACTCAATGACATGATGGGTCGTTGGCGTTGAGTAGAATGATTTAGCGGTTGTTGAGAAGTACTAGCACGTCGTTGGGTCACCGTTACCCGAGGTGGACTCGGGGTTTGTACATGTGGTCGTGGTTCAGCCTCGATTTGGTTGGTTCGCCCTTTGACCCCGGGTTACTACGTTAATAGTACCCACAAAACCTTGGTATTGTTGTACATGGTTGACTTGATTAGGAGGAGTTACCTGAGTTACTCCCCCCGAAGTTGTTGGAGCTTCCTCCCGATGTGGAAGGGGTGTTTGAAATATACCAAGATTTTGATTTTGTTGGGCTAAGGGGCTATCCAATTTAATGGCTCCAATCTCAATAAGATCTTGGATCACATGTTTGAAAGTTGTACAATTATTGATATCGTGCCCATTTTGCCTATGATAAGGACAAAATAGGTACTCCTTGTAATACTTCCCCCTTCTAGATGGGTCTAAAGGTTTAAACTCAGGTAAAGTTAATTGATTTGTGCTATATAACTTGTTGAATATGACCGCATATGGTTCATCTAAAGGTGTGAATTGTCGCTTGGGACGATTGTTTTGCCAAGGTCGAGTTTCCATGGTTGGCCCAGTATTGGGATCTGGTTGAGTAGGGGCGGGTACCGCATGATAAGCAATTGGTTGCGGTTGACTTTGCATTACTTGTTGTTGTTGAGCCATTACGGGCCGACTCGCCACCACTTGATTAACTTGGTTAACATTTGAGGCTGTACTAGCCCGTGCTTGTTTGTTTTGGCCATAATTATTATTTCGTTGTTGGCCCTTTTGTTGCCATTCTTTTCTACGGGGTTTTAAAACACCCTCTTGGACTTTAATGTCTTCTATGATACTTGCTTGGGCCAAAGCCTCTTCAAAAGTCCTGTATTGTTGTAATTGGAGTAACCAAGAGATAGGTTTTAAACAACTCTGGGTGAACATTTTGGTTAACTCCTCCATTGGTAGGGAGAATGGCGGTTTATTAATGATAGCCCTCCAACGGTTTCCAAAGTCATAAACAGTCTCATCGTCATGTTGCTTGAGCTTGTATAAGTCGGACAATGAAACTCTCTTTTGTACATTCAGGGAGAATCGTTCTAAAAATAGATTAATCAATTGCTCGTAAGCATAAATGCTATGGTGAGCTAAATGATTATACCATTGTACAACATCTCCTCCTAATGTCTGAGGAAAAGTTCTGAGCATAAGAGCATCATTATTTTGGATTCTAAAGCAAGCATGCATGAATGAGCTCACATGTTCATGAGGATCCTCAGTTCCTCGAAATTTGTCAAACTTCGGTAATGTGAAATCAGTCGGATATGGTGGTGAAGGTACCGAAGGATGAATTGGTTGATTGATCAATGACCTTAGCGTAGGTTTCTGACTAGATGAGCCAGGCATGTTGAGCATAAGGTTGTCAATCTGTTGTTGCATAGCATGGAGTCGAGAATCTTCATGAAAATTTTGACTCGTTTGATGATTATGATGATGTAATGGAAGAGTGGAAAATTGATGAGATGGGATGAAATTGCCTGGATTAGGCGGTGTGGAATGGACAGGTTGTTGGTATGGATGATACCGAAAAGAAGGTGATTGGGGTGGATGATGAACTGGACTAGGTTGGGAGAAAGGTGGGGTAGGAATGGACACCACCGAAGATTGGGGTACCCGTGTGGGGCCCGAGCTAATAAAAGTCGGTCGGGTAGAAATTGGTTGGGGTGTAGGATTTACTACGACAGGTGGTTGAGCATTTTGTTGTCGTTGTTGCAAAATCAATTTGTCGAGATACTCCTTAACCTTATTAATCTCTAACCCAAGGGAGGTGGGATGATTGGATGAAGGTGGAGGGCAGGCTGCCATGGTAGTCACGTAAGACCGTAGCAGGGCGATGAAGTTGGGGGGGATGGTAGTAGGGAGACAGAGCAATGAAGGTGGTCGAAGTAGGCGATACTCGGGAAGGAACAATAGATCGTGTCCCGGTAGGGTGAAACCATAAATGGTTTGGGAAGAAGAGGGTTGAAATTGGTTATGGCTAGAAGAGTTTCCACCAACTTCATAAAGAGAATTGGTGTACACCCGAGTACATGGAGGAGAAGGTGGTCGGGAAGACACTACATTTGTCTCCAAAGGAGGACAATTGAGCATCCGGGAAGATGTTGGAGATGAAGCCGGCTGAACAGATACCACATTAGCCTCAAAAAAAGGGTTAGTGTAGACCTGAGTGAAACCAACAGGTATGGTTGATGCAATATCCTGCTGAAAAATAGAATCTTGCATAGGGGAATCTTGGATTGGCTCAAGGACATAGCCAGTGCCATCTCTTAAGTGAGTTTGCACTTGGGCCATATCAATGTGGGTAATATGACAGGAATTGTCTTCCTCCATGGGCATGGCCATGTGGTAGATGGTAGAAGGACGTGAAAGTCCTGCAGGCGAACCTCGCCTGAAATTCACTAGGATAAGTGGCCATGTTGGTGGTGGGGATGTTCTGTGAATTTCCCATTTGATTATTTAGATTTAACATTTTAGATTGATTCCTTGTTAAGACCATAGAGCAATAAATCTAAACAAATTCAGAAAAGAAGAATGCAAAACTAGAATGATAAATTTACACTACAAAAATTATCAGAAAACAATCACAACCTAGGTTTCAACCAATGTGTCTTACCTTGCGGTTAATTAATTATTTTCTGATCTTAATCTGTAGTAAATTTTAAGTGTCCGGTTTATGAGTTTTGCATGTGATCTAATCTTGAATTATTCACAAAAAAAGGTAAAAACTATGGCTAGGAAAGGACAACGAGATTCTTACTGGTGATGAAATCCAACAAGTTTGCTCGGGGGTGACCTATGGTGTCTAAGGCAGAAGTTTAATGGATGGAGATGAATTCCACCGTCACTAAACTTCAAGCAATACCTGGTGATGAAATCCAGATATCACTGTTTTAAATGCAATATGAAAATGCAATGAATTTTTTTTTTTTTTAAATGTTTTAGTTATCTAATGTGTACATACAAGGCTATAAATCAAAAGTTCTAATGATCTAAGCAAGAGGCTACTGAAAACATGTCATTTCCTCTGAAGAAGTGGAGTACACCGTTTAAAACCCCCCGCCTACCAATGATATCGGATATCAAAGGAGCAACCGGAAGGTTCGTCCACTTCTCTCGCCTCGGAATCACCCAATGGCAGGAGTACTATTGACATCCAATCAATAGTCCTACTTAGATAATTAAAACAAATAATTCGTAGCTATTCTAATATGCAACTTAGGTATGCAAATTTTTTTTTTTTTTTTAATGCAAGCAACAATCAATAATGCAATGCAGAAAAATGTAACTAAAAATAACTTGTTCTTTTCCAGATTACTTAGTTTTTGTTCATTTTAAAGTAATGATCTGAAAAAGAAACAAAATATGGCAGAAAAACCAAAAACGTAAAAAGTACAGAACTTACTTGGAAGCCTACGCTTTTCTGTAAAACTGACTTCAAACGCCCACGGGAGTCTGCACAGGCTGAAACGCACCTCTGCGTTTCGTATTGGACTTCCAGATGCCCCTCTACGTCCGCTGCGTTTTCTGCAAACTCGAAACCCTAGTTCGCTGGAACAACGAATTTCATGATTTCTAGAACTTGCAAAATAAAACAGAAAACAGAACATGATTAGTAAAGCAAGTATTAAAAATATGAAACCCTAGGGGGTCCCACCGTGATCGCCATTTGTAGATTAAAAATACACGCCAAACAAAAGATAAAACCACAATAATGGAATACAGGAAAGTTGCACAAAACAAACGATTTCTATTAATCGATGGAGTTTAAAAACTCCTTTTTGAATACAACTGGGCCTGTAACCCTTTATTTGTGATACACAGTTACAAGTTATGCTAGGGTTCTCCGAAACCCTAGCTGGCACAATGGGTGGTGCTTCTGAATAATGTATCTTCAATCCCAACAGAGTGAGTGGGCTTTGTTGTATCCCTTGCTTGGACCACTCCAGCCTTAATCACCGCCATCAATAAACCGGATCTCGCCGTCAAAAACCCGCACACATTAACACTATCAAGGAGTTAGAAATTAATAAGAGGGCTCCACCGTGTGAGCCCTCAGAAACAATCTAAAACCCTAGAAAAATAGAATGCAGGAATTCAATAACAGATCAATAAAAGAAAAGAAGTTACTTGCTTTAAACTAATTTATACCTGTTCTCTGTTAACGCAGCTAGACCAGGCGACACCTGGAAGTAATGTGGCTATCAAATCGGCTACGGAAGGCGCCCTGGTGCACTCGCTGAACGCCCGCGTGCTTCTGGATTAAGGTTTCAGACGCCGGTCTGAGTCTGTGGCTATGGGTAAACGCCCGCGGGCACTTGGTAAACGCCCGTGGGCACTTGGTAAACGCCCGTGGGCACTTGGTAAAGGGGTAAACGCCCGCGGGCACTTGCGACAAGAATGGGGGATTCTGCGAATGTCGCAGAAGAGATGGCGGCGAAAGCAAGAGAAGCGACGATGGATGCGACGATGGATGCGATGAAAAGGTAGCGAGAAGAGAGATAGAGGGGATGAAAAGGAGATAGAAGAAGTTAAGAAGATAGAAAAGATAGCCAGGATAGAAGTAGCAAAAGACATAGGGTTTGAGCCATCAAGGTGACTCAATTTATAATCTACTCTTAGGGCACACTTTAGGGTTTTAACGACACTTTGAACGTGTGGCTAAGATTAAAGTGGATCCAAGGGTAGAGAATAAATCTAGGTTGTGAAATGGATTAAGATGGATGGACGGATGAGATTAAATGAAGGATGGACGGCTCAGATTAAATCACTTAAACTATTATTTAAATATATATATTAAAATATTAAAATATTAAAAAATATATATATATATAAATATTAATTTAAATAAATTTGGGGATGAAAAATGGCGGGAAAGGTGAAATTGGGCCAAATAATGGCGGGAAAGTGTGGATTTGGGCCAAATAATGGCGGGAAGGTGGATGACCGACACGTGGCTGACAGGAAGGTATAGATGACTTGCAAGTGGCTGGATTTTGGTGTCTACAAAACCTATGCGAACGGATTTTATTTCACTTCTCCACACAAAACCTTAGCTTAACAAAATATATTCCCTTATTAATATGCAATTTGATTTATCTTAATACATCATCTCACAATTTTGCATTGGAGCTTTTTCAAAAACATTGGTCGCCAAGGGTTTATAATATTTAATAAATATTATAATACTTTCTTTTGAACCAATAGCCTTTAAACCTTTATCCCAAGTGGCTTTTATTAAACCTTTGGCCCTCTTGCTTTTTGATATTAAACTTTTCCTTCTAAAGCCCTCTTAATCCTTTTTTTGTCCTTATAATATTTGCCTTGCTTTGTAATAAACCTTGTTATATGTGTCTTGAATACCATGATTTCTTTATCATCCAATTATAACTACCTCATGTAACTTTTGACATCAATGACAACTCAACTACTCAATATTTCCAACAAACTAGTGGTGCTTATTGACTTATAGAGATCTAGAGATTTGCATGGATTTATTAGCTACTATCTAAAATTTTTTGTTGCAAAAAAATAGTTCTTAGAATTTGAGAATCTTCCTACAATGGATAGAGAAGAATTTCATCTTCTATTGTCTATAATTCTATGTGCTTTCCTCGTGCAGGTATTAGTTCTTTGTTGCAGATAAATAGACATTGAAGAAAGAAGAGACTCAAGAAAAATAGTCCTATTGAAGATTGAAGAAAAAGGAGGTCCAAGAAATAAGGCCTCATTGGAGATTGGGGGCAGAATATTGAAGACACCCATCTACGTACAAGTACCAAAAAGTATCGTGAGACAAAAAAGAGCCACAAAACTTGTGTTTTCCCTAGAGCTACGTACAACAGCCAACAAGTATTGTGAGACAACAAAGATCCACGAAACAACAAGGTTAAAATCACCAAAGCACCATTTGCAAGGGCCAAGGTTATTCGACCATTGGAGATTGGAAAATGCAGTGCCAACTTGAAACACCAACCAACAACATCAACCAACATAAATTAGAGGTGTCATTCACAACAAAGGAAGTCAGGTGCAACATCGAGCATTACTAAGTGAAGAGGAGTGAACTAGCATTATAGAGGAGCTTATCAACTAAATTAGAACAAAGGAGCCACATAGAGAAGAGACAACACGTGAAAGAGCATTACAAAGTAAAGGATAGTGCCACACAGAGAAGAGATAGTGCATGAAGGAGCATTACAAAGGATAGTGCCACGTAGAATAAGTGTTACAAAGTATAGTGCCATGTAGAAGGAGCATTACAAAGTAAATAATATTGCCATGTAGAAGGAGCGTTATAAAGTAAATAATAGAACCACGTAGAGAAGAGCTAGTGTCTTTCCAAGCAAAGAGGAGTGAAGGAGCATTAACACCATGTAGAAGAGAGACAACATGTTACCAAGAAAAGGGGAGTGAAGGAATGTTATAGAGAAGAGAATCATCACCACTTGGAAGAACAAGGAGGTGAAGAGTTACACTGCCAAGTGTCACAGTGTAGAAGACAACTCCAAGGGAAGATAAAATATTTTCTTTGCATGAGTGACAAGTCTCACAAACCATTCATGCAATAAGAAGGTAATGCAAGTGAAGGCAACGAAGCATAGTCAAAGGTGAGTGAAACCAACAACACGAGGAAGCCATTCAATGTCGTAGAAGGCACCAAAAAGAGAGAGCATTGAATATTTTAAGAGAAGCATCATATTTCATTGAAGATAGAGAAGCAAACAACACCTTAATTTGAGTGCAAAGTGCAAGTTGCAGAGAAGTCAAGGAGAAGTAGACCTCATACACAACACATGCCATAGTCAAGAAGGTATTTAAAATTATTTAAATTAACTTGCAATTTTATAAAGGCAAAGGAGAAATAAGGAACACTAATGCTAAGGTTAAACCTAGTTAATATTTTATGATTGAGAATAATTAGATAAATGGAGGTATAAGGAATTGCAGTGATATACTATTAACTTAGATGAATTATTGAAAGAATTAAAAGACTTTTTGAAGAAAGAGAGATTTGATTGGAAAACATTTGGCATTACTTTATTCAAGCATAAGAAATATTTACAAATAAATTAATTTGGAGGAAAAAGGAATTCTACATAAAAATTGAAAATTTAATTTGCAAATATTCATATCTTCTAAATTTTTAATTAGGGAGATATAAGGAGTTCAACATCAATATATATTACTAAAATTTAGAAACTATACTATTGAGAATTGAAAGATACAAGAAACAAAACATAGAGCTATTAAAATTTTGGAAAACTACATTGGAATAGTCTCTTGATCAAATTAATGAGACATAAGGATTCTAACTTAAAGGTCTTGAAAATAAAGAACCTTATCAAAATTGAAATTGCATCAAAATTATCTTTAGCTTTCCATTTATGAAATTCTTGTGAAAGCACGAGGATACGGAAACAAAAAGGAATATGCCAAGCACGATGCGTGTAAAACCAAACTTAACGCTAAAAGCCTATATATTGAAAAATGCATGAAAGGAAAGAACATAGATGAATCGACACAAGATAAAAGCAATATGAAATATGGCCTTCTTTATTGATATGCTTTCAAAGTCGTGTTACAATACGTCTCCTTCCTTTTTAGGGGATAGGAGCGTCAAATATGTTTCTTGTCACATCCATGGATAGCAATCCTTCTTCCGCGTGCCCACATGTAAGATGGGCGGACCAAAATGTCATCGCCGCTTGTGTATATGATTGTTGACTCCTTCCTGCTCCTCCGATGTCGAAGACCTACGTTCAAAGAAATAGAAAATATTAGTAGCACCTGCAGATAGAATAAAACATGTATTTCCCAAGGCCTACTGTTAGTGTATGCATGAAAATATTAAAACGATAACCAAATGACCTCAGATCGACCTAAAAATTTAACAGAAGCATGAATATGTTACCAGGAGGCCACTGCAAAAAGAACAGTCGAGAAATTCCTCACAGATTTGTATTCGCTCCGGGGTGGGACGAATAAACCTGCAATAAATTGTCAGAAAGCACCCTCTTCAATGTCCTACCTAGGAAGCTCCAAATGACCTGCAAAGTTGGGGTTAGCTAATTGGGGGTGTTTTGGGAAGACCCAAATGGTCAGATTTCTCCAATTTGGCCTCTAGCACCCATATTTTGATGATGGCATCTGCAAGTTAGTAAAGGCGAGAAATGATAAAAACCTGGTCAAAAATGCTCAGAATGAAGTGAAATTTAAACTACAGCCTATTTAAATAACCTAGAATAAGATGCAAAAGAAAAATCAGAGAAATCTATCACAGATTTCTAATCACTCCGGGGTGGGGCGATTAGGGTCTGCGATAGCTTGGGGGCGCCTCGGGGCAGAACGCCCACCGTTTGGGACTCTGTTTCGGCACCAATCCACTTGGGATGGGTCCAAAACTTCTTATGGGGTGTTGTCAACAAATTTTGTGGGATATTGTGGCCAAAAATTGGGTTTTGGGTCCGGATTCGTGCTTCCAATAATCACCCAATAACCTCCCTTTCGAATGAGAGATTAAGGATGTGAAAGGCACAAATCGCAAGTAGGTATGTAAATTGGCAGCACTTCGTTGCTCAAATGCTCCTTCTCTCTATATCTTTTGGGTGAGAAAACTCACCAATTTATAGACCTAGGGTCTCTCTGTTTGAATTGCGCATGCGAGGGCGCCACTTGAGTTGTTTGTCCTATTTTGAGAGAAAAGATAATTCCCTGATTTAGAATCTCCTTGCATGAGGTCTCTAAAATAAAGACATGCATGACTGAAGTCTCTCTTCTTGATTTGGAGCCGTTCCTCGCAATTGCATGGCCTGAAGCTTCAGTTAACTGGCGGACTTGTCGAGGTTTGACTTTTTTCCAGTCAAACTTGCTATTCGCCTCACCCTGGGGCGAATGCTGATATTCGTCCCTGGGTGGGACGAATGCCAATTTGTATTCATCCCTGGGTGGGACGAGCAGAGAGCAAGGTGCCAAAAAGGTGCCAAATTGACCTCTGACCTCCAAAACTACTTTTGGGAGTGGTTAGGACCACTTTTTAACCTCTGGGGGCTGCCCTAGGGGCTGTGTGTGTCAATGCGATCAGCGCTTGTTGTCACATAATCGGATTGGTGCTGTTTTGGTGTCTACAGATGCCCCTTTTTGGGAAGCGTTGTGCAAGGCACAACATCGAGCAAAAATAGATAACCAAAGCACTAATGATTAGGGTTTCTCAGTAACCTAACCAACTCTTGATGCCCCAAGTATGGAAAGGGCACGCATTCTTGAATCCTTGCTTCTGACGAGCTAAGGAACTTAATTCAAGTGTTAACCTTTTTAGGTGAGGTGTTACTTGAGCTTGGACATTGATCAGTCATGAATAGGCAAAGGGCGCAACCTTTTGTCTATGGGAACCTTGAGTTCATGATTCATGAATGCCAAGTGTTTGATCAGCTTGTGATTATTGCTTGTTTGCTGCCCCAAGCAGGGGCACGATTGTCTTTGTCAATGATCCTTTGAATGCGTGTCATTTCCTTGATTGGGTATGTCTTTGTTGATTGGTGACTAAGTGTGACTACCCCCTCAAGCGACGAATCGATGAGGGAATGACCGACATGAGAAAAGTGACGAGTCGCTTGACCCAAGATGACTTAGGTAAGGGTGCCTTCAGTTGTTTACCATTGAATGCGAAAGCAGTTTCCGAACATTCTGACCTATTTTTGGTGGGTGTGAACCCTTTTTGTGACGCATTTTGGAGCTGAAATTGTCAAAAATCCGTCCTCCCGTGGAGCGGTCCGGCTATGATAGCCTTCTTAGGGAGTAGGATAGTGATAATTTGTAACCCCAACGTCTATTTTGGATGCCAAGAATGTCAGGCGCAAAGGCGCCTTCGTTCGGCAATGTTATTGCTATTTTTGGTTGGGTTTTGACCCTTTTGGTGACGTCGTTTGGGGATGAAATTCTCGAAAATCCGTCCTCCCGTGGAGCGGTCCGGCTATGGTAGCCTTCTTAGGGAGTAGGATAGTGAGGATTTGTGACCCCGACATCTATTTTGCATGCCCGAAATGTCAAGTGCCAAAGCACTCTCATCGGACACTTTATTGCTTGTTTTGGTGCATTTTTGTGCAGTTTTTTATGATGATGTATGCATGTGGTATTATGAATGCGATGTTTCTAATTATATGATGTATGCATATGGAATGAATGAAATGATTTGTTGATAACTTGTCGATGGCACCATAGACTGTACAAGATTGACTGGCTTGTTGTACTTATGGGATGACTTTGTGGAATGACTTTGCATGTGAAAACTTTGTTTTTGTATTTTGCATATTTTTTGATGGTGATGTACGTAATGAAATGTACCAGTTGTTTTAAAATGTAGTTAAGATTTTTTGAGATTCAGATATTTTAACTAACTAGCCAAGACTGTACATTTATCTCACAAGACTTTTGAACAAGGTATAAATCCGACTTGAGTTTAACCAAGTTATTTCACATCCCTGTGTGTGCAATTGAGTTCGTTTATGTGGTATTTGTCAGGATACCGCCAGTCCAGATAGGCTATCAACCAAACCTATACTGAGGATCACCTAATTAGCTCCACTAACTCCATTGTTGTATTTAGTAAGATTAATCCATGAGACAATCTAAGGTACCATAAGCTAGCTCATCCACATGCAAACATTGGTCTGTTCACATGCAAAGCTAATGTGATAGACATATCGTCATGCGGTTAGGATACCGCCATTGCCAGGTAGGTTGTCCACCAAACCCGTAATGAGGATCACCTAGATGGTTTTTGAATGCTGAGAATTCTAGGGATTCAAGTTCAGGTTGTTTGTTTGCTCAATGGTTTAGGATACTTGCTCGTATACATAGTGATGAAAATCACTGTTTATTTTTCTCTTTTGTTTTTCTTTTTGAGCAAGGATTTTGAATAGTGGTGATAACCACTGTTATTTGATTTTGTATTTTGAGCTTTGTAAGGTTGAGCTTGTAAGTTTGTGGCTTATGAATGGCCTTGATCCTTTTGGCCTTGGGGATGACTACCCATCCTTGTTCAGGGGACGTGTAGTATGAATCCTTACGACTTTGGGAACCAAAGGGGATGATGGAGATTATGAAGTAAGGGCATTGATCTTTTAGGCCTTGGGGATGACTACCCATCCTGTTCAGGGACGTGTAGTATGAATCCTTACAACTTTGAGACCAAAGGTGATTGGAGATGGTCGTGATGATGGCTTGTGGGAATTTTGTTTTTGAATGGCATCGATCCTTTGAGGTCTTGGGGATGACTACCCATCCTTGGCAGGGACGTGTAGTATGAATCCTTACAACTTTGGGGACCAATGGTGATTGGGATTTTTGGTAGTGGTGAAAACCACTATTTATTAGGGGGAATTGATGGGGAAGAGCTCGTCCTTTTGTCAATTCTCAGCACTCTTGAACCATTCGCACAGGGGGATGAACAAGGCTAATCTTTCACCTATGGTACCCTAGACTGCTTTGTAGGTTTCTCTTGCATTCACACAACTTAGGAATTATTTTATGTGTTTTAACTTGTGTAGGGATGTTACGTAACGAGGCGTGATCCAAGTAAAACTTTCCCTTGTAAAATCTGTTTAACTTTGTATAGTTTTTGGCTAGCAATTTAAAGACAACTGAATGACGAAAACCCTATATACATTAGGAGACAATTGACTATGCTAAAAATGGTGATGGTGTTATTCTGGATGTATGCGTTTATAAAATGGATTTGATGTGGAAAATGATGGAATTGCCAAGTAATGACAGTCTATGGTGCTTTTGACTTGTATGACCTAGCAAATATGCAATGTATGGATGTGATGCCTAATGCAACCTATATTTTTGTATTTTGATTTTTTACGAGTATGCATGGAATTGAAATGCAATTTTTTTTTTTATTTTTGATGATTTTATTGTTTTTGTTTGTTTTTGAATATTTATTTTGACCAAGCGGTTATGGTAACCCTTGGAGATTTTGGTGTTGACCAAAGGGTTTATGGATACCTTTGGGGCATTTTTGGGGTTGACCAAGCGATTGTGGGAATCCTTGGAGCTTTTGGTTTGACCAAAGGGTTTATGGATACCTTTGGGGCATTTTGGGTTGACCAAGCGATTGTGAGAATCCTTGGAGATTTTGGGTTGACCAAAGGGGGTATGGGGACCCCGGGGGGGTTTGGGGGTGACCAAGGGGTTGAGGGATACCTTTGGAGCATTTTGGTTGGACTATGGCTCTCTAGATGTGGAATGGCCTCAAATGACTGATGTTCAAGGGTTCTAGCTCCTTGATTCCTTCAAGAGAGGTGAGCCGGTATGTTCCAGGTCCTATTCTACTATCAATCACATAAGGACCTAACCAGTTTGCCATGAACTTGTCCCTTAGATGGGATGACAAATTAGAATTCTGTTGGTTCTCTTTTAAGACCAAGTCACCAACCTAAAATTCCCTTAGGTGGACCTTCATGTTGTATGCTTTCTTAAGTCACTCTTGATAGATACACAAATGCTCGAGAGCATTGATGCATCGTTCATCGAGCAACGTCAGTTGGTCTAACCGGGCCTGCCGCGCAGTGTCATCATCGATGAACTCTTGCATTGAAATGCGTGAGGAAGGGATTTCCAACTCAAGAGGCATGACTGCCTCAGAGCCATACACCAACGAAAATAGAGTTGCCCCGATGGGCGTCCGAATGCTAGTGCGATAAGCCCATAGGGCAAGCGGGATCTGAATGTGCCAATCCTTATGACTGTCTGCGACGGTCTTTTTGAGGATGGCAACTAGCATTTTGTTTGACGCCTCTGCTTGCCCATTTGCTTGCGGATAATAGGGTGTTGAAAAACTGTGCTGAATTTTGTACTTTGTGGTCAAAGCACGCACATATTTATTCTTGAATGGCGTCCCATTATCCGAAAGGATCTTGGATGGAATACCAAAATGACATATGATGTTATGCAAAATAAACTCCGCAATGCGGGTTCCAGTCGTAGAGGTTAGCGAAATTGCTTCCACCCACTTGGTGAAGTACTCTGTGGCCGTTATGATGAACGTGTGATGACCCGACGACGCAGGGGAGATCTTTCCGATTAGATCGAAGCCCCACTACAAAAAAGGCCAAGCCGATTGGATCGGTTGCAAGGCCTGAGAAGGTACGTGTGTCAAATTAGCATGGTGTTGACACTTCACGCACTTCTTTACATATGCGCAACAATCTCGCTCTAAAGATGGCCAATAATAGCCCATGCGAAGAATGCGCTTTGCGATGGCCATACCGCTGAAGTGGCCACCACATGTACCATCGTGTGCTTGGGTGATCGCCCAAGCGGACTCTTGCTGGTCCAAGCAACGGAGGAGGATTCCTTCATAGCTCCGATGATACAAAATGTCTCCTAACAAGACATGTTTTGCCGCTTTCTATTTAAATGATCTTTTCGTGGCTTGTGTCAATCCAAGTGGGAGGTTACCTAACTTGAGGTAATCCCTAATGGGTGTGTACCAATCCTGCTGATCAGAAACCTCGATGGTATGAATGGCCAATCCCTCTTGAAGTTCATCCCTAGCAAAAGCTGAGCGGGAAAGAACTTGTAAAAATAGCGTTGTGTTGCTATTAAGAGGGGTCGGGGAGAACAAGGACCCCCAGTTGGCTCGAGTCAAACAATCATGGATTCGAGAGAACCTATCCTGAGATGGTTCAATCTGGATCAGGTGGATTCCTGGCGTTAGGTCAGAGCTTGCACGCTCCATCATGGATTGCGATAATGTTTTGACCTGAATGGTTGTCATCTCACCGGAAGGGTCTTGCGGGATTAGTGACCCCAAGGAGGCCATAGTATCTGCAAAATGATTCGATGATCGAGGGAGTGCCTCGATGTCATACCATTCAAGTTGTGCCAGGAATTTGTCCACAAGGGCTTTGTAGGCCTACAGAACCGGACATTTACATTGGAATATCCCCTTTACTTGATTGACAATTAACAACGAATCACCAAAGATGTTTAAACGTTTAATGTTCATGGTGATTGTTGTCTGAAGACCTATGAGCAAGGCTTCGTATTCTGCATTGTTGTTGGTGCACGAGAAGTCTAATTTAAATGACAGAGGCATTGGAGCCCCTTGTGGAGTGAAGAATACAATTCCCGTGCCACCTCCTTGCTCACATTTAGAACCATCGAAGAATAGGGTCATGTCAGCCTGTGACTCAGGCTCATCAAAATCTGGCGATTCTGAAACATGAAAAACCCCATCATCCGATAGTTCTACGGTCAGAGGCTGATCGTCTTCAAGAGGAGCCTCTGCCAGTTGATCGGCGATGACTTGACCTTTTATGGATTTTTGTCCAATGAATTCTATGTCAAACTCCATCAACAACATGATCCATTTCACCGTGCGGCTACTATGATAAGTACGACTCATCATGTATCGCAATGGATTCTCCTTAGACACAACATACGTCGTATTGTTGAGCATGTAGTGGCATAGCTTTTTGGTAGCAAACACCACTGCCAAGCAGAGCTTCTCAACGTATGCATAGTTAAGTTCATAATCGACCAGGGTGCGGCTAAGATAGTAAGTAGCCTGTTCTTTGTGTAGTTCATTTTTCTTGGGACAGCATGGCACCCGAGTGCCACCTCGATAGCCGAGATGTATAAGTAGAATGACACTCCTGGTCTAGGTGGTGCCAATACCGGTGGCGAAGCCAAGTATTGTTTAATGTCATCAAAGGCTGACTGGCACTCGTCATCCCAGTGAAATGTTACCCCCTTGTGCAATAATTTATTCATGGGTCGGCACTTGTCAGATAGCTGCGCTATGAAGCGCTTGATTGACGCGACCTTTCCCTACAGACTTCTGAGCTGCTTGATGGTAGTTGGGGGAAGCATTTCAAGGATTGCCTTGACTTTGTGTGGGTCTACCTCAATTCCTCGTTTGGAGACTATGTAACCCAAGAGCTTTCCAGATGTGATGCCAAATACGCACTTCTTGGGGTTTAGTCTGACTTTATGTTCCATGAGGCGATCGAGGATCTTGCTTAAGTCATCGAGATGATCTCGGCACAAAAGAGATTTGGCCAACAAATCATCCATGTAATCTTCCAAAGTTTTGTGCATGTAATCATGGAAGATGTACGTCATGGCACGTTGGTAGGTGGCGCCAACATTTTTAAGGCCAAAAGGCATGACCTTATAACAAAATGTCCCCCAAGGCATTGTGAACGCCATTTTTAGTTGGTCCTCGGGATTGATACGAATTTGATTGTATCCCGAGAAACCATCCATGAGGGAAAGCATTTCATGGCCCGCTGTAGCGTCTACCAATGCGTCGATGCTTGGCAAGGGAAAATCATCCTTAGGACTCGCTTTGTTTAGATCTCAAAAATCGGTGCATATGCGAATCCTCCCATCGGGATTTTTGATGGGAACCATGTTAGACAACCATGGTGGGTAATCCACGCAGATGACAAACTGTGCATCCAACAACTTTTGTAGCTCATATTTGACCATTAAGGCCACTGTTGGGTGCATCTTACGTAGTTTTTGCTTTACTGGCTTGACTGTCGGATCAAGCGTTAGATTATGCATGACTAGCTACGGGTCTAGTCCCGACATGTCTTTGTATGACCATGCAAAAACCTCCTTCTTCTCTTTGAGAAGGGCAATGTAGTCGGCTTGCTCTTCGAGGGATAGACTTACCCCAGCCTTGATGATTTGCAAATTCATTGGATCTGAGCCGATGTCTACGTCAGTCGTCTCCTCGATCGACATGTGGGACCCGTCCTCCAACTGGTGTGGAGTTGGGATCAAGTGGATATCATTTGCTGAATTTAGATCATCGTTCGGAACGTCAGGTTCCTCTTCAACATGGAAGACATCCTGAGTCTATCCTGGGGTGAAATGGAACATCCCACCACAAGGCCAGTACTCTGATGGGGATGGCGGTGTGTCAGCGCGATCCCAGTCTATAGCATCTAGGTCTAGATGCAATGACCATGTCGGGTCGACTGGATCATGGATGGGGCGGTTAAATCAATGGAGATCATGTTGATGAAATGATTATGGTCTCCATTACCATGGGTATGACTGCTCGGACATCCTAGATGATATTTGTGCTCCGGATCTGGCTCTGTGGGTACTGGCACAAATGGATCAGCCCTATGCATGGATAAAAAGATAGGGTCCACCCTAGGCACTGATGGTTGTATAGGGTCTCCAAGCGAAAGATGCTCTCTGTATACCTGGAGTGGCGGGTGCAATAATTGCTATAACTACGCCGGGTTGAGGTGCCACCTATGCCTTGGCCCTATGTGTAACTGTTCAAACATGTCATCTATGTCCAAGGGATATTGTTGTTGTCGCATATGATTGAGATAAGCCATCTCAGTTTCATCTTCATAATCACTGTCGGAGATCCAAAGGCCTTCGTTGGCTCCAATAGCTTTTTGCGACATATGAGGCTCATCTTGCTCGAGCAAATTAATGTGGTCCCATCGAGGTTGTTCCGCTCTCTGCGGGGGACCTGATTCTCTTGAGGTGGCATATGCTCAATTGGAGCATCCAAAGGGAACATTGTCAGGAAGCTCTCCTGATAATCATCCATGGGATGTACTTGTGAATGATTGCTATCAGACTCGAAAGGATCCCAAGGTGCTACCTCGTATTCCGACTCATCTTCTGAAGACCCTTCTTGGTCTTGTCCATATCCCTCTTGTAGGTGAGTCCTCGAATTTTCTCCCTTTTCGGCCGAAGGGAAAGGGTTGTTATGGTCAACAAGGTTGGTTGTTAGCAATGGGAGATAATCCCCCAATGTATATGTTGTGTTAGGATTGGCATATGGATCTAATGCCAACCCATCCTTGTTGCCTATCCCTAGGCCTTGCATGTTCTCTACCAAGATGTCTAGGGGCAGGGGTGGTTGAACCCTACTCCCGACTTGTCATACGACATTTGATATCTCGGTTGGCAAAGAACACGCACTCCTTGCTCATACCCGCCCAACCCATATCCATGCCAATTGCATTGGCCAAGATATCTCAAAGCGAAGTCAGGGTTGGATAGATAGTTGACATCCTCTAGAAAGGGCTCTTCATCTTCATCTTCTTGCATACAAGTCTCAATGCCATTATCCAGGCCCCCATAAACAAAGTTTGTCTGATTGGGTGGGTAGCCTAGAGGAACCACAGAGCCGATGGGGAGTCGAGGTCTCCCCATGTCCTGCATGGACTCAAGTGTGGGTGTTGCTACAATGTTCCTCACTAGATACTCCCCCAAGCCCGTGTTGGCCATCTCAACGGTGACCGTTGGTGGTTGAGGGGAAGCGAATGGGAGTCCTTCCTGAGTCCACTCCATGTGGGGTGAACTAGGCATCTCGACTTCCATTCTGCTAGGCATCTCTTCGGTAGAGATGGTTGAGACTAGGGGTGGTTCCTCTTCTAGGGGTTTCTTTCCCTTGTCCTTTGGTGTGGCCACCGTAGGTGGCATTGTTGTTGAAGGACCAGATGAGGAAGATGGACCCGACTGGGGATTCGATGGACTCGACAATGGGGATGCCTACGGAATCGGACCCTGGTTAGATGGATTCAACTAAAAATCCAAATGTGTTGATGGAAGGGTCGATTGCGGCATGAATTGCACCGTATTGCAGTACTTGAAAGGCTCTAAGTCTATCGGGACTACATGCACCTGTCCTTCAAATGTATACTTTAGGCACTGATGAGCTATTGAAGGGACACACTTCATGTCCCTGATCCAAGGCCAGCCCAGCAAGATATTATAAGCCATCTCACCTTCCAAGATGTGGCACAATGTATGAATAGTCTTTTGTCCCACTTGGATGGGTAGGACAATTGTGCCAACCGTCGAGCATATTGCATCATTGAATGCTC
This sequence comes from Wollemia nobilis, assembly GCA_028583015.1. Classification (NCBI taxonomy): domain Eukaryota; kingdom Viridiplantae; phylum Streptophyta; class Pinopsida; order Araucariales; family Araucariaceae; genus Wollemia; species Wollemia nobilis. The sequence continues at coordinate 2,154,873 of JAQPPZ010017175.1, read as the reverse complement.
GTAGTGTATAGGTGGAGGCCATGATGTGAGATGCCGACAACTTCAGATGTTTCAATGCTACTGTTGTGATGATATTACTGGATGAGCCAGTGTCCACCAACACCCTTTTATACGGAATCCCGTTGACCCATGCAATAACGTGCAAGGGTGGATCCGCCACATCACCAGTCACTGATTTCAATTCATCTTCTCTAAAGGTGATGACTGGTTCTGTACATTGTTTTACATGTCCCATGAAGTTGTTGAAAGAGTTTGCTTCATGGGGCTGCAGCTCGATGGCTTTTAATATCTCCATTAGAGCCTCCCGATGGGGCGCTGATTGTTGAATGAGCTCGTATATGGAGAGCCTAGCCGACGTGGTCCTTAGACTTTGGGTAAGTCTAGTCCGAATCGTGGCCACTGGTCTAGGCGGGGGAGGTTGCGTAGGGTGTTGTTGAGGTTGTGACGTCGATGGAACTTCTCCAGTGGCCACCGCAGGGGCAGCTCCTTGATACCTCTTGTTCCTAGTCACGATGCTTATCATCCCTACATACCCCTGCATGGGGCAATTTTGTTGCACCTCATTGACTTGAAGGGGTTTTGCCTGCGCATCATGGGCAGGCAAGGGGTCTCTAAAGACTCCCATATGTTGGTTGTTTGGTGCTACGGGGTTGTCCACCACCAATGTCTTATTGTCGATTAGGTCTTGTACCAAACCTTTGAATTTCCAACATGCATTAAGGTCATGTCCCTTCCGTCTATGGAACCTATAGTACAAGTCCTCCCGGTACCCCTTAGGCTTCGGTGCATTGGGGTCTATAGTTTGAATCTCTGGCAGGTTGATCAAGTTCGTCATTGACAAGCGGTCAAATAGGGAGTCTCTGGACTCTGTGTAAGGTGTAAATTGTCGCCTAGGGTGATGCTACTGATTTTGTTCCTGCCTCTGGTTTTCTCTATCATAATTGTTAGGAGGCACCACCTGATAGTTAGCCTTTTGAGGTTGTGTTGCTTGTGCAGGCTTAGGGACGTTGATAGCAACCTGATTGACCATAGCGGGTTTCTGTTGCATGGTCCCTATTTTGGTGTTCTTGGTCCATTCTTTCTTCTTAGGTTTGGCGATCTCGCCATCCTGTATCTTGATCTCCTCAATGATTCTGGCTTGTGCCAGAGCTTCCTCTAAAGTGGCATATTGCTGTAGCTACAATAGCATGGAGATCGATCTCAAACAGCTCTTTGAGAACATCTGAGTCAGGTCGGACATGGGAGGGAGGTAGGGCAGCTTTGAAAGAAGTGTCCTCCATCGGTTCCCATATGCCACCATGGTCTCTTCCTCATACTTCCTGAGGCTAGCTAGGTCACTTAATGACACCTTTTTCTTGGTGTTGAAGGTGAAGCATTCGAGGAACGCGTCCACTAGATGATCCAAGTTACTGATGCTATGTTTTGGCAACTGAGTGAACCAATCCGAGGTAGGGCCTACGAATGTGGTTATAAATGTTCTTAGTAACAAAGCATCATTGTCCTGAATGCCAAAGCACTGGCTCAGGAATCTAGTCACATGCTCTTGGGCATCCTCCTCCCCTCTAAAGAGTGCCAACTAGGGCAGTTTAAAGTGTTCAGGGTATGGAGGTGCTAGCACTGACGGATGCACAGGATGACTACGGAGTTGGCGTAAAGTGGGATTTTGGGGCCCAGAAGTCTTGATCTCCATAGATTCTAAGCGCTCTAGCAATGCTTTATATGCATCGAAGGATTTGATTTCTTCCTCCTTAGTTTGCTCCCACTGTGGGTTGCGGGGAACTTGAGGCCTATGGAGGGGTGGGCTGGATAGCAACCCCTCTGCCTTGGTAGGGCATTTCAGCCCGCTCTTCTTCTTGTTCATACTCCTCATAAGCTTCTTGAGGAGTGCCTGGCCGAGACCTATAAACATGGGTGGGTGCCCACGGAGGGTGCCCATCATTGTTTCTGGGAGTGGCCTCCCGCTCAGGTCTAGGAGGTCTTGGAGGTAGTACTTGATGAGGTCGTGGAGACCTGTCTCGCACCAAGGGGTTATGCCTCTCATACACTTCTACTTTATGTGTGCGAGGAGTTGGGACCTTCTCAGGCACATTGTTATGAAGCAATTCGGTTGTCTGATGCTGAATGCACTCTTTGCTAAGGTGACACAGATGCTCTAACTATTGTTGATCTTGCCTGAGCTACGTGATTTGCGCTTGGCGGGCGACATGTCTGGCAAATGCCAAGTCAATTTGTTTCATCGTCTCTTGTTTAGGAAGCCTAGATGCCTCTCCTACATGTCTATCTCGGTCATGGTGATCCGAGACCCCTATGGGTTGCTTCCCTCTGTCGAGGTTAGCGACATTTACCTGAGGCTCCAGCCTCAATGGGTGATCCTGATACATAGCGGGTGTGGAGGTGCATCGTTCCCATGCTGTGTACTGCTCTTGAGGAACATAGTAGTCTTCCTCGTACTCCCTTTCATATGCATAAAAGGTGCGGGCAGAATTGTCTTGCCCTGTCTGGAGAGCCTGATACTCTGGATATTGTCTAGTGTTTCTAACAGTAATACGGGGTAGAGGAGGGATGACAAAATCATGTGGCCCCTCCTTCTGGACCCTCTGTTGTTCTAGCACTTCATCACTAGGCCACTCATAACGAGCTTCTAAGGGAGGTCTCCTATCTATGTTGAGTGCTACGTGTAGGTTCTCCTCTTGAAAGGATCTATGCTGAGTGGGGGTGCCTCTCAAAGAGGTGCCTCTATAGTCCTATTCTATGATGGCATGATGTGGACTATCTTGGGTGCCTTGCCGCCAAGGCGGGATGACTAAGTCCTCAGGACTATATCGGAGGTGACTTGCCCCCCTTTGCACACTTTCTATAGTGCTTGCCCATGATTGGGCTCGGCTACGAGTGTACACCATGGTGATGTTCTCCTAAAGATGAGTAGATTTTTATCTTCTTTTAGGATTTCTTATGCTACACTTAAACAGAAAGGAAACACACAATCAACGCAATGGTTATCTCGTTTAAAGATTAAAAGTGTGCCCTAGAACCTGGTTTAGTGTGTTTTGATGTTTGTTTTGAAAGCTTTTTGGAAAGAACGTTTAAATGCAGTATGATGGCTCTTATGACTCCCAAAAAATGGTCGCCCCTTCGATATACCTTTGCCAGACCGATATACCAACCTCTCTATATACCCGCCCTTACGTGAGGGAAACTATTGGTACGTGAGAGCAGATGGTACGTGGAACATAGGCGGTATGGAAGGGGAATCACTCTGTTTATGACACCTACCATAGAAGACTTATCCTCATGCACTGGGAATCACCCCCGCTACACTTGGTCAGCTTTCATCAGGATTTACGTCTAGCAACAGTCGCGATCGGGGTTATGTATGCAGTATCTCAAGCCAAGGTGGTGATGAAATCCACCGTTGGTCTTGCTCAAGGGTTGGGGTTTTACGACCAACTCCTTGTTGTTTCAAATTACCACGTGGTGTGTGGGGTTCTTTTTAAGTTGCATAAATGAAGCAAACAAGCATTCAAACTCTCCTATGCAAGCAAATAACTAGAGAATCAAAAAAAGCAAAAAATTGACAGAAGGTGTTTAGGACCTCTACCTCTTCTCTGCCCAAATCGGATGTCTCTAAATTTTTGCTCTAAAATTGCATAGAGAGCTATTCATCTCGGGGTGAGATGAATAATAGATCTGTATTCATTCTAGGGTAGGATGAATTCCTATTCATCCCTGGATAAGATGAATTCTAGCTTTGTACTCATCATAGACTGAAATGAATAACAGTCCAACGTTTGAAAACTTGGTACCTGTAAGCAAAAACAAGCAACTTTGATCAAAAATTTAATCTTAAAAATCAAGGGACAGAGGTCCCACCATGATCACCACTGAAAGCACGAGGATACGAAAACAAAAAGGAATATGCCAAGCACGATGCGTGTAAAACCAAACTTAACGCTAAAAGCCTATATATTGAAAAATGCATGAAAGGAAAGAACATAGACGAATCGACACAAGATAAAAGTAGTATGAAATATAGCCTTCTTTATTGATATGCTTTCAAATTCATGTTACAATACGTCTCCTTCCTTTTTAGGGGATAGGAGCATCAAATATGTTTCTTATCACATCCATGGATAGCAATCCTTCTTCCGCGTGCCCACATGTAAGATGGGCGGACCAAAATGTCACCACCACTTGTGTATATGATTGTTTACTCCTTCCTGCTCCTCTCGATGTTGAAAAACCTACATTCAAAGAAATATAAAATATTAGTAGCACCTGCAGATAGAATAAAACATGTATTTCCCAAGGCCTACTGTTAGTGTATGCATGAAAATATTAAAACGATAACCAAATGATCTCAGATCGATCTAAAAATTTAATAGAAGCATGAATATGTTACCAAGAGGCCACTGCAAAAAGAATAGTCTAGAAATTCCTCACAGATTTGTATTCGCTCCGGGGTGGGACGAATAAACCTACAATAATTTGTCAGAAAGCACCCTCTTCAATGTCCTATCTAGGAAGCTCCAAATGACCTACAAAGTTGGGGTTAGCTAATTGGGGGTGTTTTGGGAAGACCCAGATGGTCATATTTCTCCAATTTGGCCTCTAGCACCCAGATTTTTATGATGCCATCTACAGATTAGTAAATGCGGGAAATGATAAAAACCTGGTCAAAATTGCTCATAATGAAGTGAAATTTAAACTACAACCTATTTAAATAACCTAGAATAAGATGCAAAAGAAAAATCAGAGAAATCTATCACATATTTCTAATCACTCCGGGGTGGGGCGATTAGGGCTGCGACAGCTTGGGGGGCGCCCGGGGGCAGAACGCCCATCGTTTGGGACTCTGTTTCGGCACCAATCCACTTGGGATGGGTCCAAAACTTCTTATGGGGTGTTGTCGACAAATTTTGTGGGATATTGTGGCCAAAAATTGGGTTTTGGGTCCGGATTCGTGCTTCCAATAATCACCCAATAACCTCCCTTTCGAATGAGAGATTAAGGATGTGAAAGGCACAAATCGCAAGTAGGTATGTAAATTGGCAGCACTTCATTGCTCAAATGCTCCTTCTCTCGTATATCTTTTGGGTGAGAAAACTCACCAATTTATAGACCTAGGGTCTCTCTGTTTGAATTGCGCATGCGAGGGCGCCACTTGAGTTGTTTGTCCTATTTTGAGAGAAAAGATAATTCCCCGATTTAGAATCTCCTTGCATGAGGTCTCTAAAATAAAGACATGCATGACTGAAGTCTCTCTTCTTGATTTGGAACCCGTTCCTCGCAATTGCATGGCCTAAAGCTTAAGTTAATTGGCGGACTTGTCGAGGTTTGACTTTTTGCCAGTCAAACTTGCTATTCGCCTCACCCTGGGGCGAATGCTGATATTCATCCCTGGGTGGGATGAATGCCAGTTTGTATTCATCCCTGGGTGGGACGAGCAGAGAGCAAGGTGCCAAAAAGGTGCCAAATTGACCTCTGACCTCCAAACCTGCTTTTGGGAGTGGTTAGGACCACTGTTTAACCTCTCGGGGCTGCCCTAGGGGCTGTGTGTGTCAATGCGATCAGCGCTTGTTGTCACATAATCGGATTGGTGCTGTTTTGGTGTCTACAGCTTGTCTTGAAGAATAGGAGTTGAACATTATATTAAAATTGTCATTAAAACATTAGGTAGATAAAAGGGATTCAACTCAAGGAAAACTTAGAAAGCTAAGCATACTATCAAATCCATATTAAAAAATATTTGGTAGATACAAAGTATTCTACAAAACTTGAGAATTAAAAATATCTTATCAAATTTGATCTTATACTCAAGATACTTGGGAGTTAAAAGGAATTCTACCTAGATATTTGAAAAATTAAACCCTTGTCAAAATCATTGATTGAACATTAGAATTTTTTGAGTTATCCTACAAATTTGAGAATTGAAAAGAGTTCATTTTGATCTCTAAATTAGGGAGTCATAAGGTAGAAAAATTCAATGACTTTGAAATATAAAATATTCTATCAAAACTATTCTCAATACATAACACTAGGGAGCTATAAGGAATTTCACTTCAAAGATTAAATTAGAAGAAGCATGGATGAAATAGTGAGAAATGCATTCAATAATGAAGAACTATTTCATGAATTGAAATTTTATTCACAAAACTTAATAGATACTTTTGATGGATACAAGTATTTGTCTACTAGTAAAAAAGAAATATTCTCATTGTTTCTCAAGGAAGCAAAAGAAGAAAATTTTATTGCGTTAATTGATTATCTTCATGAAGTACTTTTCAAAGCTTGTTGGAATACTCAAAACATAGTTATATTTACATCAGAAGAATGTTTGATGATATATCTATCATTAATTGTTTTTAAATTCTTTCAAAATATGAAATAAAATGAACATACAAGCAATGAAATACTGAATCCTAGCCAATACTATTGTGATGATATACTAACTCAACATGAAGAAGATATATCACTAGTAAAAATACAGAAATGAAGAAGAAGAAGAAGAAGAAAAAGGAATTGTGATAGAATAGAAAAGATGAAGATGAAAGAAAATACTTTCAATCTAAATACATATCAAAGTTAACTAAAGGAATAAGATGAAGATACTAATTATTTACTTGATTAGGATACAGTTAGAGAGTACAATGAAGAAAACAGATTCTAAAACCAAGACGAATACCATAACCAAATAATGTAATGAGAATAGTTTTGATAGCTTCCTAGTGTTATGTATTAATGTACATAGGGGTGTTGGAATATACTACATTATTGTGTACATGCTAATGTACCATATTGGGTATATATTTATATTAGGAGAGTGTCTTAGATTAGGGCTTGAGTATTTACTTTATGCAATGTAATAAATGCACAAGTATTATTAGAATGTGCAATGATGTAAATGTTCATGTTGTCCACATGTACATGAGTCTATAGAATAGTAATATGAAGAGTCATAGGAAGGTGGAAGGCCAAGAGTCACATCTCATTATATATAGGCCTTTGAGATATAGAGAATGAGAGGAGAGAGTATCATAAGATAGAGTAGAGTAGATACAATGTAGAACTTGTATGAAGCATGGAGCATTTGAGATCTCCACATTTTGTATGAAGTTCTTATTTTTGTGAGCTTTCATTAATGGCAGTTTTATGAGTTATTTCAAAAGTTTCTTATGTTATTTACATGTTTAGTATATTGCCATTATCATAGATTTAATATTACATTCTAATTTTAGTTCTTGTGGTTGCATTTCCTTAAATATATAGCATCAAAAGATAACATCTATCATTTTATAGCTTAAAAGAATTCATAAACCATATTATTTTTTCAGTTTCTGTTGTACATATTGATTCCATACTAATACAACATTCCCACTAATTCATCCAATTTCATCTATAATAATTCATAAACTTGATTAACATGTTTTTTAAATAATTATCCCAAGTTGGAAAGTAGTAGGAAAGGAAACAAATAAGGATGCTATGAATAATTTGTTAATTACATGAACTCTCTTATCAAGTTATGTACACTTTCAACTAGTATCCAATTCATTTTGAGTTTATAACTTTCATAAATCTTAAAAAACACTCTTATCTTACCATTCTTATAGAATCTTAGTGGGGTATATCATATTAATACAAGAAATATGACTTATATATAATTTAAAAGAAATATAATATTATGTTACTTTTTATTTGTAGCTAACCAATAATGATGCTCTTGAAGGTACCATATGTAATCAATAAAAATATATGCAATGAAGAAGATCAAGTTCCCTAATGATATGGGAAACTCATCAAGGAAAATATTGAATGCAAGGGAAAAATACAAACCCAAATTCAAGTTAAGGATATTTCTTTCATTTCTTGGTTAATAGCACTTGGGAGACCTTGAGTTAAATAATTCATATTTTGCCTTTAGGTTCCCTCCCTACTCCAATCCATAAATTAGATAACACTCATATATTAATAAGAAACTACTTATAGGCCTTTAAGATGCATTATAATAGCTATATAGGACCATCCAAATCCATTTATTTCACTTAGATTATATCAGTTTATTGTAATGAATATATTTGAAAAGCATCACTTTATTATCTACAACATGGATCTAAAGTTACTATCTCTATAGAAAAGTACTTACTATAGGTATTATCATTATAAATAAGTAAAACTTTATGAAACTCCATATATGGTTTCTATAGGTCTATTGGAGATATTTGGTTTTTTTATTAGATTTTAATTTAGGTTTGACATGAGCTTTGACCATTGATTGGTACTCTCATCAAGATGAAACTAAACAATATAATTGTATAAATAGAGAATAAAAAACAACCATTTGGGCATCATCTATCACTTATCATAATGAAGTAGTTGTATAGCTCAAAATAGTAATTAAATCCCTCTTCTACCACCCCTATCATTGAAATTCTATCATCATTATAATTGTGTCTTCTATAATCATCATAAGATGCTAGAAGGGATAATAGGTGATCTTCCATTATTACTTTGTATATTTTCAAATGGTATATCCCTATCATACTTACTAGTATTCCTCCTTATTAGATCCCTTACCTCAAGGTCATGGTATGGTGATACTAATAAAGTGTATTTAATAAAGCTTCCTTAAGTATCCCTCTCAAGGGAGCATCAATTGGAGAAAATCTCAAGAACAAGAAGTGAAAATCCAAGAACCAAGTCAAGATTAATTAAAAGAGGATAATATGACTTATTTATTTCCTCTATTATTATCTCTTTATTTTATTTACACTTAGATGACATTTATAATTAGTCTTATATTATGATTGCTTTATACTTATTATAGATATTGATATCATAGTTAAAATTTCACTAATTAGAAATTTGGTGTGTGTATGAATTATCACAAAAATCATCACCTTATTCTATCCACTTATCGTCTTTTAGATCACACCTAACCTTCTATGATTTTTACCCTTTTTTATTAAAGTTTTACTTATTTTAGCTTATACTAGTATTGGCTTAACTTATGGGGTGTAATATCATCCTAGGCTTGTACAAATTTAGTTAAAACATTTTAGTGAAGTTGATGTAATGTGAGTGGAGGAATATTTGCTATCTTCTAAGACCCCATTACTTATGGCCTCTTGGAATGCCAACCAAAAAAATATGGAAGATCAAGCCCATCAAAATAATGTTAATGATGAATATAAGATGAAGGGTCTAACTTTTTACTTAAATATAAAGACTTGAAATCTCCTCCTAAGTATGTCATGGAATTAATTAGAATAAATCTAAGTTTGTGGAATTGTTATATTGCTACTTTAAGAGAAAAGGTAAAAAAATAAATATAAAAAGATTACCAGAAAAAAGTTGTACAACCATAGTTGTGACAAGGAAAATTATCAAAGTGATACCCCTAAGTTAGTGATCAAGATATTGAATAATTATTATAAACTAATATCGTGTACTTTCCTTATAAGAGGAGAAAACAAGATTGATAAAAATTACAACTTTCAACATCAACACTTGGTATATGCATTAGACCATAGCTATCTGAATGAATCAAATACAATGGATATGATGTTTTCCATGCTATTCATTTTGGATATCCCTCTCTATGGTGTTTTTCCATTATGCAACCTTAACACACTTTACTTTTTACTTCTACAAGGCAATCCATGGACCATTCCTTTAACATTCAATAGATACAAGATTCAAGTTTTTGGGTGGCCATATTGTTAGTGCCATAACTAGTTTTTGTTCTCAATAATTTTTAGATTATATTACATCATTTAAGTCATGTAAATGTACCACCTTTGGTACATATCTAGAGTAGGATTTTACTTCAGAGTAAATTTAGTTAGTTGCTTCAAGTATTATAATAAATGCACAAGTGAAAATGTGCAATTTGTAATTATGCATGTAGTCCACATGTATATGAGTCCTAGGTAGAGTAAAGGTAAAGCAATCTATCTTTCTATATGAAGGTCTCATAGGTGTAGTAGAAAGAGATAGTGTAAAGCAAAAATTGACAACACCAAGATAACAATAAATAGAACCAAAAAACAACAATATTGCACAATGAAAAAATAATATTGATATTATTATGGTGGGAGCCTTGATCTCCAATGTTATAATAAAATGTGTACTGATACAATGGTCATAGTACAAGGGTTTAAAAACCCTTTTTTTACAAAAGAATATATGGTGTCTTTCTACGTCGTCTTTCGCTTCAAAAAAATTGTAGGTGGGCTTGAGTATCCCTACAGGACCACTTGAGCTACAAAAACCTTCAATAATAAAGTTCTTATACCTACAAACAAGTCAACAATAGAAAAGAGGTCAATAGCATATGTGAGGCTCCACTACATGAGACGCTCAGAATAATAAATCTGCTAAAAAAATCCTAACTGCAGTAATAGTAAAATGTAAGAAAATACAAGAAACAAAATATGTAAACAATAAATATTTTACCTTGTCATAAAATGTTGATCTATCTAGTCCACACTTCTATTTTTGTGATCTATAGTCATTCGAATGCCTACAAGCATTTGAGAGTTTATCGACGACAAGTTGAAAGGTTGGGAAATGCCCTAGAGCATTCTGGAAGGGCTTTGAATACCCTACAACATTCCTGGAATGCTCAACAATGTTCGAGGGATGATGGGATGTGTTCAAGGGTTTTTGCAAAGAGTACTGCAAAACTAGATCTGGTTTACAGGTGTTCAGGCGATGGAAAATAGTGGATATGAAAGCGGTGAGGATGGAGGATGTGAGGGAAATGTTAGGGTTTAGGGCAAAGATGGATGCAAGGGATATGATAACAAAACTACTTAATCGATCGATCGTTCCACTAGAATGCTTAACCTTCCTTCACAAAAGTGAATGATCTTCTATAACATGCCTTCCATATGCTAGGTTTTTGACGACACCAACGTGCGATCAAGATTAAAATATAATGGATGGCTAAGATTATAATCTTTGACATGTGATTTGGATCAAGTTAGATGGATGGCTAAGATTAGAACGTTAATGGGTGGATGTGATATATATATATTAAATATATAAAACATAAATAAAAAATATAAATAAAAAATGGATGATTGAGATTGGATGATGTGTATGGATGACAAGTGGCTAGGTTTTGGTGTCTACAGATGCTCCTTTTGTATCATATTGTGTGAAACACAATGCGGTGTAAAAATAAGAGACACATGGTTTGGATGAAGCAGGTTTCTTTCCTTGGAGCGCAAGAAGATCTTGAAGACAAAAAGAATATTGGTGTAGCTTACCCCCTCAATAGGTGAATAAGTGAGGTATGAAAATCACAAGCCAAGTGCCAGATTTGTGGGTGATAATGTGGGTGTAAATGTGGGTGTATGATGTATTATGTTTTTGCCCCAATAGATGCAAGGGGGTATTTGCCAATGTGAATGTTATGCATGATGTAAATATCATGAAAGTGATATAGATGATGATGCAATGATTTGTTTATGTTCTTGCCCTAATATAAAAGGGGTTTTTTCCAATTGTGGGTGATAGTGTGGATGTATTATATTTTTGCCCCAACATATGCAAGGGGTTTTTTGCCAATGTGGGTGATAGTGTAGATGTATTTAGTTTTTGACCCAACAAATGTAAGGGGGTTTTTGCCAATGTGGGTGATAATGTGGATGAAATGAATAATGTAAAAGATGTATTCTTATGTGGAAATTTAAAATCTAATTTGGTTACCCCAAGCCTAGGGTGATTCTGTGCTGTTGAAGAATATGCCTTCTGGCGTCATTGAAATGCAAAGGTTATGAAAATGCAAAATGACATAGGGAAATATAACCATTATAGTGACTATTGTGAATTACTTATACCAGGAACCAATCATACACTAACCCATATCCCCGATGACTATATGTGTAAAAGAGATGATGTAATGTAGAGTTGTCCGTGTTTTAAGCCCCACGAACAAGGCCATCAATGATAACTTTTGAGCAAATTATTCTAGGTATGGTCTCACTCTAAAAATGAGGGACCAAAAATATTTTAATTTCAAACAAGAGGATGTTAGATGATGTTATGGGCAACTATCCTTATGGTGATCTACTCATCCTATCGAATTGCATGGATAGTCAATCGTTGTAATCGCAAAGTGAATAGGATAGACCACTAAATACGAGGTTCACTCAAAAATGTGAGTGGTATTGGTAAATGTTGAATGGAAATGTAATGATGAATATAATTGATAAAGTGTAATAATGATGTATGATATGGAATGATGATATGAGCAAGTGTCCTTATGGTGATTTACCCATATTATCAAATTGCATGGATAACTAATCATTGCAATCACCAAGGGGATATAATAAACCACTGGATATGAGGTTCACTTGAAAATGTGAGTGAAATTAGAAAATGTTGAGTGAAAATGCAATAATGAATGTAATTGGTAAAGTGTAATAATGATGTGTGATGTGGAATTGTATGGAAATACGTTGATGAGTGAATTGGATGATTTTGTAAAATTTGGAATTGTTTTGGAGTGTTTTGAAGTAATTTTAGATATTTTTACAATTTTTGATCGCAAACAAGATTTAACCACCCAAATCAATCCATGTTATCACAAAATGTGATGGAATGATGTGATGAATGATTGTGATGATGAATGTGGTAGTTTTGTGAAATTTTGAAGCATTTTGAAGATTATAGAGCAATTTTGTGACTTTTGGTTGCAAACAAAAATTATACATCCAAAACTATTTGTGCTTTCATAAACCTGATGTGATGATGAAATGGATGTATAAATAGATTTTGGAGTGATTTTGTGGATGTAAGCTATATTTTTGGGACCTGTTGGTCTTTCTACAATATTTTGGAGCCATACGTCGATCAACGTCCGAGTTAAGCACAAATGTGGGTAAGCGTTTGTCACCTAGCAGATGTAGGGGAGCATTCAAATGCACCCTGTAAACACCCATGGGTATTTAAGTGCACCAGGAACAACTATAAGGGTGCTACATATGGAAAATTCGATTCGTTCTTGCATTTGTGAGTTCCAAAAGTAGCGTTTGAGGAGTGAGTGAGTGAAGTGTGTGGGAGTGTGAAGGAGTGTGGCAATGACGATATAGGAAGTGAATGAGATAGCAGGCATGGAGGCACTTTTGATTTATACAATGCATGTGATTTCAATGCAATTTTTTTGTTGTGTTGTTGCAATTGAGGATTTTGGAGGCTCAACACCGATTCTCACCCATAATACCAGAGGTGAGAAAAATATTGTAGAAGGTTAATTAGGATAAGTTGGAGGTTATGAAGTTGGATGGATTGATGTGGATTAATGTGGTGAGGGTAGATGAGGGGTATCTCTCAGCCTTGGATGAGAGATGGGATCCAGATAGGGGGATATTATAGCTCCCAACTAGAGAGATGAAAATGATACTAGAAGATGTGAACTACATTTTTTGAGTTCCAGTGGAGGGGTTGCGTGTCTAGGTTGGACATGATAAGGAGTATGAGATGAACTGAATATTTGAATATGGGTGGAGGAATGTGAGTGTGAGGGATGTAGGGATAAGGTACTTGGTGATGTATTCCAAGAAGCAATTGGAGGTATTGCTAACCTTAATCATGTTTTTTTGCCAATGTGGTGGTACCTAATAGCACCAAATATCAGTTTTCATGGAATATGATTAGGTTGGTGTATGACATGATCGATAAGCCTTGGGTGTATGCATGGGTACCTTATCTATGGGCTCATATGTATATGGAGTTGTATGAAGTGATGATGCAAGGGCAAAATGGGTTGGGCTATAGTGTGCTATTGTAATGCTGGGGATGGGAGCACTTCAGTGTGGCTTGTGCTGTGGGATTGCCATGCGAGGAGTGGGAGAGGGATCAACCCTATATTTTGAGATGGCATATTTTTGAGGAGGTTCATCTAAGTCATCCTGGTCATAATGACTAGGAGTATAGAGATTTATGGGTAGGGTTGACACCTGATTAGGTGTATTGGAGGTTGTGGTAAGAGGCTAGGTGGACCAATGATGGGGAGCAGTTATGGAGGACTCGGTAAGCTAGATGGGTGGTTGGGTGACATGGGAGTGAGGTGGAACTGATCCAGTTCTTACATATGTTGTGGTAGTTTAGGTTGAGGTAAGTAGTACTTGAGGCTCCTATGCTCTATAGGCATCGATCAGGTGATTCGAGCCCACCTTGTGTGGAGTAGTGGGTGGACTATGGGGATGATGAGGAGATGGAGATCCCCGATGTGGATAATATCGAGACCATGATAGAGTATGATGTATGGTTTTCTTCACAAATACCATGGGTAATAAGTTAGGTTGTTGAGAAGGGCAACAAAGATGATGGGGAGGCAACATTAGAGGAAGTAAAGGAGGCCTCCTGACATTAGAGACATCATTGATCCAGTAGAGGGAAGCAGGTGAGGTATGTAGTAGAGCAGCCTCCAAGGATTGGAGGGGATGATTGTGGGCATAATTATATGGATGAGGTTTCTAAGAGACCTCTTGATAAGAGTGAGGAGGAGTGGGCTAGGCTCGAGGTAGAGCAGGACCAGTTCTAGCAGATGGTTGTAGAGCGGGATGTAGTGATGGCTTAGTTGCAGATGAAGTTGGATGCTTAGATGGTGATAGGTGGAGGTGACGATGTGATAGTAAGACTCTAGGTAGAGCTAAGGTAGAGGGAATCTCATCAGAGGCATGATGTATTACACCTATGATATCAAGAGATATATATCCAATATTTAGAGGATCTATGTATGCAACACCATATTGGGCTACTAGATCGATCCTCTTCCTCCATAGCAGGTTCTATTAGGCATAGTGACTCTAGGTATAGTATCTCTAGGTCTAAGGCTCCTTCGAGGTCACATGGGTCTACTTTTGGGAATTAGCCAGTGCTTGGATGCACTTTTTTTATACGAGCCTTGGTGCTCCATTGTATATAGCCTTAAGATGTTCATTGTACATGTGATTATATATATATACATATATACATATATATACATATATATATATATATATGTATGTATATATATATATATATATATATATATATATATATATACATGGCTTTTACTTTTGTGTTATGCATTTGTGTGGATGTTTTCGTGAATGCATATGTATGTGATGGATTCCAATGTGATGATGATTTGTATGATTTATGATAATGCAAATGAACTGACATGCTAATGATCATTTGTACTTTAGATTTGCTTGACCATTGTTATCATTTTTGCTTAATCAGGGGCACCAAAAATGGTGGTATGTGAAATGGAAGACTCATGTAATGATATGGATGTTGATATGGAATGTTGATATAATTTTTTTTTGCAAAGACTCAAACATCCTAGTGATTTCAATCAAACTCACTAAGTTTTGTCTAATTTATCTAAGATCAAATGTGTGTGTAGTGAAATGTTCATTTACCAAATCAGGAGCATGGTAGTGACTCAAGGTAATCAAGAACCAATATGTGTGCAAGTGCTTTCATTAACCCATATTGAGTAAATTGAGATGAAACTTTTCATGGAGGAGACCAAGAAGCTAACTTATCATTCTATGTGGTCAGAGGTCTCTTCAAGAGAGACGTGTCACCACGCATGAGCATACTGCACTTCCATTCAAGTGTTTATAGCCCCAGTGGAGATTAGATCCATAGTTCAATAATCAGATATCTAAGCTTTGGGTATTCAGACCACCTAACCATCTAGATGGAAATGTAGTTCTATCATTACAAATTGAGGATCTATAGTGGGTGAAATTTTAAATAGTTAGAGCTTTGGGAAATTGGATTCTCAACCAAAGTGTGATGAGAATTTTATCCTATCCTTACTACTCAGTAATATTTGGAAGTGTTGATAGTGGTGAAGACCACTGCTTTTGATTTTGGACTATGTGCATGATGGGACAAGAAAATATAACTTTTTTTGCTTCAAGGTTTGACCCAATCATGGTGTTATCCCTCTTTGACACAAGATGTTTTTATATATGTGAAATGTGGTTGGTTCAAGAGTGTTAGAGTCATTCCCATAACTCAAAATTTTCTTAGTGAAAATGTACCTTGGTCCTAGAGAAAACTTGACATGTATTGAAATTTTCTTGAAATACTAGGAATGGCTGAGTGACTGAAAACTCCTAAGGATGATGAAAATTTGTATTGCAAGTGATGGTTTGACTTATGAAGTGATTTATTGGAATTAATTTTATTTTTGAGGGTGCCTTTGATTAAGGCAACAAGATTTATTGGATCATTAATTGTCTAAACTTAAAAAATGACCCTAGTATGGTGGATGAAATGTGTCCGAATGATAGTGAATGTAATTGTATAAAATGCAATGTGTATGAAAATACAATAGTATGGATGCAATGTTTTTGTGTATTAGCCATACATACATACATACATACATAAATACATACATACATACATACATACATACATACATATATATATACATACATACATACATACATACATACATACATACATACATACATACATACATACATATATATATATATATATATATATATATATATATATATATATATATATATATACATACATACATACATACATACATACATACATACATACATATATATATATATATATATATATATATATATATACATACATACATACATACATACATATATACATACATACATACATACATACATACATACATACATACATACATACATACATACATATATATATATATATATATATATATATATATATATATATATATATATGTATGTATATGTGTGTGTGTGTGTGTGTGAAATTTATCAAGCATAGAATGCTCTCAAGCTGAATGATGTTAAATGGTTCGGGATCTTGTACTCCCCTAGCCTGAAAATCCTATAATTTCCTCTGGATAGTAGCAAGAAACATGTTTAAATGCAAATAGCAAAGGCCATGCACATGCAATGAATTTTTTTTTGCTGTTTTTTATTTTGTTTGTCTTTTATTTTTATTTTTTGTACATATGTTACAATATTTTATCACTAAAAAGATGATGTGGAGGTGGTGGCTCATCAGTTGGCTCAGATCACTCCTGTGGAAGGAGCAAACGGAATATGGGCTGATGAATTAGAAATATTCTGAGATAGCACTCATCATGTTCGATGAATGGAATGACTGGGACTAATTCCTCTTCATATTAATTAGAAGCTATCGACATGACATCATATTCTTCATAAAATTATTCCTCAAAATTATCATTATGATTGTTATCCTCTTCATGATTCAGATTGAGTCTTTGAAAGGCTCACTCAAAATAGGAATGGATAGATGGTGAGTGGTATCCTAGTCCTGAACAATCATGTATTTCTTGATATTGAGGCTCGATGATGTCGTGCATGTACTGTTCATATCATCCTAGACCATGTCCTTTCCAATTAAATCAATGAAAGTATTGAGATGGAAAATTAGATAAAATCATGCTTTCAGGGTTGGCAGAGGATGGTTGCTTGGGTTCTTCTAGGGGAGGTGGATCAAATGAATAATTGACCCCCCCATACAAAAAATTAATTTGATTAGGTACTAAACCCATATTGTACATTGCTCCTATGGATAAGGGTGGGTCATGTGGGTGACTATAATCCCTAATAGTTTGGATGCTTAGTAGTGTAACAATGATATCTTAGACCACATATTCACCAATGTTAGGATTGGTGAGGCAGATCATAACTTGGGAGGATGTGGAGGTGGATGGAGTGGATGTGGAAGTGGAAGGCTCATGGATGGCTTGTGGCTCAGGTAATGGGAGGGACGTGTGCTGGAATGGCATATCACAATTTATTAGATCAACTTGTTAGACATCTACTGTTGTGGATGAAGATGGATTTGGTTGAGGGGTTTGATGGATGGTTGATGGTGATGATGTGGATGGAATGGTAGTGGGTGTAGGTTGGATGGATAATTATGAAGAAGTGGTGATGATAGGTGATGTTGATGTTGATGATGTGGATGGTGTAGATTGAGTTTGACCACATGCACATGTAGTCAACTATTATGAATATGGGGGTGTGGAAGTGGAGGCTTGATGTGGGTTTGTGATGGGTAACTCCCCAGGAATAAGATTTTCATATGAAGTGGTGGATTATGTGGTTGATGGGGTGAGGAATATGTGGGTGGATGACAACATGGATTCATAGGGATTTGAAATGAAATTGCAATACTAAACGGTTTGATATCCACTGGTATGCAATGGACCTGTTCATCTTATACATATTTTAAGCATTAATGTAGTATGGAAGAGACACATATCATCTCCCTAATATAGGGGCATACAAGGAGTACATTGTAAGCCATGGACCCCTCTAGAACATAGAACATGGTATGCAATATTTTTACCCCCACTTCTATGGGTAAAATGACAGTGCCAACTGTGGAATAAAGAGCATCGTTAAATGCTTTCAAGGTGAACGTGGATTTGGTTATATGTGATGGTTAAATATTGAGATGTTGAAGGGCATATGTGGTGGTTATTTTTATGGAGGAGGAAATTTCAATCAAAACTCATTTAAATTACTTCTTATCCACTTGAACTATAATGTATAATGGCGGGTTCGATGATTCTGATGAAATCGATTTAATTTTAAAATCTTAGAATGTAATGGAAGGATCCATGCATGTTTGAATACTCCCCATAAAATTGTTGAAGGCATTAGTATATTGGGATTATAGTTTGATGGACTTTATAATTTCTATTAATGCCTCGTGATGTGGGGAAGATTGTTGTATTAGCTCATAAATAGATAGTTTGGCTAAAGCCATTTTGAGGCTAGTTGTCAACTGACTACTCAATGAGACGATGGGTCTTTGTGGATGATTTGGAAAATGAGTTGGTTGTGATAGGTAACTTGGAATGTGAATGGGTTGGGATGAATTGGTAAAAAAATGGATGGGTGATGATGAATTTTCTGGTTATGGAGACACACTTGCTTGAGGTGCTATAGGAGATTGAACTGTTTGTTGCTATTCATTTTATCTATTGGTGCTTCTTTGACCTTGGGTGACTATGTGAATAGCCCCCACAAAAAATTGATATTTTACATGTGGTTGACCTGATTAGGAGGGTTTTTGATGTTTGAACCCTATTGTCTGTTGTTGTTCCTCATGGTGAGGAAGCGGTGTTTGATATGTACCAAGTTTTTGGTTTTGTTGAGCCAAAGGACTATCAAGCTTGATTGCACCTAGCTCTATCAAATCTTGCACTATGTTTTTAAATGATCAACATATGTTAATTTCATGCCCTTTATGTTGATGTAAAGGATAAAGTAAGTGATCATTATGGCTCTTGCCACGTTTAACTTGATCTTATGGTATGATTCAGGAAAGGCAATACCATTAGTGTCATACAACCTATGGAAAAGGGAGGCATATGATTCAATCAAAGGTGTGAAGATGTGGTCTTGTCAAATAGATTTTTGATGTTGGTGATTTTTCATAGTTGGTACTATGTTATGAAGTTATGGAGGAGGGGAAACCACTTGATAATTGATTTGCTGCGGTTGTTGTTGTTGTTTTTGAGTCATTATCGGTTGAATCAGGACCACTTGATTTACTTGACTAGGCTTGGACTGGCCAAAATAATGTCCTTTTGATTGACCCTTGTGTTGTCATTCATTCTTATTTAGCTTTATCTCACCCTATTGGATTTTTATCTCTTTGATTATGCAAGCTTAGGTGAGAGCCTCATAGAATGTTTTGTATTGTTGTAGTTGTAATAACAAAGAGATGGGTTTTAAACAACTCCTTGCAAACATTCAGGTCAATTCATCCATTGGTAGGGAAATGGTAACTTAGTGATAACGACCCTCCAACAATTTTAAAAATCATATACTTGAATCCTCTTTGAATTTTCTTAGGTTGTACAAGTCATTTAGTGTGGTTTTCTTACTAATATTGAGGGAAAATCGCTCCAAAAATTGATCTGCCAATTGTTCAAATGTGTAAATATTGTTGTAAGGCAAATGGTTATACCAATATTGAGCATATCACCCCAATGTATGAGGAAAAATTCTGAGCATAAAAGCATATTTATCTTGAATCCAAAAGCATAAGTGGATAAATGTGCTAATGTCCTCTCTAGGATCCTTAGTCCCTTTAAATTTGTAAAATTTTGATACTGTGGAGTCTACCACATATGGTGGTGATGGTACCGAAGAATGAATAGGTTTATTGATTACCTATCTTAGGGTAGGATTTCGGTACATCATACCAAGAGTATGTGGAATTAAGTTATCAATCTATTGTTGCATTGCTTGGATTTTAAGGTCTTCCACATGTGTATGAAAACCCTAAATTGTTTGATGATTGTGTTGAGGTGGAGTGTATGGAGTGATGAATTGTGATGTTGATGGCTTGATGAATTGAATGGTATTTTGTGGTGTTGGGCATGTTGTTGAGATTGATGGTGGAATGATTGATGTTGGTGGAATGGAGATGAGGTTTGGGGAATGTGAGTGTTTTGGGTTGTGAGAGTGGTGTTGGTGTGGGTGAATGGAGGTATAGGGATGGAGACCGTAGAATATTGTGATACCCAAGATGGATTTGAGGTGAATAATTATGTTGGTTTGGGGTGGAATGTGGTTTAAAATTTTCTACCTGTATTTGCTATTGGGAGCAAGAATGATCGTCTTGTTTGCCAATGAGAAATTGGTTGAGGTATTACCATGCTTTATGTATGTCAATCTCTGAAGCAGATTGTGTGGTTATGGTGGAAGTGGATGGGAGTGAGGTGTAGGTGTTTACAATTTTGGTGGATGTTGGTGGAGGGTAAGTTGTGAAAGGAATCACAACACAATGAGGAATATTGTATGGCATGGTAGATGGAATCTATGATGTAACAATGACATGTGCTTCATAGAGAGGATTGGTATAGGCAGTGATATGGATAGATGGAATGGAGGTGATCTGGTTATGTTACGGTGGTGACATGTGATGTGAATGTGTAGATGATGCCTCAAAGAGACGGTTTGTGTGGACTTGATTAAATTTGGTGTGATGTCAATGGGTAGGTTCCAACTGAGAAAGAGGAACCCAATTGTGTGGAATGTTGAGTTGTTCTAAGACTAGTCTAGTTGGTCTAAAGTAAGCCCTAACTTTATCTATATCTATGTATGTGGTATAGGTATTATTGGGTGTGGAAGGCTCTATTTTTAATATGGAGGTGTGGATGGATTGATACATCACATCAATATTTGAAGTGAATGTTATGTGTGAGGGTATTGTAGATAAACCAACATGATTTATTTGTGTTGGGCTAGTTGAATAAGAAGTGGAACACTCCATGGATGAGGTTGGTGCCTGGCTCATGGATCTGGCTTGATTTATGGTCAACACCATAAGCTATAAGTAAGGCAAGGGTAACTAATGTGGGGATGTGTGTGGAAAAGTGCAATGACAAATGAAAAGCACACAAAATAAAACAAATAATTCAATCCTATGTTTTGCAATACTGTTTGTAATTTTTATTTTTTTTGTATGCGATTTGTGTGTCTAATGTATGCCTAAGCCTAGACTACTATGTAGGATGAAGTCCTAAGGTGGATGGCAAATGAGGATTTTCCTGGTGATGAAATCCAAAAAATCTCTCACAAGCTACTAAGGTGACTATTGGGCGAGATAGGGGATGGAGATGAAACCCACCGTCACTGATCCTGATCAATGGTTGGTGATGAAGTCCAACTCACTGATGTTTAAAGTGTTACATGCTAATGTGTGATTCTTTTCAAAGTTTTTTTTATCTATGGTGTTCACACAATACCAAGAAACACTCTTTTACTTAGTTGAGCTAGTAACCAAGCATATTAATACTAGGTTCCCTCAAAAGTACCTAGGGTACATTGCTTAAGATCCACCTTGAATCATCAAGTGAATCCAACAATGGAGGGTTCACCTAGTTCTTCCACCCTAAATCATCAAGTGATTCCAATAGTGGGAGTATGCTTGAATATCAATGGTTTGTTCCAACTTAAAAGAAGGAAAATGTGGGAGACTTTAGCTTAGAATGCAGCTACTTATGCTTTTTTATTTTATTACAGGCAGTATATAGTGTAAAAAGTAGAAACACCACAAACAATAAAAACTTAAACTTAATGTGATGAATATTTTAATGAAGCTATGATGGATGCACAAATGGAGGCCTATCTTGTGTGCAAAATATATGAAAAAATATTTATAAATACCTAAGATGCAAAATGCCTTGCTTTTTAAATAAAAAGTAAATATTTCTTTCAATTTCACTTTTAAAAAAGCAAGAAAAATTGAGGGGTTTGATCCAGACGTAGGAAGCCTATGTTTTTTCTTCCCAACTCTTATGGATGCATTGCAAAATCTCTTGAACATGGTGGGACATATCATGGATGTGGTGGGGCTTCCTTCAAATGTGATAGGGCATCCGTGTGACCACCAATTAAATTTTACAACTCCTAGAAACCCTTGTTTCATGAATTTCGCATGATAAAATCTTTGAAAACCTATAACAAAAATAGAAAAGGTATATCAAAAGACAAGGTAAGTTAAAATATATTACCCTTTGGGGGTCTCACCATGATCACCATTTTGTAAAGCAAAATTTGACAACACTAAGATAATAATAAATACAACCAACACACAACAAGATTTTACAATGAAGAGTTGATATTTTATTAATATGGGGGGGGCCTTGATCTCCAACGTTACAATAAAAAGTATATTGATGCAATGATTACAATCCAAGGGTTTTTAAAACCCTTGCCCACAAAGAATATTCTATGTCTTTTTGCATCGTATTTCACTCCAAACAAGTTGAAGGTGAGCTTGAGTATCCCTACAAGACCACCTTAGCCACAACAACATTCAATAATATGTCTCTTGTAACGTGTAAGCAAATCAACAATAGAAAATAGGTCAATAGTAAATGCGAGGGCTCCACTATGTGAGACACTCAGAATACCAAATTTGCTAAAAAACCCTAGCTGCAGTAATAGTAAAATGTAAGCAAATACAAGAAACAAAAGAAGTAAACAATGAATATTTTACCTTATCATAAAAATGCTGATCTATCTAGCCCACACTTTTATTTCTATGATTTATAGCCATCCAAACATCCACGAGCATTCAATATTTTATTAGCGTTAAGCTAGAAGGTTGGGAAATGCTATAGAGCATTTTGGAAGGGCTATGAACACCCTACAATATTCCTAGAATTATCAACAGTGTTTGAGGGATGCTATGAGGTGTTCGAGGGTTTCTACAAAATTACTGCAGAACCAGATCTAGTTTGCAAGGGTTCAAGTGATGGAAAATAAAGGATATGGTGGTGGCGATGATGGAGGATGCGAGGGAAATGTTAGGGTTTAGGGCAAAGATGGATGCAAGGGCTAATATAACACAATTTCTTAAGCGATCAAACATTCCACTAGAATTCTTAACCTTCCTTCACAAAAGTGAATGATATTATATAACTTGCCTTCCATATGCTAGGGTTTCGAAGACACCAACGTACGTTCAAGATTAAAACATAATGGATGGCTAAGATTATAATCTTTGATATGTGACATGGATCAAGTTAGATGGATGGCTGAGGTTAGAACGTCAATGGGCAACTACAATTTATTCATACATACATACACACACACACACACACACATATATATATATATATATAAACATAAATATAAAATATAAATATATAGATATATAAATAAATAATGGATGGTTGAGATTGGATGATGTGGATGGATGATAAGTGGTTATGTTTTGGTGTCTACAAATAGATAGAGAGAGGGAGTGTGATATAGTAAATATACAATGTGTAGTAGATATAGTGTGTAGTATGGTACAATGTAGTTCTTTCATATACTTTCATGGAGTGTTCATGTCCTCCATTATATAACATTGTACTATTTTTGTCATTCTCATTAATGGCATATTTCTAAGTTATTTGTAGATGTTCATATCTTTATTTTCCTGCATATTATTGTGCCATTAGTTTTATAGTTATCTCAAATTAGTTATCCTCCATCTTGTGGTTGTACTACATCCCATCAAAAGCTAACAGTGGTATCAGAGCACATGGTAGATCAGATAGGAAATAGGGAGAGCCACAAGTGAGAATGAGAGAAATATAGAAATCTCATTTACAAAAATTCTGAGATTTCATTTGGCTAGAGTCTTCCCACAAAGTTACAAAAAAACTTGTAAAGACTAGGACTCAACATTCATCCCACTAGATTGAAAAATCAACTAGTAAAGAGTCATCATCTCTAGATTTTACAGTTTCCACCATTTTAGTTTCTAACATCTTGTTGTAGGAAAAGGAGATTCAAAAATTTGGGAAGCTTTCTACACAAAGCTAGGAAGAGGATATTTATAAGAATCATTCCAACACTCGCAACAAAAATTAGAAGACTAAATATTTTAGAGACCTAAGGAGAGATCTCATTACTAGAGATTACAAACCTTCAAGGGTGCAAAAGAAGAAAAATCCATAGTAGCCTTACTACTAATTCAAGAGACTCCATAGAAGAGTCAAGAAGAATTGGTGATCTCCATCAAATATTACAGACAACAAATTGAAGAAATAAGCCAAAAGGAGATTAAGAGACCCTTAGAAGGTCTAGTTACAAAACTTCTAGTTTTGGAAGATTAGAGGTTGGTGATATCCATTAAAGCTTGTAGATTGTAAAAGTAAAGAAGGACCAGAAAATGTCTTATTACAAATTCCAGCAATAATAATTTTTTAGAGATCCAAGAAGATCTCATTACTAGTAGAAGGTTGAAGGAAAGGTCTCATTTGGAAGACCAAAGAAGCCATGAGGTTGAAGACCTTGGTGAGGTCTCAAGGAGAAAAAAGGAGAAGGCTTGAAGAGCCTTATTTTTAGAATTCGAAGAAGGCCATTAAAGGAGTTCTTAGGAGAATTCATTGGATAAATATACTAGCAAGGAGGATTTACTGATAGAGCAAAATTTGGGATAGTTATCGCCATCTGATAACAAGCCCAAAAGGAGAAGAATTTTGCAAGGAGTGCCAAATTCTGAAGGAGAATACTGAAGACCTCAAGACATTCAAATTCTTGAGAAGGAGATTAGGATCGAATCCAGAATTTGACAAGGATAAAAGAGCCAAAAATTACTACCAAACCAAAAATATTTGGAGATTGCCTTTGGAGGATAGAAGGCTCATCCAGAGATAAGGATTTCCTAAATCTATAGTAAAATAGTGAAAGGTTCCTTGAAGGAAAACTTAGCTATGATTTAGAGGAGCTCCCTACCAAATTTATGAGTTTCAAGAACAACATTTCAGTACAAAAATTGACTACAAAAGGGTAGAAATTAAGACAACATTACTAGCTACAAAAATTTAGGAGTTTTAGAGTTCATCTTGAAGGCTAATAGAAGTCACCTACTATAGATTAAAGGGCAACAAGATAGAGGAGTTACTAAGCTATGAATTGGTGAGTTAAGGAGCTATTTAGGACAACCAAGAATAGTTGCACATTCATCTAGTAAAAGGGTAGCAATAAGGTGAATCTAATCACTTGCAATCCTTCATCTATAGTGATCATTAAGGTAAGCAAATTGGGTGCAAATAGGTTCATTAGTTGAACTTTAATTTGGGTTATTATCTAGTTGCATTAATCACCATTTTAATTATTTAGAAGTTGTAAAAGAGAAGGTTACATTATAGTCTTCAAAAGGAGTGCATAAGGAAGTTTATTTTAGAGTTATTATCTACACATTAAATAGGAGTTGGATATATTTCAACAAAAAAAATATCTTCTTATTATATAGTTATAGCAAAAGAAAACTACATTAAGTTGAAGAGATTATAGTGCATGATTAAAATTTACTTTTGAGTGATAAGGTGAGATTACAATTGCACTATACTAGTTCATGCTAAAGCTTATTAAAATTACACTAAGTGTTTTTAAGTTGCAGTAAAGTTAGTGCATATTTCAAGCTACTTTAAGAGTTAATTTACAAGAGTTATAAGGGAGATTATTATTGCACTATAGTT
Organism: Wollemia nobilis; assembly: GCA_028583015.1. Classification (NCBI taxonomy): domain Eukaryota; kingdom Viridiplantae; phylum Streptophyta; class Pinopsida; order Araucariales; family Araucariaceae; genus Wollemia; species Wollemia nobilis. Next base: position 2,128,862 of record JAQPPZ010017175.1, on the reverse strand, counting down.
ATTATTTAAGTTCACTAAAGTCTTTTAGTTAAAGTGAACATTAGTGTAGAATTAAAACCTCTAATAGCATATTAGTTGCATTGTTAAAAGCTTGGATTCATTGGTGTTAAGATTATCCAAGTAAAGAGTTAGAGGTTAGTGTTGTCTAGCAAAAAATGCAACAATACATTGCTCTCAGAGATTAGAGCAAGCAACTGCCATATCTAAAAATAAAGGAGTAGATTTATATATAGTAAGGAGCTACCATATCAAAGGAGAAAAGAAGGACCATAAGGCATCAAGAAACTCTTAAAAATTTGGTGCAAATAAGAGCATATTATTTACATTACATTGGTGCTCTATATCCCTCATAAAAGAGGAAGAAAATATAGTGTTTCAAGACACTACAATAGCAGGTACCCTACATCCACAAGCGGCTAAATATTCTAAGGTAAAAGGTGCAAAGAGGAGGTGAGCCAATATAGGGCTCATAAGCATCAGGTTCAGGTGTCTAAAAGACATCGATTTCAGTCCATTATCCATTGCCTACAACAATATCAACCTGCAACATGAAGACCTATGTAAACAATATTGCATAGCAATAGACATCTACATCTATAGTTCATCATCTTGCATAATAAAGGATAGCATAAAGTATCTACACAAAGGATCTATCTACAAGAAAGGGTAGCATATAGCAAGCGGTGCAACAAGGAAGAAAACAAAGGTGTCATACTCAATAAATCAACACCTCATTCGATCATCGAAGCTCCATAAAATCAACACCCCATCGTGGTCATCGAAGCTCCATAGAACCACCACTCCATCACCCTTGGAGCCTCACAACTAGAGCCAACTAACATCACTAAATGAAATAACTTGGAGAAGAGAAATCGTTTGCTATCAAAGGAGCGAAGCAAGCTTGCAAATGATTGGAATGAATAGGCATTGAGAAGGCCTTAAGGATAAGTTTTTTGGTATGTTGAAGAAAGTGTGCATGCAAAGGAGGCATTTGCACTTGTCTTGAAGAGAGAAATATTGTGCCACTTGGAACAAAGGGTATCTTTACCCTCATATATCCAATGCTCAAGAAAGGTATTCATTTATGTAACACCTGCCATCATTGCTCTAATGTATAAGAAATTTTAAAGCTTCTCAATAACCAACGAAGCTCGAGGAGGAAACCAAAGCAACATCTAACACCACTTGGAACTCATATCAAGAAGAGAAGCTTACATATAGTCGTTCAAACACAACACATGTGAGTAGAGAATAGAAGCAATTTTACAACAAGCATTAAGTGAAACAAATTCAGCAGACAACGTATTCAAATCCGAGAGTCAAGAGTCATTCGAAGATGGGAGTAAAGAGTCATTCAAATCTAGGAATTAAGGAGTCAAAGGTGCATTTAAGACATCCATTTATTCTATCATAAACCAACAGTAGCAACATTGTTTTACAAGGATATCCAATGCTTATCAACCATTCGAACTACAAGGTATTCAAAGTCAAGCGCTCATAAAAATATTAAGGTATTATTTAATTGCTTTCATAAGGAGTAATAAGGGTAATATAAGGTTGAAGGTATTATTATTATTTGCATTTAAAATATATATGCAAAATCAACCTTTTTTGAAAGCAAGATTAAAGATTCCAGTCCATTCCAATTTACTATAATTGAAGATATAATATTTGCAATTAAATCATAGGAGGAATAAGGTTGTCTACATTGAAATATTATTATTGCAAATATTATTATTAATTTCTAATATTCCAAAGTAGGGAGTTATAAGGCATACTACATCAACCATAGGTTATTGGAATTTAGAAATATTAATCTATTGAATATAGAAGGATATAAAAGGAAGTTCTTCATTTACTTAAAGGAGTTGGAATTATATACTTACACTTGTCTCATATTCATACTAAAGAGACAAAATAAATCCAAACATAGAGAACTTCAAATTTAGTGCATAGTTCATTAGGAGAGATAAGATGAAATAGAAGTTGATTATTGTCATTTACAAAATATTACAAATCAACTCAAAAGTGAACTATTATTTACTAAGCACTTTATTAAGCTTATAGCTTACTCTAATCACTAGGGAGACAAGGAATTCTACAAAACCTAAATCTAGAAAGGTTTTAACAAATTGGATCATATACTCAATTTACTTGAGAAAGATATAGTATTCTACAAATCCTTAATCTAAATATTAAGGAAGCAAAAATAATACTACATGTCAAAAATTTCATAGCTTGTAGTTTGATCATAAACTTAATCTACTAGGGAGTCATAAGGTAGACTACTACAAAAGGATCTATCAAAGTCTTAAAGAGCTAGAAGAACTCTAGATAATGGATGAGATAGTAAGAAATGCTTTTAATGGTGAAGAGTTATTTCATGTAGTAGAATTCTACTCTCAAAACCTAATAAACAACTTTGAAGGATACAAACTTCTATCCACTGAAGAAAAGGAGAATTTTTCATTATTCCTCAAAGAAGCAAAGGAAGACAAATTCACAACATTAATTAGTTATCTCCATGGAGTCCTTTTTAGAACCTGGTGGAATGCACAAAAATCAGAATTCACAACATTAATTAGTTATCTCCATGAAGTCATTTTTAGAACCTGGTGGAATGCATAAAAATCGGTTATAATCACTCTAGAAGAATGCTTGATGATGTATCTATCATTAATTATTTTTGAACTTGTTCAAAACATGAATCTCAATCAATATTATTGTGATGATAGACTAACTCATGAAGTAGATATTCCTCTAGTACCAACACAAAAACAAATAAGAAGAAGAAGAAGAAAAAGAATAAGGAAAAGAAAACATAACAAAAGAAAGGACACAAACAACATGAAGACCAAAACGGTGGAACATGAAATTAAAGCTATGGCAACCAAGATGAAATTTTATGATACTAATTACTTGCTTGAACAGGACACAAATAGCAGAGAAGGAGAACTTAAACTCCAATACTAGATAAAAGATCCATATTAAAGACTAAAGTCTTCAATACCCAAATAATGTAATACATGGGGGTGTTAGAGTATATTACATCATTTTGGTCATGTAAATGTACCACCTTTGGTACATATCTAGAGTAGGAGTTTACTTCAAAGTAAAGTTAGTTAGTTGCTTCAAGTATTATAATAAATGCACAAGTTTCAATGTGCAAGTTGTAAATGTGCATGTAGTCCACATGTACATGAGTCCTAGGTAGAGTAAAGGCCAAGTAATCTATCTTTCTATATAAATACCTCATAGTTGTAGTAGAAAGAGATAGATAGAGAGAGCGAGTGTGATATATCAAGTACACAATGTGTAGTATGATACAATGTAGTTCTTCATATACTTTCATGAAGTGTTTATGTTCTCCATTATATAACATTGTACTATTTTTTTCATTCTTATTAATGGCATATTTTTGAGTTATTTACATATGTTCATCTCTTTATTTTCCTACATATTATTGTGCCATTAGTTTTATAGTTATCTCAGATTAGTTATCCTTCATCTTGTGGTTGTACTACCTCCCATCAAAAGCTAACAATAATTATATGACATAGATTACTCCTTTAATATTCAAAGGGAATAAAATGTTCTTTGTCATAGTTTTAGAAAATATTGTTTTGTTTCCATTTGCTTTGTTATAGATGATGCACTTATTCTAAAATACCACTTTGTAGTTTTTCTCTACAAGTTTCCACACACTCAACAAATTATGCTTCAAGCCTAGTATAAAGCAAGTACTTTGAATATTTTCTTCTATTGTATCAATTTGTAAGTTCCTTTTTCTTCAGCCTCTATTGCTTGTTGTCTCCAAATTTCACCTTGCTTTTGGATAAGTCATCCAACTCCATAAACAACTTCTTATTACCAATCATATAATTTGAAAAACCATAATCTAGGTCTTAAAACTCTTTAGTTGAAATGTCTTCAAAGTTGTGTGACAAGAACATATTTTTTGAAATCTGACCTTCTTCATGTAATTTTTTCCTTTTTCTCTCCTTCATTGCTTGTCTTTATTCTACATTATCTTTCATAATTTCTATAACTTTTGCAATAGTGACAATAAAAATTCCTTTTATATACTAGTCTACCTCTACCTCTTCTACCATGGCTTCTTCCTCTTGTAGAATGTTGGTTTTTTTGCTCCCCTCCTTGAACTTAGAAAGGACTACCAAAGTACCGTGACCTTTCTATTTTTGAATAAAGGACTACCAAAATCTCATGAATTTTATATTTTTAAAGAAAGGACTATCAAAGTCCCTATATGGGTAGAATTCCCTAGACTTTGTTTACCTCTATGGCCCTTTCTGAGCCGCATAGTGGATCCTTTGGGATGCATCATCTTGGTTGAGGCAAACAAATTTTTCCATGCATACCCTCAAAAGTATATTTGCATAGGTTAATATTTCTCAAGATCTCAAGGAGATAATTGAAATCCAATTTGGTGACATTATGATATCCCAACAAGTATTGTAGATCAACTTGTTAAACTAGTGTTTTTTATGCCAACCATCAAAACATAAGGTCAAATGTTATCCCCTGATACCTCATAATAGGGACAGATAGAGCCCCACCTACCTATTGTACCCACTCCTTAGTTTAAGAAGGATGGTTGGATGACTGTGGATAGCTATAAAAATATGTTTTTGGTTGCCACTAAGGTGCATAGCCAAAACCAGTGATTGCCTCAAATCTAATGAAAAAGGAGAAAAACAAAGAATATTCTAGTCCCCCAGCTAAATTAACAACAAAAAGGCTCCTCAACCTCAATAGGTTTTTACCCCAAGGGCAACAACCATGATTGTTTCACAATATACTCCATCGACCAACCCTATAGTGCATTCTCATCGACTAGCGTAAGGTGCTTTAGCAGCCCATGAAGGCAGTCTAAAAATGAATATGTTTCCCTAGAGAAGTAATTTCATATGTCTAGTATTCAACTAGGCATCTATGTTTCTGATTCCTCAAACAACTATAGTGTGTTGGAGTACCTTGATAGTAAGGATATGTCATTGGATTCCTTCCCCCAATGAAATTCATCTCTTAGAATTTTTAGGGTCTAACAAAATCTAAATGCAATTTTGTAGTTCACAAATTCTGCCAAAACTTTCCAGATTTGAGAATCCAATATTTACAATAAATCAAGGTTTCAGATTTTTTGTTATCTTTGGCCTGTCGTGCCATTTCTTGAAGAGATTTTTTTGCATAGAAACCATGAACCATGTCAAGGCAACATCACCACCTTTGTGGAAGTATGATGGCAATACCAATTGGTGGACCATGGTTACGACCCCACCAATAGAACATTGTGGGCCATGTTCCACATTAATAACCATGCATTCGGGGTTATTAATATCTATAACTCTAATGATACCATAGAAAGGTCTCATATTTGACTTTGGATTATGAAATCCTTACCTTCTACGACATGGGTGATATGTGGTGAATTCAATATTATTGAAAGTAGATCTAACACTAGATGGCTGGAAAAGAGTTGTTTGGTTCTACATGCACCAAAAGTTTAGGTTTTTGGATCCCAATATTGGGTGATATTAGACACATTTTCTTTGGTTCATGTGGTCCAATATGCATGTTAGCATTAATAGAATCATCAAATGGCTCAATTGAGTGATGTTTTCAAGGTAGCCCGCATTTAATTTTGGCAACCATTTTGACCTCTTGATGGAACCTCCCCCTAAGGTCGTCCTCTCGGACCACTCCCCCATATGGTTTTGCATTAAATGGATGGATAGTGGGTGGGTTTTTTTAAATAATTAGTTCTACTTCAACAAGTCATTGCTTTGTCACACTCCCCCTCTGGACCACATTCTCCACGTGTGGAATTCGTGCTACGTCCTCTTTCTAAGAATCATTTGATCGAGTTGTGGAATAGTAAAATTAAATATACCATGCATTTTATTAGACATATAGTCACCAACTGGTCCTCTTTCATCTATGGTCCTATTCTACTACTTCCTCTAGACTCAAAAAATCCATCATGGCTCCTGAAGCCCACCCTTGTTCCACCTCTCTCTAATTAGAAGTGGCCAAGCCAAGGTATCAACAACATATTTCTAAGACCTATGCAACTCGAGGTACCCAACTCAAGACCAAACTATATTGGCACACATGGGGAGACAAAGTGTCTAAATAAATTTTTCTTTAGATCAGAGGCTACAAACCAAATCAAACTATCAAGTCTACCCATGAGGGACAACGAGTTCTTTCAAACCTCCTGGATATAGTGAAAACTTTTATTCATCATTATCAGCAAGTGTTCACCATAAAGGATCCCTACCCTACTCAATACCTTACTCTACAACAATGTCTAAGTGTGGTGTCCTATCGGATCTTTGCTTCTTGATAGGCCCTATATGATAATTTTCTATCACATAATGAGCTTAAAGTTGTAGCTTTTTTTATGTCTAATGATAAATCTCCTAGCATAGGCATATTTCCCTATGAATTTTATAAGGCGCTCAAGGATATAGTGGGTCCAAATTTACATCAAGTTTATTTGGAAGCCCTTAGGACGCACACCCTAGACCCACTAATTAACAGGAGAAATATCAAGATCATCCCAAAAGTTGGAGATCTAGAGGACATCTATAATTGAAGGCCAATTGTTCTTCTAAATATCTCTCTCTTACAATATCATTTCTAAATCCCTTTATTTCTAACTTTGAGATATCTTTACCCTCATCATTTGGCCAAAGTAGACAAGATTCATCAAGGGGAGATACATCATTGACAACATCATTGTTGTTTGAGAGGGAATGGAATAGGCAAGGCAATCTCAACATAAAGCTTTGTTTCTTAAGATTGATTTTTCCAAAGCCTATGACAATATTGAGTGGCCTTTCATTTTGGCCATGTTGCAAGCCCTTGGTCTTGACCATACTTTTTGAGCACTATAATAAAACTTTTTGTAGATGCTTTGGCTTGCATTACTATTGACGACCATCAATATTCCTCTTTTGGGTTATACAGATCTATTCAACAAGGGTGTCCTCTTACCACAACTCTTTATGTCTTAGATACTAATTACTTTGGATACCTCTTTACTGATGTTGTTACCAAGGGTCGGGTGAAAGGGATCTCACTCCTTAACACTTCCTAACAATTGGTTAATGGTCAATTTGTCCATGACTCTTTACTCACCCTAATTGAGAAAGAGGACAATGTGGAATATGCTCTTTAGTGCTTAGATATATTTTTTTGGCTTCTAGTTCAAGTATTCAATGGCAGAAACTCAGTGTTAGAGGTAATCGTTTTAGCCCACATTCCCTGGCTCAATCGCTATATGTGGAAGTGGATCCAACATGGCAAATTGTTCTCATTTATTGGAATCCATTTCTCCTTTAAGAATTAATCCTTTGACATAAGGCAGTATGTTCTTGATAGAGTGGAAAAAAATTCAAAAGTGGCTTCCCAAACCACTTCCTTATCTAGAAAAATTTCAAGTTTTCTCTAAGATCCTTATTGCCACGCATGTCTATTATTCTTCTTGTTGGGTACCCTCCAAAGTCTCCTATCATAGAAGCTTCTATAGGATTTTCTATGGGCCTCTTCACAAAAAAAATAGGGGCTCCACATAGTTGCATGTCTCCCACGAGAGTCAAGAGGGTCAAGGATCCTTAATACATTTTGCCAGGGCAATGCCTTGTGTGCCAAATGGGTTATTCATGCTATGCACAACAATTAAGCATGGAAATAATTAATTTGGAACTACATAGCCTTTGGTGTCCCCATTGGGAGAAAATATTCGAGGGGGATTGGACTTTAGTTCATTCTAGTGATGAAGGTGTTGATTCAAATTCATGGTACTTTTGTTGCCAAGAGTATTTGGAAATCCTAGGAAGCTCTTTGGCCCGAGTTGTTCTGGAATGGCAAGGATTTAGCACTAGGATATCTATCAATCAAAAATCACTCTGGTGATCCCCCATTCTCACTTATCAGGACCAATCATTGGTCAAAATCTCCTCGGTCCATGCCCTTCAATTTTTTCATAAGGGTATATAGGTCATCTCTTCTGACCTCTTTTCCAAATAGACCAAGAACTGGCTTTTATGGGCAAAAGCTAAAATTTAAATTTACCTTTTTGAGGCCAATAAAGAGATTTTAGGTGATTCAAGACATATTCTCATATGAAATGCTTCATATAATTGAGGTTTGAACCCTACATCCATGGTGGAAGGACTGAAAATGGTATCCTAACACCCCTTTAAGGATTTATAAGTCATGCAAAGGGTACCATTGGCTCTCACCACATTTTCCCACGGTCCCCAAGTTGAATGAGTGATGGAGAATCTAGTTAACCAATAGATATTGGTAGAACCAATCTCACACCCTTTGGGATACTATTTTGGAGCCTAAAATGGCCCATTTTTTTGGTGTCTCCTTTTTTAGGGGATTCCTATAGGAGAACACCCATTTCATTTGGGGATGCACATCTCCAAATACCCATTTTATCATTGCAAGGAATCCATTAAGCATTTATTTTGTTACTACCCTAGGATTTAAGTGGCCTAGAAATGGCTTCATGATGCTTTCAAACCCTTCAAGTCGAAGCCTTTTTATTGGTCTTGGGGATACAACTCCAATACCAAAAAATATGGAGAAAATTTAGCATTTCTTTAGGACTAATATTTTGTTTGACATATGGAAAAACCATAATATAATTTTTTTCTGATCAACAAGCATCTCCAACTTTTTCCATGTATTTAAAAGCTCTATTTTCTCTAATATTTTACTTCAAATTTAAGCTTAGGAGAACAAGGTTACCCTTGAGGTTCAACATTGTCTAACCTTGATGGATCACTGGATGAATTCTCCTTGCACTATGGCTCATGTTCCACCCTCCCACCTCATCAAAGATATTCCTCTTCTTAGCAAAGAGCTATGGGTCAAAAGAGATCCTAGGGAAGGACTCCAGCTGCTCGTAATCCTTGCTTACAGGACTGGCATGCCAGGGATAGATTTTGCTCCTTAAAAAACCTATAGAAGTGTCAAGATAGAGGCTCATCCTCCAGGTGGTCTAACACTCTAATTCAAATCATGAGTAATACTTTTGATTTGCAAGATGAAGGTTCTAGGTGGGACTTAGTTCTAAAAGACCCTGATCCTCCCATCGTATGGGGTAATCCTTTAGAAAATGACCCCCCTCCCTCTACTAGGGCTACTCCTATGGCGACTTGAGTGTTAGTGAGCCTTCTACCCTTTTATTTTGTTGATATGTTAATTGTTTATAGTTGTCCCAATCCCTTTTGGCCCTAGGTTTGTTTTTTACATAGGCTTATGGGGTGTGCTTCCATACCACCCATTTTTTTTATGAATTGTGTACTCTTATTATTATTTATTTAATAATATCAATATACTTTCAATAAAAAAATATTGCACAATTATTCCATTTTAATGTCAATGTTCTTAATACCTTTTTGACAACATATCCTTGTGCTAGTTCTTCACCATAGAAACCCATTTTATGCACAATGTCATACACCCTTAAATAATAATGCCCCACATTTTATTGTCCTTCATTCTCAAAATTTTATACTCTCTTCAATGTCTATAACTTCATTAATATCAAGGTTTCTCAAGCTCCTTTTTCTATCTTAACACCTTCAGTTCTTAGAAAAATGCTTGTATCAAAAACTTATTGATATGATACAAAGCCAAGGTATATTTTCTTTATACTTCCTCCATACACACACACACACACATATATATATATATAGAGAGAGAGAGATATTGATGTTTCATAACACTCAGTATTTCCTTGGCAATCAACAAACTCCAGAATTTTCTTCTTTAAATTAGAGAGAGAGAGAGAGCCAGAATTTTCTTCTTTAAATTATGATATGGATAGTGAAACATTACCATGACCCATAGCAACTACAACAATAATTTATAAATTCCCCCCCACAAGCTTTAATTCTGAATTCTTTGGTTGAAGAAAATCAAATCCTTAAACTCTTCGCTTCTCAAATCTTAAAATTTCAAGCTTTGTTAATAATATGTGCAATAAGTTCCCCCCCACAAGCTTTAATTCTGAATTCTTTGGTTGAAGAAAATCAAATCCTTAAACTCTTCGCTTCTCAAATCTTAAAATTTCAAGATTTGTTAATAATATGTGCAATGTGGTGGTACTATAAATAGAGATTAACACAACATAGAAAGGAGAAAATGAGCATATGTCATCATTCTTTAAATATATGTACTACTCCAATACAATGTCCCACATATATAGGATATCTCTTGGTCATCTCAAGATATTCTTTATGCTTCACATTTTGTTCAAATATAGGTGAGAATATTTCTTTTTATTTTCTTTTTTTCTTACTTGCAATTCAATTCTATTTTGTTTTGGTTTTTATCTTGCTTTGTGTTTTTTAATCTCATTTAGTATCACAATTTTAACATAGTTTTCATCCATTTTCATGCCTCTTTTCCTTTGTCATATTATTATATCATAAATATTAAATACCCGCATCATTATATTTTTTTTAATACAGATTGCTTATTTTAAAAAATTAATAGTCTATTATTATTTCACTAATCAATTTGATAATTATCAAGGTCATTATCAAGGCATTCATTCTTTCACCTTAACAAAATTTATGCATTCCTTTGCCGGCATATCAATGCAAAACTAGAAGCCTTTATTAAAGCAAGTCTAAATATACATCATTATACTTTTTTTAAGCTTTTATTAAAGCAAGTCTAAATGTATATCATTATACTTTTTTAAAGTGTTCATATGATATTATAATGACCCCCACCCACATTGCATGATGATCATTTTACTACGGTATTTCAACAAACCGTTGTGATATTATGTCTCATAGTTGTATATATCACTTGATAAGATTTAAAACTAGGTCTTCTCGTTGAAATCTCATATTTTTCATCATTTGAACCCATATCATTTAATGTTAATATTAGGAAAAATTCATAAAAAAAACATGAAGATGAATGTAAATTTGTAATATATTCTCAAAAATTCATGATTATTTGACTTCATTTCATCCATAATTATAAATTCAATCTCCACTTAAAATATTTTCATTATTCTACAAAATATTTACCTATAAAATTAATTTTAAATATATTTATTAAAAATCTATATTTTCTAACGTATAATTTTTTTTTTGTTTTTGAATTTACATGGTGGAATAGGTAGCCGCCACGAATCCGGGCAGGCTATCCAGCTTTTTATGGCCACCATAGTATTCTGCGATGTCCGCCCCAAAAGTCGCCACACAGATCTTCGCGCAGTCCGTCCCTATAACCACCATGCCACAATCATTTAAAACCTTTTACGCCGCTGAAAGCACCAGGAAAGGGACAAGCATTTAGTCCGACGAGGCCCGAGATTTGAACCTTGGACCTCTACCCCCCTTATGGGGTTTGGATGAACCAATTGGTCTACACCTCGGACCTTAATAATTATTTTTTTTATTAGGGTAAAAATGGGATTTTAAAAGGGTCTGAACTCTTACAACACAAATTCAACCCATAAATTACATAGCAGCCAAGGGAAAATAGCCAGAGATCCCCTGGATGCAAGAAAAAAAGTATGCATCCTAGAACCCAATTAGTTGTAGTCCCCCGTCGTGAACTTTTCTAAGTCCTCATGGACCACCCCAAGGGGGATCCATCTCGTATCCTCTTCTTTAATGGCACCAAATTTTGCCAACTAGTTTACTGGTTTTTTACCTTCTTTATAGACATGAACAAAGTCAACTTCTTCAAAATGCTTTACAATATCTCTAATATATTGCACAATGTAATCAATTTGCCAATTAGCTTCTCCCTCCTTTTTCAAAATATTGATAATATTCAAGGAGTCTCCTTTAAAGATAACTTTTTTAGCACCTAGATCCTTGGCTAGCTTTGGATCTAGATGTAAAGCATTAACTTTAGCTTTATGACTATTAGTAATTCCAAAAAACTTGTAGGTTACCCCCACCAATCTACCCTGATTGTCCCTCAAAATTGCTCCTGCTCTGGCCTTACCTGGGTTACCTTTGGATGCCCCATCAAAATTTAAATTCAACCTGTCATATTGAGGTGGTTGCCATTCTACATCAGTTCTAACCTGAACATTTGCCTCTCCACCACTAATAGGTTCTAAATTCCATACCTTAGCTATCATAGTCTCTTCAGTATTCTCTGGATTGATAGGTTACTTGATAGATTTAACATTCTCCTCTAAAAAGTGAGTAATAATTTCAAAAATTCTCATTGCAGATCTTTTTTTCTCTCTAAAAATTCTCTTTTTCTTCTCTAACCAAACTCCCCACACAAAATAAAATGGAGTCAGGTTCTAAATTACATTAAGACGAGGACTGAAAAAGGGGTTCTCCCATTGTTGTAACCATAAAACCATATTAGAAGGCATCACCTAAGAGATGCCCATCCTATTGATGAGGAGCTGAAAAATATTTAGAGCATAGGGACATTCCAAGAAGATGTCTTCCAATGATTATTCTACCTTTTCAACCACTCTTAACCAATAATACTTTAATTTCTTGAGACAAGAGATTGCCTTTCCATCCTACAAGATTGGATTGAAATCTGTCAACCAAACCATTCCAAAGAGGTGTCTTACAAGTTCCTACAAACATAGGCATACCAAGGTAAGAAGAAGGTAGGGTTGACATAGGACACCCTATCACTCTAGCCACCCTTATCTGGAGATCTACTATAGTGTTAATGAAGAAGATCTTGCTCTTGTACAAATTTATTTTTTGGTGAGAGGCACATTCATAGAGGTCTAAGATTATTTTAAATTCAGTTGCCTTTACCACAGTAGGATTACCAAGTAAAATGGTATCATCCATAAAATGTAAATGAGTAATACCCTCAATATTATGAGCTAGTTTAAGGCCCCCTATTTGGTCATAAGCCTTGGCAACATGGAGGTATATTCTGGGCGTTTTAGCCATATTAATGAAAAGATAAGGATAGAGGGGGTCACCTTATCTCAGACCTCTACTACTATTAAAAAAACCTGCTGGTTTATTATGTATCAGAACCAAGTACCTTGTAATATTATAACACCTTCCAACCCATCTTCTCCACTGTCTACAAAACCAAAGGTAGCCAAAAATTTATCCAAAAAACTCCATGAAACTCTATCGTAAGCCTTGCTCATGTCTAAATTCAGGAAGATACCTTTTCTTTCACCTGTCTTGACAGAATGCATGTTTTTATGAAGGGATATAATCCCATACAAAATATGTTTACCCTTAACAAATCCTCCTTGCTCATCGTAGATAATGGATTGAGGAAGATCTTCAATATGAGGGCTATCACTTTAGAGATAATCTTGTAAATAATTTTGCAAAGACTTAAAGGTCTGAAATATTTAAAGATTTTTAACCCTTTCTTCTTAGGAACTAGAACAAGGAAGGTATTGTTAAAATCCTTTAGGATTTGACCCAACTTTAAAGATTTCTTCATTGCTTCAATAACATCAACTTTAACTATATCCCAAAAGGTTTGGAAAAAACCTGCATAGAACCCGTCTAGACCTAGAGCTTTATCTCTATTGAGGGAGAAAGTGGCTATCATTACCTCTTTTTTCTCAATCTCCTTTAGAATTTTAGCATTGATATCCTTGGATATCAACCTAGGAATGTGATTAGTCATCTCCTTAATCGTAATTTCATCCTCTTCCATATCTTTAGCTAGAATATTTTGATAGAAGTCCACAACCTCACACTCAATTTCTTCACTCTCTAATAACTTGGCCAAAGTTCTTTAGAATTTCATCAATGTAGGTAAAAATTTTGTTTTTGATAGTGGAGACATGGAAAAACTTAGAATTTTTGTCACCTTCCTGCAACCACTGGATCCTAGACTTTTACCTCCAATAGGTTTCTTCATTAGCTATTATGGTGTGCAGTTCATCATTAAGCTCCTTTTCTCTTTGAAATTGGATTTGGTTCATACCCAACCTGTTAATCTCTTCTTCTAACATATCCAACTCTAACTGAATAGCTTTCTTCTTTTGAAAGATATTTCCAAAGACCTCCCTATTCCACTTCTTGACTTCTTTCTTCACATTTTTAAGCTTATTTGTGAGAGTTTACATCTTAGTACCTTGGGAAGGAATACTCCACCATTTATTAAAATACAAAAATCACAAATTAACCTTAGGTCTTTTAAATATGAAATATCCCTTCTCACCTATCTAATTTTAAATATAAAACACATGCATAGTGTCTATTAAATATGAAATATCCCTTCGCACCTATGTAATTTTTAATATAAAACACATGCATAGTCTCTATTAAAAAGAAAAAAAAAAGAATAATGCATCACCAAAGTTAAGATACCTTATCTACTAGTACAAGCAACTTATAAAACTTAACGTATTGAAACCATAATGCATATTTTTTCTTTAAATAGGTTTATAACTTCTATCTCAAATTTAATCACAAAGGTGGGAGTTTTATTTTAAAAGATAAAGGAAGATCAATTAAGGATTCGATATTTTGTAAATGTTTTGTAAAACATTGTAGTGGTTTAGTTTTGGATTTTTATCATCAAGTTTAAATTATAATGGATGTTTTATAATCTTCAATTTTTAAACTTCAAAGATTTATAAATGTTAAATAAATTTATTTGATATTTAATATTTAAAATAAATATTAAATAATATTAATTTAATAATATAATATTTAATTTTAGAAAAATTATTTCAATATTATATAATTTATTAAAAAAATAAAATATAAAGAAAATCATAAACATACTTCATTATAAAATAAGTGAATTTAATTAATTAAAGTCACATGCTTTGATAATGAACATAGTATTTTTTATTAGTAAAATAACAAAAATAAATATATAATTGAAAGAACATTAGGTGCACATGCATTCTTTATGAGAATGTTAAAATCTAAATGAATTTTTCTATATAAGGTCGAACTTAAAACTTTTAAAACAAACACCCTTCATTAATGCCTCATTGTCTTAATTTACTTTTTTTCCAATTCAATCATCTATCTATACTCTTAATCCTAAAACTCTATAGATTTATCACTAAAGGTGATTTTGTATAAAAATTTCTTTACCTTCTCATCTTTCATTCTATGTATACTTCGTGGTATCTTTATAATTTCTATTAATTATATATTATTATTCTTTTTATGAAAGATGATATACACATATGACCTTGATAGTATGAGGTTGAATTATATGTTAATTTTTACTAAATATGTTGTATATATGAGATCCTAATACTATGAGGTTTGAACTCTTGATTTTATTAGAGAGTGGAACTACTCACTCACCACTCCACATAGACCTCACATCTATAATATCATTGAAGAAAAACTATTAATTAAAATATTACTATTTCTTACTTTGTAGATTGTCTTAAGTAAGAATTTTGATTTGTACTACTAACCAAAGGAATTTTAAGGCCTTAAGAGGTCCTCAAGAGACCAAACATTATTCAAAAGGAAATATTTGGGAGTAAGAAATTAGGAAATACTTATTGATGTAAAGCCTTATATTTTAATATGACTAAGTATCCACCATATTTTAATAAATTCCACATCAACTCGTCTTTTTGTTTAAAAATGGGAAAGTATACTTCTTGAAGCATAATTTGAAGCTTATCCACTACATGTTTGAGATCCTCTCCTTCAACCAGGTTGTTAATAAAAGTTCATAATTTACAATTATTGCTCACAATAATATAAATTTTAACCTTTAAATCTCTACAAGCTAAACATATTGAAGACAATGATTGATATTTTGGATAAGAGACAAGAGGATAGAGATTCAACCAAGAATAATACCAAAATTTTATTGAATCCCCATCATTAACTGACCACCTAATATGTTTCTTGATCAATTACAAGATCTTTGATAGGAAGTTCCATGTTGTGGATCCCTTAGGTAAGCTTTTTTTTTAACACTTCATTGAATCAACAAGACCTATATATTTTCGAATTAATATTTTTACCTAGCTTTTTTCTTGATCTTTCAATATTCTCTAACCAGCTTTTGTATTTAAAGCCAAACTCACATGCTTGTAATTTTTCAATCTTACTCCTCCAATATCCTTTCCTTTTTAAACTCTATCCCACTTACAAAGAAGAAACTTAAAAATTTCCTCATATCCTTTCCAAAGCAGATCTATTTAAATTCTATCAAATTTAGATGTTATATTTGATGGTAATTTTTAAATTGACATCATATATAGAGAGATGGATTGCAATGTATTATATATGAGTTGTAGCCTACCAGTTATGGTTAACAACTTACCTTTACAACCTACCAACCAAAATTTTATTCTATCCAAAACTAAGTCTCGTAGCTCCATATTTCCTTTATCAGAAAAATTAAATCCCTAGATATGTTGATGGTAATTTTCCAACATTAAAATCTAAATTTTTTCAAGTATTCCTTTGTAAAGCATTGATAATGTTAATATAAAAATATTTTATTTTGTAGTATTAATAAACTATATAATATCCTTATCATAACATGAAAATATTGATTTAAAATCTAAGGCCTTGCTGACCAAAGTTTGAAAAAAATAATAGTATCATCAATGAACTGGGGATGACATTCAAAGGGACCATTTGTTTGAAACTAAATACCTTCAAATTTTCCTTTCATTTTTACCTTTGAGAAATCTCTCTATAAGGCATTAACAAGAGTACTAAGGAGATAATGTATCATCTTGGTAAATTCAATAGGATCATTCAAATATCCAACATGGGATCCATTGATAAAGTACTCCAATCTACTACTTCATTATATCCATATTCCACAACACTCCACACTTCCTTCATAATCAACAAATCCCTCAACTTTATATACAAATAGTCATAATTTTCTCCTTTAAGTTCTGTTATGGGCAACTAAGCAATACCATGAGCCATGATAATTACATCAATAATGTATGAAGTAATTTCTTCACAAACTTGAATTCTAAATTCTTTGGTTAAAGGGAATCAAATTCTCTACTTCTCCAATCTCTAAACTCCAAGATCTAATACCAGTATGCGAGGTGTGGTGGTACTTTAAAATAAAGAGTAGCACAACATAGAAAGTAGAAAATAAAATTTACACAAAACCCTAAAAAAACACTTCATTAATCTTTAAAATTGTATATGCTACTTCAATAAAATATTGTATATATAGAGAGAGACTCTTGGAGATTCACATATAATTAATTAAGGTCAATCAATTATAATCAAATAAAATAGAATCAACTTGCTTACTTACATGATTATGGTGGCCCTTGTGGCCTATTTGCATTTGATTATGTGTTGTTCTACTTTTGTAGGATATATTTTACACAAGGTGCTCCATTCTTGCTTCAATTTGTGGTAAAATAGGAATATCATTAGAGCAAAGATGTACCCAAGGAAAAATCCAAAACCAAACCCAAAATGAATATAAGATATTAAAATATATATTTTTTTATTAGTAGAAGTTTATGATTCCCTTTCAATAAAATTTTTGACCAAAACCTCTATACGCTTGAATTGATCTCAAATGGTAAGATATAAAATATATAAATAAAGTGACCAATACAAACACGACTATTAAGTACAAATATCATTACATAATAAATTTTGATATTTATTATTAAAACTTAAATATCTATAAAGCTATGATCTTAAAACTTGATATGAGTAAAGCCTATGATAGGGTTAAATGGAATTTTCTTTTTGCAATTTTAGATAAGTTTGGTTTTGGGAAGAAATGGGTTAGATGGATTAAAGCTTGTGTCTCTACAGTTTCTTATTCAGTGTTGGTCAATGGATTAGTGACAAATTCTTTTAAATCCAAGAGAGGCCTTAGACAAGGAGATACTCTATCTCCTTATTTGTTCATTATTATGGAAGAAGTTTTGAGTAGGAACTTAAATAAGGCTTACAAGTATGGGTTTATATGTGGACTTAAGTTAGTAATAACATCGATAACATCACCCATCAACAATTTGTAGATGATACAACCCTTTTTGGAAGGGCAAGGATAAATGAGGCCAGAGCTTTGAATAAATTTTTAAAAGAGTACAAAAGAGCTTCAGGGAAAAAAATTAATAGGACTAAATCTAAAATTTACGCATTGTAGGAATGAGAATAGATTAATTTTTCACATTTTTTTTTTGAAATTAGTGGTTTACTATAGGACATCCCCTATTGGTTTTCAATTGATCTTTGCTCTTATACACTATAAATATAGGTATAGTTATAGCACATGAATTTTAAAGTTTGATACAAATACAATTATAGGTATAGTTGCTCTTTGCTCTTATACACCACAAATACAATTGCTCTTTGCTCTTATACACTACAAAAAGTAAATTGTCATTGTTGAAGTTTGAATTGAATTGATTTGTGATCAAAAGATTATTATCTTTTGAATATTACAATATTTTGTTAATATTTTATTAGATTAAAATTGTTTATTTTGAATATTAGAGTTTTTTGTTAATATTTTATTAAGTAAAACTATAACTATATGTATTTGGAAAGTAACAAGTTATACAGTTCTATCATCATGTATTATTTTTAGCTAGTAGATATAACAATATTTTTGTATTATTTTATCCTCAACTTGCTGTATGATTAGGTGCATTTACTCCTCTTTCACTCAGACTTAGGATAGTCTGTCATTATTTGCACCATTTTTATGTTTTATTGTGATTTATGCCTTAGATGCATTGTAGTTATACATCTGATTTATGCTCTTAGATTATCACTGCTTGGGATCGGGACCCAAAGCTCCTAAATGACCTCCTTCCATTCATGGATGATATAGACTAGGCCTAGTTTAAGGTTTGCATACTACAAGTATGTGACCAGGTTGCCACAGATCATATCAGATCAGGCTTACCTCATAGCCCTGGTTCACTGATGGGACCCTAGGATGAACACCTTCCATATTCCTATCGATGAGATGACTATCACATCGGAGGATGTGTACATGATTTTTTGGATCCCTTCTAATGGAGTGGACATCGTCTCTTCAGCTACTAATGATCGTAATGCAATATTTATTTGAGTGTTTGGGAGGCATGTTGTGGCTGCCTTCAAGGACACCAAGCCTGGAGGTGTATCTATTCTATGTTGGTACAAGGAGCATGTCTTCTTCAAGAGGCATGCGGTGTTGTTGATGGTTGTTAGCAACATTATGGTCCTAGATTTCTCAGGCTTGAGGTTCCTGTGGAACCTCCTTGTGATGGTTTAAGACTTGATGGATAGCATATAGCCTATCATTTATGCATGGGGGAGGTCCTTAATGGCACAGTGCTATGATGAGTTGTACCACATCCATTGGTAGGGTCGTGTCAACATTTCTTGCAACTTGCTTCTTCAGGTATGGGGATGGGAGCATATCAGCGTGGATCATCCTAGAGGGCTCCCTACTAGGATTACAATTATTGATGCTAGGATGCAATGCTATACTACCAAATAGGCTCGAGAGCACAAGGAGTGCAAGAGCCACGCTAATTTGGGGGAGATCTCCCATTATATTGCTACTTTCACTAGGCTACAAGCTGGAGACATCATGTTGTGCCCATATCACGAGTGCCCAACTTGGGATGATCCACCTAGTTTTACAGCTAGGACGTGGCATGAGCGGTGGCTCATTGGCCGCAAGGTCAGCATTAGGGAGTATTTCTTCTACTCTTGAATTCTTCATTAGTACGAATTACAATAGGATGTGCCACTTGTCCTGTTATTGTATAGGTGCATTGGAGCAGAGAGAGACCTCCCTACCACACATATTATAGATTTGGATGATGAGGAGGATGCCCTAGCATTTGACCCAAAAATCGTTGGGGGAGTCATAGCTACATTTGTGTAGTGGTGGGGTGATATGATGTGGCATGGTGATGGCAGTCTGGTCTGTGAGGATGATGGTGGAGATGGTGGTGTAGATCCAACAGGGTGTAGAGTCCAAGCTAGGACTGAGGTATGGGACCAACTAGTAGAGTAGGTGGAAGTGGAGGAGCATGAGGATCCTGAGGAGGAGGAGGAGGAGGAGTTGGATCCTAAGGAGAGAGATTCTCCTCTTAGGGTGCAACTACATGATGTATATGCTGAGCTCTAGTCGACCAATATCCAGGTATAACAGTGTGATGATATTATAGCCCAATGAGATTCTACTATAGTACAACAAGATGCTACTATAGAGCACCTCACATCTTAGATACAGGCCTTATAGGCTGCTATCAGGGGTGGTGATACCAGGATGCAGGTTGTTGTTGATCCTCCCACACCTCAAGGTCCTATAGGGGTATATCCAGGGGCAGAGATCAGGAATATGTAGACTTTGCTAGATGAGTATGAGGTGGATATTGTTGATCATGTAGGCCATATTACATATCTCCAGATACATATCAGGAGGCTAGGAGCCACTCCTAGGGAGAGGACAAGTGCAATTGGATCACAAGCTAGTGGGTGCTCCACATTAGGGCAGTCTTCCATCTGGTCTAATAAAAGAACTTGAACTCACACAAATATACCAATAGGATCACATCACTCCACCCAAGATCCAGCCATAGGGGGCATAGGCCCAGTGTTTGATTGATGATGAATTAGGCTTTTATTTTTGAGGTTAACTGACCTATATGATTGTAGCCTTCATGAATTTTTGTATATCCATGCACTTGAGATACTCATTTTGAGATACTTTTTGAGACATACATTTATATGATATATTTACATTATGCTTCATTATGTGTTTCATTTATTGCTTATATTTTTGTTTTACTTATGTGATTTGATGATGACATTATGATGAGTTGATATATGTGTTATATGATAGGTGATATATATAATTATATGGATATTGAGATTGATGCTTATGTAGATTTTTATGTATATGGTTATATGATTTGATTATTGTGACATGATGTGATGTATCATGAGTTGATTTGATGATGGATTTATGATTCTATGCATGGGTGGATGCAATGATGTGATCTTAGATATGAGTGGATTATTTATGAAATTATGTGTTTATGGATACAATGTTTTCGTTAGATGTATGTTTAATTTTGATTTAATTGTATGCATCTAACTTATGTTGTGATATGGTAAATGCAATGTGTCATGCGTTGTCTATATGATGTTTAATCTCATGTGAATGAACCTGTATGCTTTAATCACTTAAAACATAAGGAATGCATATGATATGAATTCATCAATCTAAATGGGTGATACCACAAAAAGTATAACAATCATGAATGTAAATAATCATTCTTATCATAAGAACTAATTATTTGGGCATTCATATGTGAAATGTACTACCATAGAATATATGTAATTTCTTGATAAAGCTTATGTTATTTAAAATATTCAAAATAGTTAGTGGCCATGTAGATATTATTTTTGATATCTATCCGGTATCTAGCCTACTTTGTTAATACCCCTTAATTTATAAAACTTCATAAATAAAATTGATGATGTGATGAATGATATGATTTGTTTCTATGTAGGAATTTTTGAGGCTCTCCCTGAGACTCAAACTCTGTAGTTACTCTATCAAAAACTGCGTACTGACCACACAAGACTTTTAAAAAGCAAGGCTTTCATCATGGACCTAAAGATTCATTATCCCTGTGTGTTCAAATGAATATATTTAGATAGAACTCAAGCATTTCCTTCAATGTTAGGAAAAATTATTTCAACCCATTTCTAATATCGTGGATCCTCGATTGTTCATATTATCTTGTGTTGGACTTAGTTGGACTATACCACTAGGTAGCGTCGGGTTACCTAAAGCTAGCTCATCCACATGCAAACATTGGTCTACACAAATACAAGATGCTATTGTGATAGAAATATCATCATGCGTAAGGGTATCACAATTGCCAAGCATGGTTGTACACCAACCCGTAATGGGGACCACCTTCCAGTTTTGTACAATGCTAAGAATTCCAGGGATTCAAGCTTTATTCCCTTCTTTTCTTCATTTCATTTGGGATACTTGCTCATGCTTAGTGATGAAAATGACTATTTATTTTTTATTGATTTTTCTCTTGAGCAAGGGAATTATGTAAGGATGAAAATCACTTGTTTGTTTTGTTTTTGTGCTTTTTGGTACTTTGAACTATGACTTTGGAAACTGGGATTTTTGCTTATTTTAATGAAAGCAAGGGATTTATGTAGTGATGATAATAACTTGTTTTTGGATAGGGTGAAACTTGTCCTTTTTCTAATTCTCAGTATCTTTGAACCGGTCGCACAAGGGGATAAGCAAGGAAGACCCTTTTTGCTTAAGGCAACCTAGACTACTTTTGTAGCTTTCATCTTTCCCTTGTACCAACTAGGATTTTAGTGTTTTTAATTAGTGATAGGATTCTGAATATCTGAGGCATTCACGACTAGACCTTACTCTCTACTAATAAATATGGATTACCAAAAGAACTTATAAGACCACTAGATATGGTTGAATGACCAAAAAATATCAGCCTATTCTTTATAGCAACATGATATGGTTGTGTTGAAAAACACAGTTACACACATGGATGAATGGATAAAGGTGGACTTATGTATTTGTGGTTGTGATAAAAACTATGGCATAATTTTCAAGAGTGTGATCATAACATATGCAAATGCAATGGATATGCATGTTTGATGTAATGCGACTATATGGATGCAGATGTAAGATGCAACTATTTTTGCATTTTTGATTTTTGCACTGTTTTTGTATTTTTTATTATATTTTTACCAAAGGGCTTATTGTACCTTCAGGGATTTTAGAGTTTGACCAAACAACATGAATCCACCCTTGGAGCATTTTTGATTGAATTTGACCAAGCGAATTGAATACCCTTGGAGCATTTTTGATTGAATTTGACCAAGCGGCTTGTATCCCCTTGGAGCATTTTGGATTTGACCAAGCAGCTTGTATACCCTTAGAGCATTTTAGATTTGACCAAGCGGCTTGTATACCCTTTGAGTATTTTAAATTTAGGTGACCAAGCGGTGTGAATATACCCTCAGAGCATTTTGAATTTGACCAAGCAGCTTGTATACCCTTGGAGCATTTTGGATTTGACCAAGCAGCTTGTATACCCTTGGAGTATTTTGAATTTAGGTGACCAAACGACGTGAATATACCCTCAAAGTATTTTTGATTGAAATTTTAATTTTTATGCTTTTCGATTTTTTTTTGTATTTTTTATGCTTTATATTTGGACGTTTTTGTATTTTATGCATATTTGATTTTTTTTGTATTTTATGTATATTTGAATGTTTTTGTATTTTATGAATATTTGAATGTTTTTGTATTTTATGTATAAAATACCTTCAAATGAATGATATTGAGAGTCTTAGGCTCTTCAAAACCATCCAATGATGTGAGGCAATATGCTTCAAGCCCAACCCTTTATGAAATCATGTAGGGGCCTATCCAGTTTGCCACAAATTTGTCTCGTAGGTGCGATGGCAGATTTGAGTTCTGCTGGTTTTCCTTGAGCACAAGATCTCCAACCTTGAATTCTCTTAAGTGGACTCTACTATTTTAGGCTTGTGCAAGATGATCATAATAAACATGGAGATGTTCCAAGGCATTGACTCGGCATTCATAAAGAACATTTAATTGATCAAAACGGATTTATCGTGCGGTGTCATCATCTATGAAGTCCTTCAATGATATGCGTAGGATTGGAATTTCCAACTCTAGGGGCATGATGGCTTCAGTGCCATATACAAGTGAAAACGGTATTGCCCCAGTGGGCATCCGCACACTAGTCCTATATGCCCACAATGCCAAAGGCAATTGCAAATGCCAGTCCTTATGATTATCTTTCACTATTTTCCTCAAGATGAAGACTATTGTTTTATTTGAGGCTTCTGCTTGCCCATTTTCTTGTGGATAATAGGGCATTGAAAAATTGTGCTAAATGTGATATTTTTTCATCAAAGCACACACATTTTTATTCTTTAAATATGGTCCATTATCTAATATTATTTTTGAAGGGACCCCAAAATGACTTATGATATTGTGGAGTATAAACTCCGCAATCCTTGGTCCAATTGTGGATGTCAAGGGGATCACTTTGACCCATTTAGTAAAGTACTTAGTGGCTGTTATGATGAACGTGTGTCGGCCTAAGGATGGGGGTGATATCTTCCCAACCAAGTCTAGTCCCCATTATGAGAAGGGCCATGCTGCTTGGATGGGTTGCAAGGCTTGTGATGGCAAGCGAGTGATATTTGCATGATGTTGGCACTTAATGCATTTCTTAACATACTTGCAATAGTATTTTTCCATAGTGGGCCAATAGTAACCTATTCTCAAGATGTGCTTAACGATGGCCATGCCATTGAAGTGATCGCCACACGTACCATTGTGGGCTTGCGAGATTGCCTAGGATGATTCTTGGGGCTCAAGACAATGAAGGAGCATTCTTTTATAGCCTCGTCTATAAAGGATCTCTCCTAGCAATATATACCTCACCACATTCTATTTAAATGCTCATATTTCAGCATGCGATAGGAATTGCGATACCATTCCAAGTTTCAAGAAATCTCACAATTGGGAAAGCCAATCCTAATAAGCCATAACTTCTATGGATAAAATGGTATGCTTCTCCTATAATATAGAATTTGTGAACACAAATTGAAAAATAACCCTATGGTGGATGGTTGTACCACACTCTATAGGACCTTGAGAGATCAAATATTCCTAGGGTGTTGTTTGAAAGAAAACTCTAGCTCTAAAGGACCAATCCTAATTTGGTTTGGCCTAGATCATGTTGATTGACTCTTGATTGTCCATAGCCTCACATTATATTGCTGAGTACATGAGCACTTTAACGTGAATGGTTGTGAAATCAGTAGATGTATTCTAAGGGATTAAGGATCCCAAATATGCCATGGTGTCTACAAATTTTTGATTGACATACAAGGGATTGCCTCGATGTCATACCATTCTAGTAGGGCTAGGTAAGTCTCAACAAGCTCCTTGTAAGATTTTAGGATTGGGCACCTACATTGGAATAATCCTTTGACTTGATTAAGTATGAGCAAAGAGTCACCAAAGATTTTAAATATTTTAATACCCATTGCAACGGCTGTTTGGAGTCCTAAGATCAGGATCTCATACTCTGTGTTATTGTTTGTGCAAGGGAAGTCTAGCTTGAATGATAAGGACAATGGAGTACCCTACGGTGTGATAAATACTATCCTTGCTCTGCCCCTTGCTCGTAATTCAAACCATCGAAGAACAATGCCATGTCTCTTTCTTTCTCAGGTTCCTCAGGTTCGGGTGGATCTGATAATGCGAAGACCGCATCATCAGGAAATTCTATGGTGAGATGATTTCTATCCAAAAGAGGTGCCTCTACTAATTGATCTACTATGACTTGTGCCTTAACGGAATTCTAGCTTATGAACTCTAGATAAAATTCTATTAACAACATGATTCACTTTATAGTACGTGTATTTTGATAGGTCTTGTTCATCATATACTGCAAAGGATTTTGTTTGGATATAATGTAGGTCGTATGACTCAACATGTAGTGTCACAACTTTTTTGTTGCAAAGACCACTGCTAAACACAACTTTTCTACATACGCATATTCTAGCTCATAAATCACCAAGGTGCAACTGATGTAATATATGACTTGCTCTTCATATTGTGCATTCTTTTGGGCCAACATGGTGCCTAAAGTGAAATCAGTAGTCGATATGTATAGTAAAAATGGTACGTCTGGCCTTGGTGGAGCCAATACCGATGGTGTTGCCAAGTAAGTTTTGATCTCTGCAAAGGCTTGTTAGCATTATTCATCCCAATGAAATGGGACATCCTTGTGTAGCAACCAGTTCATGGGCTGACACTTATCTAATAATTGAGCAATGAACCATTTGATGGATGCTACCTTGACTTGTAGGCTTCTTAACTCTCTAATGTTGGTAGGGACGACCATTTCCATTACAACCTTTACCTTTGTAGGATTGAATTCAATGCCTCTATTAGAAATTATGAAACCTAAAAGATTACCAGAAGTCACGCCAAACACACACTTCTTAGGGTTTAATCTGAAATTGTGCTCAATGATGCAATCAAATACCTTTGTAAGGATTTTAGCGTGCTCTTGTTGCACTATCTCATTTCTAATTTTCTTGACTTAGATATTTGGTTTGAAGGGACTTCTAGTGAATCCATGTTGTAATAGGTGATCATTAATTTTGATATACTAGGTTGTACGATCCTACTTCAACCCGTGTAATGACTTCTTTAGTCTATATATTGTGACATTTTCTATTGTCAAAAAAGTCTTTGGATTGTGTTATGTATGCTTCTTATTCAATATCACCATTGAGGAAAGTACTTTTGACATCCATTTGATGAATTTTTTGACCAAACAACATTGCCATTATAGATACTACACAAATGGTGGTCATATTTGTTATAGGTGTGAATATCACTTCCTAATCTATTCCTTCCTTCTATACATAACCTTTTGCAATGATTCATGCCTTATATTTATCAATGATTTTGTTTTCCTTATAATTTATTTTGAAAACCCACTTGCAACGTATAGGCTTCTTTCCTTATGGCAAATCAATGAGATCCCATGTTTTGTTCTTAATCAATGATGTGTATTCTTCTTCAATGGTTTCCTTCCATTATGACAAGCTTAGTGCTTCCTTTACTAAGGTTAGTTTTGCATTCTTTATTACAAAGGTCATAAAGCCCATATTTACCTTCTATCATGTATTATTGTATATACATGATCATGTGGAGGTTATATCAAGTGGTGCATCAAGCTTAGCATCTTTGAGAGTATTTGTGAGCCATTTTGGAGTCTTTCTTTGTTGTGGTGGAGCAACCACTATCAACTCTACTATTGGTTCATCAACCAATTTTAACTCTAATTCATATTTTAGAACCTCTTTGTGAACTTCCTTATTTGAATCAATGCTCACAATAAGAGATGTGACATCACCAAACTCCTTAGAATCCTCAATGTTTATTTTAAATTCTTCATCAAATACCATATCTCTACTTATATGTATGTTCTTGGTGATTGGATCTATCAGTCAATAGGATTTTGATGCCTTATCATACCCAAGAAATATACAAAATAAGGTTTTTACATCCAACCTTATCCTCTTCTACTTTGGCACATGCATATACTCCTTGTTTTCGAAGACTCTAAGATGTCCAACTAAGGGATTCATCTCAGACCAAGATTCTTCAAGTGTAATTCCTTGAAGTACCTTTGTAGGTGCTTTATTTGAAGATACACCACTATATTGACAACTTCAACCCAATATTATTGCTCTAGATTTGCTTCTATAAGCATGTGACAAACCTCTCCATAATGGAACAATTCCTTCTCTCTGCAACCCCATTTTATTATGGAGTGTAGGCAATAGTAAGTTATCATTTGATCCCATTTTATGCGAGGAACCTTAAAAAATTATTGGATGTATATTCCCACCTTCAATTTGAGCAGAGGACTCAAATATGATGTTTAATTTCTATTTCAACAAGCCTCTTGAACCGTTGCACATTTATGAAGACATCCAATTTAAGTGGCAAGAAATAGACCCAAATATTCTATGAGTAATAATCAACAAACAACTGAAAGTACCTATGTCCATCGTAATTAGATAATATTGGTCCACACAAATCGTATGTATGACATCCAATGGTCCTTTAGCTTTGTGAGTGTTGTGCTCAAAAGGTACTTAGTGTTGCTTTCTTTCTAGACAACCCAACAAACTGATAATATAGGTGAAAGATTGGGCTGACCTTTTACCATGTGATATTTATTCATCTATATTAAATATCCAAATTTTAGATGACCATATCTCCTATGCCAGAGTGAAGTAGCATTTTTTGTAGTTGTAGATAGTGTAACATTAGGAGATGATAGTACATAAAATGCAAATAAACCATTCTTGTAGGAACTAGTAGCCATAAAGCATTCTATCTAGATATACCTAGATTTTCTATTATTTCTCTTCAGTTTTGTAATGAAACACGTATTTTTTCCATTAACAACTTTGAATTCAATTGTCATGTCTCGATCCATTTGTGATATATAGATAGCAAGTTGTTTTCTAATCCTAGTATATATAGTATATTTTCAATTATGCATTTACCATCAATCAAATTGATAGGACATTTTCTACTCCTTTATCATATGTTTTATCATCAAAAATTATGACTGGTTTTCCATATTTAGCTTTTAAGGAATCAAACCACACTTTCTCTCCATTCATATGATTACTAGCCTCTAAATCAATATACCAAATTTTCTCCATTGGTTTTATCATTTCTTTAGACATCAAGACCTTGTGTGCTAGTCTAGAATCATGTTCATAATTTGATTTTGGTTATTCGTGTGCAACATGCCCTTGTTGTTGTTGTGGTTTGTACTATGACTTCTTCTAGGGAGGTTTGTGGACTTGACCCCCTCAATTCATAGAATTGTGTCGATAATACTTTGTATGATATCCTTCATTTTTACAAATATGACAATACTTCCTTTGTTGTTTATGTTACTTTTGTGATAAGTGGAAGGACCCTTCTATGGTTTCTTTGTAGGGATGAGTGCATTGTTTGACAATTGTCCTCTTAATTGATTATTTGCTTCTTATTGAAGAATATTTATCAACTCTTCAAAGGACACCCTTCTAATTGATACTTGCAAAGAAGTAATTAGCACTCAAAATGAATCTAGGAGAGCTCTAAGTATAATGGGTACTAAGAGCTTATCTTCTACTATTTCTCACATAGTATTCAATCTTGCTTTCAATTCAATAACTTCGTGAAGAATTACTTAATACTTTCTTCATATTAAACCCTCAATGTGTGAAGTTGGGACTGAAGGTGAAGAATTGTAGCTTCATTCTTCCATTCAAATATAGGATAAACGATATCCTATGCTTCCTTGGATGTCTTTGCTTCATTGATGTATGGTTAAATTTTATTTGCTACACCACGAGTGATAATAATTTGTGCCTTGGCATCACCTTCATTGAAATTTTTTTACCTTCATCTTCTTTAGGTCAAGTTTCTTTTCTAGTGACTATGTCTCAGAGTTTCTCAACCACTAGGATGGTCCTCATCTTGGTCTTCCAAGGTGTAAAATTTCAGCCTTTGAATAACTGTGATTCTATCAGAAAAATTAATATCATCATGGTGAGGGTTCCTTATGTCTCCTAAATGGTCTCTCTTTCATTAGACCACTAGTCCCAATTATTAATTCTTTCTATATACATGTCCTTCCTATATACACTTCGATACATGGAAGAAGCTAGTCCTCTCAATATACACGATCATACATGAGAGAGACCTTATTGTATGTAAAAGAGAATGATATGTGATACTCGGGTAGTATGGAAAGGGATTTCTCTTATCAATTTCACCTGCTTAAAAAGAAACCCGTGTACATGGGCGTAACTTCCCTATATACTTGGAGTT
Organism: Wollemia nobilis; assembly: GCA_028583015.1. Classification (NCBI taxonomy): domain Eukaryota; kingdom Viridiplantae; phylum Streptophyta; class Pinopsida; order Araucariales; family Araucariaceae; genus Wollemia; species Wollemia nobilis. The sequence continues at coordinate 2,099,420 of JAQPPZ010017175.1, read as the reverse complement.
TCTTGATTTTAAAATTTACATCTAACGATGATGATGAAAAGAGTAAAAAAATGGAGTGGAAAAGTCACACCACATGATTTCCTTATTTCTACTCGATGATTTATAGGGTTGTTCAGACATCATCATGAAAGCTATATTAGGTTATTGACACGGTAACTTAATTTAACAGCTTTAGTCGTAAATACAAGCCATAGGTGCCTTTGATATCGAATGTTGCAAAAATGTTTGAGCATGTGTTTGATTTGTGTATAAAATATTATTTTTAAAAGCAAATAATATTAAAATTGAGGTATCAATCACTAAATTATAAGAATATATATATATATATATATATATATATATATATATATATATATATATATATATATATACTATATATATATATATATATATATATATATTTCTTTTATTTCTTTGTCGTCAATAAATTATAAGAATATGTAAAATAATTCTTCTTTCTAAGGTAGCAAAGAAAATATTTGCTTTAGTAATTTTTTAAACTCTTTATTTCACTTTTATATATTCTATTAATACCTATCTATTTATCTCAAAAAAACATAAATGCCAATTCCCTTACCAATTATGCATTGAATGAATAGTAAGGAAGAAACTCTTTTATGTACCTTTCAATCTCCGATGTCCTCTTAATGTACATGAAACAATATAGATTTATTCAGGGTCTCTATTCATTTTTTCAAACTTGTGCTTTTAGTGATGAGATTTGATTTAAACAATAGAAATGTGTAGACTAAGATATTTGATTTAAACAGTAGAAATGTGCAGAATAAGAAAACGAATGATTACATGCTGAAAAAATATTTTTTAACATGTTTATAAATATGCGGGCCTTTCTTAGTGATGAACTGCTTCTGATTGGATCACATTTTTGGAATGTTATGATTAATAGAAGGCCCATTCTAAAATTTGGACTCAGCTGGCAGTTAGGAAATAAAACGTCTATTGACTTTTGGGAGGACATATGGCTTAGTGATCACCCTCTAATCAATGATGCTTGTCTATACTGTGTCAAGCCAATCACTGATCGCCTATTTGGTTCTAAGGTATGTAATTTCTTTTCTAGAATCTATAGCGATGCCAGATGGAAGCCCTTTCCCTTTGGCAATATCAGCATTGCCCAGTCTTCTGCTTTTTCCATTATTGTTGGTTTGTTGCTCACCACTATCATTCCTAGTAACCCAAATACTTTAGACTCTCCGTTCTGGTGCCTTTGTGAGGATGGGCTTTATACTGTTAAGTCTACCTACTATGCCCAAACTAGAGAAGTCAACTCCTGGCCTGAATTTAAGACTGTCTGGTTGAAAAGTCTAATCCCTAAAGTTACCCTTTTTTTCTGGCTTGCTTCTTTAAACAAAATCTTGACCATTGACAATCTAATACAAAGAGGCCTAATACTCCATAATCGTTGTGTCCTCTATAAAATAGCTGGGAATTTGTGACCCATATCTTTCTTGAGTGCCCGTTCTCTAATGAAGTGTTGTATTACTTTCTCAAGCTAACCAACATGCCCTTGGTTTACCCAAACACCCTCATTGATGCCTGCCATCAGTGGCCAAATTCTTTTCTTAATCCAAAAATTCATGTTTTTTGGTTGTATTGTTTTCCTCATTTTTTTGTGGCAAGTATGATTGGAGAGGAACAATAGAATTTTTGGCACTGTTGTAAAAGATGCCAAATCAGTGTTCTCTCGAGCTTTGTCATTTGCCATTGAGAATACTAATCTCATCCAAGCTGAAAAGCCCAAGAACCAATGGGAATTATCCATTTTTATTGCTCTCAAATTTCATATTGGCACCCCCCCAAGGTCCTCCAAAAGCTAACAGGTCAATGGTGAAATGGATTCCCCCGCCTTGTGGATGGGTTAAGCTCAATGTTGACGGAGCCTCAAAGGGAAACCCTGGTAGGGCTGGAGGAGGTGGTCTCTTTAGAAATAGTCAAGGTAAAGTCCTATGCATGTTTGTTGAGTCCATGGGCAGTCAAACCAATAATTTTGTTGAAGCTCGTGCATTATACCTTGGCCTCCTTATTTACAAGTGGTTTCGGTTTGAAAGACTTATCATAGAGAGTGATTATTTGAACGTCGTTCGATGCATTAAAAAATACCAGCTTCCTTCCTGGAGCATGTTCAACGCTGTCCAAGAAATCTTGAAGATAATTGAAGACATCATACATGTTACAATTCAGCATGTTTATCGAGAAGGAAACAAAGTTGCTGACCTCATTGCCAATTAAGGAGTTGAACAGGATAACCTCCAAGTCTGGTATGACAATTTCCCTCAATGTATTGTGGACCACATTGATGGAAATGGAAATCTTAATCTTTAACTGGTTTTTGGTGCTGATGTGGCTAATTTGGGGCCTAGTGGTTGAACATGGTTTATCTGACATTGATGCCAAAACATATCCCCTTTTCACTTATGTGACTATGGAAATCTTAATCTTTAACTGGTTGCTAGTGCTGATGTGGCTGATTTGGGGCCTAGTAGCTGGACATGGTTTGTCTAACAAGGAGTTGTTGGTGCTGATGTGGTTGATTTGGGGCCTAGTGGCTATATATGGTTTGTCTGACATGGAGTTGTTGGTACTAATGTGGTTGATTTGGGGCCTAGTGGCTAGACATGGTTTGTCTGACATGGATGCCAGCACATATCCCCTTTTCCCTTATGTGGTTGTGGAAATTTTAATCTTTAACTAGTTGTTGGTGCTAATGTGGTTGATTTGGGACCTAGTGGTTGGACATGGTTTGTCTGACATTGTTTCTCTGACATGGAGTTGGTGTTTTTGTGGCTGATTTTGGGCCTAGTGGCTGGACATGATTTATCTGACATGGAGATGTTGGTTTTGATGTGGTTGATTTGGGGTCTAGTGGTTGGACATGGTTTGTCTGACATGGATGCCAGCACATATCTCCTTTTCCCTTATGTGGTTGTGGAAATCTTAATCTTTAATTGGTTGTTGGTGCTGATGTGGTTGATTTGGGGCCTAGTGGCTGGATATGGTTTGTTTGACATAGGGCCTAGTTCATTTTTGTTTTTTTGCGCCTTCTTTCTAGATTAAAGTTGGTTGTTTCGTTCCCCTCTGGGGTTGTTTTTTTTCAGTTCAATTAGTTCGCTTTTGACTAGTTGTCTTTGCTGCATTTGTGTAAAAGGTTTTGGGACCTTTCAAAACCCTTTTTATCAACCAATCAAAAAAAAATTAACACTCTTAAAAATATATATATATTTTTAAAAAGTGCTTTAACACGCTTTTATGGATGATATTTGATTTGAACAGTAAAAGATTAAGAAAAAAAATGATTACCTGCTGAAAAAATGGTTTTTAACATGTTTATTAATTATTCGGAGAAAGGTGGCACTCTTAAAAAAATAATAAACTAAGGTTTAATTACACTTGAGGAAAATACTCTCGATGAGTGTTGTATCTTCGACCCAAGTTGGCTGAGGACTCTAACATGTTTTTTTTACCGGAATAGACATAGACTAACTTTTCATATCTTTATGATGCACCTCTTCAAAGATGTAACACAAATAATATAATAATAATATTTAAAATTTAAATTAAATATTATTTATTTTAAAAATATGTGATAGTTTATTATTATTGTTATAATCAAGTTGATAATGTTCAAGGCTTGGCACCCATTCTTTCATCTTAATAAATTTTTTATTGTATTTGTTGTGGTACAATAGTAAATGTTTTGTGGGTGTTAATAGATGTTGGTTTAGGTTTCATTTTCTTTGCCTCCATTCTACATATATATGGTATGGGAATGTCCTATGTGTTGGTAGAAGTCGACAAGGCTACATTCCTCCTATGATCATTTTGTTGATAAGGTTCTAGATCCCTCTAAAAATATTGTGTTTACCCTAAACATTTATATTTGCTTGTTGTGATGTAGTGGTAAATGTCTTAGGTACTGGTAGAGGCCAACCCCAGTTTTATTCCCTTGATTCTATCATGCAGATATATGGTGTAGTTGGAAATATCCTATGTGTTGGTAGAGGTCGACAAGGCTTCATTCCTCCTACACCCACCATGTTGATAGGGGTTCAAGCCCCTTTAAAAAATCTATGTTTACCTTAAACATTTGTTCGCAAGGATGGTGTAGCGGTTAGAGCCTTTGGCCTCTCTTTGAGGAGGTCCAAGGTTCAAACCACTGCATAGCCAAAAGGGGATATGTTAAGTGATTGTCGGTTGACTACCTCAGTTTGATGCCTTGGAGGGTCAGATACCCAAAAGGGGATTGGTTGAGTGACTGCCAATTGATTACCTCAGTTTGATGCCCTAAAAAATCAGATACCAAAAAATATAGGTTGAGTGGCTACCCCATTTCGATGCCCTAAAGGATCAGGGATCTCGTTGATTGTGCTTTACCCAACAAACTTAAATTTTATAGCTTAAGGTTTATAAAAGCAGCCCATTCATAAAGTTACCAATTTGCCTATAAAATAAATAAATTCTATTGTATTAACAAATCAATAATAACTATAACCTTTTAAAATTAACTATAACTATATTATTATATATATTTATTTAAATTGATCATGGGATGAAAAGGGTCAAGTCCCGTAGAGTGGCCCGTTGATGGCTTAGTACTAAGGCTCTACGACTTGGATGTCACTGTTTCGAAACCCGTGGAGGGGCATAAATAATGGTTAATTTTTTTACAGCATAAATAATGGTTAATTTTTGTCGAATGGTATTTGGTGTAATGGCAGTTGTCTAGTTATTATTATCCATGTGGTTGTGAAGTCAATTCCTTATGTTTGCTCGAACAAACGCTGATATTTGTAAATATTTGTGATCAATGTTTAATATATAAAAAAAAGGGTCCATGCCTAGATTACATCAATGAAATGATCATATTACTCAATATACGATAGTGTACTATTATAACCTATAATTAAGTATATATATTAACGAATGGTATTTGGTGTAATGGCAGTTGCCTAGTTATTATCATCCATGTGGTTGTGAAGTCAATTCCTCTTGTGTTTGCTCGAACAAACGCTGATATTTGTAAATATTTGTGATCGATGTTTAATATATAAAGAAAGGGTCCATGCCTAGATTGCATCAATGAAATGATCATATTACTCAATATACGATAGTGTACTATTATAACCTATAATTAAGTATATATATTAACAAGATTTGAATCAACATTTTTTATATCTATTATCTCACATCAAATAAAAAAAATATTATATTTTATACTTTAAATTTATATTATATAATTTAATATGTTTGTCTTTGTAACGTAAGTGTAAGTGGAGAAGGCCAACCTGGCCTTATTGAACAAGAGGTCCATGGTTCGAACATCTACTATGCAAAGGGTATACAAAGGTTGTGTGTTAAATGCCCTGTTAATAGGCATAACTCTGGGCTTTACAAGGGGTCATGGTTGGGAGGAGATTGTTCATTGGTCGTAAGGGTTTCTCACACTAACCTAAAAATTTTAGTCCCAACGCATGCGATGCAAACGGGGACACAAAGGCTGTGTTAAACGCCTTATTGATAAGCATACCTCTTGGCTTTACGAGGGGTCATGGTTGGGAGGAGACTGGTCAGCCCTGTGCGTTGGTCGTAGGGTTTCTCACACTAACCTAAAATTTTAGTCCCGGGGACAACGCAACGGTTCAAGATTTGGCTCTTCTTCGGGAGGTCCAAGGCTCAAACCGCGACGTGGGCAAGTGTGTGAGGGGTGAGTGTGTGGTGGTTGTGTGTTAAATTCCCTAAGCATAGCTTTCGAGACCATGGTTGGGAGGAGACTATTCAACCTGCACGTTGGTCATAGGGTGTCTCACACTAACCAAATAAAAAAAATTATATAATTTAATATTAAAAAAATAAAAAATTATGAAAACAAATTTAAATTTATAATAATAAATTTAAAAATAAAATAATGCATTATTTTTAAATAATCAAAGTTAAAAGTCTTATAAATATGAAAAGCTACTTTGAAAAGTATTACATTTTGTTTTTAGGTAAAGCTAAATATAATCGGGCGGGGATATCTGGAAGCCACACAACTGAAGCATAATATAAAAAACCTCTCTTTAAGAGAAATAACCAAAATAAAATATTAAAGTATCCACAAGTCTCACATCTTCTTAACATAACGATCGGACAAAGAAGGAAACGTTCGATCTCCACAACCTATAAAGTGGGAGGACAAAAAGATTTTACATTTTTGAGATTTGTCTATCCACCAAAAATAGTGGGGCCAAGGAAAATAAATTATTTAATCGTTATTTGTCAGTTGTATCTAGACGAATCAATCAGAATATATTGTGTTTAGACGAATCTTTAGAGTCATATTCCTATGTCAAACCTAAGGTCTCTTTGACGTTGGCAATGACGAAGAGAATGCCGTGGGGTGATGTCACTAAGGAATTCTCTCTTCCAATCTTTGAGAGCTATATTAATTTATTCTCTTTATATAATTGAATATTTAATATTTATTTTTGAAGTAATATGAAATATAATGGGTGATATAATGGAAGGCACTCTTAGTCAACATGGTAATGAGGCCCTTCTTTCTAATTATTCGAATTAATGTAATCAAAATTAAACGCCAATGGTACGATCTACCATTACTGTAACCGAAATTAAAAACTAATGATATATCGTTGATGTAACCCCGAAATTAAATGCCAAGACATATCACTAAATGTCTCAACAAAGACATATAATTAAATTTTCAATCATATTTATTTCTTGTCTTTTTATCATTTATTTAATTTATTCAATTTTATTAAAATCAATTATATAGAATTAAAAGGTAATAATTTGAATGAGTTTAATAATAAAGATTTTAGAACTATGTTCAAATCCTACAAGGTAGGGTTGTACACGGGTAAGATTGTACATCATAGGAATAACCATATGGTGAGAGGTAGGGTTGCACATTATAGGAATAACCATATAACAAGTAAATAATATATATATTTAGGATTTTGCTTTGCTTTTTTGCTAGAGATAAAAGGGTTGTATTTGAGTCCCCCACACTCTTGATAAATCACAAATCTTGCTTTTAGGGTTCGAGAGCTTATAAAAAAAATCAATTTTCATCTTAATTGAGTTGCCATACATACCTACATCATTTTTCATAAAAAGTTTAAATTTTTTATTTTCATTTTCTAGATTTTTTTCAATTCTAAATACAAATATTCCAAAATTCAACATCTTTTTCTTGACACTTTTCTACAACCTTCATTATATAAAACTCCATCTCTATTATCTGTGTATTACATCTTAGTAGAGTAATATTTACAAAACTTTGTGCTATCATAGTTCGCTTTACCATACGTGGATTTTTAGTTTCCTTCCTAAAGCATGAGTGCAACCACAAGAATTTTAATAAACAGTTATTTAAAACACATTAATGTTATAAAATAAAACAAATAATACCAGTAGAAAACATTTAAGTAAATCTTAATCATTATTTGACTCAAGTAGGTAAATTTTTCTTGTTAAGTTTTAACTAAACTTACTACTTCCTCTAACCATGTAAAAGAGAATTTTACTTCACGATCCTCAATTAAAACTCCTCTATTGGCTAGCCTATTTGCATATTTGTTCCTTCCCTTAATATATGTGTAAACCTAATTTCTTCAAACTCTATAGCAAGGTCTTGTATTTCGACAATTATCTCTTGTATGTTCCATAGAGTCTTTGTTTTTTCTAAATTGCATTTATTACTATAGGTGAATCACCTTCGATCCATACTTTGGTCCATTTCATTTATTTTCATATTTTTAACCCTTCCAAAGTCATCCAATCTTCAACTTCATTATTTGTCATAAATCCACTATTGAAAGCATAACGAGATAAAAATCTCTTCTTTGTTATTTCTAATTGTTCCTCCTCTTGGTCCTATATTTTCTTTAGATGTTCCATCAAAATTCAATTTAACCAACTCCACTTATGGTGGTTTCTACTATATATTCTTTTTCTTCCTTTTGTTTCTCATATACCCAACATCATAATTTTATTTGATGAATTGACCCCATCTATTAAGGCTCTTTGCTTCAAGATTAGGGATTGAGTGAGTTGATAGGGTTGGTTTAGACTCCCTTATGGCAAAACAAATTTTATTTTCATTACCTCTAAACTGCTTTCCTTTCCTTTAAATATTCTTCTATTCCTTTCTAGCCATATAGTCCAAAGCATTGTATCTTTTGATATATCCTAGATTGTCTATGAAGCCTCAATTTTAAAAGTGTTAGTCATTGCTTTAACCATTATTTAATTTTTCCATTCATCACCATTCATTTACCAAACATATTAAGAATCCATTGCCATGGTTTCTAGACTATTAAGCAGTGTCCCAAGATATGGTTTATACTCTCCTCCTATGTTTTACATAGAACACATTGTGAGGGGCCATGAAAACCCTTTTTTATAAGGTTATTCTAAGATAAAATTATTCTAACTTACTAGCCAAACAAATATTTTGACTTTAGAAATGCTCGAACTATCCCAAATATCTCTCCAATTTTTATGGTATTTCTAATTTGTTGGTGCTTTACATTATATCTATTTCTTGTTTAGTATTCTCTTGAGCTATTCAAATCTCATATTAGATTATCCTCAACTCCCTTCGGAATAATCACTTTTGTTATCTTTCTGTTCAACTACCTCCTAGCATCAACATCTTGTATACTTATAAAAATGCTTCTTTCCATTTGTATTTTCATTCCTAGTCCTTGTACATAATGTTTGAAACCCTATCACTATATTTATCTTGAACTAATCTCATCCATGGTTTCAAAATTGGATCTAGATTGAGTGGTTTTTTATCATACCACATATCCATCCAATTTTTTTCTCTAGTTTCCACCACCCATTTTAGACTTTAATCACTAGATCAATTGTTTTTTTTTTTAATTATTCCATAGTGTAGAACCATTTGGTAGTGAGAATGCAATAAATATTAAGCTTGGGTCATTGGGCTCAACGTACTTAGAAGAATCTTACCCATTGTATTTGACTCTCTTTGTACAATCTTCAAATTACTTTTCCCCTAAGAGCTAAGTTTCAATCTGTAAGAACTCTTAAACAGAGATCGACCTTAGTTTTCTTATCACACACCTTCCATTTCACCAAAGACATTTTCCTTTTATCATGTAATCCTAACCATAAAAATATGTGGGCATAGTATACAAGGACATATAATATTTTGGAATGACCTGTAAGACTGATTTAATTAGCTACTCTTTCTGCTAATGATAACCATCTACCTTTCCATACCAACAATTTATTTTGAACTTTAATTATAATTGGATTTCATAATTCTATCCTCATTCTCCCATCAAATAAGGGCATCCCTAGATAAGTTGCTAGTAAATTTGCCTTCTCTATTTGAAGTAACTCACATATCCTTGCTTTGATTCTAGCTAGAGTGTTTAAGTAAATTTTAAATTGTGTCCTAATAACTTTTTGCCCTGATGCTCTTTCATATTTATTTAATACATTATTCAAAGATCTGACATTGTTTATCCCTACCCTCCCAAAAAGTGTTGTATCATCTACAAACTACTGATGGGTAATGTTGTCGATGTTATTACTAGCCTTAAGTTTACTATTAGCCTATACTTGTTAGCCTTCTTCAAGTTCCTACCCAATACTTCTTCCATAATAATAAATAGATATGGTAATAGATGATTTCCCTGTGTAAGACCTCTCTTGGATTTAAATGATTCTATTACTAACTTGTTGACCAACATTGAATGTGATAATGTAGAGACACAAGCTTTAATCCATATGATCCATTTTTTCCCAAACCCAAACTTTTATGATACTGCAAAAATAAAATCCCATTTAGTCCTATCATAGGCTTTAATCATTTTAAGTTTTAAGATTATTGCTCTCTCTTTTCTAGAAGTTGTTGAATGCATAACTTCATGAGCTACTACGATCCCGTCCAAATCCTCCTCCCTTTCACAAATATTCCTTGCTCTTCTGAAATATTTTTTTCTAGCAATGGTTTTAACTTATTTACCATCACTTTAAATATTATCTTATATGTCATATTACATAGGCTTATGGGCCTAAATGAATCAAATAATTTTGCATTTTTTTTTTCTAAATTAGGATAATATATGTTGCATTTATTTTATAAGGTATGTATTGTTTTACCCTAGACTATTCCACTGCACCACTAAAGAATCCTTCATTATATGTCAATTATAGTGATAGAATGTTGTAGAGAGCCCATCCAAACCTACAGATTTATCCTTATCAAAAGGAAAAATAGCTAAATGAACTTCTTCCAGAGTAATAAGCTCCATTAGTTTACTATTGTCTTCATATGATATAACTAAAGGTACTTCTTGTAGTAGTTTATCCTTAAGAACTTAAAACTCCTTCAACCCTTGAATATTTTGGTAAAATAACCTTTCCTCATTTCTGATGTCACTTTGGTCTTCAATCCAAACCCTTCTACTCTCCTAATTATAGATGTTGATCTTTGTACTATTGTCATCCTATGAAAAAACTCTATGTTTTTTTCCTTTTAACCAAGTTTATCTCATTTTTAATCTCCTAAATTTCTCTTCCTTACTCAAAATATTATGATATTCACTAAGAAAATCTCTTTTCTCTAAGCTTGGACTATTATGCTCACCATTTTATAATTTTAAAAGCTTCTCTTTTAGTTCTTTCTTCTAAAAAATATTTCCAAAAGTGTTCTTGTTCAATTCTTTTAATTTATATGTCATTGATTTTATTTGTTTTGGAATTGTATACAACCCACTATTTCTTGAAGAATTCCATGTTTGTGCTATCATATCAACAAATTTAGGATGATCTTCCTACATCTGCTCATAATTAAAATATGGTTTTCTTTTAAATCCACTTATCACCATTTTAACTTAGATTGACCAACGATCTAAAACAATCCTTGTCAAGGTATTAATTTTAGCACAAGTCCTTTCATCTAGCTAATAATCTAAGAGTATGCATTTGTATAAAATTTTTCTATTAGGTTTTGGCCTCTCCTTTTGTTGGTCCATGTATAGTTGTCCTCTTCAAACTCAACCTCTCATAGATTATTGTTTTGAATAAAATCCGAGAAATCTCTCATACTTTGGGTTAATTTTTTAATTCCCCTAAATTTTTCATCCAACTTGGTTATGGCATTAAAATATCCTATGAACATGAACTAGGTTTCTTAGTATTTACTTCTCATAAATGCTTCAATCTCACTCCATACTTCTAATATGTCTAATTGAGATGTAGGTCCATAGACATTGATAAGGATGAAATGCATATTTGTAAAATAGCATGTGACTAATGAGGCTATCCAATATCTATTTTAATGAATAGTTTCATAGGAGGTTCTAAAAATATTCTAACATGTTAGAAGTCCCCCTACCACTCCTTCAAAATTTATAACATCCCATTCACATCTTGCCCATAGTGCTTTTATAGTTTTTAAAACTTCTTTCTTTGTCATTTTAGTTTTGTGGATACAAAGAATATCAAGCTTATTACTTAAACATAGGTCCCTTATACACCTTTGCTTTGAGGGGCATTAAAACCCCTTATATTCCATGAGATGGTAATCAAATCTTATTAGGGGCTACTAGTCCCATATGCAAATTACCAATATTATTGTGTTATTTGGTAAAGAGAAGTTCAACCAACTTAGATTGTGTTCCTTTATCTATGTTTGCTCTTACTTCCCTAGCTTTCGCTTGATAGTTTAAGGGTTTTCCTCTTTTTTCCTTATCTATATCAGGAGTAGGTATTATTATTCTATTCCTCAACATTCTTTCACAACTTCCCTTTTCATTATATTTATCTTCTCTTGGCTCTACTACAGAAGCATTTGACTTGTTCTGCTTATTTTATGGTATTTTCTTATTAATGGTAGAGGTATTAACATATAACATTACATTTTTCTTATCACTTTTCTTCTCCTAAATGGTGTATGGTACTTCAAAAGAGTCTTCAGATTTTTATGAGGTACATTCCTTAGGTTTAGTGGGAATGTTCATCCCTAAATTAGGATCATACAAAATAGATGGTTCCTTGTTAATATTCTAATCTTGTTATATTGTATCCTCTAAGATTTAACCTATTTTTTCTTCATAAGCTAAAGCCTAAAAAAGAATTGGTATTTCTTCCAATATCCTTCCTTATTGATCTCTACTATTTACTTTCATCTATATAGACCTATTTTTTGGAAGTTGAAAACCATCCTCATCCATATCCAATTGTAAGTTTCTCTTGTGGTTTTCTATATATGTTTATGTTGGAGTCTTCTTAGAGACTTATCTCTCAATATACCCCATCTCATAAAATCTTCTACATCTAAAAGACATGTTTTCATAGCATATGGTTTGGGTGCACAACTTGCCCCCATACTTAAGAATGATGATTATAGTAAAGGTTTACTTATAGAAATCATGACCAATATCTGAGCACAAATAGCCAATAATCCATATTTTATAGTTTCTAAGATCTCAAGGAATCTCCTAGAGTGTTGTCTATTTTCTTGAAGGTATCCATTTCCTTAGATTTCAATGGACAACCCATACATCCTAACCTAGACTAGTACTAGGGATAGATTTACATTTTTAGGTGCAAAGCCTTCATACTAGCGGGTAAGGAAGAGTCTTGCTCTTCCCATAAACCAAGGACCCCTTTTAGGATTCTATCTATTTCCTTCCTAGAACAAAAAATAGCTAGGAAAAAACCTTTAAGAAAGGATAAAATTACTCCTGGAGACTTCCAACTCCTATCAATCCATTTTCCCAAGGTCAAAGACCCTAGCCAAGACCTATTAAATTTACCAATAATTGCCATATCTTTGAGCAATAAGGATAGCTTCTATATGAGGTACTCACTAACCTCTACTATTAGGAATTATTCTAAGGATTTAACTATAAATCGGTCCATGGGAAGAAAACTATACCTCAAAATCTACTAAAATTTACCAGTATATCCTGTAGCAATTGTATTATTTGAAAAGAAACCTATAATAATTTGCATGCAAAAATTCTAAGATAATGAAGAGGAAAAAGAAACTTAGCTGAAAAATTCTATGCCTAGATAGAATGTCTTGCCTTTCTAATTCTCTAGCCCTTTGTTGCTCTTACCATCATTCAAACTGGTTGATAGATATTTGTAATTTTATTTTTTACGACTTGAAAAATATCACTACCTTTAATTCATATGGCTCACTTCATAGTAGTGTATCTCCCTCAATACCCCTCAGATACCTTCATATGATCATTCATTTTATATCTATTCAAATTCTTCACAAATTGATCCAAGAATCATTTCAATGAGAGAACCCTTTACAAAGAAATGGCTTCTAAAAGATAAGATATTTTTTAGGAAAAAATTTCCTTAACGCTGACCTAGTTTTGAATGGTTGTCTTCACATGACATAACTCCTTCAATACTACTTGGATTCTTTCAAATGACAACTCATTTCAAAGCTTTTCAAATTTAGCACAAAATGACATAAGAACGTCTGAATCAGACAACTCTATGCAAAGATATGGCTCTTGAAAGATAATTCATTTTTCACAAACATTTGCCCTAATTCTATCATCTCATAGTTTCCTAACCTCATAAGGTCTAATAAATATATGTGATTTGAGGATCCTACTATATTAAAATAATTTTAATTATATTGATTGTAATCATATAATAATTTTATAATAACTTAATAATTATATATATTAATTATCCCCGTGAGTGTGGTCTACCGGCAAGGATGTCACTTGCATTATCGGTGATGTGACCCGGGTTCAATCCCCATGGTGGACGTGTATAAGAAGTATTACTCAAAAAAAAAAAAAATTATATATATAAATTTAACTAATTAAATTTATATCCATTAACATTAAATATAGTATTTTTTCAATAAGTTATATGGGATTGAAATCACCTTGCTCGTATTACATCATGACCACTCTTTCAAAATTGAGGAATATATAACGTTGAGCCAATACTATTTAATATTAACTATAATATCTTTCAACTTTAATAAAATATTAAAATGAATATATAATAGAAAGAATCTTAATGCACACCCATTCTTTAATGAGAGGATTAAAATCTATGTAGATTTGTCTCATAAATAACTTGAGAGGCCTATAGATATATATAAACTGGGAATTGATCTGAGGCCAAACTCAAGCTTCTTCTTCACAAATTTCCTCTAGTCATTTCACTTAAACCTCATGGTCTTGATTTACTTCTTTCCAATTCGACCATTCATTTAAGCTTGTAATTGTGAAACTTTGAACTTTGGAACTCTGAATAAAGGTTCGCGGTTCAAATCCTGCTAGCGGTAAGGTTGTACAACTAGAGTATGGTTGAATAATCATAGAGTGGGTAAAAAATATCCATATCATATGGTCTATGGCCTCATAGACATTACTACTTTACCCTTTTTACTTTCTAAATAGGTATCAATAGAGGTAATTTTTTATTAAAATTTTCTTAATGTTTCTCTCTCATTTCATTGTATGGTTGGGGGATTTTATTATTTTTTAAATTATTAATTATAATATTATTATTATTTTATTAAATATGTTATACACATACATGGGATTTTAAGATCATCAGTTTGAATTATATTGTTATTTAAACTTGAAATTTTAACCTCATCAAAATAAATACCACATTCATTGGCTACTCAGCTAAAACCTTAAAATCTAGATGCCTAGTTAGAAAACCAACCTCTCGATTTCAAGGAAGATTTCAAAAACATTCAAAGCTTTATTTGTAGGACCTCAGAAGAATCTGTAGAGAATTTCTAGAATTAGAAAAAAAAATAGAAGAGCTATTAAAATGTGGAAGAGCCTTACAACTATCCCATCCGAGTTTAATCAGGAAATGATAACTCTTGAATCCCTCTTGCTCGATCATAGTGTAATGGCTTTTAGGCATGAGAATAAACTAAGATGTAGTCCTACACCTTTGGGGGACTATACTACCAAATCGGCTTACTCTACCTTTATAAAGGCAAAAATTAATACTACTCCTTCAATAGTGTGGAAAATGGTTTGGTATTCTAAAGCCTAGCCAAAAGCTATCTTTTTCCTCTAGCTGGTTATACATTATACATGACAAATTTCTATTTGGTAAAAAAATGAAAAATAGGGGTTGACCTGAAATACTTAAATGTGTTATGTATGGTGATGTAAACGAAACTGGTCCTCATCTTCTCCTCCACTACCCCTTTGCCTATAGGCTATGGGGGAAATTAATGGAGAAATTCAAAATCTGTTGGTTATGCCTACCTCCTTTTAGTCATTTTTGGATGAATGAAAAACTCTTTAAGGGTAAGACTCTCCTATTCCTATGAAACGTGATCACAACCATGTTTGCCTATTGCATATGGCTAGAAAGGAATGTGAGGATCTTTAGGAAAATTATATCTTATGAAGAGAATATTTAGAGTAGGTCTAAGGATAATATTGCAAAACTATGTGAAATGTACTATCCCTGCATTCAATCATCAACATAGGAGATGCAAATTTTGAAGTCTTGGGAGGCCATTAGAACTATTGTGAAAAAATATCAATTAGTCTCTAAAAGAAACAAACATGGTGATGAGAAAACTATGAATCTCTCTTGGACCAAGACTTTAAAAGATGTTGAAAGCTCAATTTTGATGATGCGAGTAGGGGTAACCTTAGCCCAATAGCTTATGGTTAGATCTTACGAAACAATCATGACTCTCTCATTGCCCTTGGAGCTGGCTACATTAGCTAGAACACCACAACCTTGTTGAAGCAAAAGTTGTTGTGAGGGGTATCTTAGGCTCTCTTCATATGTCTCCCTATGCACTTTGTGTGGAAGGAGACTCACAAATTATCCTTAATGCTTTAAAGAAAAGGAAAATTTAGGATTGGGTGTTGGCCATCAAAATTGAGAAAGCATGGAAGATGCTTGGCAAATATTTGTTAGTTGACTTCCACCATATATAACGTTTACCCAACAAACCGACCGACTGATTAGCCAACTGGATTGTTGACAATAGATTTCAAGCAAAATAAATTATCCTTGTAGATGAGATCAAGCAAATAAATGACTTGAAAAAATTACTAGAACTGATTCAAAACAATGTAACTTAATTTAACTTGTAGTGGATGTAACAATGACCAATATAATGCATGTAGCATATATGATTTGCTTCATTTGACACTTACAATATGTAATAAAGTAATAGAATCGGAGGTTATGCATTTTTAGTATAAATTAAAGGTTTTTAAAAAACTACCAAAATAAATAAATAAAAACATTATAATATTAAAGAAAAACTATTAATTACAATGTTGCTATTGCTTTAACTTCGTAAATTTTCCACTTGAAAAAACATTTTTTTATTGCAACCCTTTTAATTCTAGGTATATTCAATTAATTTTAATTTTATACTAAAACCACTACGTTGTTAGATTCACAACCATAAGGTGTTTGGATTTGTTCGTAAAACTGAAACTAGACAATTTATGACAATAACTAATAAAGTGGTTATATTTGTTCGATTTTTATAACTTGTTTATAGATTTTTTTTAAAAGCCGTTAAGAAACTAACTTTTTTTTATATTTTAAATATGATATAACCTTTTTCAAACTCTTTAAAAAAAATGATATAACTTTTTTATAGTTATTTTAAATAAAAATTTATATTTATAGATTAAAATTAAAAGGTTTAATTTTGGCTCTTCTTTGGGAGGTCCAAAGTTTAAATCACAGCAAACCACAGTGTGTGTGAGCGTGTGTATGATTATAAATTTATACATAACAAAAATTAAAGGGTTTATCTTTTTAGGTAGTTTTTAATAACACCTTTAAAATAAAAAGGATTGAAAATATTTTATTCTTTTATGATAAGTGAAGATAAAACCCATACTTTTATAAATAGTTTGTCATGTATTTTAGTTTATATTGAGGTAAGAACAATCCACTTTGAAGTCAACTACCTATTACTAATACATTGTAGGCCTTAGTGGTGTTAAAACATAAACTTAAGCTTTCTCTATAGGAGATGACCTCTTTCAATCACTTGAGATTAGCATAAGAAATTTTTTCAAATCTTAGAGCCAACATTGTGATAGAGATCATAAATAACATGAGGGTAAAATTTGATCTATAATATGGTTAAAATTGACCATTAGTCCATGCATTATCATAAGATCATCCCCTATCTCTAAGTGTCATCAAGTCTCCATAAGATGTATTACTTTGAAACCTTAAATTAGAGAGTGAAATTATTTGCTTCCTATTGCTTGCGCAAAATCCATTAAGCCAACTGGTTGGATGTGTTGAAAATCATGGAGTAATTAGGACTTGAAATCTAAAAACTAGTAACTAAAATGTTACAAATGATGTTAGGACAAAGTTATTGAGGATATGAGGATACCAGATCTAGAATATGGTTACGTTTGACTCGAGGTTTATGTCCATTTGAACCTAAGTCTATCCAAGTGTGTTTATGGCCTTGCAAAATGTCTATTCATGGTATTAAAATATTGGTTTAAAGAGTAAAATTCTTACTTTCCACTATTTACTCAATGAGAATAATTCTTTATATAACATTGTTATATATAAATTTATTGTTTTAGTAAACATATATAGATCCAAATAATGATTCTTCATTATTTTATGTGTAATTTTTTAATAAGCTGAGTATGGATTCTATTGGGGGCCATTCTCATCAAAATAACATATTTTTACATTTATTTATTTTATTAATGGTGAAAATAGGGGTTTTTGGAAGGACCCCAACCCTTTTACATAGGACAAAGAAACTTCTAGCAAGGACAAAATCCCAAGATCAAAAAGGTACAACCAGATAAAAATATCAGATCAAAGAACAACATGAAAACCAACATAAGAGGCCAGCAGTAAAAGACTACAAATAGAACAAGAGAGCAGAATGGCTAAGATTTGAAGAGGCTAACATCGACCTCCAAGTCTTCCTTCTATTTCTTAATCTGCACCTGGACCTTCAACACCTCTTAGGAGTCCTTCAACATTTTTTTATCCCATTATTCTGATACAACTAAAATTTAGCCTTATTCACAAAAGCATCAGGACTATTTCATTTTCTTTTCCCATAATTAGCGCTAAGAACACCACTCAGGGAAATAGAACTAGTCCTTGGAGGGAACATATCCATGATAGAGCACAACCTACAAAATTTTCATATTACCGAAGTTGGAATGACCATCAAGACCTAAACAGGAGATCACATGAGGAGGAAATGAGTCCATCCAAAGATTATTTGAGCTGCTACTAACCCCATAATTTTACATGTGTTGTCACATCAATTACTAGACTATACTCAACTTGATTTTCTATCAAGCATATTCTTCATCTTTCTCAAACTATTATAATTTCATAATCAACTCTTTGATATTGTTTTCATTAAAAGATAGAATCCCCCTTGACCAATTTCCTTTTAAAATTTGAAGTTTACTAATATGCAAATCAACACTACACTTGGTTGAATTATCTTCTATTTTATTTTCTTATCTACATATATGTTGACATCCAAGATACTCTGACTCCAACAATAGTTGATGGACATATAAATAATGATATTTTGATCCATTATCCATATCTATTTTCTTGATATTATTAATAATAGTTTATGAATCCCCTTAGTTGATACATACTTATGTCCTTTTTTAATGTCAACATTACTGCTTGTACAATGTCCTAGCCTCTACATAGTTGTTAGACGAACTTCATATGATTTTCAGTAGTGAGGAGAATTTTTCCTTCATTATTATGAAAACACCCTCTCTACCATATTTTCTTGGATTTCCTTTAAAATCACCATAAAAACTAATTTTGATGTTCATCCAATAAAATTTTCATTTTATCATAATACCGATGCATATCCTTAATGTTAACCCCATTTTCATACATAAACCTTATATGCATATTGAAATCCTATAACCAAAAGGCTAGCACATATTTTTCCACACTTGAGACTTCTTATAATGAGCACCACACTTATACAAATTCTATAAGAGAAGCAATAATATGACTCAAAATTTGGACATGATTTTGACATTTGCTTTTAGAAATGCTATTATTCTTTTCAAATCATAAATTCCAATAAATAATGATACGACCAATCCTCAATAGAATACATAATGCTTTATCTCTAAAATAATTAATCCAATATTTCATCAACTCTTTCATGTTGATATACCTACCCTATATATATGGAAAAAAATGACCCCAAATAATGTAAGCAAAGGGACTATGAAGCTATAAATGATATGATGTATCTAGATCTTATTTAAATGAGGCACACTTGAAAGTTCCATGATATACTCTTCATTGTGGAATCTCTCTTGAAAATATTTTTCTTTATACTAGTAAGCTTAGTTATCAAATTCATCGAATTTTTTATATGAAATTTGAAAATCGTTGAATTTAAAAAGCTATCACATAAATTCAATGAAAAAACCCTAAATTCGACCAAAAAAATGGAATAGCTATAAACATGGCAGCTGTGAACAAACCCTCCTGCAATCTCTCTCTTGCAACATGCAATTTTGAAGCTTAAATTTTTTTGCAAATACTATCAGAAGCAACCATTTTCAATCTATTCCCAACCTTATGGGGATGTTCTTTTCTTTATTTATTTATCATCATTTGAGAGAATGGATAGCTCTAAAAGTTGCAGTTGACAAACAAATCTCCCATTTGGAGGCTTCATTATTTATGCACTGCTATTTGAAATGCTCCTTGTCTCAAATAATCTGCGAGTTCTTCAAAATAAAAGAAAAAAATATTGCTCTTTAACCTTAAAATAAAAGAAAAAAACATTGCTCTTTCACCATTGCTTTTTAACCCCAAAAAAAATATTTCTCTTTAACCCTAGCTTCTAAGGAAACCTAAAATTAAACTTTTCTAATTTTTAAACTTGAATAATATAAGATATTTTAAGTGCTTTCTTTTATGCATGATTTGAACAATTTTTTATTATAATTGGTAGAAAACATATAATTTATATTTCAAAAAAATATTGATTTTACTTTTAAGAATCTTCTTTTAAAATTATTATATTTACATAAAATTATAAAAAAAATTATATTTTAAAGTATATATTTTAAAAAATATATTAAAAATATTATTAAAAAAAAATATTATAATTTTGTATATTTGATTTTTAAATTTTATATAAAAATAAAAAATAAAATTATATGAAAATATATACATTTCTTATATATATCGAATTTTATGTCGAATTTTATTACGAATTTTTAAACATGTCGAATTTATTTCAAACTTTAAAAGTATCAAACTCGAATACGAACTCGAACTTGATAACTAAGCTAGTAAGTAATGTTGAGGCCTTAAGGAGGCCTCAAGTGATCAAACGTTCTTCAAAAGGAAATATCTCAAAGTAGGAAATTATGATTTTATGTAAACCCTTGTCTTAACATGACTGAGTATCCACCATATTTTAATATCTATATTAACTCATCTTTTTGTACAAAAATTAAAAATAAAACTCTTGAAGCATAATTTGAATCTCACTAGAAAAAATCGCTATAAATATTGATGTCAATTTTCCAACTTTAAACTCTAAAATTTTCCCAATAAATCTTTGTAAATTATTGATAGTGTTGATAAAAAATACTATATTTTGTAGTATTAACCAACTATCTAATAATCTTCTCCTAGCATGATAATATTGATATAAAATAATAGTATTATCAATGAATTGTAGATGAAATCCAAAGGAACAATTTATTGGAACCTTAATACCTTTTATTTTTCTTTGATTTTTGCCTTTGATAAATCTTTCTACAATGTCTTAACAAAAATTATAAAGAGATAAGGACATAGTGTATCATCTTAGCTGAGTCAACCAAATGATTAAATGTATATTATATGAGATTCATTGATAAAATTTAACATTTTGGAGTGTTATAACAACATCTAATTCATTCATACCATCCTTGATCATAAGCAAATATTCTAAAAACATCATGTAGAAAAATCCAAGAACCCCTATCATATGCTTTGTTCATATTTAATTTAAAAAGCATACATGTTTCTTTCTTGGAATGAAGAAAACATATGACCTCTTGTATAATGATTACACCATCAAGAACTTTTTTCCATGAACAAACCACCTTGTTCTTCCAAGATAACATAGTCTAGAATATTTTTCAATATATATTTTTTTAAATTATATTACAAAGGCTACTATACAAAAATATCAAATTATTTTGACTCACCTTTCTTGAAAACCAATGCAATAAAGGTGAAATTGATAGCATTTATTATAATTTTTAATTAAATTTAACATATCACTCTTCAATAAATCCTAAATTTTTGAAAGAAATGTGCTAGAAATCAATTGTGGTTAGCATATTATTAGGAAAGAGAAAACTACCTCCTACAACTCCTTATCAAGATTTCATTTTGTCTTTGTGTGATAATTGATGAAATATTTTATAAAATCTTACCCTAAGCCTCCTTATTTTGCTTTGCCCCTCCCTAGGCATCAAAACACAATTTAAAAATTCCATTTAAAACAACTATAGTTAACAATTTAACAAGGCTTGTCAATAGATTGAATCATTAAAGTTAGAGCCCAGTAGTGTTCGTTCCTCGTTGGATTTTATTTTATTAATGGAGTTTTCATGCAACACATCATTACCTTCCATCTCAACATCTGCTCCATTTCACACAAATTCATTTTCAGCTTTAAATTCGGGTACGCTATTTTACCATTGCACAATTTTATTTTTGAAAAAAAAGTTGTGTTTCAGAAGAGGGACAGTATGCCCGTATGCTCAATACCATTAGGCAATCAAAATTTAATCTATAGCTTAAAGGGGTTGGAGTTAGACCTTTTTTCCTTCCATTTATTTTAGAAAAAGAGGTTAAAAATGGAAACAATTGAGATTTTTTCATGTTCACATTGCACAGTTGGATATTGTTGTACACTCCCAATTTAATTATTACATAAACATTGAATACCTTGCTACATTGGTATATGTTCACCACACAAACTGGAATAATGTTGTTATTACCTAGTTTAAAGGAAAATTAGATAAGGATAAGATTTGTTCAGTCCAACCTAATTTTACATTGTCCCTTGATGATAAACATATCACAAATTCTTTTATGCTTTGCTTGGAATTAAAAGAAGTAGATTTGATTCTAGGTTCAGTTTATTGTACTATATGTGCACGTTGCGTTTTCAGAATCTTAAATATTGTGTTTCCACCTACAAAAATAATTGTGGATTTCAGTACCCAATTGGATCAAATAACTTATTGAAAATAGGTAGACAACTAAACATAGATGAATACCTTATTGGTTTTTCATGCATAGCTAAATATTTGGATAATGTAAAATTTGATGAAATCCCTATGAAAAAATCCAAATTTAGTCCTACGCCAAGGAGAACATGTCGAATTGGGACAGTTAATTTGGTCATAGATCCTTTATTCCTAAGACCACTGCTTGTTGTGATACCTAACAACCCAAGTACTAGTGCTAGTCCTAATAAGGATTTTCAAAATTGCAACTCTCCCACATGGTATGTATAGTCTTCTGATTAGGAGCACTGATCCAAATCCTAAATTTGAGTTATAGCCTCAGTTAAAGATGATGGGAAATAACAATCATGATCCCATCAATCAGGAAAAAAATTTCATAAAGGAAGAAAGTGGCCACCCAAAAAGACTTATTGTACGACATTATCATAAGACCAACCATCATAGACTAGAACAGATATCGCATGTTTGCTTGAACACTCTGCCACCTCTACCAATGATCAATCATAACATATTAGACATATGAATTACATGAATAATTGGACACAGTATGCAGAGGCACATATAGACAAACTGGATGGTAAATTAGATGCATTAGCAACACAGTTAAAAGCCATTAATGATAATCTTCATACATTAGTAGATTATCAAAACAAACATAAGGAACATAAAGAAGAAAAGAAAATACAATATAGTCTTCCTTCGACTACAAAATCATTGTCATTATTACCATAAGGGTTTAACCCCTTTGTGAAATAATTTTCTAAAGAAAAGTAAAAGATAGCAGAAGGCTCGAGTTAGTCTAATTTTTTTAGAACACAGTTCAAAAAAGGGGTAACTTCCCAACAACAAAACTTAATTTCAATTTCCACTAAAGGAGTAGTGGTGTTAAACTTAGATGGTGAATCAAATCCTATTGATACCATAAACATTCGGGCTAATCATTATTTGTCTTTGCAACAAATGCATGAATGGAATAACCCTACAACTGTTGAAATAGCAACAATAAATATAGCAAGGGTGTATTTATTTGGTGGGTAAATGCTTCCTCAAAATCAAAATACAAAGTCTACCATGCAGGCATACATGAATCAAAAACTGCAATAATGACAAAATTTTACCCTAATTTAGAGAATAAACAAAAGGAAGACCAACTACTATTGGCTCATATGAAATTATGAGACTTTTTATAGTTTGAAGACTTTTGCACAGAGTACATGAAGAAGGTATATCAACTAAATTTACATAGAGAAAATATGGTTAAAATACAAATTTTATCCTCCATCCCTAAAAGTATTGGCCAATTAGTTTTGGATAAAATTTTAGATAAATCCATTGATCTCAATACTCTATATTTTGTTGACCTAATTGAAATGGTCAGACATGAAATTAGAAGAATCTGTTTAATAAATAAGGCTCAACAAAGGGTTCCAAAATTATCAAACATAGATTGTTTAGGAGTTGAAGGAGCCTATAAATTTGGAAGTCAATCTGCTAAACCTAGGAAAAGATATAGGTTAAGAAAGGTGAAATAGGGTTAGGTTCAAGCCATATAAATACTTCACCAAAAACAGGGGCAAGAAATAAAATAAATTAGTGAAAGATGTTTTTTATTTTTCTTGCAAAAATAAGGGCTATTATGCATCTAGTTGCCCTACAAAAGCTCCAAAACATGTATAAACTTTATTTATGGATGAAAATATAAGTGTAAAATGGTCATTAGTTGAAACAGTTGAAGAGTTTGAACAAATAATAGAAAATCATTTTCCCTTGTATGTCCTTGATGAAGAATTTGAACTTGACAATGAAAGTGATAAAATATCTTTTAACGAGGACTCCAATGAAGAATTGGATTTAAATGAATTGGATAAAATAAATAACATGTTTATGTCCAACTCTGAATCATAATGTAGTTTCCAATGTTCTATACCTCCTCTTGAAGATTTTTTTGATAATGAATTGTTAGTAGCAAAGAATGAATTAGAGGATGCATATGTAGATTATAGGTAGAATCATAAAGGAAAAAAATTTGCAAGGGAATCAAATGCTAGAACATATGAACATAAATAGATGATGATGAAACAAATTATTCAGATATTGAGGACCAACCAATAATCCGTAAAAAGGTTGAATATGATCCCCTCAAGGATCCTCATGCTCTCACACCTTTCAAAAATCATTTTAGTAATTTAGAAGCTACAAATCCAAAATATTTTACAAAATATCCACTAGCTTCTAGAAAGGTTCAGGTTCAACTTAATAAAGTTGTTACTTCTCAATCTGCAATTTTTAATCCCCATTCGGATTGTAAAATATCATCATGAACGTTTTGTTAAATATATAGATTTTATAGACACTGGTTTAAACATCAATTTTTCTCATGAAAAGGTAATTAATAAATGGTTAACATCAAGAAAATAATACCATGTGTCTACAATGAATGGTAACAGAGGTTTTAAATATTTTTCCATAAGAATTCTAGTACAGGTTGGCAATAATATTAATTCTTACACATTTTGTCCAAATCAATGATTTTGGATATGACATTGGATTAAGAAATCAATTCATGGACTCATTGGGACCATATATAGTTGGTCACCAGTGTTTAGTGGTAAATATTGAAAATACAAAACTTACAATTCCAAGAATCTCTTCTATTTTTTATGGTCACAAACTTAAATCTCAAAGGATTAATCCATCTATTAAACAAATAATTAAGCATGAAGCAAAATTATCTCAAGCAAGAGTAAAACTGCAACCAAAATTACTTTGAAAAAATTACAACTAAAATTACTCTGAAAAAACTGCAACCAAAATAACTCTTTCTTTACTTGTGTTTATTTGAATTTTGTGAAGGTTTGCTTTGACTTATCTAGCCTCAAAACTTCTTGTATTATGAAGTGCACTTTCAGTTCAACCTGACACTTCTCATCACAATGTAAGTGAACCTAGTACCTAATCATCTTCTCTATCGCACCTGGAAGATGTAATGACTGGTTATCCATGCATTTTGGTAGGATGAGAAGGTTACCATAAGGACACTTATCACTCTAGGG
The DNA here is from genome assembly GCA_028583015.1 of Wollemia nobilis. Lineage (NCBI taxonomy): Eukaryota > Viridiplantae > Streptophyta > Pinopsida > Araucariales > Araucariaceae > Wollemia > Wollemia nobilis. Next base: position 2,074,054 of record JAQPPZ010017175.1, on the reverse strand, counting down.
ACTACAAAATCTTGACACCCTAGACTCTATCCGAAGACTACAAAGTTTCTTTGACACTTCAAACATTGACTTTTGAAGACTACAAACATAGACACTTCAGAATATTCTTCTTCTTTCTCCATCCTCTAATTTTAGATTCTAGTCTATGGCTCCTTTTTTGTAATATAGAGTTCATTTTCGACAGAGATCGACACTCTCAAATGACTCAATTTATTGTATAAGGTGCATTTTTGGTAAAGACCGACATCTTTTGGATGAGTTTCACCATGATGGGAGGATCATACCCATGGTGAACCTAGTAAGTAGTAACCTACAATGGCAAGAAATATAGAGGCTGACCTACAGAGGTAATAGACTTGAGGAAGAGGTTGACCCTGAGGTAACAGAACCAAAGATTGATCTTGAGGTACTAAGACAAAGGTTGACCTAGAGATAACAACAAACCTGATGAAGCAACTGATCCTGAGGTAATAGAACTAGATATGAATCATGGATCTAGCAATATTCTTCAAAGTAGAAGATTCAAAGAGCAAGAGCCAAAAAACATGAGCCTAGACATTATCCGTTGTGTATTAGAAAAGTACACATTAAGGGAGATGTTAAAATAAGTTAATGTGTACTTTGTATGCATGTTATGACAAGTGTCATATGACACTTGTCATATTTTTATATAGGCTTATGCCTATATATTTGTACTCTTTCTTGTGCAATAACATCTCATTTTTCAATCCTCTCAAGACTTTGAAATTCCCTTTTACCAATGGTTATTCTATGCATATGAGAATATGACACCATAGGCACAAATATATGGTAAAAACACGAAGGCTAGATATAGATTCTCAAACTGGTCCAAATATAACTTTGTTTTCCACCCCATATACCTTATTCCTTATTAGTGGTGTAGTCAAGGAGACAATTTGAGAGCGTCAAATAAAGAAGAAGCTAGATCCAAAGGTATTGAGTTGGATAAAATGAGTATAGGTATTAAAATAAATCTCGATGAAGATGCATGAGTGTTAGAATAAGGTAAAATTCTACAAGATAATGTGCCATTTATATTTACTTCTCTGGATAAGGATGGATTCATGGTGATAGATGCTGGCTTTAGAGGTTGTAACAACCTCCACTCCTCCATATTCTCTTTCTCATGTATCTTCTTCACCACTCCTTTCTTATCATCCCATTATATATTTCTAACTACTTTTATTGCCCTAATTTTACTGCACTTCCTTCTCCATATAAAAGTGCAGTTGTTGGATCTCTAGGAGGTATACTATCTCATATCGTTGATCATCACCCATAAATTTATTTCCATCATAATAACCCACCACTTAGACCACCATGATGTAAACATTAGTTTCATATTCCATGAGTTCACCTTCATCTCTATTGGTATCATCATTGTTCACCACACTCACATGAATATCTATGGAAGTGTTAATAACCACATCCTCATTCATTGCTATATCCACCCAATTTTCTCCACCTACTATATCATATCATCCACCTCTATCATCCAATGCTTTAGCACAAATATTTTCTAGTATGACGACGACATCACTAACATACACTTTATTGATTGATTCAACTCACACCACTCAAGAGTAGCAAGTTCTCATACAACCTATCTAGGAATTTGTCTAGCAAGTTATTGATGCTATAAGAGGAAATAATATCAAAGATATAATAATATTAATAAAAGAATAAAAAATAAAAATAAGGGTGAATTTATAAAGGTGAAAAATCAAACCCTTAAGGCGCTAGTGGTCTTGTAATCCTAGTTAGTATAGGATGAGAGAAATATCACTTTATAGAGGTTGTTAGGAAAGACCCAACCAATCCCTCCATAAATCCAACCAAATTTATAACTAGGATATTCAATTTGGACCTAACCCAAACTGATCCATATCAGATGCTAAATTAGTAGCTTAGTTACAATTAGGGGTGATAATGAAATATATGTAAGTGATGGTATAGGATGAAGCCCACAAGAAGTAAGAACAAGAACACATAGTTGGTGTTTTCGCTTACAACTAAAAATAAGGACTCCAATAAGAGAAAGAAGCCATAAATAAGGACACAACTGAGATATATCAGTTATAGAAATAAATTGAAGAACTAAAAAATAAAGTTGTCAAAAGTAGATAAAGAAGCTAGAATATGTCTTGGTATAACTTACACAAAGATAGGATTAGCCTAAGCAATAGTTCAAGTAGGAAAAGAAAAACCTAGAGGTATAATTACAACAAGTGCAAGCTATGTTCCAAGGAAAAGAAGAAATTTCCCTAATCAAGGAAGAAAATGAAGAGTTAAAGAAAGGAGGAAAAGAACAGAAAAGGCACACCTTAGATGTAGAACAAATCAAGTTCCTCTAGGATGACATTAAAACCAAGTTGTTGAATGACAAGACCTATTTCAATTTTTTAGCTAAACTAGAAGCAATCCTAGACTAGACCATAATTAGGATACAAAAGGAAGGTTCCAAGTGGTGATCAAATAGTTGGCTACCATGCTAGTGGAAAATGCATAACAACTTGGGGTTATCGAAAAAAAGAAGATGGTTAAACAACTAAAGGCTATTTGCAACATCTAGTGATTACTATGAGAATGCAAAAAAGAAGCACGTCACCTTAAACTATCTACTTTTAAAATATTATATTAGATCCCAAAGTTGATTTATGCCAAACTACTAGATATTTTTTATAGACAAAAGGACCATGGTAATGATTAGTTGTAGAAAATATTCAAGGAATAGAAGGCCATAGTAGAAGTTGATACCTCATCAAATTAGATGAATAAATTAAATTTTCTAATAAAAAATATTAAGGGGCTAGTTGGCAAAAGGAAAGGGCTTTTCAAAAATCCTTAGGAATTTCTTGCAAGGGAAGCTAAAAGCTGATCAATCTAGAACTACTAGTAGATGACATGTGTAAGGTTTTGCTTAAATTATTATCATAATAATCAAGGAAGTCCAATCAATTTTTCAGTTTTTATATCCCAATTGTATAGTCTCTATGCCTAATGATAGAGGTAAGAAATGGTATTTCTCACTAATTGAGCTTTGAAATCTATGAAGTTATTAAAAATGTAGTGGCTTGACTATTACCTTGGAATTCTCAATGTTTAGAAGGCTTGAAGAAATAAGAGATTGAATAAATAAATCCTCCAAAAATATTGATTCACTCCATAGATGCAATTTGATCTCACGAGAAAATTGCTATTTTGCAAGCATAGCAAATCAATCATTTTTGGGCCAAAGAGGACAAGGAAGCACAAATTTTGAGACAACCAACTAGAAAGTGATATTTTATCATTTTGTGGCATCATAAGCAAGTGAGAAGTCTTCTAATTGATTTAGGAATAGTTTTGAAGGCATGTAACATCTAGTGGTGCATCATTTTTTTAGAGATACCCTAAACTAGTAGATTTACTAAAAATAAAAATTTGTTACCCCAAGTAACTTTTGGGTGGGTAACTTACTATATATATAGGAGCTAGGATTTCCATAATTTTTTGGCTATTGAGGAAAAAATATACACTTTGTGGATTCCACATTATATTCATTCTCTAGTTTTGGAATAATAGAAATGCTATACATGGCATTTACTTTCCAATTATGGCACTACTCTTTTGAATCATGGAATGCATAGTGATTGTGGACTTTCCCTTTCACTTTCTATTAGTCCTCTTCTATTATTTTTGATCTCATATATGTAGGAGCACATTGCTATTATTTTATATATGGTCATGTTTTATGTCATGCAAATTGCTTTAATCTATCACACCTTACCTTCATGTATTTTAAATTTCTTGCATTCATTTTCTATATTTAGTTCATAATATGTTATATTAAAAATGATAGTGGGAATTTAGCCTAAATCAAAAGTTAAAGGAGGTGTATCTCTCTTTTTTTCATTCTATTAAAATATATTTGTGAGGTGTATTAGAATTTGGGATTTTCTTAAATTTCTTGCATTCATTTTCTATATTTAGTTTATACTAGATTATATTAAACAAGATAGTGGGGATTTAACCTAAATTAGAGGTCAAAGAAGGCATATTTTTCCTTCTTTCATTTTATTGAAATAGTTTTAAGAGGTGTATTAGAAATTGGGATTTTTTGGCATTCAATACAAATACAAACATATGATTACCATCTCACTAAGTCAACACAAATACATGATGATCATGGCACAATAGCATAAACACGTGCAACACACTTGCCCTGCATTTAAGCTTCTAACACTCTCATAAGATTAGGTTGGAACATACAGGATATGCCCATATTTAAAAAAATTGCTTAGGTATAATTATTTCCTTATTTATACCTCAAAGAATACCCTCCTACTCTAACATTTATTTATAGGAGGCTTCCTCCACTTCTCTCATTTAACATCTAACATGGAAAAGATACCACTTGGATCCATGATGACATCCAGTAACTCTAGGCTACCCTTCAACATGATCCTATGTTTAAAACTTAAATGCAATAAATTTTTATATTTTTCAACACTTTAGGTTGTCATACAAATAGAACATTATCTTTAAGACTAGACATATTTCCACACATGTATACTTTTTTGGGTTTCAATTACCAAACATAAACCATCATGCATATAGTTCTAGTGATAACTAACATAAAAAAACCTAACTCAACTCATTTGCACACTGTTGGGTAAAATTTCAGCATCCCTTATAGACTCACGTCGCTAAATTTTCCTAATCCAATAAACACTATGGACTCAGGTAGATCCATCTCTTTTACTTAGGAAATAATTATGTAAAAAATTTGATAGACTGAGTAAGGTAAGGAAACCCTAAACAGAGCTTATATTCCTAATGCTTATGCTCAACCAAATATGAAATACAATTTATTCATGATTTGACCAAGCTTTACAATACCTGTTATAATTCCTATCAATAGATCGATGCCTTATCCATTATCAATTTTACCAAGGATTAGACTAATTAAATGAGATAGAAAGAAAAATAAAGAGGGAACTAGATTAAATTATGTTCATTCAAATAATGTAACAAGCATAATTGAAATTTTACCAGCAAAGGAATATGACATTCACACATTCAAATGATGTAACATGCAAATGTGATAACAAATAAAATTGACACAATGTTGCTCAAATATGGAAGCAGGATTGTATTCATATGAAAATATATTTACAATGGGAGTCTAATTTGAACAACCCAGATCTCACTAAATTAATACAATTTGAATTTATTGACAAAAAAAATAACACAATTCAACATACCTTCATTATATTGTAGTAACAAAAGGACTCTTGAATTTCGATCCAGTCACTGGAAATGATCTCAACAGTTTGGATTCTTCCTGAGCAAGACCTGCACAATAATGAAGAGGAATAATATGTGGAAAAAGAAAACAAGACATAAAAGAGAATACAACTAACAAGACATGGTACTTAGAATACCTTTGGCAAAAAAATGGCATTGTAAAACTTGATATCTCTTCTGGTTGATGTAGCTCTTATTTATAGCTTGAGGATGATAAAAAATGCCTTCATATGGACCTTCCATTTGGCTTCATCTCCATTGTTGATATTTTTGATGGATTATAGTTGGATTACAGTTGTTTTGAGTTGTTTCATCTTGATCCTTATATTTGGCTGCTTCTCAGCTATAGGATTATTTAACTATGTTATATTAGGACTTTACAGTTGGCTCTTTTTTAGTCTTGGATGTCATTCTTCTAACATTTTATATTTTTCTTTTCAATGCTACCTTTGTTAACCTCTTTGTCTTGTTTCCATTTTTCTTTCTCAGGTTGGTCTGTCCCCATCATTTAGATAATTTCACTCTAGGCCTTATCAAAATTGATGTTGCAAATATTGTTGTGTCCATAACTTGCAGTGCTTTGTTCTTATGACTTTTTGTTAAAAATTTATTCTCTTGAGAGAACCTGATCAGGGATTTAGTCATTTTGGATAACTCATTAATTTGGTGAGCTAACTTGTGCTTTTCTTTTACATCACATTCAAATTTTTGAATCCTTTTGGTAATCATATTATTAAAATTATTGGCTATAACACATTCTTCAAGAAAAATTCCAGCTTGCTTTCTCCTGCTATCTATTTCCTTTTCATAATATTTCATTTCCTTAACAAAAGTATCCCATCCAAGCCTTTCACAAAGGAGCATTACTACCTTAGTAAACTCTTGCTTGTAGTCATATGTTGTACCTTCTTTGTCAATTACTTTTTGTGTACGTAGTTATTCATAATTCTCTTCACATCTTTGAAAGACATGTTGAACTGATACCACCTTAGCATCTACTTCTAAAAAATAAATTATGCCTTCTACTATCACAATGATTGTGGTGATATTTTGAAGTACTCTGGTTAATGTATTCATTTTAGCTTGTAAATCAAAATATAATTTACTTTGTAATCTTGAATAAATGCAAAACAATCAAAGTGCTTGACCATGGCTTGGGTCTCTATCTCTTGGGTTGTGAGTAGAGGAAACTAAGGGGTGGATATCACTTTTGTAGCTTATAGCTCTCTGACTTGGGCCTCTAACTCATCTCTCTCTATTAGTAGATCTCGGTTCCTCTTATACAAGGCTTCTATTTTTTTCATTTAATATTGAACATTCATCTTCATTAAGGCCAGGGGATCTTCTTGAAATTACATATGAGTGTCCCCAGTCTATTGGTATACCCTAACTTCTACCATCTTACTCATTGGTATAGTAACATTAATTATTATGGGCAAGAATTTTAGAGGTTGAGATGTGGGCTCTGTTATTGTATATAGAAGATCTTCCCCTATAGTTATTGCTTCACGTTGTTTTTCATCCTTAGGCCTAACTTCCTCTGTTATGATTAAGGTGATATTTATTAGAACTTCTAAGGAGGATTTTGCAAGCTTAGCCTTCTTGTATTAAGGATATTTAGTGGAAATTTGTAGTTTTACTTGGTGATCCCTCAATAAATTGGTCAAGCCTCCCATAGCCTGAATCGTCTTTTTCACAAATGATGATAGTTTAATCTCCTTATTATTGATGACCAATGTTTTAGGTATAAATCTAGGTTGAAGCAATGCTAACTATAGTTTGCTCTCATAAGTTAGTTGAGAAGAGGCTGGGATAATTTATTGATCTTGTGTAGAATGAGCTAGGACAATTTCCTTACTTGTATTAGAACTGGTAGTATTCCCAAGTGCACGTTTAGTATGCTATGAAATATCTACCACTATCTCAGCAAAGTTGGTAGATTATACCAAGCTCTTCATTAAATATTATTATAATGGGGTCCTAGACATCTTCTAGGGGAATTACTGGGATAATCGGAGCCATTGATTCAACTGTAGCATTTCTTAGAAATTTTAGCTCATTGGAGTAGTTTCCAACATGTTTTATTTGAGTATGTTTCCTCATATGGACTGGGTAATTCTTCCATACTATTTCAGTTGCCTCTCCATTTTTTATGGCCTTTATGATTTCATCTTCAAAAAATTTGGTCTATGAGTGACTTTGGGACACTTTACTTAGACTTCTTTTTTCTAGCTTTTAAAAAATCTAAAAATGATGCTTTCAAAAACTTATAATAACTATTTTTAATACTTGTAAAAGAATATTTTTTATAGCATCAATATTACACACCTTTTTTTGGCCTCTTTTGTGGCTTGTATCCTTGATAACGTGTATCGAATTTATGTAATTTTACAATTACAAATGCTGCACTCTTATTGTCCAAATCTACAAAAATTATCCTTGTTCAAATGCTGCTAAATCCTCTCTTTTTTCCAAAGCTCTTCCAAAAATGCAGCTCACTTTTCTCTTTCTAATGCTGCCCAAATTTCTAGCTCAAATGTCTCAAATAACTGCTCTATGCTTTCTTCAATTTGTTGTCTTGTGGCCTTTCAACTTCTCCCCTAAAAATTAGCAAGCTTCTTCTTTTCAAAATAGCCTTAATAAAACTTCGTGGTTGTCCTCAAATTTCTCAAAACTGTGGCCTCTTCAATCCTTCTTCCTTCAAACTTCTTGTTGAATTTTGACTTCATATTTGATCTCTTTCATTGTCCTCTTCCTCAAGAATATAAATGTCTTGAGGTCTTCAAAAATATTCTTAAAAACTTGGAAAACTTCTTGAAAAATCCTTCTTCCTTTTGGGCTTGTTGTCGGATGATGATAATTATCCTAAATTCTTCTTTTAGGAGCTTCTCCTACTTGAAATCTTATATCACAAACTTTCTTCAAATATACACCAAAAAATGGCTTTAACGACAGTTATAAACCACCCTTAAAGGTCTTTAAAGGTAGTTATTTAGCCACCATCTATGAGGGCATCATAAAAATTTTACGATATACGACGGTGGCTAAAAACTACCTCAAAAAGCTACCCTCTTAAGGTTTAAGAGGGAAGTTTATAACCACCCTCTTAGGGATACAAGGATGGTTAGAAATGCCCTCTTAGGTCTAAGAGGGTGGATAAAAATTTCCCTCTTAGAAATAAGACCTCTTAGACCTAAGAGGATAGTTTTAAACCATCCTCTTAGACCTAAGATGGCGATTTTAAACCGCCCTCTTAGACCTAAGATGACGATTTTAAAACGCCATCTTAGGTCTAAGAGGGTGGTTTAAAATCATCATCTTAGGTCTAAGAGGACGGTTTAAAACTGCCCTCTTAGGGTCTCACCTAAAAAAAAATATAAACGATACCTCAGTTGAAATAATATAGCACTCAACAATGGTTTGCTATTTCAGCTAAGACATCCTTTATTTCTCATGGTCATTTCATGGACAAGGTAATTTTCCATTATATCCCAAGCCCCTACCATTATGCATTATATTATGGAATAAAATATTTACAATGGCATTTCCACAATATAATTCATTGGATTAAACACATGCTTATTGGTCATAATCTTGAAATTATAACATTTCAAGGCCATGCCTCTATAGTTGCTTATCTTTACAAACCAACTAATACTTATGTGTTATTCATTGATTTTTAGGGGTCAAAAAAACAATCAAAATTATTAATAAATAAGTTAATTGCATGCAATTGACCATCCCAATGATATGTAGAGTTATTTTAGAAACTAGCAACAAATCCATGTAAAGTCAATATGGAATTGCATTTTACAATGATGCAACTTTTACCATTAATTATTATTTCCTTATTCATTGTGTTTTTTTAAATGAAAACTTATCTTTCCTAACAACTGAAGGCACCTTGTAAAAATTTAGAATCAAGCATGTTTCACACTAGCTAAATACTAGTTTTATTTACTTTGAGTAGATATGACAATATTCCTTTACATTTGAAATCCATACCAATGAAACTGAGGAGTATCCTACAATATGAAGCAGTGGATCAAATTTATATGTTTCATTTGCAATATATTATATCACAATCTTGATTAAGAGAGAAGAAGGGAGGGAGGGACTTATTATTATAACAGAAAAGAGAAACTAAATTGAAATAGGAGAAGAAAAAAATAAAGCAAATCCTATTTACAATATATAACAACACTCTGAACATTAAGTACTTAGATCAAATCAATTTTATCTGGAAATAAACTTTCAATTGCCAGCTACATACCAAAAGTAGATCAATTCCAACAATTCAAAATTTTTGGTGTGATGTATATTTATTAGCTAATGACTTCCTTACAACAACTTTCACATGTTCCATTCCAAATAATATATAGTTGCATTTTGAAGAGAGAGTCTTCAAGAATTCATTTTGTGGATGTTGTTCTCCTATTATCTTAAGCAAATCATCCTATCAAAAAATCCTGCCAATTTTTTTTGTGCAATTCTATCAAATATTCCTCCTACATATTCATCAACACTTGAGTCTGTTGTCTAGATATTTTACAAGTCCAACAAATTATAAAGTTCACATTTATGCAACGACTAGAAACTACATTGGTAAGACAACCGATTTATTTATAAATAATATCTTCTGTCATAGGTGATGTTTTCCAGTTAGTAAATGTAACTTTAAATGGATTGTCAGTCTGATGATCTAATAGCTCACAAATTATGATGCAATAATTAAAAAGTAAAGAAAATGTATTCTATAAGGTTAAAAATAATTGTATGTGGCTTATAGGAACTATAGTCTACACTGTTATTTTTTGTCCAAGAGTAAATGGAAACAAATATCTATCCATGCATGTCCATGTTTCTCTATCAAGACAAGAACAAAGATAATAAAGTAGGTCATTTATATCGAGATTAAAGTTGTAGGTTCAAATATATATACCGAAAGGCACCACAATGAGTAGCAAGGCAAAAACATAAATCTAGAAAAATAACAGTAAACAACTCTACAAAACTCTGGTAGACTCATTTAGATCTACAGAAATCAACAAAATTTGCCATCAATTTTAGCATAAGTCTAGATATTTGGAAGAGACAATTACAATACCTATTTTAAATCTTATACATCTATCAAAATCCAATTTCTATTATAATTTCTTAGACATTGATTGAATTTACTAGTCCTAGATGCTTCAGGTTAGAAGGAAGAACAATTCACATGTGCATATTATGTCCACATATTTCTCTAAGAGGTCTGTAGAAAACATAAATCTAGTAAAAATAATAGTAAACAACTCTACAGAACTCTGGCAGACTCAATTAGATCTACAAAAATTAGCAAAATTTATCAGTAAGGAAGGAGTTCATGTTAAAAAAATTTAGATAATTTGAGACTGGCCTGCGCAAATGACCTTCATAGAGCTTTGTAGATTCTTAGTTCTAGCTAATTTTTATGATTGGTTTATGATAGGCTTCTCCCACATCGCATAACACTTAAATTAAGTGAGATAAGGAAGAGCCAGACCAAATTTCATGTGGACTGAGGTACCATAAAGAGCATTCTGAGACTTGACTCATTGACTTAGCTTAGCACTAATAATTGCCTTTTTGGATATACAACAACCATCATGGCACTTAAATTAAGTGAGAAAAGGAAGAGCCAAACCAAAGTTCATGTGGACTGAGGTACCACAAAGAGCATTCTGAAATTGATTAATTGACTTAGCTTGGCACTAATACTTGCATTTTTAGATCTGCAACAATGATTTGAGATAGAAACTATCAACATATGCACTTGGTACTTTCCTTGCTCAAATTAAGCATCTTGTTACCTACCAAGTGAGATATTTAATGATATATTCTGAAGGTATTTTACATAGGACAAAGAACTCCATGCCATATCCCAAGCATGTTAGTGAAAACATTATATTTTGAGCAATGAGAAAATCATACATATTGATTATAGACCCTTGCAATTCTTGTAGATAGAAAGCAAATTCTAAAATGAATATCATCAAAAGAGGTCAATATACCTATAACAATTCCACCTAAGCATCAAATATAATAAGGTAGTACAAATTTGGTTGTTGATAGCTTAAATTAAGATCTTCTTGGAGGTACATTCCTTGCTCAACTTAAGCATCTTGTTGCCTACCAAGTCAGATATTCAATGATATATTTTGAAGATATCCTGCACAGGACAAAGAACTCTATGCCATATCCCAAGCATGTTGTTAGTGAATGTTGGAAATTTTGAGTCAAAGTTGTCATTGATGTCAAGGAACGAAGTTGTCATTAATGTCAAGGAATAAGCTATCGTTGTTGTCAAAAGGTCAAAAGAAACAATGTAAATGTTAATGGCAAAAGAGATTCATAATATTTTTAATATTATGTGGAAGCATAAGTAGGAAGGTTTTTATTAAAACCATGGATGAGCAAAAAAAAAAGTTTTTTTATAAAAACCCAAGGAAGCTTTTAAATAATGTTAAAAAGCCCAAGGAAGTTTTAATATTTATTTTATAAAATATTTAAATTCAAATTGAATTTAAAATTTAAAAATAAATATTATTTATACAGAGTGGTAAAACCTAAGAAGGATTTAATCCTTAATAAATCCAAAAGGATTTAAATATTAATTTATAATACTTAAATTCTAAAGAATTTAAATAATTTATAAATTAATTAGGCACCGATGTTTAAGAAAAAAAGGAATTCATTGACGTTTGAAAGGTTGGTGGCATATTGGTATAAAAACCATATGCTAAAGTGGCAAATGATTTTTCCCTTGCTTGATTAATAAAAGGTCTGCGAGTTGTGTGTTTCGTGCGATTTCGTGCAAGGAAGAAGACAAAGTTTTATCTTAAGTGCGCCGTTGAAGAAATAAGATGAAATAAACTCTAACCCTCATAACCATCCAGCGTGGTGGTCTGGTGGCAATTTGGAGTGAGCTAGGGTGTTTGTGAGCGGGAGGACCCACGTTCGAATCTCGACAAGCAATGTTTTGAGTGGACTTGGTCAGCATTTTGAGTGGACTTGGTTAGGCACAAAAGGAAGCGGTGCAAATCATTTTTGGGTAATGCACCAAGAGGGAGAAGATAGAGCACATGGTGCTCTTCCCTCCCAATGTGAGCACCTAACTCACGCAGTGGTTGGAGCCGTGGCTAGGGTGCTAGTAGAGGTAGGCGTCGTGATGTCGAGTCTCACCAAGTTTAAGGTAATATATTTTGTGTTGCCTAAGGTTTTGACATAAGGTCCTAGGGAGTTAAAAGGGGTAGATAAAAAGTATTTTAATTAATCATTATTTTGGTTAATTGGAGGAATAAGGAGTTAGATTTATTTTAAAATAAAGTATTCATGACATATTGGTTTATTGGAGAGTAAAGTGTTGGTTAGATTTTGAGAGGACTTCTTGCCATTGAGTTATTTTGAGAAAGTGATTTTATTGACATTATTTTTGGTATTGAATAGTATTTTAATTAGGAGATTATAAGGTGTGTTTGGTCAATTATTTTTTATGGATGTGCTCTTTAAGATGGAGTAATAAGGTGTACGCGTGTTTTGATATTTACATTGTATTTTTTTTAAGCGAAAAACCCCTTGCGGGGCTGCCTTGGTCTGAGAGACCACGAACAGGGGGTTCTACACCGTCAAAGTCACCCGGGAGTCGCACCCGATCCTGCCCGCACCAACATTATCAATTGGATTTTGGATACCCAATTCAGATTTTTGGTAGGGTGTATATTTGAACCTGGGACCTCTCTTGGAGGATTACCCTCTCCTCTCCAACTCACCTACAACACCTGGGTATATTTACATTGTATTTTTGAGAGATTTTATCATATTATAATTTTCTTGAGCTAGGAAAAGAAGTGTTTGTGGTTGTGGCAAATTTTTGAGGTTCCTTCATTATGAAGAAAAATGTATGGGCACATTCTTCCATAATTGAGTTGATTGATTATTTTTTGGAAAACAAGTTTGGAGTGAAAAGGACTTAAATAGGTTTCCTTATTGAGTGTGTTGAGTTAATGCTTCAAGGTTTTATGGAATAAAGAGTTGTTGTTAAAACCTTGTTTGATAAGAATTGTTGTTTAAGTTATTGGTTAAGTGAAGAACTTGAACTAGGGTTTGAAAAGAACACGAGTATCATTGTTATGTGAGATTGGTTGATAAGCATTGTTTGAAACATTTTGAGTGAGTGTTTATATGCTTGGACTAGGGTTTGTAAGCAAGTATTGTTTCATTGAGTGATTGGTTGAGTAGAGTTGGTTGAGCCTAGTCAATTGGATGTGTGAAGTGATTGTTCAAGTTCTATAAAACAAACTATTATATATTCTAAATTGATTTGAGAAAGTGATTGAGCATTGAGGTTAATGTGAAGCATATTGAATCTCTAACAATTCTCTGTATGTTTCTAAAAGAATGATTGAAAGTGATTGAGCATTGTGATGAGTATAGAGCATATTGAGTCTCTAACATTTCTCTTTATATTTCCATGAGATTGGATAAGTTCTAGTGTGGAATTGTTGAGCAGATTTGAGGTAAGTCTTTGAGAAGACTTATGGACAGATTTGTGTGAGCTTTTGTGTAAGCTTACAATACACATTGAGAGCAGATTTGGATAAGTTCTTGTGAGGATTTATTAAGCAGATTTGGACAAGTTCTAGATAGGACTTGTGGACAGATTAGTGTAAGCTTTAGTGGAAGCTTGAAATGCAGATTTGAGATAAGTCTTTGAGAAGACTTGAGAATAGAATTAATTGATTTGTTCAAACCTTGAGTTAAGATTTGGGGTAGATCCAATAAAGTTGATTTGATATTGAGTCAAGCTTTGAGTTAAGGCTTGAGGACAGATATTGAGGATAGATTTGTGCTATACCAAAGGACTATGTTTTAGTACATATTCGAGGATAGAGTTTAGTGCAGATTTGAGGACAAGTTTGTGCCAAAACAAAGACAAATATTGAGTAGATTTGTGCTAGACCAAAGGAGTATGTTTAGTACAGATTTGAGACAAAGCTTTGGAGGTGACAGAGTACAAAGAACAACAATCTCTGGTGGATAGAGATACATTAGCCAGGGTAGTGAGGACAGGTGTCTTCAATGGATAGATATCCATTAGCCAGAGCAGTGGGGGCAACAATTCTTTTAGAATATCACCAGCCAGAGCAAGAGGAGAAAGAATTTCTCCTATGGATAGAGATCCATGAACTTGATTAAGGGGATTGGTGTCTCCTTTGGACAGAGGTCCATAAACATTTTAATAGGGAAAGGATTCCCAAGAGATTGATTGAGAAAGTTTTTAGTAAAATATTTTCTCCGTGTAGTAGCCCACATTGGGTGAACCACATAAATTTGGTGTCTCTATTATGTGTGGTGATTTATGCATTGCTTTTATTACTACTATTAATATTTCTATCTATACATTGCATAATATTGATTGGGAAAGAAAAGTAAAAAGTGGTCTTATACTGTTCACCCCCCCTCTCAGTATAAGCTTGTGTTATTCAATTGGTATCAGAACGGGTTCCTTCGGAAGAGTTTAACAGCTTGAAGGAAAATCTTACAAGAAAAAAATGGAGTCTAAGAATGGATCATCAGATAATAAGGCCCCAATATTTGATGGAAGTAATTATATATATTGGAGTATGAGAATGAATATTTACCTGATGGCACTTAGTAATGAAATTTGGGAAGTAGTTGAAAATGGATACATACCACCAGTTGATCCACCTATAGATAAGGAAGGTAAGCTTCTATAGCATTACAATTCAAAAGCAATGAATGCAATTTTGAGAGGTTTGCATAGAACAGAGTCCATAAAAGTTATGCATTGTCAAGATGCAAAAGGAATGTGGGATAAGTTACAATATATGTGAAGGAGATAAAGGTGTTAAGAAAGAAAATATACGAAATATCAAAGGATAAATTGAAGATTTAAGAATGAAGGATGAGGAAAACATTAGTACTTATGTATTTTGAGTTGATGAGGTTGTTAATGCTATGCAAGGACTTGGACTTAATGTTGAAGAATCATATGTTTGTGATAAGATCTTAAGATCTCCTCCAAAAATATTTAGTGAAAATATTTCCACTATAGAAGAATCAAATAATGGTGATTCTTTGATAAGAGATATGTTGCTTGGTATTATTACAGCCTTTGAGTTAAGAACAAAAGAACCTAATCCCCAGAAGGAAGCAACCTTCAAAGCGATCAAGAAGACAAAGGGTAAGAAGTCATAATCAAGCAATGAGTCATCCAATGATGAAGAAGCAAATTATGGTAGAAGGAATAAGGATTCAAGAAGATTTAAAGATACAAAATCTATTAAATATTTCAATTGTGGAAAGTATGGTCACTATGCAACTAACTTTCAAGAAGGTAAAAATAACAATGATGAAGAAAAGGATCACAGGAACAGGGAATCAGAAATATACTGGCACCAAAATAAAAGCAATGATGGAAAAAGCAGACAATGAAAGAATTTCTTTAAAATACAAAAGAGGAGCTACTATGCAGATAAGGAAATTAAGTACTCAAATGATAGTGATAATAGTTTCTCAAAAAATGATAAATATGAAGTCCTATTTATGATTGAAGAAAAAGAGGTCAAGAAAAGGTCACCAATAATTCTCAAGTATTTTATATGTGGTAACTTTGGACATCTTGAAGATAGTTTTACAAGGAATGGTTATAGTTTCAATGATGATGAATATGAGGATACATTTGAAGGACCAGAAGAGAATATTCTAATGGCACTAGAAGAAGAATAAGGTGATCCTATATAAGACAAGTCAAAGGAAAATAAATATGTAGACAAAGGCAAACAAATAGAGGAAGAATCAGATAAAGAATGATATGATCTCAAGGGAGAACTTATTTATGCTTTTGACATAGTAAAAAAGGTAAGAAAGAAAAACTCTAAACTTGAGTTTCAATTTCAAGAATGTGATGAAGAGAGAAGAATGTTTATAGAGGATCTACATAAATCAAAGGCTAATACAAAGAAGTCAAGGATAAGTTAGAAGAAAATATCTTAGAATGTAAAAGGTTAGAACAAGAAGTAGCCCTACTAAGGGAAGATTTAGAAAAATCTGAGAGTAAGCTACAAATGTTTAGAAAGAGCTCAAATATTGTGTATATAATGATCAAGGTACAAAGAAGGTCAACAAACAAAACAGGTCTTGGTTTTGAATAGAATCAAAATAAACAAGAAGAGAATTCAACCTCAAGTTCTAAAGGAGAAGAAACTTTAGAAGAAGACAATGTAAGAGAAAGTGATACATTTGAGGATGACTTGAACAATAGAAAGTTCAACAAGGATAGGAACAATGCACAAAGAAGAAACAGATGGAACAACGATCATAATAGGTTAAAAGATACTAAGAGACCAATGAGGTCAAGACAATGAAACTTCAATGGAAGATATTTTTCATGTCATAGGTTTGGGTACATGGCTTCATAATGCAAGACACATGGAAGATAGGAAAATGGGAATTTCATAAATAGGCAGCTTTTCCATGGGTATTGCTACTCATGTAATCAATTTGGTCACAAGGCAATGAATTGCAAGGTTCATGATAGAAAGAATATGGCTTCACTAGGAGAAATACTAAGACATTTGCACATCCAAGGAATAATAAAATTAAGTTTTATAAGTGTAATAATGAAGGACACACAGCAAATTGGTGTGGAGCAAACATTCCAAAATCAAGTATGAACAGGAACAAGAACAGGAACATAGATATAAACATGAACAAGAACAGGAACAAGAATAGGAACTAGAACATGGATATAAACATGAACAAGAACAGGAACAGGAACATGAACAAGAATATGGACATGGACATGGAAAGAAACAATCAAAGGAATCAGAAGGATCAAATAAGAAGAAAAGAGGATAAAGGTAAAGACTAGTTCTTACTAGGAGTAGAAATACTCACACCCTAAAATTAACCACATCAATAGGAGGTGGGGGAGGGGCTAAGCTAAGAAACTCATTCTTAGTCCCAAGCCCCAAAGGTGACCCTTTGCCATTGATGTCAAAGTGGGAGATATTTGAGTAAGGAGGAGAGATTTGGTATTTGAATAAAGAGGAGAAATTTGAAAAGAGCATTGAGCCAGGGGGAGCAATGTCCCAAGGGGAGCAGAACAAAGAAAAGGTTAATTTTTTGGTAAAAATAATTTGGATTGCCATCAATGACAAAGGGGGATATTGTTGGACATTTTGAGTCAAATTTATCATTGATGTCAAGGAACGAAGTTGTCATTAATGTCAAGGAATAAGCTACCGTTGATGTCAAAAGGTCAAAAGGAACAATGCAAATGTTAATGGCAAAATAGATTCATAATATTTTTAATATTATGCGGAAGCATAAGTAGGAGGGTTTTTATTAAAACCATGGATGAGCAAAAATAAAAGGTTTTTCATAAAAACCCAAGGAAGCTTTTAAATTCATGTTAAAAAGCCCAAGGAAGTTTTAATATTTATTTTATAAAATATTTAAATTCAAATTGAATTTAAATTTTATAAATAAATATTATTTATACAGAGTGGTAAAACCTAAGAAGGCTTTAATCCTTAATAAAGCCAAAAGGATTTAAATATTAATTTATAATATTTAAATTCTAATGAATTTAAATAATTTATAAATTAATTAGGCGTCGACGTCTAAGAGAAAAAGGAATCCACCTATGTTTGAAATATTGGTGGCATATTGGTACAAAAACCATATGCCAAAGTGGCAAATGATTTTTCCCTTGCTTTATTAATAAAAGGTTTGTAAGTTGTGTGTTTTGTGCAATTTTGTGCAAGGAAGAAGACAAAGTTTTGTCTTAAGTGGTTTGGTGAAGAAATAATATGAAATACACTCTAACCCTCATAACCATCTAGTGTGGTGGTCTGGTGGCAATTCGGAGTGAGCTAGGATGTTTGTGAATGGGAGTACCCATGTTCGAATCTCGACAGGCAACGTTTTGAGTGGTCTTGGTCAGCATTTTGAGTGGACTTGGTTAGGCGCCAAAGGAAGCGATGCAAATCCTTTTTGGGTGAGGCACCAAGAGGGAGAATATAGAGCACATGGTGCTTTTCCCTTCCAATGTGAGCACCTAGCTCACATAACGGTTGGATCCACTGCTAGGGTGTTGGTAGAGGCAGGCGTCGTGAGGTCGAGTATCACCAAGGCAAAGGTAATAAATTTTTAATATATTTTGTGTTGCCTAAGGTTTTGACATAAGGTCCTAGGGAGTTAAAAGGGGTAGATAAAAAGTATTTTAATTAATCATTATTTTTGTTAATTGGAGGAATAAGGAGTTAGCTTTATTTTTAAATAAAGTATTCATGACATATTGGTATATTGGAGAGTAAAGTGTTGGTTATATTTTGAGAGGACTTCTTGCCATTGAGTTATTTTGAGAAGGTGATTTTATTGACATTATTTTTGGTATTGAATATTATTTTAATTGGGATATTATAAGGTGTGTTTGGTCAATTATTGTTGATGGATGCTTTCTTCAAGATGGAGTAATAAGGTGTATGTATGTTTTGATATTTACATTGTATTTTTGAGAGAGTTTATCATCTTATAATTTCCTTGAGCTTGGCAAAGAAGTGTTTGTGGTTGTGGCATATTTTTGAGATGCCTTCATCGTCAAGAAAAAGGTATGGACACATTCTTCCATAATTGATTTGATTGTTTTTTTCTAGAAAACAAGTTTGGAGTGAAAAGGACTTAATTAGGTTTCCTTATTGAGTGTGTTGAGTTAATGCTTCAAGGTTTTATGGAATAAAAAGTTGTTAAAATCTTGTTTGATAAGCATTATTGTTGAAGCTATTGGTTAAGTGAAGAACTTGAACTAGGGTTTAAAAAGAACATGAGTATCATTGTTATGTGATATTGGTTAATAAGCATTGTTGGAAATATTTTGAGTGAGTGTTCATATGCTTGGACTAGGGTTTGTAAGCAAGGATTGTTTCACTGAGTGATTGGTTGAGTAGAGTTGGTTGAGCCTAGTCAAGTGGATGTGTGAAGTGATTGTTCAAGTTCTATAAAACAAACTATTATATATTTTGAATTGATTTGAGAAAGTGATTGAGCATTGAGGTGAATGTGAAGCATATTGAGTCTCTAACAATTCTTTGTATGTTTCTAAAAGAGTGATTGAGCATTGTGATGAATATAGAGTATATTGAGTCTCTAATAATTCTCTTTATGTTTCTATTAGATTGGACAAGTTCTAGTGTGGACTTTTTGAGCAAATTTGAGGTAAGTCTTTAAGAAGACTTGTGGACATATTTGTGTGAGCTTTTGTGGAATCTTACAATACATATTGAGAGTATATTTGG
This sequence comes from Wollemia nobilis, assembly GCA_028583015.1. Lineage (NCBI taxonomy): Eukaryota > Viridiplantae > Streptophyta > Pinopsida > Araucariales > Araucariaceae > Wollemia > Wollemia nobilis. The sequence goes on along the minus strand of JAQPPZ010017175.1, from coordinate 2,054,402 downwards.
ATAAGTTCTTGTGAGGACTTATTGAACATATTTGGACAAGTTCTAGAGAGTACTTGTGGATAGATTAGTGTGAGCTTTAGTGGAAACTTGCAAGGCAGATTTGAGATAAGTCTTTGAGAAGACTTGAGAACAAAATTGATTGATTTGTTCAAACCTGAAAGGAATTATAATCAGATCATTCCAAGTTGCAAGGATCTCAAGTGTTAGCGGAACACCACATTCAACCAAAATAAGAATCTAAAAGCAAATTGATAGCATAAGCTTACAAATGGATATGCAAAATAATGAGCAACAATATCATATATTATACATAAATAATGAACTTCCTCTTCAATGAGTACAATGAAGGTGCCTTGCTTATATAGGCAAGGATGATCAACCATAGTGGTAGGATCAAGCTAAGGACAAATATCCACCGTACAAAAAGAATAAATGATATGGTTCATAGATCCGTAATCGCTATGGGGAGAAAGAATATCAACCCTCCAAATGTACCTAAAAATATCCCCATAACTCCTAGGAATAGTCAAACCTAGAAATATCCCATTAATATCTAAGAAATAAATATGTAACATCTCATAATATCTAAATAAGATAAATAAAATATCCACACATAAGTGGGTGGGTAAAATACATGGAATAACTAAATAAAAGGAAAATAAATTACCTAGGTGAATATGAGCTAAGGTAAACAACCTACTCTAACACCCCCCCTCAAGTGAAGCTAGGTGCCAAAAAATAAAGTGGCATATCCACAATATGAGTCCCGGTAACAAGGCCTGATTAGGTACTCATGTACAATGTGTATCCAGAAGCTCTCAAACCAGAAGGTGGAAAACCATGTGGAAAAAAAACATCCAGCTAGAAAGAGAGAAGAAGATGTAGGAATGGATCCAAGGAGTTCTCCCAACACCCATAGGACGATGAGCTCCATGAAGAAGTGGATGCCTCTGTGATGAACAATATGTCTTCCACGAGGAATGAAATAGCCATGAAGCATCCTCTGAATGTCTTCCTACTCCAAGTGAGTGTGAGAATATGGGAATAAAATGTAGAATGATGATGTAGAATCCTTCAAACTAAGTTGAAGTGAAGAAGATATCACCAATGAATTATAAAATGAATCTCCAAGAATGTAGAATCCCAAATCAACACCAAAATAGGGTAGAATATAGTCCCAATAAACATCCAAAATATTAATATGCACAAAACCATGAGTGTGTAAAAGTGGAAGAGATGTTTGAATAGCATCCATCAAGGAAGAGTCACGAATGTCTTGTTGCATAAGTTATTATGAGCCCATGTAAGCAGAAATAGAAATAAGTAGAGGCTTAGAAGCCTCAAAAGAATCAACATGGTCTTCAAGATCTCCAAGTGAGAGTCCAACTAAAGACAAAATCTTTGTATCCAACTCCTGTAGGAGTACATCATCCAATATGAAAGAAACGGGAGAAGGAAATGGTGGACAAGGTGGCTCACTCAAAGAAGGGCACACCAAAAAAGAGTCCACAAAGGAAGAAGTACATGGAGGAGATACAATGTATACATCATCATCAAATAAATGAGTGAGATCCTCATACATGTTAATAAAATCACATGTGTGACTCTCAATGAAGAGAGAGGCAACACCATCTAAGAAGTCATCTATATGTAAGGATGTAACATGCCATGAAATACTTTTTGTATATGCTACAACAGCAACATGATCATCCACATAAGACAAGTGTGGAGATGTATCCCGTAAAATATCTAAAGCAGGTACTATAGCATCAACCTCATCATCCAAAACATCATGAGATAGTGACTCCAAAAACAAAGGTGCAATGTCACAAATGATGTCCTCCATGCAAGCAATTGTAAGAGAAGGTGCCTTGGGTAAAAAAATTCTTTTCAACATATGATAAGCAAGGTGAGGTTTGTTCTTGTGAACTCCAATAAAATTTTGAAGCTCCCCACAAATTTAATAATAAAGCATGTTAAAGATCCTTAAATTGTTCATGAACCATGTCCTATACTCCTTATCCTTCACCATTGGTTTTGGTTTTGGAGTTATGAAAAAAGGATCCAAACCTTCACTTTGACATAATGAACAAAGTACCTTAAACCATGCTTCAAAAATTTCAGCATTTTCCTCTATGCTAAGTTTAAAAAAAGAAGTTTCCAATATGTCCTCAAAAGTAGAAGAGTCCCCCCAAAATCAATTGCCATTATAATGTGAAAGGTCTAGTGTGATGTCACAAGGTGGTGCAAAATACCACAAAATCACATAAATACACAAATGAAGCCTTTAAAATCTAAAAAGTCTCCAAAGGAATTACCAAAATAATCCCCTCCTTCAAACTAAGAGCCTCAATGAGGAAGATTGGCATAAGAGGATGCACCACAACAAAGCAAGGGAAGTCAAAGACAAAGAACTCCTCAAGCACAACAATATGTAGGCTCCACCAATACTGAACACCAAATAAGCTGATCACAAAGTTCCAAACTAAGTGGACAAATAGAAAATGAAGGAATATGGGACTTATAACAATAGTCCAGATACCGGTTCAAGTGCAAAACCCTTTTTCACAATGCAATATTGAGAGTGCAGTCATAAAATCATTGTAAATGTCTAAATATAGATCCAAAAAATATGAAATTTTATAGACATATCAAAAAAATGATTTTACAGGCCTGGAAAAAATTTCACTGAGCAACTCCTAATATTTCTCCTAAAATGAAGAGTTTACTAAAAATAGTAAAATCACTATAACAATCCGAATATCATTCCAAATACTCTGAAATTTTATGGGAAGGTCTATAATCTGATTTTACACAATTTGTAAAAAAATATACAAAAAAATTGAAGCTTTTATGAAGATATATGTAGATTACTAAAAAAGTTCAGGATTTAAAATGAACTAAAATTTTGGGCACACCTCATATGAATAAATATACAGACCTCCAAAACTTTTCGTGAAAAAATTCCATTTCTATAAGGAGATACATGCAAAAAATGGGCTAGGTTGGTGACCTTGCCAAAAAAGGAAATGCTCAAAAAAATGCTTTGGAAAGATCCAAGGGAATGAGGCTATTACAGTATGGGTAGAAGATATTTTAGGAGGCTGATAATAATCTAACAATAAAAGGAGAGACATAAACTTATCAAAAAACTCCACCAAGGACGCGATCATAAAAACTGAAGCTTCCACACCATTCTTCGAACCTGTAAGAGAAACAACTACACAACACTCACAAATGGATGACTGCAACATCTATTGCTCTGATGCCATGAAAGGAATGATAATCATATCATTCCAAGTTGCAAGGATCTCAAGTGTTAACAGAACACCACATTCAACCAAAACAAGAATCTAAAAGTAAATTGATAGCATAAGCTTACAAATGGATATGCAAAACAATGAGCAACAATATCATATATTATACATGAATAATGAACTTCCTCTTCAATGAGTACAATGAAGGTGCCTTGCTTATATAGGTAAGGATGATCAACCATAGTGGTAAGATCAAGCTAAGGATAAATATCCACCATACAAAAATAATAAGTGATATGTTCCATAGATCTGTAACCGATATGGGGAGAAAGAATATAAACCCTCCAAATGTACATAAAAATATCCCCATAATATCTAATAAATAAATATGTAACATCTCATAATATCTAAATAAGATAAATGAAATATCCACACATAAGTGGGTGGGGAAAATACATGGAATAACTAAATAAAAGGAAAATAAATTACCTAGGTGAACATGAGCTAAGGTAAACAACCTACTCTAAAAAACCTTGAGATAAGATTTGGGGCAGATCCAACAGAGTTGATTTGAGATTGAGTCAAGCTTTGAGTTAAAAATTGAGGATAGAGATTGAGGACAGATTTGTGCTAGACTAAAGGACTGTGTTTAGTACATGTTTGAGAATAGAGTTTGGTGTAGATTTAAGGTCAGGTTTATGCCAGACCAGAGACAGATATTAAGCAGATTTATGCTAGACCGAAGGACTGTGTTTAGTATAGATTTGAGACAGAGCTTTATAGGTGATAGAGTATAGAGGATGACAGTCTCCATTGGATAGAGATCCATTAGCCAGGGCAATGAGGATAGGTGTCTTCAGTGGATAGAGATCCATTAGCCAGAGCAGTGGGGGTAACAGTTCTTCTAGAATATCACCAGCCAGAGCAAGAGGAGAAAGGAGTTCTCTTGTGGATTGATATCCATGAACTTGATTAAGGGGATTTATGTCTCCTTTGGACAGAGGTCCATAAACATTGTAATAGGGAAATGATTCCCAAGAGATTGATTAAGAAAGTTTTTAGTAAAATATTTTCTCCATGGAGTAGCCCACATTGGGTGAACCACATAAATTTGGTGTCTCTATTGTGTGTGGTTATTTGTGCATTGCTTTGATTACTGTTATCGATATTATTATCTATACATTGCATAATATTTATTGGGAAAGAAAAGTAAAAAGTGGTCTTATATTGTTCACCCCCTCTCAGTATAAGCTTGTGTTCTTCAATGAAAATATTATATTTGAGCAATAAGAGAATCATACATATTGATTATAGACCCTTGCAATTCCTGTAGTTAGAAAGCAAAGTCTAAAATAAATGTCATCCAAAGAGGTTAATATACTTGTAAAAATTCCACCTAAGCATCAAATATAAGAAGGCAGTACAAATCTGGTTTTTTATGGCTTGAATTAAGATCTTCTTGGAGCGTTTATTATCATTTTTTACTCTTGTATCCATTTGAGTTTCGTTTGTTAGTGATTATACAAGAGAAGCCATATCTTCACAAATGCATGTTAGACACTACTCATAATAAAACAAATAATTAACTACCATTTGCACAAAACTTGCACTTGAATACAATTATACCAGTTGAGGGTATTCATGTGTCCATGTAGTTTCAATAGAAAGTTTGTAAGAGGCTTTAGATGGCTTGCAACCCCTATGTTGGAAATATTGAGTATATTGAGTTGTCATTGATCTCAAAGAGAGCATGGTATTTAAGGCAAAAATATTCTTCAAAGGTTGGACAATTATGCAAGGTAAGGTATACATCAAAGCAAGGAAAATTGTTGTAAATAAAAGGATTATAATATTTAATTTAAATATTATAAATAAGGACAAAGAGGTTTAAGAGTGTTTGGAATAAATTTATAAAAGTGTATTGGGACAAAGATTTAAAATAAAAGGCAAGGACAAGGTTTAATGAGAAGGCAAGGTTTAAATATTAAATGAGGAGTCCAAGGTTTAAAAGATAAGGCCCAAGGTTTAAAGTTTAAATATTAAAATGAAGCCAAGGATTTAATAAAAGTCACTTGGAACAAAGGTTTGATTGCCAAAGGTTCAAAAAGATAATATTATAATATTTTTGAAATATTATAATATAAATTTATAAGCATTGGTACCAACGTCTACAAAAAAAATTTAAAATCAAAACCCATATGAAACTCAAGCACCAACGTCATGGGAAAGAAGACAATGGTATATAAATGGAGTGCAAATCAATTGCAATGACTAAGGTTTTTGAACAAAAAAATTTAATATCCCTTCGTGCTATATCGATGAATGAAAAAGAGGGAAGAGAACGTGAATCAAGGAAGAAGTGAACTGAGAAACAGGAGTTTTATGTTGCACGTTCTATTTCAAATGGGTGGCTAGCCCAGTTGTTCACTGAGCTAGTGCTAAGGCATTGGCAGCAAGTAGGTCATAAGGTAAAATTCGGGCAAGTCATATTTTTGTTTGGTAGAGTGGAAAAACAATTTTGGACAAAGGGGTGCTTCAAGTGTTTCATGTTGCATTGTGGTTACTACCTATTGGGGTAGCCCAGTTGGTTACCAAGCCTTGGCTTGGGTGCTACGTTGGCAAAGATCACGGTTTCATTTCTCCTTGTGCTTGCGAGGCTTGTTGGTTGAGGTATGAGTGCAAATATTTTGATTTAATTATTTTTATGAAAAAGATATAGTTTTCTGGCCTTGTGTTGATTAAAATAAGGATAAGAATGTATGAGATAAGGAGATAGTCACTAGTTTGTTGTTGATTAAATGAAGGGCAATTTTTGTTTTTATTTTATCTAAGAAAAATAGTTATAAGGTGTATTAAGGACTAGTCGAAAGTGTAATTTTTGCATGTGAAAATTAGATACAATGTGGTTTTGGTATTGTTTGAAAATTGTAATTATTGCATGTTAGAAAAGGGGATATGAGGTGTATTGTAGATTATTTTAAAATTGTAATTGTTGCATGGTAGAAAAAGAGACATAAGGTGTATTGTAGTTTATTGTTTAATTGTATTTTTTTATGATAGAAAAGGGAAATTGTAAGGGTTTAAAAGCTTTATTTTGTGAGACCAAAAAGGAGTTATAAAGTATTATTTTCAAACCTTATTGTGCACATCTTTTGAGAAGGGTTTTTAATGTATGAAAAGGAGATTTTCTAACCTATTTTGAAGTAGCAAAAGAAAGGAAAATTATTTTTGAGACAGGTTTTTGAAGGCACATCATCATCAAGATAGTTTTAGAGGTATGGTGATCTAATTCTTTCCTAAGGTGGTTTTTGGTTGAAGAAAATATATTAAGTTGTCATATATTTGGAGGCATAAGGATTGATTGTTTGAGCATTGCTTGGATTGAAATTGGGAAATATTATAGATCATATTTATGAGCAAACCTATGCATTGTTTTGAATGATATTGGGAATGAAAGTGCAAAAGTTATAGATCAGTTTTGTGTGCAAATTTAAGCATTGAGTGTGATTGATTTTGGGAGAAAATTTGCAAGGGTTATAGGCCAGTTTTGTGAAGCAAACTTATGCATCATTGTTGAATGAAATTGGAATATATGTGCAAGGGTTTGATAACAAAGTTGTGCATCATTTTTTAATGAAATTAGAAATACATGTGCAAGGATTTATGAATAAAAAGTGTGTATTGGTTTAGATTGGTTTTGGGAGCACATAAGAGGGTCAATCATCAAGTGCTATACTAGAGCTATCTTGTGAATGCAATAAATGTGAGACATGTGAAAGTGATAAACTTAATGAATGTGAAAGAACATATTGATTATTTGTAATGTATATCATTCTTCATATGTTTATGAAGATAAAAGAATTCTGGGTAGAATATGTCTGAATTACTTTAGTCAAAGAAAACATGTTTGAGAAAGATATAAGTATTATTTGTATGTAATATTTAGAAATATTTGAGTAGGTTCTATGAGCAGGATTGAGGTAAGCTTAAGCAGTGATAGTGAGTAGAATTGAGCAGGTTTGGTAAGCTAATTTGAGCGGGTTTGGTGAGCAGAATTGAGCAAGTTTGGTGAGCTAATTTGAGCAGGTTTGGTGAGTAGATTTAATTAGGTTTGGTGAGCATATTTGAGAAGGTTTGGTGAGAATATTTGAGTAGGTTGAGCAGATTTGAGCAGGTTTTATGAGTAGGTTGAAAAAAGTTGGTGAGCATATTTGAGCAGATTTTGTGAGTAGATTTGAACAAGCCTTGTGAGTAGGCTTGGAGCAGATTTGAGCAAGCCTTGTGAGTAGGCTTGGAGAAGATTTGAGCAAGCCTTGTGAGTAGGCTTGGAGCATATTTAAGTAAGCCTTGTGAGTAGTCTTGGAGCATATTTGAGTAGGCTTTGGAGTAGACTAGAGCATAGGGGATTGGTGTCTCTTGTGGATAAAGGTTAATGAACCAGAGTAAATGGGGATTGGTGCCTCCTGTGGATAGAGGTCCATGAACTTGAGCATAGGTAATTGGAGTCTTCTTTGGGTGGGTGCTCATAAACATTATAACAGGGAATTGATTTACAAGAAACTTGTTGAGAAATTTGTAAGAAATATTTTTTCGTGGATGTAGCCCACATTGGGTGAACCACATTAAATCTGTGTATCTCATGTGTGTGATGATTTGTGCTTTGTTTCATTATTGTGATTGATAATATTGGATAATATTGCTTTGGAAAGAAAAGTAAAAAGTTTTATCTTATATTGTTCATCCCCCCTCTCAGTATAAGTGTGTGTTCTTGAATTGGTATTAGAGTGGGTTCCTTTGTGAAATTCTAACAGCTTGAAGAAATATCTTACAAGAACACAGATGGCTCATAAGAAAGGATTTTCAACAACTAGAGCTCCATTGTTTGATGGAACTAGCTATTCTTTCTAGAGTGTGATAATGAATACCTTTTTAATGTCATAGGGATATGATGTATGGTAATCTATTGAGGATGGATTTACAACACCTACAACACCTCCCACTGATGCAAATGGTAAGAAACCATATGATAATAATACCAGGGCTATGAATGCAATCTTAAATGGATTATGTGAATCAGATTTTGTGAAATTCATGCACAAAAAATTAGCAAAATAAATGTGGGATAAATTAAAGAAAATATATGAAGTAGATGACAAGGTTAAGATGGCAAAACTTCAAACTCATAGGAGGAAGTTTTAGGAATTGAAGATGAAATATTAGGAATATATTGCTAGGTATCTACTTCATGTTGATGAGGTTTTTAACGCTATTTGTGGACTTGGAGAAAATATTGAGGACTCTATTATTGTTCAAAAAGTATTAAGGTCACTCCCTATGAGGTATGATGTAAAGGTTTTAGCAATAGAAGAGATGAAGGATCTTGAAACTTTGACAATGGATGAGCTACATGGAATTCTCATAGCATATGAGATGAGGATAGAAAAAGATCAAACATCCAATAATGAGACAACATTCAAAGCTTCAAAGAATGTAAAGGATAAAGAACCAGAATCAAGTTATGAATCAAGTAGTGAAGAAGAGGCTAACTTTATGAGAAGAAATAAGAAGGGTCCAAGGAAACAAAAAAGTATGCTGATTGTGAAATTTTTTAGTTGTGGTAACATTGGTCACTATGCAACTCATTGTCCATAAAATAGATATAGTAGCAGTGAATATGAACAAGAATGCAAGAAAAAGAAAAAAAGAAAATTTAGTTATGAAAATAAAAATAGGCATGGTCAAGGCAAGCATGATAAGAAGATCTTTCAAAGGCACAAGAATATTTTTTATGTTGAAGAAGCAAGCAGTGCTTCAAGTGATAGTGATGAAAGTCTCTCCGATAGTGAAAAAGAGGAAATTTTATTTTTGACAATAGAAGAGAAAGAAGATGCTCTTGTTGAAGACCAAGTAGAAGATAAAGAAGATGCTCCTTTTGAAGATCAAGTAGAAAAGAAATAATATGCTCTTGTTATTGAAGACCTAGAAAAAGAGAAAGATTCAAAAAGGGAAGAAGAAGCCATAGTTGATATGGAAGAATAATATGTTGTTGATATTAAAGAGTTAAAAAGAAAGAACTTAAGATTAAAGGCTCAAGTACAAAAGGATGAGAAAACAAATACAAAGCTTCTATAAGATCTCATCAACTTAAGAGTTAAGGTTGAAGAGGTAAGGAAAATTGAAGAAGGTATGGTTGAATAGTTAAAGACAAAAGAGCTAGAATGTGAAAGACTAGAAGATGAAGTTATCTCTCTAAAGAAAGGACTTGGAAAATATCTTGATAAGTTAACCAGGTTTAAGGAAAGCTCAAAAAACTTGGATAACGTTATCAAAATACATAGATCTCCATTTATCAATACTGGAATAGGTATTGAAGAAGACTAAGACGTACAAAAATGGAAGTCAAGCTCAAATGAAAAAGAAGTTTCAAAGGAAGTGATTGAAGAAGAACTTAAGACCTATGTTGATGAGTTGAGAAGTGGAAGCATCAATGAGGAAGAAAATAATGCACAATCAAAGAACAGGAACTATCACATAAAAGGCAAAGAAAGCACCATGAGACCATATTCTCCAAGGAAAAATAAATATTTCTTTCAAGGTTATTGTTACTCATGTAATAATTTTGGTCATAGAGCTATACATTGCAAGGGTCATGGTAGGAATGATTTTGTCTTCACTCAATTAATTTGCATCTTTCAATAACTACAACATCGTATGTTACAGTTGCAATAATTTTGGGCATAAAGCAAAGTGGTGTAGAACAAAATTTCAGGAACTTCCAAAGATAAGCAAGAAGAAGGATATCAAAAAAGTTCAAAGAGGTATGAATTTAAAAGTTTTGAAAAATATTGAAAAAGAAGAAAAGCATTGTAAGTTGGGAGTAGTTTTACTCCCATTCCAAAATTGATCACCTCAAGGAAAAGAGGTGGTTAGGGGGCTATGCTAAGTATCTTATTTTTAACCCCAAGAAACCCTTTGCCATTGATGTCAAAATGGGAGAGAATTCAGTGAGGGGGAGCAGCTTCTCAGGGGGAGCAGTTTTGGAATCTAGTTGCAAGTAAAAGAAGATTTTTTTGTAGGGTTGCCATCAATTACGAAGGAGGAGATTGTTGGAAATATTGAGTATATTTAGTTGTCATTGATGCAAAAGGGAGCATGGTACTTAACGCAGAAATATTCTTCAAAGGTTGGAAAATTATGCAAGGCAATGTATATATCAAAGCAAGGAAAATTGTAGTAAAGAAAAGGATTATAATATTTAATTTAAATATTATAAAGAAGGACAAACAGGTTTAAGAGTGTTTGGAACAAATTTTTAAAAGTGGATTGGGACAAAGGTTTAAAATAAAAGGCAAGTCCAAGGTTTAATGAGAAGGTAAGGTTTAAATATTAAATGAGGAGGCCAAGGTTTAAAAGAGAAAGCCCAAGGTTTAAAGTTTAAATATTAAAAAGAAGGACAAGGGTTTAATAAAATTCACTTAGGATAAAGGTTTGATTGCCAAAGGTTCAAAATATAATATTATAATAGCTTTTAAATATTATAATATAAATTCATAAGCATTGGCGCAAACGTCTAGAAAGAAATTTAAAAATCAAAACCCATATGAAACTCAAGCACCGACATCATGGGAAAGAAGACAATGGTATATAAATGAAGTACAAATCAATTGCAATGACTAAGATTTTTGAAAGAAAAATTTTAATATCTCTTTGTGTTGTATCAGTGAATGAAAAAGAGGGAAGAGAATGTGAATCGAGGAAGAAGCAAACTGATAAATAAGAGTTTCATGTCGTGTATTTTGTTTCAACTAGGTGGCTATTCCAGTTGGTCACTGAGCTAGCGCTAAGGTATTGGGGATATGCAGGTTGCAAAATCGAATTTGGGCAGGTCTTGTTTTTGTTTGGAAGAGTGGAAAAATATTTTTGGACAAAGGTGTGCTTAAAGTGTTTCGTGTTGCATTTTGGTAACTACCCACTGGGTTAGCCCATCTAGTTACCAAGCCTTGGTTTGGGTGTTGCATTGGAAGAGGTCACGATTTCATTTATCCTTGCGCTCGTGGGGCTTGTTGGTTGAGGTTTGAGCGTCAATATTTTGATTTAAATTTTTTTATGAAAAAGATATAGTTCGTTGGTCTTGTGTTGATTAAATGAGAACAAAAATTTATGAGATAAGGAGATAGTCACTGGTTTGTTGTTGATTAAATGAAGGGCAATTTTTGTTTTTATTTTATCTAAGAAAAAAAGTTATAAGGTGTATTAAGGACTAGTTGAAAGTGTAATTTTTGCATGTGAAAATTAGATACGATGTGGTTTTGGTATTGTTTGAAATGTGTAATTATTGCATGTTAGAAAAGGGGTATAAGGTGTTTTGTGGATTATTTTAAAATTGTAATTGTTGCATGGTAGAAAAGGAGAAATAAGGTGTATTGTGGTTTATTTTTTAATTGTATTTTTGTATGATAGAAAAGGGAAAATTGTAAGGGTTTAAAAGCTTTATTTTGTGATATTAAAAAGGAGTTATAAAGTATTATTTTCAAGCATTATTGTGCACATATTTTGAGAAAGGTTTTTAATGTATGAAAATGAGATTTTCTAACCTATTTTAAAGAAGCAAAAGAAAGGAAATTTATTTTTGACACAGGTTTTTGAAGGCACGTCATCATCAAGATAGTTTTAGAGGTATGGTGATCTAATTATTTCCTAAGGTGGTTTTTTGTTGAAGAAAATATATTAAGTTGTCATATGTTTGGAGGCATAAGGATTGATTGTTTGAGCATTGCTTGGATTGAAATTGGGAAATATTATAGATCATATTTATGAGCAAACCTATGCATTGTTTTGAATGATATTGGGAATGAAAGTGCAAAATTTATAGATCAGTTTTGTGTGTAAATTTAAGCATTGAGTGTGATTTATTTTGGAAGAAAATTTGCAAGGGTTATAGGCCAGTTTTGTGAAGCAAACTTATGCATCATTGTTGAATGAAATTGGAATATATGTGCAAGGGTTTGAGAACAAATTTGTGCATCATTGTTGAATGAAATTGGGAATATATGTGTAAGAATTTATGAAGCAAAAGTGTGGATTAAAGAAAGGGTAATTTTTGTTTTTATTTTATCTAATAAAAGGAGTTATAACGTGTATTAAGGACTAATTGAAAGTGTAATTTTTGCATGTGAAAATTAGATACAGAGTGGTTTTCGTATTGTTTGAAAAGTGTAATTATTTCATGTTAGAAAAGGGGATATAAGGTGTATTGTGGATTATTTTGAAATTGTAATTGTTGCATGGTAGAAAAGGAGACATAAGGTGTATTGTGGTTTATTGTTTAATTGTATATTTGTATGATAGAAAAGGGAAAATTGTAAGGGTTTAAAAACTTTATTTTATGAGATTAAAAATGAGTTATAAAGTATTATTTTCAAACCTTATTGTGCACATATTTTGAGAAAGGTTTTTAATGTATGAAAAGGATATTTGCTAACCTATTTTGAAGTAGCAAAAGAAAGAAAATTTATTTTTGAGATAGGTTTTTGAAGGCACATCATCATAAAGGTAGTTTTAGAGGTATGGTGATCTAATTATTTCCTAAGGTGGTTTTTGGTTGAAGAAAATATATTAAGTTGTCATATGTTTGGAGGCATAAGGATTGATTGTTTGAGCATTGCTTGGATTGAAATTGGGAAATATTATAGATCAGATTTATGAGCAAACCTATGCATTGTTTTGAATGATATTGGGAATGAAAGTGCAAAAGTTATAGATCAGTTTTGTGTGCAAATTTAAGCATTGAGTGTGATTAATTTTGAGAGAAAATTTGTAAGGGTTATAGGTCAGTTTTGTGAAGCAAACTTATGCATCATTTTTTAATGTAAATATATGTGCAAGGGTTTGAGAACAAAGTTGTGCATCATTGTTGAATGAAATTGGGAATATATGTGCAAGAATTTGTGAAGCAAAAGTGTGCATTGGTTTAGATTGGTTTTGGGAGCACATAAGAGGGTCAATCATCAAGTGCTAGACTAGAGCTATCTTGTGAATGCAATAAATGTGAGACATGTGAAAGCGACAGACTTAATGAATGTGAAATAACATATTGAGTATTTGTAATGCATATCATTCTTCATATGTTCATGAAGATAAAAGAATTTTGGGTAGAATATGTCTAAATTACTTTAGTCAAAGAAAGCATTTTTGAGAAAGATATAAGCATTGTTTTTTTGCAATATTTGGAAATATTTGAGCAGGTTCTGTGAGTAGGATTGAGACAGGTTTGAGCAGTTATAGTGAGCAAAATTGAGCAAGTTTAGTGAGCTAATTTGAGTGGGTTTGGTGAGTAGAATTAAGCAGGTTTGGTGAGCTAATTTGAGAAGGTTTGGTGATTATATTTGAGCATGTTTGGTGAGCATATTTGAGTAGGTTTGGTGAGCATATTTGAGCATATTGAGCAAATTTTATGAGCAGATTTGAGCAGGTTTTGTGAGAAGGTTGAAAATATTTGGTGAGCATATTTAAGTAGAGTTTGTGAGAAGACTTGAGCAAGCCTTGTGAGTAGGCTTGGAGTAGATTTGAGCAAGCATTGTGAGTAGGTTTGGATCAGATTTGCAAGCCTTGTGAGTAGGCTTAGAGCATATTTAAGCAATCCTTGTGAGCAGGCTTAGAGTAAATTTAAACAGGCTTTAGAGCAGACCAGAGTAGAGTAGATTGGTGTCTCCTGTGGATAAAGGTCCACGAACCAGAGCAAAGGGGGATTGGTGTCTCCTGTGGATAGAGGTCCACAAACTTGAGAATAGGGGATTGGAGTCTCCTTTGGGTGGGTTTCCATAAATATTGTAATAGGGAATTGGTTCACAAGAAACTTGTTGAGAAATTTATAATAAATATTTCTTCGTGGATGTAGCCCACATTGGGTGAACCATGTTAAATATGTGTCTCTCATGTGTGTGATGATTTATGCATTGTTTCATTATTGCAATTGATAATATTGGATAATATTGCTTTGGAAAGAAAAGTAAAAAATTTTATCTTATACTGTTCACCCTCCTTCTCAGTATAAGCATGTGTTCTTCAACCTCTTATTGATATTTAAAAATTTTCAAATTCATTAGATAGAGGAAATGGAGGTTACATTCAACTCAAGAAAAAATAATAATATCCAACTGAGTTTTAACACTTGTAGATTATTTTTCCCTCTCCTTTGTGGTTCAATACGATCCTTCAAGTACAATCATAAGGGCATTTCTTATACAAAATGAGAAACTTATTCCTTTTAGAAGCAAAAAGTGGACAAGTAAAGAACTTGAGCTTGTATAATAAGGAAAATTTGGTTTAAATGCATGCAATATATAGAGATTATTATATATGTAAATGGAAAATTCTTATTTCAAGTGCAATTCTTATTTACATATATAGGTTACTGGATAACCTAAGACCTCTATATAATGGGTAGATGTCTAAACATCCCTACCTATACCAACCATCAGAGATGAGGCAATAGGGTATCCTAAGACTTTTACCAGATACATAAATATCCATCTATGCAAATCAAGTATTGTTGCTAAGGACTAGGACTAAGAGTCAAACCTTCTTGTATCTGATTGGCCAACCTCATGCTCAGTATACCTACTCGCCTCACTCCTAGCTTGGTTACCGATTATTTGTAAGCATTGTCTGATATAGTCTATGTAAAGAAGGAGCCTAAGGTATCCTTCATTGTGGCCATCTCATCATTCCTTCTATACAAGATTATTTCCTCTTTATGGGTGATGTGCACATTGACTTTCCAATAACCTTCACCCAAACATTGACCATGTACAAGGTCTTCAAGGTTAGTATTGATCACCGTGTATTCGGCCACTATGTTATCCTTATGGATCTAAGTCAAGTAGTAATCCCTTCTCTCAATTTGAGTGATCGGTGTCATTTTTAGCCCCTACATGGAAAATCAACAACCAATATAAATTCACGGTATAGCGTACAATACAAACTAAGTCAAATATTTTATATTTGAAATAATAGTCATACCATTGATGACTTTGGTCTAGAAGGTATTGAGCAGCTTTCTGTGCCTTGATCACCACCACCAATATTATGTCTAATTGTAGGGGTAGCATGTAGTGATGTTGCCTATGGAATTATATGCAAGGGATCATTACAACTTTAGGGGTGCAACATGTAAATATTTCAAATATGAAATCATGAAAAAACTGACACATCTCTATTTGTGAAAGTTGTGTCAAAATCTCTTCAATATTTTTCTCTTTCTCTACAATCTTTTTTTCATTCTCTACAAGCTTCTCTTCCCACTTTTTCTCTTTCTCTGTCATATGCTCTTGCATCTGGAGAAACTTTTGTATGTAACCCTCACCAGCAAACAGAGCATTTGGTGATGCTCCTTTGTCAACACCCTGAACCCAACTCGATATTTCATGTCCTAAATCCTTGGCAAGGACATCATCCTTAATAGATTGATTTATGAAGCTTGCAGATGACATTTTATCATCCAATTTTTTTTGGCAACATCACATTCATAGTTAAATGGTAAAGTGTTAAAAAAATTGATATAACAATGGTTTGAAGTTCAACGTATTACTATTTCTAAGGGAATGTCATTGACAATTGTCTTCATAACTTCTGATGAAACAAGAGCCCCATCCTTCTTTGTATGAGTTGTCATCCACACAATTACCCTTGTTAGTGGAGTTTTCATATTTGGTTGGCTCTTCCTCTACAATATATATAGTTGGAGAGACATGGATATAAGTCATACGACAAAATAATATAGCTATGTTTGTCACATATAATGGACAAGTATGATAGAATACCATTTCATGCACAAATCGAGCATATCTTGTTCGACTACAAGTGTGCATGATGGATTGGTGAGATCTATTTTATTTATTCCTTTGCCTCACCTCCTACAATGTAACAAAGAAACCAATATATAAATTCATTAAGGAAATCAAGGTCGGTAAAATTCACATAAACATAACAATGATATGAACTACCATAGCAGATTGGCTGGTACTTGCCTTAAAGTCAGCACTGCTCCTACCATTCACAAAGGCTTCCCAATATTTTTGTGATACACGATGTGGTGGTTAGCAATTATATCTTCATTATTATCATACTTATCATAGTGGTTTTTCATAAGTCAATGCTTATATTCACGTCATTGCTTGTCCATGGTCGCCAAGGTCCATTTCTTTATTGTGGCTGAAATGATATATTTTTGCTGCATCAAACCAGTATCTTATTAGAGGTAACATTTATATAAATATTCAAAAATGAATACTATGTACTGCATTGGCTATAAATTTACCGTAATGAGTGTCCATAACTGGTTTTTAACTTCCATTGGTACTACTCTCTAGTTTGTATGGGTGATGGGGACAATCTCCCTCACAATCACCCCCAAGTAAGATGTAAACTTAATAAAAAAAATCCTAAGGGCTATCTATTTATATTGCAAATGATCTCCACCTTATCTGTGTTGCTTGATTATACTGCACATCTTGTTGTACCTCTCTTTCTACGATATTTAGTGTTTGAAGTGTGTGATGATCCGACATCAATACCTATAATTTTGATATCATCCAAATATTATTATGCCATATAGTATAACAATGAGTAACCCAACATCATAAGCAAATTTCTTGTGCGATCTATGTACCTTCTTCATTAGCCAAATTATTGTTAGTCTCATTTCGAGTATTCTCACCATCAAATTTATTTATGTTAAGGATCACCTCCTTATATTCCTTGTTATTGAAACTCTATAGCTGGTATCTTCCACTAGTTGCTATAATACACCATAGTCGATGACAAAACCATGATTAATTCTAATATACCTAGGTCAATCACTATTGAACAACACTATCAAATTTCAAGTACTTACTAGTGTGTGAGGCATCTATCACTGACTCCTAATTTATTGTGATAGCCTCAGCTACCCATGGTGTCTTTCTTAGTATTTTTTGTTCAATTTGACTATTTTTATTTTAAAACCAATTCTTTTATTTAAATTGACTCTTCTAAGACAAAACATATAAGAAGCTGCTACAAAACAAATGGAATAATCCTTGGCTAAACAAAAACTAGAAGAGTCGTTTAAAAGAAAAGAACTGGTTTTAAAATAAAATAAAGAGCCATGGTTAAATTTGTCTCTATTAGAATTAGTTGTTGTTACATCAATGCTTTCAACTAAAAAAAGTTTTAGAGCACCATTATAGCCTTTTGTAGACATAAATCAAACCATCAAAAGTAACCAATATAACCTTTAAAATGACAATAGAGATGCAAGTAGAATATCTGGTGTTATAAGAATCATCAAAGTAAAATTAAAATCAATAGTAGTCATTGAAAGAACAATAATAATAATAACCAAATATTTGGTATTATAAGAATATCAACATACCTAAACTAGATTATTTAACCTGCCTTCATAAGGCAAAATCCCTTAAGAGGAAAACCATATTTGCAAAACCAAGAACTAAATCGCATGAACTACATGGTGAAACCCCTAGACAGATCCATCCATAAAAACCTTGGGAAATAGAATTTGTAAAATTATTAAGTAGAGAATGAAACAAACTTTGTTTTCACTTGCAAGTTTTATGATGATATAACTAATAAATAGATAGATATTTATAGTTATAGACTACTGTATGAAACCTTGAATAAAAAGTAAACACAATCAAATAAATCTTGGAAATCTTATTTCAGAACTAGAATGATAGGAGATATTATCTAAAAAAGTATGGGAGAAGACAAGTATTGTATCATATCTAAATATCTAACACTAAAAGGATTTTGTATACATGAAAACAAACCATAAAAAGTAACCAATATAACCTTTAAAACAACAATAGAGATGAAAGTAGAATATTTGGTGTTATAAAAATCATCAAAGCAAAAGTAAAATCAGTAGTAGTCATTGAAAGGACAATAATAATCAAAACCAAAAAAATCACCACAAAAAACAATTGATTCTTGAATATTTTGAGGCTGACTGCACCTTCCTATAGGATGTTACTCTCCAGAATAATTATTTTCTATTGTAGCAGTAGTTGACTTGTATGAGAATTTATACCTTGGTGTCAAAGATTAACTGTATTATGGCTTAAGAATGATGAAACATTTGATGCAGAGTTACAAATATGTTTCAAATGAAGAAGCCTCACTACATAAAGAGTACTGCATCAACTTTTCTTTATAAGAAGAAAAAAGAAATTGTAGAGCTAATCAGCTAGCTAAGAATGTAGTTATTTATGAAACTGAGTGACCATTTTAAGCATGGTTTGCAGGAGCTTTTTACCTCTCTTTAGGTAGGTAGTTCTAACAGGAAATCTACTTGCCAGAGAAGTGACAAAATTCCTCGTAGAGTGCCTATAAACTGTGATTCAGGTATGATAATTTAATTCTAAAATTGAAATGGTACAAATCTTTGCCTAGCATGCCCTTTGATCAGGAGAAGCCATTTATTCAAAACTGATAGTAGTCATTGGTCAGTCAAAGTCAAAGGTTTGTTGCAATTACAATGATCACATGGACTCATTGGGATATGATATCTTGAATGTCATTTTTTATACAATCAATCTACTCTGGATGTCATCCCCAGCATGTCTTATTCACTGCTATAAATCAACACTCCTCCTAGGTCACCTGGGCATTGCATCTAGTTGGTGCTGTGATTTTTTACTGATAAAATATTGTTGGGCACAAACTTGCAAAAGTGGTTAGGGTTCACCTAGATTACATGGTCTTACTCCCATTTTGAGGCTAGTATAAAATGCTCTCCCAATAGGAAGATGGACTCAACATATATTTATCTTATTGTCGTGGCTCCACTGTAGATGGTAAGCAAGGTAGTTGTAAATATGGGAAGGCATGATAAATCCATTCACGGATCCCTAGTAATCCATGCAAATCCATGTGGTCATGGGGCCTTAGGGATAAGCTTGTATTAAATCTTAAATTTATTCTCAAATATATATATAATCCTTTTTAAAAATACTAATAAAAACTAGATACATGGTATTATAAGGATATCAAAAAATCTAAACTAGAGAATTTAACTTGCCTTCATAAGGCAAAACCCCTCAAGAGGAAAATTATATTTGTAAAACCAAGAACTAACTCACATGAACTTGTTGGTCAAATATCTGCCTAATCAACAAACACTGCGTTTGTGCACCCTAGATACGACCAACATTGAAAGGCCAGAGGAAAGAAATGTCCCCCGTGCCAATCTCCAGAGAGGGTTGGTTCCCGAACTAAATCCTACACTGGTAGAAGACTAGGGATGCAGGAAAGAAATTGGAAAAATGCGAAAAGAAATGGGAAATATGGCCACAGGCCGAAGTGCAGGATTCGGGGCAGACTAACAATAGGAAAATCACCAAAGCATGAAATAGCATTTAACAGAGGAAAAAGCAGCAGAATTTACTTATAAACTTGCAGTAATAACCTTCAGAATAACACTCCAACATTCACTCCCTCACTAGCAATATTTAAATCCAAATGCAGAATTTAAATCTAACAACAAACAAGAAACATGAATGTAAAATAGAAGTGCACAGTACAGAAGGAAATTGCACACAAGATCACTTGCAAATTCAGAAGCCTGATGCCTTGTATTAATGCAGAGAACTTGGAGAGTATTCTCGCAAAGTGTCTAACCTCCTTTTACAATAGAAATTCCATTAGTATTTATAGAGGTTTTCGCCTCTTTCATTAAATGCACAAGGGAACAAAATGATCTCGGATCAGAAACAAAAATGAGAAAATTCCTCCTCGAAATCATTGAAAATCTCTCCTTTAGAGACAACGATCCATCTTTCAGGGAATAATTCCCAAGAAACCAACAACTCGGGCATCGGTGCACAGATAATTTGGAAAACATTGAATGCTTTGGAAATGTCTTTACACCTTGGAAATCATGAAAATTCTCCTGCTCTTCTCGCACAACTTCTTTTCTACTCGGGATCCATGATTCGAGTTACTCATTTCCACCATTATTTAATGTTTATAAATATGGCACCCTTGGAGGCTTTGACCATGATCCATTTCACCCAAAAATTACGTTCACCTTATGAAAATTTGCTTCTCCTATCCCTTCAAGCGCTCACGATCTTTTCCTTAAAATACGTTCACCCATGGGAGGGGCGAACAGGATGTTCACCTCTCAACCAGGGTGAATGTGACATTATTCTCTTCTCAGGGTACGTTCACCCAAAGGAGGGGTGAACGGGATGTTCACCCCTCAACTAGGGTGAACGCGATGTCACTTTGCATTCGGGTGAACATAATTGCGTTTGGATGTTGGAGCGTGTTCACCCAAAGGAGGGGCGAACGGGACGTTCGCCCCTCAACTAGGGTGAACGTGAATGTGTTTTGCCACACTTCTTCTTGCTTCCTCTTGAATGTTTGAATGTTTTGTTGTTTCATTCACTCGAACATAGGGCGAATGGGGCATTCACCCCTTGCTTGGGGTGAACGCGTTGGCATCTTTAAAATAATGAACTTCTTAAATTCTCCATCAAATCATTCATTGTTTGTTTTTATTTCCATAGGCTCAGAGATACCTTTTAACAAAGCAAACTTAAATTCTGAATGAAATTTTACAAAAACACTTATAACACCAATACAAAAAGAATACATAAGGAATAGATGAAATTGTTTTGAAATAAAATTTGCCATAGACAAACAAAAATGTATCATCATATTACATCAAAATACTCTAGCAAAATCTCCAATGTGGCAAAGTGTAAAATTGCCAATATTTTTGGTGACTCACGGGGTATCCAGCTCGCATGGATGCAAGTGATCCTAGGCCTTTATTCATTGGGATATAGAGTCTTTGGTGTGGTTGATGCTATTAGAGATCTTCTTCGATGTGCCTCTTCCTTCGCGCTCCCTCTTCTCTTTTCTTGCTACTCTGAGCACTTCGGCTCCTCGCTTCCTCTCTCTTTCTTCCTCCTCTCTTCTGCTCCTCCTGCTCTTTGATGGTTTTAGTAATGACCTCATAGGTGTGAACTACTTCCTCCCAAGCATGAGTAGAGAATAGGCAAGGGACACTGAGGGATTCATAAATGAAATGCAGATTCTGAACATCCATCAAACTGAGGCGCTTTGCTCATTGAGCCAACTCGTATAATGATAGTTCTAAGCATGTATACTTCTACATCAAGGGCAACACCTGCGCTTCTATGAGAGGCTCTTCCCAGGCATCAATCTTAGAGGTATCTTCAATGAACTTCTTCCAGAGCTCTTCCAGCTGTTCCATGGGAAGAGGTTCTCCCCAATTATCCACAAAGGTCAAGAATCCCAACTCATCAATGGTCTCAAAATGAGACATGGAAATAATGTGTTCATGTTCAATAGTGTTGAGGATGGCCCATCCTTCTCGTACCAGGTCCATGCACTGGAAGTAACTATACAGTGTAATTTTCACCTTAGACCAGGCGTAATCCATCTCGTTGAGGGGGCGAATGTGCAAATTGGTATTAATCAAAGCCTGTATCTTTACGACCATCTCCATATAGGGTGACAACATCTCCTCAGTGGTATCAATTAATTGTTGCCCTAACTGTATCTGTATCTATGCCTCCCATAAATATTGTAACACCTTAACAGCTTGCGTGACCAACTTTTCACAATTTTGTGCAGAGCGAAGGCGGGTTCCCTTGACATTATCGCATGAAAATCCTGTGGCCTGTGCTGCCTTCTCAGCTAACTGCTTCTTCACATCTTCTAGTTGCTATTGAAGCTTGTGCATTTCAATCCTGGTGGCATCATGCTCCTTCAAGTGAACTTTGACCTACTGGCATAAATAGTCATTCTTAGTAGTCGTCTTCTCCTCTTGGGCTCTACTTTTTGCCAGGGCATTTTTGAGCTCAATTACTTTGTTCTGATTTTCAAAATATTTCTCCTTAAAATGCTCACCATGCAGGTACACTGAGCTCATATCTACTTGAATGTTGCCCATATTTTCCATAGGATCTATCCATGTAAGGTCTTCTATTATAGTCTCAAAAATGAGATCGCCCAACAATAACTCTCCTTGGGGCTTCTGAACCAATGATGTAATTGTGGTAATATGAGCCTCCTTCGTGATGGGATCAAAAGCAACCTTTTTAATCGGTCGAGCTAGAGCCAAGGCCTCTTTGCATCACATACTCTTCAACCACTATGAAGAGCTCATGTGTGCCCGATTGATCTTCTCTACATCGGGCTACTTACGGGCCACTTATACATCAGGAACTATCTGCAACTCCAAAAATGGGGTGAAAGGAACCAAAATGTCTGAGCGACTGGGCCCAATAGAAGTGGATGACACGACTAAAAGAGGTGGAATAGAAATGGTGGTTTTGGTGGAGGAAGCGGGTTCAGCTACAGTTACGCTTACTCTAGGAGGAGCTTGCATACTTACAACCTCAATGGTGGTGGAGGTGGGAATAGAAAGATATGGGCATGAAAAGGGATTCGGCCCTAATGCATATGAACTAAAAGAAATGGAAGATGAAGGAATGGGAATAGAGGAGGGAGCAATAGTGACTTTGAGGGTGGGAGAATATGAAAATGAAATGGATGTGGAGGGCATACCGAAGGGTGGAGAAATGGAGATCGAGGATGATGAAAGTGGAATAGATGGAAGTGAGATAGAAATCACTGCTTGCTCCATAGAAGAGGAAGGGGGAAGAAAAGATGTACCTTCGAGCGCAAGCACCATGTGTTGCGGTGATGGAGGCGGTTACGAAACTACTTCTTCTTCCTGTACTTCTACCCTTTCTCCAATGTCTATATTTTCTTCTTCATTCATTACTTCGACATGAGAGCTTTCGGACTGTTGATCTTCCACTGATGCTTGAGCCATTGAAAAGACTTCTACAACTTTGGTTGGGAGCTCTTCCATGGGTGAAGGATTTACAATAGTTGTTGATACATTAGTAACCATGGGAACAGTTACAACTATGTTGTAGAAACTGGTGACTAAAACTATAGGGGCCTCAATGGTAGAAGTCATAATCATGCTGGTCCTTGGCCTTTTTGCCACCTTTGGAAATGGTGGCACCTTCGGTAAATTTTGCTTTTCGAGTATGGGCGTCTCCTCTACTTGTCACTTTGTTCGTTGAGACCTCCTTTTAAAAACATATTGTTGCTCTTCTTCCTTCGGGGTCTCATCTTCAACTATTGGGCGCTCTTGCTCAGTTTCACCTTCGCCACTATCAGAATGCTGAAAGCTTTGTGGTAAAATATTGGTGAAGGTGATGGGTTGATATGAGTTTACAAATTCATCATAAATATCTAAAAATTGCTCATCTAATTTCAACCCGTAAGGAGTGGTCGGCTTCCCATGGTGAATCCGCATAATCCACCAATTCATTATCTTTTCTTCAGTCCAGTCGGGTTCGACTTCCTTAACAGAACTGAATAAGCCTGGTGGAGGAATTTGAGTCTTATTTTTAGCCGGATTATATTCTACCTCCTACTCATAATAATCATGCCATGGTGGGAGGGTCATCATTTTTTCAATATGCCAGTTCATGTCCGACCCATCAAAATTATTTCTCCTCTTCTGGATATCAGGTCGAGGACAACAATGAAATGACTTAGCCTTCACAATAGCTAAGAATTTTCCCAGAGGATCATATCACCAGTGCTATGGCAATTCAATCAAACCTAAATCCTGGAGTGCCACCATCAAGAGCCTATTCTGCCCAACTTGGCTCACTTCTATGCTGCCAAATTTGAATGACATGTTGCATGTAGTCTTCTTTCCATGCCCAACTCCATATATATCATTCACATGATCAGTCTGGTGCACAACCTCCATGGCAAACATATGCTCCATGGTGAAATATGGTAACAAAAATGGCTTACCCATGAAACCAAAAATTTGCACGACTACGCCCTAGGTAAGCAGAAAAATATCACCCTTCTCTTGCATGATGACTGCGTCCCTCAAATTTTGTGGCACTCTTTCATAGGTACCGTAAAGCAACTCTATCATCGGCCCCAAAAACCAACTATTAAAGTTGTACACTGACTCCCTCCTTGTCAAAATGGGAGTCCACATATAAATTGGCAAGGGCTCATTCTTTTCACCCACCTGCGTCACTGCAATGAAGGAAAAGCGCTGCTGCAATTGGAAAAAGAAAAACCATACTAAAAATGATGTATGCAAAAATGACTTGGACTCCCGGTTTGCATTTTTTCCAATTGAAATTTTATCCTTCGGGAGATGTAGTCAGCCCAATCAAAGAAAATAGGATTGCCACCTTGCCTCATGGTAGAGGGAGAATAAAACTCTACTTTACAAATACACTATGAAAAAGTTGCCTGCCATTTATGCACAGTTTCATCCGAAGGCAATCCAATGACCCAAGACAACATGGAGTATATATCTTGACTCTTGAATTCTGAGAGTGGCTTCGGTAAATTAGGAAGTTGCCCCATCTATGGCTCTTTAATAAGTTGTGTCTCCATAAATTGGTGCATTGTCACTATGGAGACGTACCTATCCTCTTGCTCATCAATATGTAACTTTTTATGAACTGCATAAGAGGGGGGCTTCAATCCACAAGCAAAGGCCTCTGAATTTCATCTAGAGTAATGGTAAATAGAATCTCCCTCCTAGAATTTCTGATAGCCCTAGTGAATGGGTCATAGAACTAGGTAATGAGCTGCACCAGCTCAGGGTATGGATGAACGGGTGAACACAAGTACCAGGACAGCTATGAATGATATGGCACTATCAGCCAGCTATTTGATGACACTCCTTGACTCACCGCAACTTCTACCTCTTGCCTTAACCTTTCGATTCCTTTGTGTGTGATAAGGCAGTCTCCAATTTCTGCCATGGTATCTTCATATGGGTCTAAGTCCACATAATCATTTTTTTGAGCCCTTTTGGCTCTAGAGCCTCCCTCCTTTTTCTTTGATTTCTTAGGCTCTGTAGCCTCTATGACGTCCTTGGGCTCCTTGCTACGTTTTCCCATTTTCCTTCTCTCTAAAAATTCTCTGAGGAGACTCTGAAATATTTTTATATCGAAAAAAAAAAAAATTTTAAAAAACAAATATAAATAGCTTTTACCTCGAAATTTTTAAAAATATAAGACTTTTACTCATGGTTTTTATAGAGCCCTCTGACATCTATCATAGTAAATGTAAAATTAATTGCAAGCACTTTTGGGAGAGAAAGGGTATCGAACTGCTAGCCTGGCACCATTCCCAATGTCTCAATGACTTCTCCTTTGATTCACTATCGGATCCTCCTAAAAAAGTGTGCCCTGCTCACCATACAATTTCATTGTAAATTGTGCCCTGGTACCTCAAGCTTGCTGGGAAAGCTAAATTGGCCGCTTAACAACCAATCATTTAATATTCGTCGCTCCTTGGAAAACAAAAATTTGGCACAATGCACATTTTAATTTAATGCTCTTCTATCTATACTCTCACCCTCCGATTGCTGACACGTACCCAAGGGCACTTTTCATTACACAACGTGCTTCCGAAACTGCTGCAATCATTTCCTCCTTCCAGTAAAATCACTTCGGGTGCAAAGCAATTTCATCCTTCCCTGGCGACTTCAAAATTGAGGTCAAAACATCATGCTTTACTTAATTTGGGCACCTTCGATCTGTTTGAAAACCCATGGCGAATAGCCTTTTTAAAGAAAACTTTGTCTGCTTCCGCTTTTTGCATATACTTCAAAAATCATATTTTTTTAAAAATAACTTAAGGCCCCTTTTTTTTTTAAAAGCGCTTTATAAAAAAAGCTTTGAAAAGCATGCGCTTTTAATTTTAAACTTATGCAAAAAAAAACTTTGTCACCTTTCTTGATGCGTTCACCCATAACAGGGGTGAATGACCCGTTCGCCCCTCTCTTAGGGTGAACACGATGTTAATCCAATGTTCTGTCGCCGAACTTGTCATCGTTTGAAGTTCCTCTAAAATGAATGACCAAGCTTTGTTTAGGGCGAAATTTTGCACATAATACATTTTTATTTGAAAGACGTTTCTTAGGTGAAGGATTTTTAGGGAAAATTTTACTTTTGATTCTTAGTCACCTCATTCTTAGGGTAAAAAGCCCTTTCGCCTGTTCTTGAGGTGAATGCACTTTGTACTTTTCTTCTTTTTTTTTTTTTATATATATAACATATAAATCATCAACAAACTAAAACAACAACATTAAAAAGGATATTTACATATGTACATAATGGTACCTCACTAAAATATCATCATGAAATATAGGCCTTCAAATGAAGGCCATTCATAGGGATGGGGAGATCATAACCCTCCATATCATGAAGATGATAAGCATTTGCTGAATTCACCATGGAAATCTGAAAAGGGCCCTCCCAGATAGCATCGAACTTATGGTGATTCCCTGGCTTAGCCTTCTTTTCATTCCATTTTAAAACTAGATCTCCCACCTAAAAACTATGGTCGATCATTTTCTTTCCAAACCACTTCCTCATTTCTCTAGTATGCTCAACAAATACCTGATAAGCCTATTCCCTGTTCTCCTCTAACTGCAGCAACTATGCCAACCTTGCACTCATAGGATCATATTCTTCATCCTCATCCTGGAACAACTACAATGTTTGGAGTACTGGCAGCTCAATATGTGTAGGAAGGACAACTTCTTTCCCATAAACCAAGGCATACGGGGAAGTCTTGATAGATTTCTTCACTGAGATACGATCTGCCCAAAGAGCTTGATTCAACAACAAATGCCAACTTCTCTTGTTACTGCCCATCATTCTTTTTAAGATTCGTAGCAAATTCTTGTTAGTGGATTCGGCCAACCCATTCCCTTGTGGATAATAGTTGGATGATGTCTTCAAATAAATGCCATATTTGCTAGCAAACTCTGTAATTTTGGCCCCAATGAATGGAGTGCCATTGTCAGTTACAATAGAATCTGGTATGCCAAATTGAGTAATGAGCCCCTCTAGAAAGGAGATAATAGTAGCTTGATCGACCTTCTTAGTGGGAATAGCCTCCGCCCATCTGGTGAAATAATCGGTCATCATCAGGATATACTTGTGTTCTATGAAAGAATGTGGATCAATGATGCCAATGAAATCAAGACCCCACTGCTGGAAAGGTGCTTCCACTTGGATTGGACGTAGAGGTAAAGCTCCTTTCCTAATTCTGCCAATATATCATTGACAACTATCACACTATTGACTTATTTTATGAGCATCGATGAACAAAGTGGGCCAATAATAACCTGCTCGAATAATTTTTAAAGCCATGGGCCTACCTGCATAATGCCCTCCAGATAGCCCAGAATGAAATTCTTCCAATATCTTCTCCTTTTTGGATGCTTTTACACACCTGAGAAGAACTCCGTCTATGTTCTTATGATATAACCCATTAGGCAATAATACATACTTGAGCGCTTGTAGCCTGAACCTCCGATGTTGTGAGGCATCGAGGTGAGTTGGACATCTCCTAGAAGTAAAATAATCAACCAACTCTTCTATCCAATCATGGTCACTCATAGTATGATTTGCACAAATTGTTTCACCTATGTCCTCCTTGTGAATCACATCCAATGTCTCAGTGACAACACTTTTAGCTAACTCTTGGCATAAAGCTCGCCCATGAACTAGCTTTGTCGATCGGATCTCCACATCATATTCTTGAATTTTAGAGACCCATCCTGCTCTCTTATCACCTAGTTCTCCTTGTAGTATAAAGTTTTGAACATCAGGATGAATCACATAAACAATAGTCTTGCTCTGAGAAACAAAGTGTCAAAACTTTTTCAATGATTTCATCATGGCATAAACCTGCTTCTCAATGAAGTTGTACTTCTCCTGATGTGGTGCAATAACTTGGCTCAAGAAAGCGATTGGATTTTCTTCTCCATATTCTTGTTTCTGAGTCAACACTATAGCATAGCTTTCATGCTCACCTACTGCATAAAGAATGAAGTCCTTTGAATAGTCAGGATTAATTAAAACTAGAGCTTGGGTGATTCTTTCTTTGATTTCTTGAAAAGCTCTTCTCTTGACTTTCATCCACTTAAACTCAACATTATTTTTCAAAAGCTCAGTCATGGGCTTCACAACCTGGGTGAAATCAGCAATAAACTTGTGGATGAAGTTTATTTGGCCAAAGAAATATTGTAGGTCTTTCTTATTAGCAGGCAAAATTTCATGAGCGCTTCGGCTCTTGCAGGATCTATCACCAATCCTTCTTGTGAGATTACATGACCCAACAATTTCCCTTCTTTGATGATGAATATCGACTTCTTTGGATTGATGGAGATTTTGAACTCATGACACTTCTCAAACACCTATCTTAGATGAGCAACATGATCTTCTCTACGATGGGAAAACATAGTCATATCATCAAGATATATCACAATAATTCTATTCAGTAACTCACCGAAGGTGACATCCATGGCTCTCTAGAAGGTAGCACCGACATTCGAGAGACCAAAGGGCATCCGTTGGTAGGCGAATGTGCCCCACTTGGTAGTGAATGTTATTTTATATTGATCCTCATATTTCACCTATATTTGATTATATCTAGAGAAGCCATCTAATAGTGAGAATCTCTGAGCACCGACAACCACATGAAGAATTTGATCTATCTAGGGTAGAGGGTAATGATATTTAAGTGATGCCTGGTTCAGGTTGTGAAAATCAACACACAACCGTATGTCTCCATTCTTCTTCCTTACTGGGACCAGGTTCGCCACCCAGGTCGAGTGCTTAATCGGATATATAATCTTTGCCTCCAACATCTTCAACAATTCTGCCTTCATGAGCACTTCGATCTTAGGATTGATAGGACGTTACTTTTGTCAAAAAGGTTTTACCCCCTCCTGTAGTTCTATGGTATGTTGGATCACATTCTTATCATATCCCTTTAAATCTTGGTAACTCCATGCCACAATGTCGGGGTACTCGTAGCACAGGTTTTTAATACCTTCAAGTTCATTCGACACACAATCAATCCCGATCTTGATAACCTTTTTAGGTTCCAACTACAATTCCTTGTACTCCTTGGCATCCACTTTAATCTTGTGCTTATCAGCTCTATCATTTTGATCAAATAAACTTTCCAATGAGATCAAACCTCGGGAATGTGATTATTCTTTAATTGAATCATCCCTTCTTTCTCCTCTTCAGCAAGTACTCTGTCATCCACGCTAGCAGCTTCTCTGAGTAGGAAATTGACTATTTGTTCATCATTGTCGAATACTTGCCAATAGAGATTCTTGTCTGGAACTGAAGGTCTATAGATCACCCTGACAGTCTTGGGCTTTCGGACCACTTGCTCTATGGGAGAATAATTTGCACCAAGGGAAGCTAAAATATCTGCATGTCTGTTCTGCTCTCGAGGAATCACCTGAATGTTCAAAGCTGTGAAAGCTTCAAACAAATCCCAGACCCTATTGCGATAAGCTTTCAGGTAATGCTACTTTGATACACACTTATTAGTGGTCTGATTAACAATAAGCTCAGAGTCACCAAAAATCTGTAGTTGCTTAATGCCCAACTTTTCAGCCTTTTTCAATCCAAGGCACAATGCTTCATATTCAGCTGCATTGTTTGTACAACTCCAAGTCAACCTATAAGAATAAGTCTTTTGTATACCTTTGGGAGAGATCAATACGACACCAGCTCCTACGCCATTCTTACATCTGGCACCATCAAAATATAGTTTCCATAACTGATTTGTGTCAAAAGTCTGTGAATCGAGAACTTGCTTTTCAGCTTGCTCTAGTTTAGTTATTGTGTAACAACCAATATCCGTTCTGATCATTGCATTAAAATATGTGAGCAAAAACTCATCCTCCAAGTGAAGCTCACCCAATGCTTCTCCTACCAAATCAACTTCTTCTAGTTCTTCAGTCATCATGTTCACTGCCTGGAGATTGTTCTTCCTCTTCTAACCTTTCAATGTGAAAAGGTGAAGGTTTTTCATTATGGATACGAATCCATTTTCCTTTGAATGGTATCTCCAAATGTGAATAGTCCAAGGAAAGGTATCCTCCTAGCTTAGTTATGAACTCCCTTGAGAGGCACATGCTAAAGTATGGCTCCAAGTCAACTACTACCACTTCTTGGATGACTATGATTTGTGGCATAGTGTGGAGGACAATAGGGATGTCTTTGATCACTCCCACTATCTTGACTCGGAGTCCCATCCAATTGCAACACTCCTGGGCTACTTCTCGTATATTCCATCCCCATCACTTCACATACTGCCTTTGGCATGATAGTAGTTGCAGCTCCAGAGTCGATCATACAATTATGTACAATCCACCCTTCCATTCTTAGTGATAAATAAAATGGGGGAGGCCTATTTTTTCCTATCGCAGAAGTGGGTAACGCTTGCGCTAGGACCATTTGAGAAGAATTTTTTTTTGATCTTTAGTAGTCTTCAAGGATTCTTGCAACAAATCAATTTGTCCTGGCAACTGTAGCGCATCATACAAGCTAACTTTAGCTGGAATCTTCTTCATTTCCTCTATGATGCTATAACTTGAGACAAGCTAAAACCTTCTCTTCTAGAGCTCATTCATATTTGTCTTGGTACTATTGAGTAGCCTCTACTCTTTGTCTTTTTGTCAAGGATGGGTACTTAAGTCACTCCTTGGCCTGCTCTTTTGTTTCATTTGTGTTTGAGCAGCTGCTATAGGTTGTGAAATTGATGCCTTATTTTGTACTTTCTCTTGAGCCTGCTTAGGCAATAAGTCTCTCAACTTGATAGACTCTTGCTCCTTAGTTCTCACACCAGGTACTTTCATTGGAGGTGGCCACTTTTCATCTTGTACCTTTGGTTCTGTAGGAACCTTCAAAGGTTCGAGCTTGATCGGATCTATAGTTACTGGCTTTTTTCGGACCTTGTGAGGACCAAAACTTGCTCCAAGGATGGCATCATGAAATTGTGTTCGACTTCTCTAATCATATTAACTTGTCTGCCAACTAAAATTTCTGCTAGCGTTTGCACATAATTCATATGCACCATGCAGGTTTCTTCTCCATGAGGATCATTACATGTCGAACACCAATATGCCTTTTTTGTTGCACTAATCTCCTCATTTGCCATCATTGTTGGACTCTTCTCAGGGCCTCTACTTGTAGAAGCTTGTTCTCTTGTAATAGGTGGGGTCTGAAATCTCCTAGATCAGAACTCAGCCTCCGTTTGCTTCTTCCTTACTGTGGTAAGCTCATTAGATATTGTCCTTAAGGCTACGTTATTGGACTTTACTTCTTGCAACAATGTCGTGAGGGGGTCAGGATTAGATGGTGGAGTGGGCATTGGAAAAGGTAAGGGTGCTTGTGGTGCAGGTAATGATAAGGGAGTCGGGGGTAGGCAATTTGGAAAAGGAGATAGGAGAGGACTGAGAAAAACCTGAGGCCGAATATTGTGGGATAGGGATCGGAGCAACATGAGGTGGGCTAGAACTCCATGAGGGAACCGGGTACATGGAAGGCATGGGTTGCAAAAATGCACTTGAATACAGATATTATGGAAGGTCAGGGACAATGGGCATAGTCATCTTCAGGGGAAGCCTACCTACAACAATCAAATCAGATTCGACCTTTTGAGCTTGCGTATACAAGTCTGGAAATGTAGTCACATTGGCCTATCGTACAACCATACCAATTTTGGTGCTAAATACCCTAAGATAGTAGAATGCAACTTGCTCATGTGTGGGTCGTAATCCATCAGGGACTCTTTGCCAGCTTTATGTGAACCTGACATTGAAATCAACTATCTCTTCTTGTGGATGTCTTTGAATCATCGTAAACTGGTGCAACAAAGAGTATGGATCAACTTGTTCATGAAAATTTTTAATCAGCAACTCCACTAGTTGATCCCATGATGTAATAGTACCAGGTTGCAGTGATCGGTACCAATAAAGCAATTTCCCTCTCAATGACAATACCAACAATTTTATCATTACATCTTCATCTGTTATGTCATGGATGGTCACCAAAGAAGCCACATATTGAATATGTTCATATGCAGTTTTATCGGTACCATCATAGGTCGGCAAAGCTTTCAAAGCAGCTTGTGGGACCGGATTTTGTGCTTGCAGATTCAAAGCTCCTGAGCTATTCCATGTTGGGAACTACCTTGGTGGAGGATTTTGAGCCATATGGACTGGTATATGGGGTGTAGGCTGAGGAACACTAGTGGTTGTATGGGGTGGAGGTTGTGGGAAACTTGTGGCAGTACTTACTGGGCTTACAGGAGCGGAACATACACCTGCTAACCGTGAGGATGTAACAGATGGTATGTGGGATATATGGGGTAATGAGGATGTACATTGAAAAGTAGCTAATTGAGGATGTTCCCCCAACCTTTGAATATCAAGTTCGTAGAACTCGATTTGATGATCTAGATTTTTGGCTTTCGATCTTGTATTCATGAGACACAACTTTCGTTGCTCTCACATTCAGAGATTTTTGAGTATAGTCGAGTCACCAGATGTTCTAATGTTATAGCATGAAGGTAAACATCAAACCTTAATATTGTTGGAAGTGGAAACTTTGAGGTCCCATCGGGTATGCCAAAAATTGTTGGTCAAATATCTGCCTAATCAACAAACATTGCGTTTGTGCACCCTAGATACGACCAACATTGAAATGTTGGAGGAAAGAAATGTCCCCCATGCCAATCTCTAGAGAGGGCTGGTTCCCAAACTAAATCCTACACTGGTAGAAGACTAGGGATGCAGGAAAGAAATTGGAAAAATATGGAAAGAAATGGGAAATATGGCCACAGGCCGAAGTGCAGGATTCGAGGTAGACTAACAGTAGGAAATTCACCAAAGTATGAAATAACATTTAACAGAGGAAAAAGCAGCAGAATTTACTTATAAACTTGCAGTAATAACCTTCAGAATAACACTCCAACATTCACTCCCTCACTAGCAATATTTAAATCCAAATGCAGAATTTAAATCTAACAACAAACAAGAAACATGAATGTAAAATAGAAGTGCACAGTACATAAGGAAATTGCACACAAGATCACTTGCAAATTCAGAAGCCTGATGCCTTGTATTAATGCAGAGAATTTGGAGAGTATTCTCGCAAAGTGTCTAACCTCCTCTTACAATAGAAATTCGATTAGTATTTATAGAGGTTTTCGCCTCTTTCATTTAATGCATAAGAGAACAAAATGATCTTGGATCAGAAACAAAAATGAGAAAATTCCTCCTCGGAATCATTGAAAATCTCTCCTTTAGAGATAATGATCCATATTTTAGGGAATAATTCCTAAGAAACCAGCAACTCGGGCGTCGGTGCATAGATAATTTGGAAAACATTGAATGCTTTGGAAACATCTTTACGCCTTGGAAATCATGAAAATTCTCCTGCTCTTCTTGCACAACTTCTTTTCTACTCGGGATCCATGATTCGAGTTACTCATTTCCACCATTATTTAATGTGTATAAATATGGCACCCTTGGAGGCCTTGATCGTGATCCATTTTACCCAAAATTATGTTCACCTCAAAATCTGCTTTGCCTAATCTCCCTTTAAGCGCTTCATGATCCTTTCTTTAAAATGCGTTCACCCATGGGAGGGGTGAACAGGATGTTCACCTCTCAACTAGGGTGAATGCGACATTATTCTCTTCTCAGGGTACGTTCACCCAAAAGAGGGGTGAATGGGATGTTCACCCCTCAATTGGGGTGAACATGATGTCACTTTGTATTCGGGTGAACGTAATTGCGTTTGGATGTTGGAGCGCGTTCACCCAAAGGAGGGGCAAACGGGACGTTCACCCCTCAATTGGGGTGAACGCGAATGTGTTTTGCCACACTTCTTCTTGCTTCCTCTTGAATGTTTTGAATTTTTTGTTGTTTCGTTCACCCGAACATAGGGTGAATGGGGCGTTCACCCCTTGCTTGGGGTGAACACGCTGACATTTCCAAAATAATGAACT
The DNA here is from genome assembly GCA_028583015.1 of Wollemia nobilis. Lineage (NCBI taxonomy): Eukaryota > Viridiplantae > Streptophyta > Pinopsida > Araucariales > Araucariaceae > Wollemia > Wollemia nobilis. The sequence continues at coordinate 2,020,209 of JAQPPZ010017175.1, read as the reverse complement.
TCTTAATATTCTCCATCAAATCATTCATTGTTTGTTTTTATTTCCACAGGCCCAAAGATGCCTTTTAACAAAGCAAACTTAAATTCTGAATGAAATTCTACAAAAACACTTATAGCACCAATACAAAAAGAATACATAAGGAATAGATGAAATTGTTTTGAAATAAAAGCCGCCATAGACAAACAAAACTGTATCATCATATTGCATCAAAATACATCAAAATACTCTAGCAAAATCCCCAATGTGGCAAAGTGCAAAATTGCCAACAAAACTACATGGTAAAACCCCTAGACAGATCCACCCACAAAAACCTTGGGAAATAGAATTTGTAAAAGTATTAAGTAGAGAATGAAACAAACTTCATTTCCACTTGCAAGTTATATGATGATATAACTAACAAATAAATAGATATTTGCAGTTACAAGTTACAAACTATTGTATGAAACCTTGAACAAAATAATCAACAAAATCAAAAAAATCTTGGAAATTTTATTTCAAAACTGGAATGATAGGAGATATCGTCTAAACAAGTAGGGGAGAAGAGCCAATAGTTAAAAATCCTATTGTATACATGTTCCAAGATCATATAACACCATTTTAGTTGATGAAAACTTATGAGTAGCATGTTTATCACATTGTCATATTATATATTTCATTTTAGCATTGTCAAATCATGATAGATGCCTTTCTAAATAGATATTTTCAAAGGTGTCAACATTATATATAAAATATGGTTGGACCATTTCTTAACAAGTGTATTCTCCACTCATGCAATGTACATGGAGAGATGTATAGCTCAACGTAGGTGCTTTGTTGGGACTCAAAATCTTGTCAATGTTTATTTTTTTCTTTTTGTAGTAAAAACGTTTCCAGGAACTCAAAACATTCTAATTTTATTATTTCCCAAGAAATCCTTGTTTATGTGGGTTTCCACTCAATGTCAAATGTGTAAGAAAGAACACAAAACGAAGCTCTAAAATGAAAATAGAAGGAAGTCATTGTGGATTTTCATATTGGAATGATTAGAATGAACCCTACAAGCATGAGAAATCACTCTTTAAGGATGGTAAATATTGAAGTAGGGCAAAATCCAAAGAATAATGAGCTTATCCTCTAGGATAGAATGTTTGCAAAGAAAAAAGCTTCCTCCAAATAAAGTTTTATAAAATCCTCAAATTTTTAGAGCGTCCTCTAAAAGGAATGTTGAATTGATTGAACAAAAGTATAAATAAATATATGTAATATGTCAACTCAAACCAATCAAATGGTATTAGCTCAACTGGTTATATTCCTCAACTTTTGAGGAGGAAACCTAGGTTTGAGTCTTGTCAAGTGATACATGTATAATTGCCAATACCACTATGTCGTCATGATGTAATATAGTTGGAGCCTGTTTCAATCCCATATAACCAATTTAAAAAAATTGTTGACTCAAACCATCCCTTCTATTTACAAAGACATCATGCAATCCATTACGATCAAAATATACCTTTGTTCTAAGATTTGATGATGGATTGGTTGTTGATAAAGCTAATAATTTGATGCTTGATTGTAGAACTACTAAAACTAGGAGTAATATGCATAAAATGGCAAAAACTATTACCTTTGAGGTTATTACCTCAAGTAGCAGATCAGACTATTTAATAGTAAATAGACTATCCACCTTTTAAAATAGAGTATAAGCTAATTAAGCTATTAATTTCCTAGGTTTTGAGCCTTGTCTGATAAAGGTGTAAGTATTAAATAAGCTCTACACTTTTTAATTGGAGTTTAATTAAGTAGTTTTTCCTATCAGCCTGCTTGACATAAAGTGCATCTAAAGAAAATGCAACTTAATTTTGATGAAGCAACAAAATTAAACTCTAGGAAAAACTATAAATTAATTTTTTCTGCCTTAGATGTTATGTCTGCTACCAACGATGCAACAGGAGTAAAGAGACTTACTGAAGGATTATAATTGGTTGTGGCAAACAACTCCAAATTAGTGGAGTAGAAGGGGATCCATAAATACCATTGAAGTAATTAATGAGACCAGAAAGACTTGAGCCCCAAAAACCTCATTGAGGAAGGCATTGAATTTGGGGAAAGTTTTATTTAAACAGGTTTATTTATTGCTCTAGGCATAGGAAAATAAAAATATTACATGGCCAATTGAGGTCTCAACTTGAGGATAGATAAATGGATCTTGTAAATATTTACAAACAATGATGAGGATTTTTTGTTATAGAAGGCTATATGAATTATGGCTTAGGAACTTGTCATGGCCAATGGCTTAGTAATATTTAATGTTTCGTGCCTAACCCATGCAATTGGAGATTCTAGTGGTTGGGTTTTATGGATACATCTTAACATATTTTATCTATACTTCAAATGGAAGTGGTCATTCCTTTGAAATCATATTCTAATGAAATTATGGATGAGAAGCTATAGTTATATGATCCCTAGCAAGGCACCAGGTTTTGAGGCTTGAGAGAATTTACCACAAGCATTCAAATATCTCAAAGCAGATGAAACACAAATATGGTAGGATTGAAATGGGTAGCAGTAGTAAGGCCAAGTCAACTACATCTTAGAGAGTAAATTTTAGAGATAAACTAAGATAGATTTAGGTGAAGATAAGTTGATTTCCTGGTTGAAGTAGAAGTAGAACCTGAACAAAGTGATAAAAATTTGAGCAAGGCAGCAACATAGATACAATAAATAAATAAATATAATCTCATTGACATAGAGAAAGCAACCAATGATACAATCTACTAGGTCAAAGCTCAATTTGATAAGATGGTCTCCTAGTTTGTTCTAGATTTTTTAACATACACTATTGGAAAGTATTTCTCCAATGATAGGCCCAAGTTAACTATGAAGAAATTATGGATATCATATTGGTATTAATAAAATTGAAAATCGAAGGAAGACCAAACGAACCTCTAAAATGAAAATAGAAGGAAGCCACTATGGGTTTTCATATTGATATTAATAAAACTAAAAATTGAAGGAAGACCAAACGAAGCTCAATTCTTATATTCAAGTTTAAATTTTATGTACCAAAATATACAAGTTTATATTCAAATCTCAAAGCCCTAGCTCTACCTCCATCGTGTGCTACAAAAATGCTCAAATCCCTAGCTCTACCTCCATCTTGTGCTACCAAAATTCTCAAATCCCTAGCTCTACCTCCATCGCACGCTACAAAAATGCTCAAATCCCTAGCTCTACCTCTATCGTGCACTGTTGAAATACTCAAAGCCCTAGCTCTACTATTTTAAAATAGAAATGTGGGTCGATCTAAGATTCGACATATTCTATAGCTCAAGCCCTTAATAGATAAAATAGGCTTTTAATATTGAGGGTGTCTCAAAGATAAATCTCTCTATCCTTATTTAATCCCTAGAGAAACTCTCCACTTCCTTGGGCAGAGATAGGGTTTGGGAGGGAACTGAGAATATTTTGACCAGGCCCTTAAAATAGAGAGGGCATTCAGCTGGCATGGAAAAGATATGATAAAGTTACTGAATGGGCAATGGAATTGATCGAAGTAACCATGTAAACTAGTAGTCTTCTCTGGTCTCGCGGTCCCCCCCTCTTCGTGCGCTACGAAATGTTCAAACTGCCAAAATGCAATGTGGGATTTTTCCATGGGCTATATAATTTTTTTTTTCATTGAGACCCTAAGAGGAAATTTATAAACCACCCTCTTAGAATTGCCTAAGTTGCCCTCTTAGTCCTAAGAGGGTGGTTTATTACTCCTTTATGCTACAATAATAACTCCTACTCCTCTATCATGATCAACAATCTGGTTCAACTTATGAATACAAGATCTAAAACAAAAGATAAAGGTAGAGAACAAGATCAAGTGGATTGTATTGAGTACAAACATAGAAGTAATAAAGGAAAGAAACCGTCTCATAAAGTGTGGATCCAATACTTAGAAGAGGAACATGAAGAAAAATTGAACAAAATTCTATGTTCATTTTCTCTGTCCCAAAAACTATACTAATCTCTCTAGAAGAAATATCTTTACTTGACCACCCTCCTATAGGACATTGATACCAATTATCTAGATAATAGTTAGTTTGCAATTATTCTCCTCTCACAATACCAAATATTGATAACCTTACATCCGATATGTGATATATTTACCAAACTCTTATCAATAAAATGAGCACTCTATGACCTACTTTATATGTGTCAGTATCTTTTGGTAACATTGTGTCCTCAACCTTAATCACATCTACTATAAATGTATCAATATTATAAACTAAAAAGCATAGGCTATATCTATTAGTCAAATGAATGTTAATCCTTCACAAGCTAGATCCAACAATTTGCCAAACATGGAATAATAACAAATAGTCCTATCTAATTCCATGACTACTTATCCCATGGCATCATATCAATATCCTAGTGGGATCACTCAACCCCTCCTACATATTCCATACTATTAGGGGCCTAAAGGTTTCCCTAATATTTCCTATCAACAACCCTTATAAAAATTGTTGAGTCCAAGGTTCTCCTTAGGGGTACAAAATCTACTTGTGCCAAATCCCTCACTTAATGTTAATAATGATCCAATTTTTGAAAATAAATCCATAAGGGGGATACCAAATATTATTATAATTTCTAGAAGGCATTCCCACTCAAAACCTCCCACCTCCTCTTAGTTGCCAACAAATATATCAATAGATTCCTAGAGGCATGAATTAGCAAATAATTTCAAAACATCCTCTTCCTTAGAATCATAATCCATTTAATTAGGGTTCACCCAACCCTCCTCCAAAAATAGAATAGAATCAGTAAAAGCTTTTTAGCTACAAGAGATAGTCCCCTACGTTCAACAAAATCAAGGGTATGCTTCTCCAAATTAATAAGTGTATAGATGCCCACTACAAAACTATAAATCCTACCTCCCCCAGGGCATAAAAATAATTATCAAACTGGACCTACCAAATACCCTTAAAATTAATGATCTATTCTCCCATTTTTTCTTCTACCATGAAGGTATTACCTACTTTTAATGGTAATGTAAACAAAATTACCTTGAATCACTTTAATAAATTATCCACTCTAAAGTTAGTGCATAAGATCCAAGAAGAAGATATCGGGGTGTAAATTCTCATCTACTCACTAAGGGACAAAGCTGCCATATGGTATTTCAACTTATCTAAGAATTTCATGATGAATTGGGCTACAATAGTTGAACCATTGATAAGAAGTTTTGGCAACCCTAGAAATGGGTGCTTAGTCATTTTTTCAACTTAATACAACTCAATGGCATCCCCAAGCGAATATCCATAATTATAATACAAGGTTCATGTGAATCCTATAACGTATAACCTAATATATAATCTTATTTAGCCTTATAATTTACAATGCTAACCATAATATATTATTAGGAGCTTTTAAGGAAGTAGTTTGAGTTGAAGTATTTATTAGAGTTAAGAAGTTGTTACATGATCTACCCATGGCTTACACCACATACATAAACCTATTTTTCACATGATATACTCATGTATTACACCACATACTTAAACCCCACTACTAATCCATAAATATCGAGAGCTCCACCCATCATAAATCTAGTTCCTAGTCAACAAGTCCAACCTGGTGCATCCACCTATGTAAATTCCACATACACAGTCATGCATTTGGATCTAAAGTTGTCCACCATTTATTTGTAGCCACGATTCTAAATTTCTTCTAAAGAAGAAAATCTTGAGATGAAATAAATGCTAAACATGATGAAGGATGTGGTTAACCAAAACAATACAAATAAGAAATAGTAGAAACCAAATAACATGGGTAGTAGTAGTAAAACTAGTAGCATAAAAGAACCCCTACCTATTAAGGATCAAGTGCCCAGGTAAAATGTTAGCCAATGAAATGAGACTAACCAAATATAGAATAACATGGTCAACATAAAAGTTGATATGAAACCTTGTGTTGCCCGATTTACGACACTAGGCACAACCCATTATTTTGTGCAATGATAATTACAAAAATGCTTAAACTTTGATAAACAATAAATAAAAACAAGCATAACAAGAGAGGGTGATGAACCAAAAGATGAACATCCTTCCTCCTAAATATAATTTGAATCCAAATATAGGTATAAAAAACTCTACAAGAGTGATCCAACAATAGAATACCATTTTTTCCAACATGGGAAATGTCATCCTTATAAACGTTGATGTTGATGAGGAAGGTGAGATTCTAGATGAATAGGTAAACCTAGTTAACTAGCAATAAGGGGCATGATAATAGGAAAAATGAAGGTAATAAACAATTAAGTAGGACCATAAAACAATCCAACTAAACCTCCTAAATTTCCTAACCTCAATGTGGGCACAACCATCCTTAGGAGGGGAAAGCATCCCCTCCAAATTAAGGATAAGGGTCCTGCTGGTTTGGACAGGAAGGTATAATTTGAGACTAGATTGAACATGAATGTATAGTATTACAAAACTTTAAATAGAAATTTATAATATTAGGAGTCCTCAATGAATCAATATAAACCATCGCCTAAGAAAGAGAGTCAAAAACCTCATTCTAAGGTAGTCAACATGAGCTTACAATTAACTAGGGATAGAACGAATCTACTTGATGTGAATTCACAACCAATGAGGATCAAGAATTATTAACCTTGAGTAGATTCATACTTAGCTAAGGATCAAGGAGATGTACCTAAAAAGCTAATAAAAACTAAAAGGAATCTAAAATATCCTTCATTAACTAGTGAAAGAAGATTGGTAAATAATAAATCTTTCAAAATATTTACCTCAAGAAACAAGAAAAATCTATTAGAATATATTACATTATTTGATACCTCAAGGATAATTTTGAGGAAGACCAAGGGTCATTTGTAAATCTATATTATGGACTCTTAGTTCCATATTTTGTATCACAAGTTTTTACAACAATAAGGATTATTGTATTTGTTTCTCTCATGTGTTTCTTTTGATTTAGTAATTCATTAGTTCTAGTAATTATATTTGTGAGTTCTTAGTTAGTTTAAAGAGCTCAAGCGTCTTTAGTGGTATCATAACCACAAGGGATTTTGATAGAAGTTCTATTGTAAATTTGAGGAGCTATAGAATTATATGACCTAAGAAAATATGTCTCAAGAGAATTTGGAGAAGGATAAGAAGGCTAGAGAAAGCCTCATTGCATAGTGGAACCAGTGGCCATTCACTACATCAAAAAATGGCTTTAAATATGGCTAAAGAGAAGGTAATTTATAAAGGAAAGTGAAAAATTTTCTATAGTAAGAGAAGGTAATTTATGAAAAACAATGTAGTTGCTTTGTGAAGAGAAATGAAGCTTTGTTGAAGACCAAAAAAAGATGGACTTTTGTAGAGATGAAAGAGATTAGGTGGATGGATCCATCTAATATTACCCATCATGACTATATGTATTCATTCATAATACGAGTTGGAGCTCATGTTCTTATATACCTCAATGCAAAAGCATCCAAGATGAATGGATAATTCTCATCAACCCAGAAAATATATATTTAATACTTTTGAAAAGTAGTGGGATATTTAGAGGAAGTGGATGAAAATTATATAATGTATTTAGTAAGTTTTTGGGTAGTGGAAAGAAATGATATTAAATGTAAATAATAAATAACTGATTGTGACACAAGGAAAATCTAGAAATAAAGATTATTTAATGTTTGTTATAACATGTGAATTTATGCACATGGTCTTCAATGTTTGTTCTAACATGTGATTTATTGTAGATTGATGTTTGTTCTAACATGTAATTTTTTGTAGTTTGATGTTTGTTCTAACATGTGATTTATTGTAGTTTTAAGACCATGATTCTGTAAACTCTAAACTCATAGTTTTTATTGATGTATAAACTACTTTATAAAAAGGAGATGTATTAGTTTAAAGAAAAAGAACAAACAAAATAAATATATATTATATAAATTTTTTAATAATTATTATGAGTTTCTTTCTATTAAGCACATTCTCATCAACAAGTGAAATTAGCTGGTACACAATAAATTAGTGTTTGTCCCAACTAGAGTGACATATTTTTAAGTAGCAAAAAAATTACCTAAATATAAGCTCTCGTGTGTAGGTTTTGACATTTGTTTTTGCTAACCATTGGACGGAATCACATGTTCTTATTGTAAAGGATTATTATCCCAAAATAAGATTTCATATGTGGTAATTTTAAAAAATGCCCATCAGAAAAGCATTGCCTTTATACTAAGGTACACTAGTAGGAATTTCAAATATGCAAATCTGACCATTAGTTGAAATTAATGCTTGGATATAAGCAAATTATTTAAAATGGATTAATTCATAGATTATGGTATTGTGTGGCGGTATGCCATATACGTCGGTTCCATGTTCATCGCTATTTCAGATGTCTTTAGAAGACTACATCTTCAACAAAAGTTCATATAGAACATGTTTTAGTGATTTCATATTTGAGCAGTCTAAAATTATTTTCAATAACTATGGAAGTGGAATAGAGAAATAACCCAATTGCCATAACCAACTCTAAAGTTTTATTGATTAGATTTATTTTAATTTCTTTCTACTTTTTACTCTCTCAAGCATCAAAATCCTCTTTGCTTATTACTCAGTTTAGTGTGGCTCAAACCTTCATATGAAAAATACTACATATTAAGCTTACATTGGAAATCATGGGCATACATGTAATATACAAAGATACAATGGTACATTATATTTGTTTTATACACCATATGATTATCTTGCCTTAGAATAAAAATCTAAACCTTTGTAAAATTCCTAAAAATAACATTACCTATAGCATATAATTTTTTAAAATTAATTAAATTTTTTTAATTGTTGCATGAAATTAAGCTAAATTTTATTATAATTACATCAGGATAATTTAATAAGTTAAATATTTTTTTATTAGATGGAAAGTTTAGGGGTTTTTAAAGGTCCTCCAAACTTTTACAGCAGCAAAGAAATACCAACAACTACAAATTTAAAAGAAATGCAACATAACTAAGAAGGCCTCAACTAGGCCAAAGGAACAAAGACTAGATAGGAACAAACAACCAAAGCCATTTGAAAAAATAAGCCAAGCTTGAAGCTTAGTCATAAGAAGAGTCATCCTTGGGGACCATCAGGGATGAGGACAAAACACTCAAATTCCAAGAAATCTCTTTGACCAAAAATCAGGTTTGGTTGATAGATCACTTAAGAGCTCTTAAATTAAATCTCTAGGAATTATCATTATGCTGACTTCACAATCCCTCCATAAAGTGGCAATGTCACAACAGATACGTATGAGAATTTGAGTCGACCAACTCAACCAAGAAAAATGTAGATTGTAAATAGCATTGTTAATGTTTTTTATCCTTCATGTGACTAAAGTTGCTCCACCCAATAACATGATAAACCTTCCACCAAAAAAGGTAGCCACAGTACTTAACAATCAGTCTTGATATTCGCACAATCTTTCGATCATGCCATCAAACAACCCCAAACCTAGAAAGGACAATTGCCCTGATCCTACAAAAACTAAACCACGAATGGTCTTTAATTTCCTTTCTTGATCCATTGCCACCTATCTTATCAAAGAAGATACCAAGGAGATTTGAAATTTTGAAATTCAAATTGCAATTTAAAAGGAAATTAATCTGTGTCTTTTCCAATCTCTCATCCCACAGGCGAAAGTTGAAAATAAAATAAAGCATTTGTGTCGACCTTCATTTTGAACTAAAATAATTAACTCTTGGGGAAATTCTTGCCTCTAAAATCTCAGACCATTCTGTTGTAGTCCTAAATTTACTAGTAGATTTGTAGCCTTGTTTCCTTCTCTAAGAGTATGCTTAAAACTAACAGATTCAAGGTCCTTAAAAGATCTTATTGTTTCCCCCTCATGTTGTCAACTACCCAATTTGCAACTTGTGTGTGTAGCATTTTAATTATACTCAATGAATTCACTTCAAAAATACAATTTCTACTATGAAAATACTTCCTTGAAAAGTAGCCCTAGCTTCCACAAAGTAGCTCGATTGGCATCCAAAATTTTTAGCAAATGCCCATATAATCTCCTCATTTTGATTTCTTAGAATACCTCCCACTCCTACCAAACCCGAATTTCCTTTTGATGCTCCATCAAATTTGAATTTGAGCCATCTTGCAGGAGGAAATTTCCACACAATATGATTTCTTGGCCTAAAATTACCAAAAGGAACATCTCCACAAGGAATGCCCAAGCTCTTGGCCAAACATATCTCTTGAGGGTATTCTTTCTCTTTTGGTAAATTCAAGCATGAGATGTTTTCTTTCAAAGTACACAAAATTCTGCGTACTGAAAAAATTTACATCTTTCAAAGAGTTTTTAAAAGCTCTTCTATTCCTCTCTTTCCAAATACCCCATAAAAAATGAGAGAAGAGGAAATCCCAAAATGTTTGCATATTTTATTGGAAATGGGAGTCGTCTATTTCTCAAAGAAGTCAGCTAAAGAATGCGAAAAAAATCCAAGATATTGTAAAAGGCTAAAATATAATATTCAAGACTTCACAAGACACGGGACAATTTAAAAGAATATGTGATGAGCTTTCTTCATCTTGACCACATAAATAACATTTGTTAACAAAATTTAGACCTCTTTTGTGAGGTTCGTAATGGTTAATATTTTATTTTGAATAGCAAACCATAGAAATAAATTTACTTTTGGAGTTAAGGAATTGAGCTAGATATTTTTGTAAGGGATCCAAAAAACCATATCTTTAGATATAATTTTGTAAGCAAAATTAATTGAGAACTCACCATTACTTTCTAGAGCCCATATCGTAGAGTCTTCTTCCTCCTACTGAGGTATAACTTGCATCTTCATCTTGCTCCATATATTTTGCAAATTGTCTCTTATACTTCCATTAGAATTGGAAAATACAATCTCCTTATAGCTTTTTATTCCATCCACTACCTCCATGTAATCAAAAACCTTGATCCTATAACAGGCTCCAACAAAGTTTTGAGAGGTGTAAAATTTGGAGTCTCAAAAAGAGAAGACTCCATAAGCCAAGAATCATTCCAAAATTCAATTGAATACCCATTGCCTTATTACCATCTTAGTATTTTTTGAACAAGCTCCTTTGTAGACGTTAGACCTCACCAAAAAGCTAAGCCTAAGGGGGGAATGATATCCTTCAAAAATGGAATCCCTCTATTAGGGTATTTACCTTGAATAATTTTGGCCCAATTAGAGATTTCAGATGTGAGAAGTTGCAAACCTTGCTTAGCTAAAAGGGCAAGGTTCATAAAACTTATCCTCTTCATCCCAAGATCACCTTTCCTCTTGCTTGAGCAAACCTAGTCCCAAGAAACTAGATGAAATATTCTCTTGTTTTCAACTGCAAACCACAAAAAGCTTTTTCGAATTTGTTTTATTTTACTCAAAATTTTAGCAAGGATTTTTAAAATGAACATGAAATATATAGGAGGGATTTGAAGGGAAGACATGACTAATATAGCCTTACCCGCCTGGCTCAACAAAGCGCTCTTCCACCCTGACAGCTTCTTATGTAGCCTTTCAAGGATAGAAAACCACGATTCTTCTTTGACATTACTAGAGAATAGGACCATACCCAAATATATGGTAGGAAAAGAAATAATCGAACAACCCAAAATGCCAACAATGAACCTTTGTCTTCTCAGGGGAGTATTAATGAAAAAAATTTACTCTTTCTGAGATTAATTTTTATCCTCCAGCCAGTTCATACAAGTTTAAAATATGTTTCAATACTCTAGCTTGAAAAAAAAGGCTTCATTTGTGAGTAAGGTATTATCCTTAAATTTTTGGAATGAAATAGGAGTTGTACGACCATCCGATCTAATTCCTGTAATCATATGTGTCTTTATATCAAATGAAATAGCTCTACCAAGAGCCTCAGATAAAATTATGAACAAATAAGTGGAAAGCGGGTCCCCTTCCTTAATCCCTTTGAGCTTTTGAAATGTTGAAAAAAAAAGGTGAAGATAGCATCAATAACTTAGTTATGTGTATGCAAATCTAAAAAATAAGTTAATCCAAAACTAAAATAATGAAAGTGATTACGCATAACATCACATAAAATAAATCAACAACACAATTAACACCAAATTTATGTGGAGAAAAACCCTTTTGGGAAAAAACTCCACAGGAAAAGAGAGGCCAAGTATATTATTAAATTGAAGAAGTTGTACAACAATATCCTTCTCTCTATCCTTCACCAACATCCTGTGAACTTGAAAAAATAATACAATACTTCCACTACCTCCACAACTCAATTTATAGATGAGAGGTGGATGGAATACCACCATAGTATCCCAAAACAAGTGGATAAAACCACTAGAAAAAAATCCACACCCACCTAACCAACCTTATCCATGGAGATAAAAAATCATTAAATGACTCCACATGGGCATCCATCTTACAACCTATCAATAGAAAGGTGATCCACAACTTCCTATCCACCAAATATTGCATAAAAAATAAACTAGGTGTCCAATATAGAAATTATCTCCCATATCCTCCTAGATTGTCTCCCATGGGATAAGCTCCAAATAACCACCTTTTAGTAATTATCATGATGACTATACAACTATCGGTAAATCCCCTCCATCCCTTATGAGTGAATTACAACCAATATTAGGAGTATTAAAATTACATGAGATTTACAAGGTTGATGGCACCTTAATCCCAACATTCTCCCACTTGACATCATACATTGTAAATACACCCATAGGAAAACATAAAATAAATCAAGCACAGTGATCAAGACCCATGGCCTTCCTGCACCAAGTGAACTTCTTCGTGGTTACTGGCTTCGTGAGAGAATCTGCAACATTCTCCAAAGTTTCAACCTTCTGTATCAAGACCTTCCTACCCTCAACCATTTCTCACACAAAGTGATACTGAACATCAATATGCTTAGTATGAGCATGATACATAGGATTATTGGTCAAACAAATAGCACTTTGACTATCACATCCGATCCTCACAGTCCTACAATCAAAACCAATACCAACACCAAGTCTTTGTAACCATACTGCCTCCTTAGAGGCATGTGTAGTAGCCATATACTCTACTTCTATGGTGGATAAAGCAACCGTGGGCTACCTCTTACTCATCCAACTCACTGCACCTCCAAACAAAGTAAACACATAGCCACTTGTGGACCTTCAACTATCCAAGTCACCTACCCAATCAGCATCAACAAACCCCTGTATGTCCAATGACTCAACAACACCATTAGTACCATAATAAACCAAACAATGATCTGAAGTACCTCATAAATATCTGAATACCCTCTTAACATAAGTCCAATGCTCTCTACCAGGGTTAGACATAAACCTGCTCAAAACTCCCACTGCTTGGGCAATATCTGGTCTAGTGTAAACCATTGCATACATTAAACTCCCAATGACACTAGCATAAGGAATGTTAGACATATCCTCAAAATCATCATCACTACTAGGACTCATGTTTGAACTCAACTTAGTACCAACAGGAAATGGAATATTAACTGGCTTACAATTATGCATATTAAACCTCTACAAAATAGTATCAACATACTTACTTTGACTTAACCAAAGCTTTATGTTAGCTCGATCTCTACTGATTTCCATCCCAAGAATATATTTTGCAACCCCCAAGTCCTTCATATCAAATGTGCCAAAAAGCTGAGTCTTGAGTTCTCTAATCATCACCTTGTTGTTACCAATAAACAACATGTCATCAACATACAAGACAATGATTAGTATCTGATCATCAATATTTTTAAAATATACACAATGATCTTCCTCACTCCTCATAAAACCCAACTTCAATACGAAAGCATCAAAATTTTGATACCACATCCTGGGTGACTATTTCAAACCATACAAATATCTCTTTAACTTGCAAACCAATTGTTCTTTTCCTTTCACAACAAAACCATCAGGTTGTCGCATATAAATTTCCTCCTCAATATCCCCATGCAAGAAAGTAGTTTTAACATCCATTTTCTCTATCTCATAATCATAAGCAGTAGCAATAGACAAAAGGAATCTAATAGAAGTTAACTTAGCAACAGGAGAGAAAATTTCACCAAAATCAACTCCCTCTCTCTGGGAGTAGCCCTTGGCCACCAGTCTGGCCTTGTACCACTCTAACCGATCTTCTACACCAAATTTCTTCTTAAATACCCACTTGCATCCAATGGGCTTTCTTCCTTTGGGTAAACTAACAAGATCCCAAGTGTCACAACTATCCAAGGCCATCATCTCCTCCTGCATGGCCTGCATCCAAGACTCACTTTCCTTTGAAGAGAGAGCTTCCCTATAGGATCTAGGTTCATCGTCAGTACTCAACAAAGAAAATACACACCAAAAATCTGGTGGGTCATACCTTTTAACTGGTTTTCGTTACCTTGTGGATCTCCTCAAGGTAGGAGTAGTGGGATTTTCCTATTCTTCTTCTCCCTCTGTGTGCTCATGTTGCACATCATCTGAGCTCTTTGAACTCTCTAAACCCTCCTCTGCTTCTCCATCCTCAGATCCATCTAACTATTCTTCCACATGTGCATCTTCCTACTTTTCATTCTTTATCTCGAAGTGCATTGTCTTTGTCTTCTCCTTTGGTTGTTCTTCATCTGGAAAAGCTCTAAACTCCCTAAAAACAACATCTCTAGAAAATACCATGCTATGGGTTAAAGGATTCCAAAGCTTGTAACCTTTTACATTCTCACCATATCCCATGAAGATGTATTTCTGTGCTTTTGGATCTAGTTTAGATCACTTCTCCTGAGGCACATGAACAAAAGCCTCACAACCAAAGACCCTTAAGTGTGAAACCGAAGGCTTTCTACCTATCCACACTTCATAAGGAGTTTTTTCAATAAGAGTTGAACAAGGAGATCTATTAATTACATAACAAGTAGTACCAACAGCTTCTACCCAAAAGCATTTATCTAGCTTAGCACTACTCAACATGCTCCTAGCTCTTTCCATTAAGGTTTGGTTCATTCTTTTTGCAACCCCATTTTATTGGGGAGTGTAAGGAGTAGTCTTCTTTAGACAATACCTGCATGCTTACAGAATTTATCAAATTCCCTAGAACAATATTCACCCCCATTGTCAGATCTCAACACTTTTATCTTATAATCTGATTGCTTCTCAACTAATACCTTAAATTCCTTAAATTTAGTGAAAATTTTAGATTTAGAGTGCATAAAATAAATCCAAGTGTATCTTGAGACATCATCAATGAAGGAAATGTAATATCAAGATTTACCCAATGAAGGAACATCCACTGGACCACATACATCCGAATGAATAAGTTCCAATGGTCTCTTAGCTTTATGAACACCTTTAGGAAATGATGATCTATTCTGTTTACCAAACACACAATGCTCACAAAAATCATTTTTACCAATAGAATAATCAGAAATACCATCAACCAAGTTTTTATTTAGAATGGTCTTAAGACCTTTTTCACCAATGTGACCCAATCTATGGTGCCACAACATACATGCATTTTTAGTGCTAGTTACATTGGCAGAGTTACAGAAAGTAGAAGCATTTAGCCTAAACAAGGTCCCAATCCGAGATCCTTTAGCTATCACCAAACTCCCTCTTACCAACCTGCAACCAGACTTGTCAAATATCACATGCATTCCAGAATCATTCAACTTGGATACAGAAAGTAGATTTCTTGCAAGTCCTGGAATATGCAAAACATTATCAAGGGTTTTAATACTCCCATCACTGAAACACAACTTTACCTTTCCCTTACCAATAATCCTTTTCATGTTGTTATCACCAAGGAAAACTTCTCCCCCATCAATTGCTTTATACATGGCAAACCACTCCTTGTTAGGAGTCATATGGTAGGAGCAACCTGAATCAATAAGCCAAGCATCATTACTCACAGTGTTAGCAAAAATAGTAAAGGCATCAGAATCATCATCAGAGGCTTTTTTGTGGAGGAATCTGCATTATTTTTCTTTTCTTTACACTCCTTCACATGCCCTCTCTTACCACAATTCCAACACTTCACTTTACTCTTTTCGGGGGTCTTAGAACATCCTTTTGACTTATCCTTATTTTTATCCCCTTTAGGCCCTCTTTCTTTGGACCTTCCCCGAACATGCAAGGCATCTTGGGAGCCACTATTCATGGTCTTTCTCCTCATATCCTCTGAGAGAAGGATAGAAATAATATTATCTAAATTTACCTCTGTAGCACCACCACTAATAGCAACAATTAGATTTTCCCAAGATTCGGGCAAAGAGCAAAGCAATAAAATACATTTATCTTCTTCTTCTATCTTAACATCTATTGATGCAAGATGACTTAAAATCATATTAAATGCATTCAAATGATCAACAATAGATTCACCATATTTCATTTTTAATGAATACAACCTTCGTTTGAGATATAACTTATTAGATAAACTTTTAGTTTGATAGATATCACCTATCCTCTTCCACAACTTGTATGCGGAGTCTTCTGTGGAGACATTCAAGAGGATAGAATCTGAAAGACACAACCAAATGGTTCCTCATGCCTTCTTGTCCAACTTAACCCAATCTTCATATTTCATGTCTGAAGGTTTCATAGCTTGTGAAACTAGCAACCACTGATCTCTTTCTTCCAAGAGATCCTCCATCTTCAGTTTCCACATCTCGTAGCCAGTGCCATTAAACTTTTCAATGTCCATGCGAGAAGTAGAGGCCATGGTTTTCAAAACCTACTTCACAAATCTGCAAAACCACACAATAAAAGCTCCCACTACAACAAAAAACCTTCAACACTTAAGAGAAATGCATCCCTCTCTCAACATAACTAAATGGCTCTGATACCAAATGTTGAAAAAACAAGGTGAAGATAGCAGCAATAACTTAGTTATGTGTATGCAAATCTGAAAAATAAGTTAATCCAAAACTGAAACAATGAAAGTGATTGCACATAACATCACATAAAAGAAATCAACAACACAATTAACACCAGATTTATGTGGAGAAAAACCCTTTCGGGAAAAAACTCCACAGGAAAAGAGAGGCCAAGTATATTATTAAACTGAAGAAGTTGTACAACAATATCCTTCTCTCTATCCTTCACCAACACCCTGTGAACCTGCAAAAATAATACAATACTTCCACTACCTCCACAACTCAATTTATAGATGAGAGGTGGATGGAATACCACCATAGTATCCCAAAAAAAGTGGATAAAACCACTAGCAAAAAAAACCACACCCACCTAACCAACCTTATCCATGGAGATAAAAAACATTAAATGACTCCACATGGGCATCCATATTACAACCTATCAATAGCAAGGTGATCCACAACTTCCTATCCACCAAATCTTGCATAAAAAATAAACTAGGTGCCCAATATAGAAATTATCTCCCATATCCTCCTAGATTGTCTCCCATGGGATAAGCTCCAAATAACCACCTTTTAGTAATTATCATGATGACTATACAACTGCCAGTAAATCCCCTCCATCCCTTATGAGTGAATTACAACCAATATTAGGAGTATTAAAATTACATGAGATTTACAAGGTTGATGGCACCTTAATCCCAACATGAAATAACCTACAGAAGAGTCATTCACTAGAATAGAAAAACTTGAAGTAGAAAAGCATTGTTTTAAGATACCAACTCATCTCCCATGAAAGCCAAATTTTATCATCACATTTTCTAAGAAAGCCCAAGAGACCCTATTGTAAGCCTTACTCATGTCCAATTTAATGAACATGCTTGGATTTTCATTCTTCTCCATTGAATGAATTAGTTCATGCACAATGATTATACCATCAAGAATTTGTCTCCCCAGAACAAATTTGCCTTGATTTATACTAATTATCTTTGATAAAAATATTTTAATTCGGTTGGCCAAAATTTTAGAAAAAAAATATATATGGCATTGCATAGGCTTATTGGCTAAAAATATTTTAATTCATTTGCCCATAGAGTCTTAGGTATGAGAGCTATAAAATTAGAATTTACATCTACTGGGAGAGAACAAATTCTCTGAGCATCACATAAAGCTTCTTCAACCTCCTAGCCAATAATATGCCAAAAATTTAAAAAAAATAGTAGGGAAGCCATCATGTCCCAAAGATTTTTCTTTGGCTAGATAAATAACGACATTCTTAATCTCTTGACTAGAAAAATGATCCAAAAGAATAACATTATCTTCAATAGATATGGGCGTAGGAATGCAATTCAAAAGATGAGCTTTAGCTGAAATATCTCCTTGATGATTCGTGCCAATTAGTTATTCAAAATATTTAATTGCTTCCATCCTTATTTGGTTTGGGTCATAAATTTTTGAACCATCTTCTCGTATTAGTTCTCTAATTGTATTAGTTCTCTTGTGCCTAGATGCAGTGACATGAAAAAAAATTGTGTTCCTATATCCTTCCTTCAACCAAACCACCTGAGATCTTTATCTCCAAAACATTTCTTCCTTCACAAGAATATTATGATATTTAGTCAAAATAGTTTTTTCATTTGTTCTCCATTTCAGATTGTTGGCATCAAATTCCAAAGCTTCTTCAATTTGTTTCAACTTTGCTTGAATTTCCTTTTTCTGTTTGAAAATATTATCAAAAGTTTCCTTATTCCATATTTTTAAATTTGTTTTAATAAATCTCAACTTCTTAGCTATTTGATACAACAACGAGCCCAAGAATTTCTAGGACCACCACTCAACTATCTTGTTTTCAAGCTCTTACTCTTTAAGCCATATATATTCAAAACTTATCAAAAACCCTGTAATCCTTTCCTAGGAAGGGCTTTCATATGTTTGTTTCCAAGAACATCATAGCCTTCTTGTGAAATCAATACCTTATCCAATCTTATTTGGATTAATTGGTCGTCAACTCTTCTATTGCTGCATGTATATTTGCTACCTCTGAGATCAATATTGAGCAGTTCATTAGAGTTCACAAAACCAACAAAAATTCCATACCTTTAGATCATAGATTATTGCCACCTTTTTTATCATAGTTATAAAAGGGGTATTAAAATCTCTAGCAAGCATCCAACATTCGTGTTTAATTTGATCTATCATTTAACTTAAAATGTTCCATAAATTTTCTCTATCTAGAGTAATTAGGGGCATAGACATTAGAAAGAACCCACCTTCTATTTTAGGATTTTCATAAAAATAAAATATTCATAATCCTATATGAATATGAAATAACAAATTCTTCAAGAGAAGAAGAATCCCATAGGCAAAGAATCCCTCCAAAGGCTCCAATAGAATGACTAGCAGTAAATTTAGCCTCTTTCCAAATGGTTTTTTAATCTTCTTAATATTATTTGTATCAGTTTTGGTTTCTTACAATAATATGATTGAGGGTGACACTTCTTTTCTTAGATAAGCTACAATACTTTGATTAGAATGGTTTTTCAGTCCTCTAATATTCCATGATACAATATTCATTTAACAGTGTTTCATTTCTGCTCCCAAAGGGGGAAATCTATACGTTTGAGAATTTGAAGAGGAATCCTCTGAGGGTTTCATATATTGAAATAAATATGTTTGTTCCCCTTCAGCAACTTCATTATTTGTTTCCTGTTGCAAGGCCTCTAGCTTAGTCGGCCTTCCCACTTTCCTTTACCCCACATTTGGAGAAATATAGAGTTTCTTCTTGGAAATAGTTTCATCCCCAAAAAATTTAATGAGCTTCTTAAATCCATAGGGTTAGACTTGACATCCTTTTTATCCAATGATTTTTCAAACTGGGATGTCGGATTCTTTGTAAAATAAAAACCAGAATATGGAGACTTTAACTTAGAAAGGGATCGAGAATTGGTGCATACCTTCTTACTCACATAATCATTGGTATACCTTCCCAACTTTGAATTAACACCAGCCTTCACCAAACTGTTTGAACCGGCTAACATCATCTTTTTTTCATAATATTTAGACTTTCTTTCTAAATTTTAATCTATTCCAGTCTCCTTGCGAGCTCATTTCTTTTGCATATTAATCTTATAACAAAAAATATTTTTGGCAAAAATCAAGTGAATATAGATTAGATTCTTTAAAATTCAAGGAGAAGAACCAAGTTTAAATCTTGTTAAGTAATATATGGATCCCAGAATATTCTACAAACTAGAGCTAGGAATGGAAGGATGCAATAGTGTTAGGGTTTCAGGGCTAGGAGGCATACCAGTGGGAAGAATAAGTAAGGAGACTTAAATTTGGACATATCAAGTTATAAGAGGAAACTGATCAATTGGTCTGGATAAATAATGGAGCTATGAGGAGTATAAGAATCTATTGGAAGATAGCAATGATGAACCAGCATGGTGGTGGAAGACACTCTAGAAGTAGAAACCCCCATTGAAGACAAGACTATTCTTATGGCTTACCATGAAAAATAAGGTTCTAACATGGGAGGTATTACAGAAGAAGAATTAGAAATATTGTTTATGTAATTCAAAAAATTAAATAATCTATGATTTACCGATTTCTTTCTCCTTTACTAGATAGGTTTAGAGGGAGGTTATAGCACAACTAAAAGCTTCCTATAGAATGGCAAGAATATTTCTTAGGAGAGTGCTTAAAATATTGGTTTCAAAATAGGTCATAAAAATATTTTATAACTCTTCCATTATTTGTGTCTTTGGGAGTATGGTTATCTAGGAATGCAATTATTTTTTAGGATTTGGAGAATCCTACTTGGCACGTCTCCTCCTAAATTATTGAAAGTTTCAATAACTATAAGGTTTCAAAAACAACAAAGGTAAATAGACAAATCATCCCTCCAAATATTGATAAATCAAGGACCTAGGGATTTTTTGATGGGGCTAGATGGGGGGTCCCTAGATTTTGTGGAGTAGGAGGATTACTATATATTTTTTACTCTCATTATTTTAAATTCAAGACTGGATTGGGAGAAGGTTCTAATAATTACGTTGAAATTATGGCCCTAAAATTATTTTTTAGTTGATAGAATCAAAAGGAATACAAAAAAATCAAATTTACGAAGACTCAAAGGTGATAATAAATAGATGCAGTGTTTTTACGATGGAAAACATGATTCTACAACCTATCTCTAAAACAAAATAAGTTGTGGATCAAAGTGAAGCTTTTACCTTTTGGCATATTTATAGAGAACTGAATAGGGAAGTAGATGAACTCTCAAAGGAGGTACTTCAGATTGATCCAAGTACGTGATTAGTAAACAATGATAATGTCCTAACCAAAATACTAATCCAAATTATAGAGCAAAGGATGAATAAATAATAATTATATATCCTCTTGAAATCTTGAATTGGGTTGTCTAGTATTCTTATGTTTATGAAGACTGCAAAATGAAAGCATTATATGACATTTAAAATATATATATATAAGAGGGCATAATATGCTTATATAAAAGTTTGTGATTGATTTTGAAAAGGTTTACTTAATAAATTAACGTTTTTAATTGGTTATATAGGATTGCAACGAGTCCCACCTATATTACGTCATGACCATTCATTTGTATTATTTTTTTGGATACACAGGGGAGTTGGTTACATCCACACTATTTTTAGTAACTACCAAGTGCAAGGTTCAAACCATAGGGGTTGCTCCCAACAAGCCTATACCACATTATTGTTTATGATCCGACGTGAGGAAGACCTTTTATCTTTCGAGATCCATATTGTTATCGTCGGTTTGGTGCGCACTCAGAGGATTCAGATTAGACTACTACCTTTATAATAGGTATACCCCCATGTTTTGAACCTAGGTCTCTTCTTGGAAAATACCTAGCCAAATATACAATTACCAACACCTAGCCATTCGGGGCTCATTCATTGGTATTATAATATCTTGGCATTTGTATATATTGTTTGGAAAGATTTAAACCTAGTTCTACTCTTGTAAAAATAGGGTATTTAACTAGTTGATCTTATGTCATTTCATAATTGAATAAAATAAAACTAAAATCAATAGACTCATTTTTTTTATCCAAGCATTATTCATACAAATTATACATTAATAGTATTAGTTTCATTCCAACCAATAAAAAATAAAAATTATTAAAGATTTTTATCTTAGAAATTAATAGTATTAATTTCCTTTAATGAATTCAAGAAAAAAAGTAAATTTTAATAGTAACTTTTCTTATAGTTTTTTACCCTTGTACTATGCATTTAATATGTCCATAGAGTTAAGCTTAAGTGGTTGGATGGGTCTTCATTTATGGAGAAGGCTTAAATTCAAGTCTTAGCCCATATAGAAGCCTAGTGTATATGAGTCGTGCATGTTTGACAATCTAAAATCCATGCTAGGTCATTTTCTAAAAATTACATCTAATATATTATAATTTGATTATAAGTTTTAATAATTTAATATATGCATTTATTGTTTAACCTTTTCTATACAAATAAGATAATTTGACGATTTTGATATTTACTAAATTTGTTTAAAACAATTAACTTGAAAACTTAATAAGAGGCTTATAAGTAAGCCTTATTGGGTAATGATGGGCCTAATGGATCTTTGTAGCCAAGATAATGTGCTCAATTTCAAGGACCTACTAAGTTTCAAGTTACTTTACAAAGTCTCAAAATAAGAAAAAAAAAATCCACCCTAGTAGGAGGGTAGATAGAGACCATTTCAACCACAATAAGCAATAAATCAAGGTAGAGGGAAATTGTTTAGACAAGTGCACTTAGGGCATGACCTACCTCTTAGACCTTGATCTCCTTCATAGTGTACATACACTTTCTATTCTAGGATAGAATTCTATATAGAAAATAGACCTCAAAGTTCTCAAGTGTTTGACCATTCCAAGGATATTTCATATGTGGAGGTGCTAGGTGAAAACATGAAACCAAAGAAGCACTAATGGATATCAGAGTTTCATAGTAGAATTTTGATGTCATAGAAGACCATAATTAATAAATATTTCACTCGCATGAATGGATGATCAAAATTGGTACCAGTTGTTAACAATGATTCAAAGATCATATTATTTGGTTTTTGTTGGAATATATTACATTATTTGATACATGCTAATGTACCATATTAGGTATATATTTAGATTAGGAAAATGTCCTAGATTAGAGTGTGATTATTTACTTTATGCAATGTAATAAATGCACATTTATTAGAATGTGGAAAGTATTCAATAATGTAAATGTGCATAATAGTCCATGTGCACATGATTCCATAGAGTAGAAAAGTGAAGAGTCTCAAGAAGAGTGAAGGCCAAGAGTACTCCATATGAAGAGTCACATTCCATTATATATGTGTGTATGTGAGAGACACAATATGAAGAAAGGTAGAGAGTGAGAGTGTGTAAAAGTATGGTGTATTGGAGATCTTTATTCTATCAAGATACTATTTTTGTGAGCATTTGTTAATGGCAGTTTTATGAGTTTTTTTCTAAGTTATTTATGAGTTTTATATGTTTAGAATATTTTCATTAACGTATATGTCATATTGCAACATTATTTTATATCTTGAGGTTATTTTACTTTAAGAGCATAAAAAACTAACAATGGTATCAGAGCTACAGTAAGATTTTGTCTTGCGCAGGTTTTTATAAAGTTGTAAAGAAGATTTCCACTAGTTAAAGAGAAACCAGTGAAGTTGAAGAAATTACCTCTGGAAAATGAAAACCAGGGAAGATATTATTTTCCACTGTGTTGAAGAAAAACCAGTGAAGATTGGAGATTTACCTATTCTAAGACCAAATTTAAAATAAAAGGAAATTTAGAGGTCTTGAAGATAGACCTTGACATTGATAAGATTAAGAGACCCAAGCAAGAGGTCCTCTTGAAATTTTTGATAGATATAATAATATTCTATATTGCTATTTGGCTAGAGTCTTTCCATAGGGTTGAAGGAAAACTCATGAATACTAGGACTCAACATAGATTTTTTTCCACTAGTTTTTGAGAATAACTAGTGAAGTTTATTGATTTCAGAATTATAGAAATTTGGATATATTTGGTTGCTACTATCTAAGGTTTTGTTGCATAAAATTAGTTCTCAAAAGTTGAGAAGATTCCTACAATAGATAGAGAAAAATTTCATCTTTGATTTTCTAAAATTCTATATGTTTTCCTCGTGTAGGGATTAGTTTTTAGTTGCATCAAAAGAGTAGACATTGAATAAGAAGGAGGTCCAAGAAAGAGGTCTTATTGGAGATTTAATATTTAGGAGACCCAAGAAAAAATATCCCCATTGAATATTGAAGACTAAAAATTGAAGATTGAGGAGACCCAATCTTCAGGAGACCCAAGAAAGAGGTCATTATTGAATATTGAATACTACAGATTGAATATTGAGGAGACCCAAGATAGAGGTCCCTATAGTAGATTGAAGGAAGAAGAGAGAAAGAGGCCAAAGAATCCCCATTGAATATTGAAAATAAGGTGACCCACAAGAAGAGATCCCAATTATAGATTTGAAAAAGAAGATAGACGATGACTAAGAAAAGGTCAAATTGAAGAGTTGCAGAATTTGAAGACCCAAGAGAAGAGATCTCAAGAAAATTTGAAAGGAGAAATAAGAAGGCTATAGAAGCCTTATTAAATATTGATGAGGAGACCTAAGAGAAGAGGTCCATTGAATTTTTGAAGGAGAAGCAAAGAAGGAGAATAGAGAAGCCCTGTTGAGAAATTGAAGAAGTGGCCATTAGAGGAGAATTGAAGAAAGCTCAAGGTAGAAGATTGCAAGCAGGAGAAGCTCCTAAAAAGAATAATTTGGGATAATTATCACCATTCAGAAAAAATCCCAAAATGAAGAAAGATTTGGCAAGAAGTTTGCCAAATTTTGGAAAGTATTTTTGAAGACCTCAAGACATTTAGATTCTTGAGAAAAAGACCAGCCAAAGAGGTTGATTTTGAAGAGAGATCTAAGGAGAAGAAAGATGATTGAATAGGTGATTGATTTGAGGAATTTTAAGATAGCCATTAATAATTTGAAGGCTAATTTGAGGAGGAGAAGATTGTTGGTTTTCATGACAGGAGTTGAAGGGTCACAGGACAAAAAATTGGAGGTGACATAGAGCTGTAAATTGAAGAAGATTTGGGTAATTTTTTAAGTGCCCTTGAATAGTAAATTGAAGGGAGGCTTGATAGAAAAAGAATGTAGAAAATTGAAGGACTTAGTGGATATTCTTGGACAGTAAGATAAGAAGAAGAAATCATATTTTGAGAGTAGAAAATTTAAGGCTTTAGTGCTGCAAAATTAGGCAACATTAGAAAGAGAAAAGAGAGCTACGATTTAAAGAATTTTAGGATAAATTTGAGAGATATTTGGACATAAAAGTGAAGAAATATTTGGCAAAAATTGAAGCTACAAATTGCAAAAAAATTGCACATCGAGAAGGTAACATTTGGAGCCGCAAAACTCGGATAAGTTGAAAATAAAAGAAGGCAAGTTTTGAGCAGCATTTAAAGGAGGATAATTGTTGCAAATTATAAAGATATTTGGACAGAAAGCAAGATGATATTTGGGAAAGCAATTAAAGCTATAAAATTTATAAATTTGAGACAGCAAAAAATATGAAATCAAATCACCAAGGAGATTAGCTACAAAAGGAGGTCAAAAGGTGTGTAACATTGGTGCTATAAAGGTTATTGTTTAAGCATTAAAACCAATCTACTTTAAGTTTTTAAGAGCACCATATTAGAACTATTGAATTCAGAAAAAGATAGTTTAAAATTAAGTCTTCAATTCAAGGAAGGAGGTAGCACTTTCATCTTAGAATCTGTAAAATAAAACAGTAAAGAATGAAGTTAGAGTTTTCTTGAAAAGGAGAAATAAGGAGGAGAGAATACTAGTAAAGAATGTTGTTTTTACAAGCTTAAAAAGTTCATATTTATTGAAACAAAAAGAAACTGGATAAGGGCTCAAAATAGATCAAGATTCAAAGAGTCTAACGACACCAAGGAACACAACAAATTACAAGGATTTGATAGTGAAAAGGTACCACCAAGCTGGGAGAAGTTGAACCACTGTTGAGAGGTGGAACCATCGAAGCTAAGGAGGTAGAGCAAGCACTACCAAAGAAGCCACCATGTATGAAGCCTAGGAGGAGCATTATTTCTATAGTACACCATGTATGAAGCCTAGGAGGAGCATTCTTTCTATATTAAAATAGTGTTGGAAGAGGTGAAGAGCACCACCAAGGTTGGAGGAGCCACCAAAGCTCAAGGAGGAGCTGATAGAAAATAAAGAGAAACCACTTATCAATTATAACATCCATATCATCATAACATCAATAGTCGATTGAACATCAATAGTTGGTACATTGCATAAAGGGCCATCAAGCTATAGAATATCAATAGTCAGTATATTGCACAGAACTTAGAAGATGAATGGATGTAGATTATAAGCAAAATAAGGTAGAACATCTAAGTTTACAATAGTCGTTCAGTGAAGAAGAATACAAAGAGAGCATCATTGAGGAAGGAGAGCATTAAGGAGGAAGTTGAAGTGTTGAGGAGAAATTTAAGCATTACTAAGAAAACTGGGCATTGGGCAGAAAGCTAGGGGAATCATTGAAGAGCAAATATTGAGAAATAAGAGACGTTACTAAGCCATGTGCCATTGAGGAAGCATTGAGGAAGAAGAGTCATTTGCAAGGAGGAGGAGCACCAAAGGAAGACATAACATCTTCTATGCATACCAACAGTCTGAGTGACACTTATCACTTCTCAAATAGGAGCACCAATCATCACTAAGGGGAATCAAAATATTTATGTGCACCATTAATGCATGAGAGCCAAGTTTAGTGAATGAGAATTCAAAATTCTTGAATAAAATTGAGTGCATCATAAAGAAAGGAATATTGGAGGATAGAGAGGCCAATGAATACACAAAAGGAGGTCAAAGACTTAAAGTCCTAATATTGAAGGACAGAGAGGCCAGCAAATACACAAAAGGAGGTCAAAGATTTGGAGACTCAAATTTAGCGTGCCATGTACAAGGAGGTATAAAATATTTGAATTGATTTAATATTTTGCAAAGATTAAGGAGTTATAAGGAATAATATTATTGAGGTTAAGGTTAATTAATCTATTATACTTGAGATTAATTGAATGAATGGAGAAATAAGGTAATGAATTAATGAATTATAACCTTAGAATATTTATTGAATGCTTTGGAAGGTTTTTGAAGTGAGAAGTATTTAATTTGAAAAGTTTTGAAATTACTCCATTCTATTTTAAAAATTAAGATTGCATAGAAATATTTGAAAATATTTTAACTTGGAGGAATGAGTATTTCTACATCAAAATAGGAATATTAAATTTGCAAATACCTTTGTTTTCTAAATTTCTAATTGGGGAGTTATAAGGAATTCAACACCAACATAGTTTGTGAAATTTAGAAACCATATTTTTAAAATTTGGGAGATAAAAGGAATTCAACCTAGAGATTTGAAGAATTGAAATCTTTGTCAAAATTATTGTTTGTTATAGGGAAAAATAAGGTATTTACCTTAAGGAATAGAAATTGAAGATTATATAGACATTATCATTCAAAAATTGGGGAGACAAAATAGATTCAACTTAGAATTTGAAAAGTTTGAAATTGCATTGATATCTAGTCTCTCATTCAAATATTAAAGAGACATAAAGTTGGAAATTTTGAAAT
The DNA here is from genome assembly GCA_028583015.1 of Wollemia nobilis. Classification (NCBI taxonomy): domain Eukaryota; kingdom Viridiplantae; phylum Streptophyta; class Pinopsida; order Araucariales; family Araucariaceae; genus Wollemia; species Wollemia nobilis. The sequence continues at coordinate 1,992,622 of JAQPPZ010017175.1, read as the reverse complement.
TCAAAATTGTATCAAAATTGTTGGTTGATAGAAACAAACTAGGGAGACATAAGGAATACAACAATAAAACTATTTTTTAAATAGTAATGGATAAATTAGCAAGAGGAACATATCATCACAAAGTACACTATGAGAGGATCCAATATAAAAGTCCATATAATACTTCATATCCAAAATGTAAAATTACTTCAAGCACAAATAATTCTATAATTCAAAATGGAAAAGATCTTTGGTTCATTGATTCGGGTGCAAGTTATCACATAATAGGAAATTTACAATGGTTTGACTACCTTGAAGTCATAAATAATCTTGGGTTGAAAATTGTAGATGGTAAAATCTATATTGTGCATGGATATGGGTGTGTGACACCTAGTACATCTTTTCCAAATCTTTTGTTACATGATGTGATGTATATTCCTGGATTAACATCAAATCTTATGTCAGTAGCAAAAAAAAATTAGAATAAAATAATGATTGAGTTTAGATATGTAAATGGAATCAATAAGTGTCTCATTATGAATCAAAATGAGATAGAAGCTACAGGATCACTTTACAATGATATATATGCTCTACACTTAATTGGGATCTCACAAGAAACTATTTTAGTTCAAAACTACACTAATGTATTTTTTAGGAACAGATTGCAGGAAACAAAAAGTCCATGTTTCATAAAATTCGACGTGCAAATCAAATATTTAGAATGAGAAAGATGAGAGAACAATACTTTGGACTACTTGGTCATCTACAGGTTAAAGAAGAAGAACAATAACATAATCAAGTTGGAGAACATATGAAATATGAAGATCCATATTGAAGACTGAAGTCTTGAATAACCAAATAATGTAATACACAGGGGTGTTGGAATAATTACATTATTTAGTATGTGCTAATGTACCATCTTGGGTATATCTTTAGATTATGATAATGTCCCATATTAGAGTGTGAGTATTTACTTTATGCAATGTAATAAATACAAAATTATTATAAGAATATGCAAAGTATTCAATAATGTAAATGTGCATAATAATCCATGATGAGTCCATAGAATAGGAAAGTGAAGAGTCTCAAGAAGAGTGAAGGCCAAGAGTACTCCATATGAAGAGTCACATTCCATTATATATGTGTGTATGTGAGAGATACAGTATGAAGCGAGGTAGAGAGTGAGAGTGTGTAAAAGTATGGTGTATTGGAGATCTTTATTCTATCAAGATACTATTTTCATGAGCATTTGTTAATGGTAGTTTTATGAGTTGTTTCCTACGTTATTTATGTGTTTTGTATGTTTAGAATATTGCCATTAGCTTACATTTCATATTGTAACTTTATTTTAGATCTTGAGTTTATTCTACCTTAAGTATTTAGCATCAAAAGCTAACAGTTTTAGCCCATGTTTTGATAATGAAACATCATTAAAAGTGGTGAAATGGTATAGTACCTAGGGATATGATATTGTATTGTATATGTGTGTTATGGATAATTGGCATAGGTCAAATATAACCCAAGGTTTACTATATTGGATATTATAATATATTAATGAGTTGGTTAAGGGTTTAGGGGTCAACTAGTGTTAGTGTTATACCCTCCCCCAAGTAGCATTAGGTGTTGAGTATATAAAGAAAATATCATGTAATTGTAAGGAATAACCAATCATATCAATTATTCTTGTAATTGTCTTTGCTCATGGAGTGACCTCTGATCTTGGGAGATCTTATGGAAGTATTCCTTCCTTTAGTATTATTGGTATTTCCCTACCTTAAGGTTATTTTAAATCTTTATCTCTTTATGAATTTATGTTTGTGGATGAATTATTTGGTTTCAATATTTTGGAATTTCAACATTTTTATGGATGATTGTTTTATGAGAATAAAGTTTATAATATCTAGTATTAGAGCAACAATTATGGTAAAGTAAAGTAGTTATTAACACCCATTATACCATAGGTCATATTAGATGAACTCAGAGAGGATGTTATTTACCCCATATATGTTTATCCAACTAAACTCTAGTTATAGAAGTATGGTATATAAATATACCCCCATTGGATTCAAACCTTGAACCTTTTATTTGGAGTTTAAAAGTCTTATTTTTGGGCCCACTCAAGTTGTGCATTATTTACAAATTTGTAGGAATTATGCAAAGTTATAATATTTTTAGAAAAGCATCTTATAATACTATTGTGTAGATATCTTTGAGCATTACAAAAATAAGTGATCATATGCTAAATTTTGAGTAGTATTAATAGAGTTATGCTCATTTAAAGTTGGGTTGTCAAAGCTAATAAAGTTACTTTGACAACACGAAATTTGTTACACAAAAAATAAAATGTATCTCACACTTTGGATAAACAAATCAAATGTGGTTTGTTGTGTGTTAAAAATTTTTATTTTTTCTTGTTTATGAGATATTTAGGTTGGATTTAGTGAAGGGAAATTTTGCAAAGTATTTTCTATGAAGCCCTGGTTTTTATTGTGGTATTTTTTGGAGGAAATCATGGAGTTACCAAAATTTTCTAGAAAGGATGATATTAGTGATAATCCCATAGGGGGTTTCCCCCTAAGGGGTATGGAAAATGGTCTGGTGCTTTAATGATAAACAAATCTAAAGGTTGAAGGAGCGTAGAAGGTCGAATGCTAAAGGAGTGTGGAAGGCTAGAGGCTGAAGGAGCATGGAATGCTGGAGTCTAAAGGAGCATGGAAGGCAAGAGGCTAAAAGAGCATGGAAGGCTAGAATTTTAAGGAGTGTGAAAGGTTGAATGATGAGTTTATCATTGGAGTGTCAAGGATAAATGAGTGTGGAAGGCTAGATTGGCTAAAGGAGCTCCAGCAAAAGTTTGGTATGTTGGGTGGAAGGTTGGGATGGTTGAAGGAACGTGGAAGGCTGATAAGGCTAAAGGAGCATGGAAGGCTAGGCTAACTAAAGGAGCTACAATGGAAGGTTGGGATGTTGAGTGGAAGGCTAGGAAGGCTGAAGGAGTGTGGAAGGCTACTTACAATGAGAAAAATAAAATTACAAAGTGTGAAGGATTAGGGTTTTTTCTTGAAAAATATCTCATCTTTTAGGAGCCATATCTTCATGAAGAGTTATCCGATTCAACTGATTCTTGGACCAATTTGTGCAGAATTTGAATAGCTTTAAAATGAGTGTTCATATGGAAAAATACAAGTAATATTGATGGATATATGACCCTATGAATTCAACCATTAGGAACAAGGGCAATGATGATTTTTCAAGTCACAAAAAATAAAATTGCAAAGTGCGAAGGATTAGGGTTTTTTCCTAAAAAAATATCTCATATTTTAGGAGCCATATCTTTGTGAAGAGTTATTCGATTTAGCTAACTCTTGGACCAACTTGTGCAGACTTTAAATAGCTTTAAAATGAGTGATCATATGCAAAACTCTAAGCAATATTGAGGGAGATACAACCCTGTGAAGTCAACCATTTGAAATGAGGGTAGTGACAATTTTTCAAGTCACGAAAAATGAAATTGAAAATATTTTTCAACTAGGGTTCGAACGATGGGAAGAGCAATGAAGGGCTATGACTTTAGTGAGGAAGGAAACTAGAAATTCAAATTTGGTAAAGCGAACTATGATAGTGCAATGTTTTGGAAATATTACTCTACTAAGATGCAAGGCATAGATAGTAGAGGTGAATTTTTGGCATTGTGAAGGTTGCTATAGGAAAATGTCAAGAAAGATGCTAAATTATGGAGTAATTGTATTCATACAAAAATTTGAAAAGATCTAGAAAATGAAAAATCAAGAATTCAGACATTTTATGTAAAATGATGTAGGTTTCTAGCTATAGCATCTCAATTGAGATGAGAAGTGTATCTATTTGTAAACTCTCAAGATCTAAAGAAGAGAGATGTAATTTTTCAAGGGTGGGGACCCAAGTACAACCCCTTATTATCAAGCAAAAAAAAAAAGCTAGAGAATGGTGGAAATTTTTAAAATCTATATATTCTGGTAATAATATCTAGAAAATCCATCTTAGTAAATTATTAAAAGATGAAGCTTTGAATTGGTAGGCAAGTTTTTTTGAGAAAAATAATTATAAATACACTTCAATAAAATGGAGCAAGGATGCTTGAGTGATGTTAAAATATTACTTGTTATATACAATATACAAAAAGAGAGAATGTTGAATTGAACACAAGAATAATTAAAAATATATACTTATATTTCATGAATAGGTTACAATGTATTGTGGGCCTCTTTAAAGGGGTAACCTCCTTAAGATAAATGCTTGGATACAAACAAGATTCAAACTAATAATTTCTTTGCTTATAATTTCAATATGTAATCATCTAAACCCTAGCCCTAATGCTCTATGATCAACTAAAGACTTAAAATGACACCTAAGTTAACCCTCCCTAACCCTTATGATCAAGGGTTGACTCCACATATAAAATAGGCACTTAAAAAAAATAATCAAACAATGACTATTACAATTATTATAAAAATAAAAGTGTTGGTACATAGGGTCCTAACTTTCCCTCCTCTGAAAAGGTTTATCCTCAAATATTTAGCTATGGAAACTATTGTTGAAGTTGGTAGATAAATTCTCATGTTGCATATTTTGGTTGCAAGCCTTGCTACTGGGCTAAAACATTTGTGATGGTGTGGTTAGGAAGTTGACACATTCATTTGTCCAAAACAACCTCTAGTTCAATGATGTCCTGCATTATCTAATTTGGAAAGTGTTGACTAAGGATGAATGTGTTCTTCAATGACCACCTTCAAATAGGATACATGGAAAATAGGATCATGATCATAGACAATGAAAGTGGGCATACAATGGAGGTAAAATATTTGGTCAATGAAGTCTTATGCAATGATAGAGGCTTTATAAGGGTGGGCAGATGTAAGAATGGGCATACTTATGTTAGAGTTACTATGCTACAATAACTATAATTATTACCTCATTTGGTAATTAGTAGATTCTCCTAGGTAGATTTTATTTACTGCATGGTAGATTTACATTATTACATTTACTTTTACTTTTTACCTCGAAGATATTCATTGTTTGGAATATCTTGTGGTAACTAGGTAACTAGGTAACTAGGTGACAGTAGTCAACTTGACTACGTTAACCTACCTAGTTGGTTTGTCATTGTAATCATTTTTTGCTATGTTAGTAGGCTAGTGCATAGTTGTTAGCATTAATTAGGGAAATTATTTTTTTAATATCCTAAAGCTATTCTTAGCCTATTATTGTTCTATTTAAACCTTAGAATATTAATAATATTTCAATGTTCGCGTTCTAAATTTTATTAACAACTTAAAGAGATATCTCACCACCACAAAAATAATTGATTCACCTCTTTACATAGGAAAATCCCTCAATAAAATCCATGGAGATGTCATTCCATACAACAATCAGTATTAGTAATGGTTGTAGGATGCCTGGAGTTTTATCTATTTCTCCCTTATGGCATTGACAAGTATCATTTTCTTCAACAAGTTTTTTACTATCATGTTTTATGATAGTCTCGAAGAAGTTATTTTTAGCTCTTTCATATGTCTTTAAGAAGCCATAATATCCTAAGAATGGTGATGCAAGTAATTCCTATAACATTTTATCCTAAAGAGCTAAATTTACATAAATTTAAATGTGTCCTTTATAGCACAAGTATTGGTCATCCCATCAATACCTTGGCTTGGCTATGGGATTGGTAGTTAATTGATGAATGAGTTGTTGAATTTTCTCATGTTATTATCGTACTTGTTTGACTTGATGCATCCAATATATAGTTTGGAAGGATAAGGTAAACAGTGTCATATATGTTGTAATTCACTTCTATTTCTAAAATGGAATAGAAGCAAATCATCCACTTAAATCCTATATAAAAAGTGTAAGAAATGAAATTAGATATAAATAGATAGAGGGAACCCTAAACACCATAAATAATCATTTTATTACCCATGGATAATGATCACAATACTCCAATACAATGGATGGATAGTGGCGGGTATTAATAACAATACCAAAATCCTAATTACATTAATTAAGCTAATCTAAGTTGAAATAACAATAGGGCTTGAGGTTAATTATAATTTATACGATGGGTTTAACCATAACAAGGTTAATTGCAGTCTATAGGGATTTTATAATAAAATAATACAATAAACTAAACATATTTGTACAAAGATTACCCATAGGCCTATACAATATTGCATCATACAATGTCAGCCTTGCAAGAAAAGGATTCAATATTTTGAATATTTTGGAGGCTTGTAGAAAAATGATTTGATATGTGCTTTAGCCAATCCCTCTTTATCCTTTGGGTGATTGATTGGATTATTCATGAAGATCTAATTTTTCATAATATTCATCTATTTCTTATCCAGGTACTTTTGGAAGTTTATTAAAACTCTTGTTTTAGCAAATTCATGCAAAGCCTCTTTTGGTGACTAAAATTAGGTGGCTCAAGGGCAAGAGGAAGTCATCAAATGAGGTGATGTATGTTATAAGAGGAAAACTTGTGCCTTCAAGTCATACCTTATGTGACTATAAAATATTGAAGGAGCTTATCTTTAAAGGAGGTGGTGATATTGACTTCTCTTCTTCATTTAAAGTATTAGTAGAAGTATTTTTTGGATGTGTATGGGATTTTCTAATAGTAGCATAGATAACTATGGCCCAACCTAGGGATAGTCTTGTGTAGGATGTATTTTTTAGCAACAACTTTCAAATTATGAGGGGGATTCATATGAGTCTATCTCAAAATGTGGAGGCCCCCTAGATCATCCATTATGAGGGAGAAACTATTGTTACTAATGTCTTATCTCCTTGGCCCCTAAATTTATATTATGGGGGTTGTTGATATTATAATCTAATTCATGGCCAATTTTGACATTGTATGATGCAGTATTGATAGGCCTAGGGGCATTTCATTATGCAATATATGAATTTATTATAATATTTTATTATGTAAGCCTTGTGGGATGTGATTAACCTTGTTATGGTTAAACCTATTTTATAACTTGTAATTAACCTTAATCCCTCTTGTTATGTCATATTAGGTTAAACTCATTTATATAATTGGGGTTTTAGTATTGATATAAATAACCCCACCACTCATTTTATTATTAGAGTGTTGTGAATATTATCTATGGATAATATAGTAATTGTTTATAGTGTCTATCCATGCTCCCAAATCTTTGTGTCTCTTTTCTTTTATTTTGTCCTTTTTATGATTTTATATAATATTTGAGTGGATGGATTAATTTTGTTCATTTCTAGAAAATAATGTGAATTCCAATAGACATTAGTGATAATAACATCTCCCCCAATGATGGATTCTCTAGTGGACCTCTGCACTTGAGGAAGACTCGGCTAGATCCTCTAGAAATTCATTTATGTGAAGATACCTTTACACAAAAAACTCTATATTCTAGATTGTAGTCATCATCACCAATATTAGATATTCTTGCACATATCCAAAGAACACTACTATAACTCCATATAAGGAAAAGAACCCAAGAGGACTCCCTATCGAATATTGCTTCAATCTTCTATAGTCACATAAGGTAAGTCTTGGAAAATAAGTTAAGCATGGACTTATTTATGACAAGAGCCATTACAAAATTCAAAGTGAACTTGGACAAAAAATAGAAGAAATAAGAGAACATGAAAGATTAAATCTTCATGCATAAGATAAATCAATAGCACAAAGGAGGAAGAGGGATTAACTAGAGAATATTTTTAATCCTTTTTCTGTATGCCTCCAAAAGACTCAATAATTACCACAACTATCATAAATCCAATTGTATCTCCCATAAAAGTAGATCAAAGATTCTAATTGTATAACATACTATAATTTTTTTCCTTTTGAAGTAGGGCAATAGGCTTTGAGAACTATCAAGCATAATTCATCCCCGGCACTTAATAGGTCATTGATCTGATGTCACCCATGTGAAGAGCTCAAAAAGTCATGTAATTTGAAAAAACATACTCAAACACTCTCGGATGCAAAAGTTAAGGCCTTGAGAAGATTTTCCCTAATAGTCCTCAAAAAGTGGAAAATTAACCAATCAAACCTTAGAACTACTATATACAACTTGAATCTACCACTTAGCATCCATCAATTCATAGATGATTACCACTAATATTTTTCCATCTATTTACCATTGGACATAGATAACCAATGAGGTTTAGCATATGTCAAAATATAACTAGTTGATTTAGTATAAATAGGTAAAAAAGTAGTTTGATGGCACATATAGGTGTTAGGCCAATCAATATATTGGACAAAAATCCTTGTCATCCTTTGATATTGCCAACAATATTGTAGGTATTTGCACCTAGCTCTCTAGTAGATAAGGTTCCTTGCACTATCCAACTTGCCAATGCTTTGGACATGCTTCTTAGCCCATTTTTCCTTAGAAGAGGGGCTTAATTTTATAGTGCCCAATAAAAAGCTCTAAAATGCTTGTTGCATCTAGATATTTCAACACATGACCATTTATCTATCAATACCTTTGCACAATTGGTATAACTAACTTAGCCATTAATTCCATACTAACTGATTTGTGAGCACCTGCATAGATAATGACATGCCATCTAAGCAAAACACTTGTAACACCTATTGTTTAGCAAAATAGAAGGTATGGTATCTCGAACTTGAAACCTCCCTTAATAAAAGTGTAAACATATACTTCTATGACCATGGCGACATGTGTTCAATATGCAATGTTCATGAGAACTTCACATGTTCTACTATATCTTATCATGTAAAATGTTTTCACATGGATTCAAACCCATGACCCATAAAACTAAACATCCTATGTAGTGTCCATATAGCTCATTCAATGCCTCCTAAAAACATGAAGAAATACATATTTCCTTTATGAAAAGAGGTATTATGCCCTTGAAACAAAAAAGGCATCAAAATTTTGAGCAAAAGGGAGTGCATGAAGATAGAATATTTTACAATTTTAAATTCAAAAAATGGTGCTCTCTTTCAAAATTTCCAAACAAGATGTCATGGCATATCTGTAATAAGTAAAGAATATGTCAAATGGAATAAAAATTTGCATGCATACCTCAATGAAAACAAATTTTAAAATGGATATGGCATAAAGTATCTGGAGTAGAAGGGGGAATGGATGAATATCTATGGAAGATCTCCTCTCTACCTCTTATGCTAAAAATACTTATGAGGCTTTGAAGAGTAATTTGTCCTAGATCTTAGAAGATATATTGGAGGCTCCAAATAAAAATTTGAAGTAACCAAGTGATGTCACTCCATACCCTCTTTTATACCTATTCGAATTCACACCTATATCCAAAAACAAATAGTAAGAAAGGATAAAGAGATAAATAGATAGAGTGCACCCAAAGGCACCATAAATAAGCATTATATTAGCTATGGATAAGGATCAAAACACTCCAATACAATGAATAGAGTGATTGGGGATATTTATACCAAAATTCAAACCCTAATTACACTAATTAAGTTAACCTATGTTGACATAACAAGAGGGCTTTAGATTAATTACAAGTTACAAAGTGTGTTTAACCATAACAAAATTAATCGCAACCCATAGGGATTACGTAATAAAATAATACAATAAATTAAATATATTTGTACAATCCCATAGGCTTATACAATATTGTATTGTACAATGTCGACCTTTGCCATAAGCCAGATTACACTTTCAACAGTATGGTATTTGAATTTGCAAGATAAAGCATCTACCATGACATTCTCATTTCCTTTCTTGTAGATAATTTCAAAGAAATAACCCAATAATTTAGTGATCCATATTTGTCTTCATAGAGAAGAGACTTGTAGTTCTAATAAATATATTAGGCTATGATATTTTATCTTAATGTAAAAATATAGTCCCATAATATATGGTCGCCAATGAGTTATCACGTGAAGAATGGCTAAAATTTCTTTCTCATAGGTAGGTTTTAGTAAATGTTTGACCGCAAGTGCCTTGCTAATAAATACCAAAGGTTTTCCTTATTTCATCAACATTGTGTCAATACTTTTTCCTATGCATCACTTTCAATGATAAATTTTTTTGAGAAATATAGCATGGCAAGTACAAGTGTGTTGCACATGCCATGCTTGAGAAGGTCAAAGCTACGTTCCATAGATACAAACCACACAAATGCATTCTTTTTTAATGCCAATGAATTATTTCATGAATAATGGATAAAATTTTCTTCTCATAGATAGATTTTATCATATGCTTACCTCTAAGTGCCTTGGTAGTAAATATCAAGGGTTTGACTTCTTGCATCAATAGTATGTCAATATTTTTTCCTACATGTCATATTCAATGATAAAAGGTTTGGATAAGTATAGCATTGCAAGTACTGGTGTGGTGCACATGGTATGCTTGAGAAGTTCAAAGCTATGTTCCACATATTCAAACCACATGAATGCATTATTTTTTTAACATTATTGTTAAAGGAACTACAATTTTACCAGTATAACAAATTTAAAATAATATCAAGTAATACCTAAGAATCCCCAAAGGCTTTCAAGATTTTTTGGTTTTGGCAAATTCTCTATATCTTAAGTTTACTTAGGATATATCTTAACACCTTATGCTAGAATAATATGGCCAAGATATTCAACCTTTATTCTATCAAAATAACACTTGGAACACTATACACACAATTGATTCTCTTATAGAGGTTGCAAGATTTGATCCAAGATAATTAGATGACCTTATTATGTCTTATTGTAGACACAGATGTCATCGAAGAAGACCAAGGTGAACTTTAGAAGGAATTGCCAAAATAAATGGTTTAACAGAATTCAAAATATCAATGGTACAGTTGTGAGTCCAAATGACATTACCAAAATTCATAGTAGCCTTTATGAGTTTAAAAAGTTGTCTTAGGGATATATTCTTCATGTAAGTGAATATGGTGGTAGTTAGACCATAAATATAACTTAAATAAGAAATGGACTCCTTACGTTTCATCTAACAACTCATTAATCATAATTATAGAAAACATATCCTTGAAAATAATTTTTTTTAGCTCTCAAAAATACGCACAAAATTACCATGACCTATCCTTATTTTGAACTAGGAGTATTGAGGAAGAGTAAGGGTTAAAACTTAGCTAGATGTTTCTTGCTTTAAGAAATTCTTGAACCATATTCTCAATTTTTATTTTCTACATGTAGAGGTATTAATATGGTTGAATGCTTAGCTATTGACTACCTAGAATTAATTGTATTGCATTATCTTGTGAGTGTTGAGGTCATAGTCCTTGAGGCTCTACAAATAACTGAGAGTACTTGTCAAGGACTAATTACAATTCTAAGGATTCAAGTGAATCCATAATTTTTGTTAGTTGCATAGCACATAGTTGAGCCACCACCCCTTGAGAACCATTTTTATTAACCTCTTCATGCAATTTGCACTAATAATTTGGGTGGGTATATCTCTACTTAATAGTCATGAATATCATCTATATTTTTGCGAAATCCTATAGGATGGGTCCTAATGTGTGAATCCACTAAGCTTCCAAGACTATGTCACAACCACCCAACATAAGTGTGAATATATCAAATTTCATATTATTATTCCTCATTGAAACCTTGACATCTGGCATTTACCTTTGCAAGCCAATACACCCACATTAGCCACAATCACCTCAAAATTATTGTAATTATATACATAATAATATTCCTATTTAGCCACCTAATGATAAATAAAGTTATAAGTGTTGCTAGAGCCAATGAGGATGGTTACTTGATGCCTCTTGAAAGTGTCCTAGCACCTTTATAGTTTGGGGAATTATGATTCTTAATAATGCATGTACAAAAATTTCAAGAGTAGATTCATCACTTAGATCAATCTCTTTGGCCATTCCTCAACTGAATTGTCATCTAAGGGGTCTAACATATCATGTGTAGAAGGTACCTCAACATCTAGTAGATATATTTTTTTGCATTGCACATTTATGATATGTTGTATATTTCTTGTCATAATTGTAGCACAACCCTTTAGCTCTATGAGTTTTTATATCCTCATGAGTTACATTATTGATTGGTGGAGATTACATTGTAATTTTTTGTTGATCAAAATTGTTGTGGATTATAAATTTGCAATGGTTTATATGGATAATATTTCATCGTGTATTTATCCTAAATAAATTTGGTCAACCCAATTGCTTTTGTCATGGTGGTTGGTTTAAATATTTTGACTTTAGCATTTATTTCTTTCGGCCATTCAATGATAAAATAACTTTTGAAAAACATCATATAACCCTTTTATTTTATTTTACCAATTTCTCAAACAACTTGGTAGTCATGGACAAAGAGAGTTTGTCTTATTTAGTCAATACCCTTGTGAAATACTTGTATATGCTTAGGCCAAATTATACAAATAGGTCTTTGCAACATTTATCCCACTTAGGTGTACCATTTATTTTCTCCAACGGTTGAATAAATCTATAAAAAAATATTTATAGGAGTTCGATTTAGGATTAAGTATTGTTCTAGTATATACACCCAACTTGTGGGGTCGTCACCATCAAATTTGAAATATCCAATTTAGATATGTGTTGTGTCATGCCCAAAGTTTGTTATAATTCAAAATTTGATATATTATGCTACAAAAATACCCCATAGAACTTTGTTGTGTAGCATTGTGTTGTCCACTCTTTTGGATCTAGTTTAGGGCAATGCTTATGGTATTAGTATTTGAATTTGAGTCCAGGCATATGTCAATATCATTAATTTATCTAGCATGTCCAACTTGGACAAGTGTTGGAGTATATTTAACTATGATATTTATATCTAATTCATTTCCTCATTTAGCTTCTTCAATGAGAGGTCCTGAGATCTTTGACCAATGGTCATTTTAGTCACCCAAGGTCTATTTCAAGGTTTACCAAAATGTTATATTAAAAATTGTATAAGAGGATTCCAATAGGATAGGTGGAAAATGATTTTAATAAATCAATATTTTTTGGTTGGTATCTATACTTTGTTTTCTTGAAGGTCTTATGTTGTCAAAATTACCAAATTCTTCATGTTTCATGGAGTATTCACCCTCGAAGTTTCAATTTTTCACACTTAATAGGATGTTAACACTTGATACTTAATTATCACAAAATCCTTGAATCCAAATTTATATAATTTGCTAACCCATTATCTCACTATAAAAATTTGCTTGATATTTCTCTTTCTACCTTGTCTTGTCCTGATCTACTCAAGTCCATTTGGATCTGCTCAAAACTATGTGAATCTATCGATCTCTTATTTAAGTATACCTAGACCTTCTCATAGCTAGGGTTGTGTAGGTAATTTTTGTGTGAGAATGTGTTTGATCCGTAGGATATCAAACATAATTATCTCATTCATAAAAAGTAAATTGGTCCAATATTTCATAATTTTGACCATAAAGAGGTCTAGTGTAATTGTAGTCACACTATCTCATCTTTGAGGTGTGAAGAGAGGAAATTATTGGGTCTAACGACTTCTCGATGTACCACATACTTAGATGATCAATGGCTTCCTATAGCTAAATTTATATTAAACCTAGAGGGTCTTTATATATACCCAAAGGTATGTGGAAGCTTAAGTGTGTATACAAATATTGATTGAGTCCTAGTTATTGGTGTGTCAAGTCCCACATCAATTCACATGTATAAATGTGCTTAGCCAAGAACAATATATTTGTGATATTTAATTACCCATAATGCAAGGTTTCTAACCTACAAAACTACCATAGAAGAAAAAAATTGTGGCTAAAAACTATTACTATTACAACGGAACAAAACCCTAGAAAGAGATTTAATACCATATGTTATGATATACCTACTAAATATTAGTCAAACAAAAATCACAATATGCAAAAAAAAGTATTGAATTGAACACGATATTAACTACAAAATATACTTATATTTCATAAATTGATTACAATTTATTGTAGGCCTCTTTAAAGGGGTACCTCCTTAAGAATAGTGTTGTGAAACAAAAATAGATTCAAAATAATAACTCCCTTACAATTTCAATATATAATCATCTAAACCCTAATCCAAATTCTCTAGGGTCATTCAAACACTTAAATTAGGGGCCCAAGCTAATCAACCCTAACCCTAGTTCTCAAGGGTCTGCCCTCCATACAAAATAGGCATCCAAGCTAAATATCTAAACTATGACTATTACTGTAGACACAAAAAATTGACCTAGCAAAATAGGTCAATTTTTCTTTAGAAACCTAACTAATCCTTCAAATTTTTCAAAATGCAACTTTGTCTCCCTTAAACCTTAATTTTGAGATTTTCTCATTTTTAGCGATTTCGCTTTGTCTTAATAGAACGTAAATCCGCGTTCTAATGGTTTCCTACCCAATTTTCAAAAATCTAGCTAGCTCTACTTTTTGTTTCTTGACATGGCCTCTAATATATGTATCAAAAAAATTATGGTTGACCAAGATTGACCCTCAAATCACGTCCCTAAGGTAAAAATCCAAATCTTGGATTCTCAACACAGATATTTTGGGCCATTTATGGTGTCACCCCTAGGATCTCCTCATCCTATTACCAACTCCTAGGTGCATCCTCCTTGCCTTTGGTGAATTTAAAATGCACCCACATCTTCCTTCTTTCCATAAATGTTCTTCCCTCTCTCCCTCCATGCCCCAAAATTCTATAAATTGAGGCATTGGGCCTCCATTCTCATAAGGCTCTCTCATAGTAACAAAACTCTGGCAAATTGGTAACTCAAATTTCTAAGGTGACAAGTGCATTTCTTTGGTGAGTTCTTGTAGAGGATATACTTGGTCAATCTTAATAGGAATAGCTCCTGTTTTGGTTGTATCCTTCTCCTTCTATGCTTTCCTTTTGATTTTTCTATCATTCTAAGTTGTAGATATTTACTTCAAGGTTTAACATTTGTATTTTTAGAATTAACCTTAATTTTTATCCATTATAAAATTGTAATATATATATTTATTAGCGTCTTCTTGCTCTCGAAACCCGTAGGAGTCCTCTTGGAAGAAATCTACCTTGGCCCTATGTATAGATCGATTTCACGGTTTGTCATTATAGGTTGTAAATTTATTGTTGACAAGGTTGGGGGTAAGTTTCATCTTGCTACCCACTTCCCTCAGTCTCCTTTAGCTCCTTCTTTGTTGCCTCTTAAAAACCTTTTAGCTATTTATCTCTACTCTAATTTTTATCAGAGCGATTCCATAGTTTGACCTTAGAGGGCATGAATTTGCTTTTGATAAGAGTGGCAAAAAATCTTATTTTGTTCTTGTGATCCATGACTCCATATTAGCCTTATAGGAATTATTATTCCCCTTTGTTGCTATTTGAGCTCATTTTAACTAGTGTACTATCCTTTATTCTGCCCCTAGAATTTAGCATAGTGATTTTGCAGTCCACCCTTATCAAGCATGAATTCTCTCTAACTAGACTTGGGGGGAAGTTTTACGTTGTCTTTATGAACTTTAATCTCTCATATTCCATTTTATTGTTTTCTTTCTTCTCTATCACCTATTTAACCCTATTCTAATACCTATTGTTACCATTGGTTTTCACCTTAACCCTAGTAGAAATATTTCATGGTTCATCCTTATCAATCACAAAATCGTTCTAATGCGACCTTTAGCAACCTATGTTTGGGACTATAATTCTTTTAGCATGCACCTTGATCAAACATCCTATTAAAAACCCTTATTCTAATCTAAAAACATAAATCTAACTTCGTTCTCTATTCATATTTTCATCCACAATGATTTTGTAGTTGGGCCTTGCAGACCACAAAATCATTTTAATCACCAATTTCCCCCATTTTAATGCTAATAATATGCTCTTCAATTATTCTATCTTATGTGTGATTTCACACCCTCTTCTTATAAAACATGAATTCACCCTCCAAACCAAGGTCATTATTTTCATGTTGTTATTTCGGTCATCTAAAAGGATCTAGGGGGTTTGACTGTCGAATATGTAAGCTTTTGCCTCCCCTCTAGCTATAGCAAACCCTCAAACACTAATCATCCCTTTTTGAGTTTATCATTTGTAGGTTCTACAAATTTTTGGTTAGTCTTTCCAAGGTGCAAAATCAAATTAATCAAGAGCTATAGAGCACGAAATCATGGAAACCACTAGTTGAGATAATTTCTTTAGTTATTTTGAATAGCATTTCCTTTAAAATATTATTTGGTGTTGTTCTTTGTCTTCTATTATTTGTAGATTATGCAAAAAAATGAAAAGGGATCAAATAAATCTTTTAGTTTATCATAAGTCTTAAGTTACAAAATAAAAGAGGTAATCAAAGAATATAGATCCATCTTTGATTTGTTTTATCTCTTCTTAAGCCTTAGGCATTTGAAACGTAAATTGCATATAGATGTGCATTTATGCTAATTTATATGTTGCATTCCCTATTGCCCTTAAAGAAAAAATATTTACTCTCTTGCATCATTAGGTTGAGTCTTCATTCAAAGAAAAATTTCATTTTCTAGGAATAGCTCTTGTATTTTGCTTTGCTTTGTTATATGCATTATTAGATTCTAGTTTATTCATAATTCTAGTGCCTATATTTAAAATAAAAACTTAGGTGTTTGCACAAAATACACATCAAACCAAACAAACAATTTGGAGTGAATCCTTACAACACTCCTAGTGAACCCTTCAAACCCAAAACACACCAATTGAGGTGAGGACAATCCCACGGGAATCTTAGATCCCACGGATCTGTTAGGATTTTCATGGGACCTCCTCACATTTTTTGTGAACCCAATGTGAACACCTCATTTATAACCTTTTGAAATACTTCATTTAATTAAAATATAAAAAATAATTTAAACTTAATCAAGACCACTTAATATTATTTATGTAGATTAAATCACTAATCAGGATTTAACAATTGATGCCTCAAGTCATTGTGGTAAAATTGATATTGAGTCATGTATCCAAGAAATATTTATCCTCGTATCATTCCTAGTATAGTACCTCAAGGTTTTCCCTCGCATGCGATCGTATATTGAGGGAACCGAGTCACCTCCAATATCAATGGGTATATCAAGGGTGCAAGTATATTAGGCAGGTTTAGGTATATCAAGAGATCTTCTTGAGGTATATCGTCTAGTTGAAATTAATATTTGTAATTTGTATACCTTTTCTTTAATCAAGAGTAGTTAGATTTAAAATTTAATCTCCCTTTTTCTCTTAAACCATGGATCCTACCCTTTGTAGTAGAAAGAGAATCATGGACCCAAATGAAAATCCTTTATGGAATGATAATGAACAAGTTGAGAAAAAAATATAAACCTCAATGAAGAAAATAATGATACTTCAACCATGGGATCCCTCAACCCTATTGATGGGTATCATGGCCAACTTACCTTTAAATATCATAACCATTTTATGAATTTTCTAAGATTAAATAGACACATTATGGCAAAAAATCTAGAAAAGAGCATTCATTTAAATGAAGGAAGTCCATCCCATAATCAAAAAATTCCCAATTCAAGTTCCATGTCCCTCCATAAATCACATAATAATACTTTATTTAATAAACCTCTCTTGAATCAAAATGTTAATCCACTTGCTTCTAATCCAACCTATGCTACAACTACCACAACCAATGTAGGGGGATTTTATCAACCATCCCTAAATAATAATATTCCTTCCAATAAAAATATATTTTCTTCTATTCCTCCTAACAATAAATTTTCTTCTTTTAATCCAAATCCCAACAATGTTTCCTCTATCCCACCCAATATTAACATTTTTACTTTTCTTCCTCCTAATGTTAATAATTATTTCTCTATCCCACCAAATGTTCCTTCGTAAGATACTACACGATATCCTTCCTATTCTAATCCTTATCATAACAATATAAAAACCTCAAATATGAATCAAATTTCATTTCAAAACCTTATGACCAATAACTATAATCTATCCCTTTAACAATTTTGGGATAAACATACCTACAACTCAACCTTTGACTTTGCAAAATAATAATCCCAAAATTCAAAACCTAACCTCTTTAGTCAAGCAACTTGCTCAATGCATAGACACTATTTGAGCACCAAGATTCACCTATTCATATAGAGAAATGTGTAACCAACCTTTGGGTCCTATGGTAGCTTGTCGACCATACCCAAAGAGTTTTTTGACACCCAACTTCTAATATATAAAGGTATAGTATAGAGGATCCAATTGAGCATATATAGATGTTTTGAACCACTTTCCATGACATTGTTTATGATGATATGCTCTTATTAGATATATTTCCTAATATCCTCAAAAGTTCATATTATCAACTACCCCACCATTCTCTTAGAAATTTTGAGGAAACTGCTGAAATATGTGTTCACCATTTAGACGCCTATGTGGAAAAGAGAGGTAGCCTCCAAGATCTTTATCTACTTAAACAAGCCAAATATGAGAGCTTCACAAATTTTCTATCTCGATGGAGAGTATTGGTGGGAATATTACAATATACCCCACTCCCTAAGGACATGTTGGAAATATTCATTAACAATCTATAAGACCAACTATCATATGAATTGGAAACTGTAACCATCATATCTTTTGAACAAGCAGTTGATTTGACCATAAGAATCAAAATATCTCATAAAGATAGGATAATTGAAACCAAATAAAGAAGAAGAAAAATATATCAAATCCTAATATAAAAGCAAGCATGTGGTAGATGATGGCATCGTCAATAATCAACAAAATAATAATGTCAATACCACAAGCACCTTGCAAAAATTGGTTCTCAATAAACCTCAAAAATCACAAAGAAACTTCACCAAAACTCAACCAACCTTTATCATCAATTCTTAAATAACTTTTGGATGCTAAGATGATTGAGCTTCCAAATATAAGATAACCTGATACCATTGCTAATTTGGTACAATGCCAATCAACATTATGATTATCATAGAGTGGATGGACATCTTACAAATCAATGCAAAAGGCTTAAACATGTTATCCAAGATTTGTTGGATGAAGGTTGCCTTATCCTAGGTGATTCTGAACCTGCTCCTTCCACTAATCAAGATATGGAGATATTTCAAAATCCCCTACCTAATCATGATCAACAAGCAACTAATCAAGTTTCTTATCATGTTGTTCCACCTCCCTACAACAATATGGTTGGAATGATATATGTTACCACAAGATAACAATATCAATCTCAACCATCTCAAAAACCTCAGGCTCAAGAATATATGATATAGATATAATAGGCATAGGTTATATTTTAAAGTTCAGTAAAACCTTAAATGATACAGATATAATAGGCATAGGTTATTTTTTTAAGGTTCAATAAAACCTTAGGTTTTATTGAACCTTAAAATATAACCTATGCCTATTATATCTATATCAATATCCAAATTCCAATCAACCTTCTAGACTTCTTTTGATTCTAAAAATAATAGTAAAAAAACCACCAATGTTGATAGACCACCTTTAGTTCTTAAACCTTGACCAAAAAAATATTTTGATCTTAAATAAAAACTTGCCAATACACCTGCTAAAATCTCTCTTATAGATATTCTCCAAATCTCTTCCATCCATAGAGAAGCTCTAATTAAATTTCTTAGTCAACAAGTAGTCCCTCAAGGTCTTCCACCAGATAATCTTGCTAATATTGTGGGATATCTTGGAGTAAATAATCACCTTTTATGAATATTATCTCCCTCATTCAACCTTATAAGGGAATTCCTCCCTTTACACCATAGGTTACATAAGGGATAAATTTATCAAAAGAATCTTGGTAGACAATGGACCATCCCTAAATATATGTAAGTTTTAATTTATCTAAAAATTTGGATTGGGAGAAGATCTTGAAAAATATATTGTAGTCATAAAAGCATTCAATAATGAAGCCCAAGAATCTTGTGGGATCATCACAATACCTCTCAAATTCAAACCGAAAATTCCCAACACTATTTTTTATGTAGTATCTTGTCTAAATTTTTCGATATTCTTCTTAGATGCCCTTGGATCCATGCCATGAAGGTTGTCCTATCAACTCTTCATTGCTATCTCAAATATGAATTTCAAAATAAACTTGTCAATATTCTTGTATATCCTCACCCCTTTCAGTATTGTACAACGGTTGAGGTAGACCAATCTAGGATATTTTTTTGCCCATCTATATCTTTAAAAGAATTTTCTTATCCAAAAATAACAAAAAAACTTAAGAGCTTGAAAAGTAATGATGAACCTCAAATAATACCTCCCTCTAATTATCAAAAAAATCAAACTACCCAATATCCCCTCTTATATCTTTCCACACTATCACCTTAACCAAGAACCTTAGGATTACCTCATAAGAAAGGTGAAGTGCACATAGGCATGTGAACATTTACCTATATGGGGGCATCCTCTGAAGAAAATATTAGTGGTAGTAACCTAGCTCCCATTGAAAAACAATTTGTAGCTTTTTACTTATCCAATGATTATCTCCTACCCAAGCAAATCCTAACCAATAATGGATATCAAGGCAAAGTATTAGGGCCTCAACAACAAGGGATCAAAGAACCTTTAGAAGTTGAAATTTGGTACGAAAGATGTGGTATTGATTATATTCCAAATAAAAATAAATATTTGCCCATAGATTTGGAAGATGATCAAATCATAATCTATGTAGACTTTATTAATTATCATGGATTAGATTGGAGTGATCAAGATGAAGAACCTTCTTCCCCATATTCAATTATATTTTGTAATTTAATTACCATTGTCCATCCTAAATTGATTACAACCCAAGGCGAATATGTCAAAGAAGATACCTTTTGTGATATGAATCATGAGGATGTTCTCCAAAATAGCTTTTCTTTGATGGGTCAGTATCGTATGTTGCCCATGTTGAATGCATTAAAAATGAACAAGAGGGTCAAATTCCTTTATCCCTTGAAGACCTTGAGCAACTAGGAATAATTCCTACCCCACTTCACTATGAGGATGAATCCCATATCCTAATTGAAGAAGCCATAAATGTTAACATTGGCACTTTAGAAAACCCTAAAATATTTTAATTAGGGAAAGCCCTCACTATTGAAGAATAAGAACAATTAACCAATTTATTAAGAGACTTTCAAGATATCCTTAATTGGTCATTCATTAATGTGTCTGAGCTAGATCCTTCTTTGGTCATGCATAACTTAGTAGTTCAACCAAATATTAAACCTGTTAAGCAAAAATTGAGAAAAATGCATCCAAAAATTGCCTTATTAGTCAAAGAAGAGTTACAAACTGATGTTGTCAAAGCCATTGACTATTCTGACTGGATATCTAATATTGTCCTCATTGCCAAGAAAGAAGGCACAATCAGAATATGTACTGACTTTTGAGATACCAACTTAGCATATCCTAAATATGATTTACCTAATATAGACATGATTGTGGATTTCACAGCTGGATGTGGAATGTTATCCTTAACGGATAGTTTCTCAAGATACAACCAAATTAAAACTACTCCTAAATACCAAGCTAAAAATACTTTCATCACTCCTCGAGGCACCTTTTGCTATCAGGTTATACCTTTTGGTATAGAACACAAGTGCCACATATCAAAGGTCTATGACTTACATTTTCCATGACTTAATGCATGATATTGTAGAATATTATGTGGACAATATTCTTGGTCGTTCCATTCATCATGAAACTCATGCATAAGACTTAAATTGTATCTTTGAACAATTAAGGGAATATAAATTTTTCCTTAATACCTCTAAGTGTGTCTTTGGAGTCACATCTGGTAAACTTTTAGGTTTTATTGTGTCTATAAGAGGCATAGAAGTAGATCCTGCTAAGATATCAACTATCACTGATATGCCTCCCCCATGCAATCTCACTAAATTATGTAGTTTACAAGGTAAGATTCAAGCCATTAGGTATTTCATATCTCAATTGGTAGATAAATGACAACCCCTTTAAGATCCTTCACAAGAATGTAGAATATAAGTGGGATTTCAATGAACCTTTGATAAACTCAAATGATATCTCATTTCCCCTCCTATCCTCATAGCGTCTAATCCAAATAAACATTTATTGCTCTATATTACGGTCATTGCCCAAGCTTTAGGGGCTATTCTAGCCAACATAATGATCAAAATAAGGAAAGATAAATTTATTGCATTAGTAGAACCCTTGTTAGCTACAAAATATGATATACTCCTTTCAAAAATATTTGCCTTGTTGTAGTGTTCGCATCTCAAAAATTACAACGTTATATGCTTAGCCATAAGATATTATTAGTAGCAAGATTTTATCATCTTTGTTACTTAATGTCAAAGCCCCATATTTTAGGTCAATTCGTTAAGTGGGTCATTTTCCTTAGTGAATTTGATATATCCTTCATTAGTCAAAAGGTCATTAGAGGTCAAGTTATTACTAACCATTTAGTTGCAACTCCTTTAGAATCAACTTATCCTTTAGTATTAGAATTTCTTGATGAGTGTGTCTTCAACCTTGAATAAGAGCCTCAAGAATTTTGGACCCTATATTTCTATGGAGATTGTTGCTTGAAGGGTGCAAGGCTAGGAATCATCGACAAAATAAATTAATACCTCTTTCCTTTATGTTGCACTTCTCCTACACTAATAATACCATAGAATATGAAGCATTGATTTTAGGCCTTCGAGCCACCCTAACCTTAAAATTAATAAAACCTCTCTATATTTAGTGATTCTTAACTTGTAGTCAATCAAGTCAATGATGTATATCATACTAAAGGTGAAACGTTGAAGACATACAAAGATATTATTGCAAAGCTTATGTCAACCTTCAAAAATATCACCATAGAATCCATTCCTAGGTATTCCAATCATCATGAGGATGCAATTTGGAGTTAGAGGATGATCATGCTACAATTGTTATTTTTCAACTTTGTGAACTTGCAACCTATATTTTAGGTCAACTCCCTTTAGATATCTTAACCATTGGAGCTTCTCCTTCTAAGCCTTGGTCCAAGGACATATTTTCCTTCTTAAAACATGACATGATACCTAAAGTCTTAGATCGCAACAAACAAAGGTTATTGCACAAAAGAGCTTGCAAATTTGTGATCATCAATGATATCTTATATCGACGCTTTTTCAATGGTATCCTTCTATGTTGTATTGCTTTTGATGAAGCTAAGAAAGCCCTTCATGAGGCCCATAAAGGATCTTGTGGAGGATATTTTAGAGGTAATACAATTGTCCAAAATATCTTTCGAATAGGATATTATTGGCCTTCTATGGAGAAATATGCATGTGACTATGTTCGAAACTATTACAAATATCAATGTCATAATAACCTCATTCATGCACCTTCACAAAATATTCAAACTATTTCTTCTCCTTGGTCCTTCTCCATATGGGGTCTAGACGTAATTGGATAAATCAACCTCATTTATTCTAATGGTCATAAGTTTATCATCAAAGCCATCGAATACTTCACTAAGTGGGTAGAAGTCATGTCGTTATCCACGATAACCAGAGTTCAAGTTTCTAAGTTCATCCTAAATCAAATTCTTTGTCGGTATGGAATACCTTTTGTTATGATTTCATTTAATGGAACTCCTTTTAAGAATAAAAATATTCTTAATATTTGTGCTAAATATAAAATCCAACGTAAATGGTCTACTCCTTATTATCCTCAAGGAAAAAGTCAAGTTGAAGCCTCTAAAAAATCTTTGATCAAGATCCTTAAGAAATTGGTCAATAAGACAAGTTATAATTGGCATATTAAGCTTTATCCTACCTTATGGGCTTATTGTACCAACATGCATACACCCACAAGGGAAATCCCTTATGTCTTGGTCTATGTGATCAAAGTTATTTTCTCTTTCAAGCTAGAGGTCCCTTCTTTGCATATCTTGTTACAATGTGCCTCGGTTGGTGATGAATATCACCTTGCCTGTTTAAACCAATTGGAGTTGCTCAATGAAAAGTGCATTCACACCTTAGAGCATCTTTGAGCCTATTAGAATAGGCTCAAGCGTTCCTACACTAAGAAGGTCCACAATCATTCATTTGAAGTAGGGGACCTTGTCCTTAAAATCAAAATAAAACCAATCCTCGAATCGATTTGAAAGGTAAGTTTCAACCTAATTGAGTAGGTCATTTTGTCATCACAGGTAATTTTGGCTCAAGAGCCTATCATCTAGCAACCCTAGATAGGAATGATCTCAAAGAATCCATGAACATTATGCATCTTAAAAGATACTATGCATAACCTTGTAATTCTTCCTTTGCATCATGATCTTCTTCGAATATTTTGGAATCTGGAGAAGAGGCAAAGGTCTTGACAATAATATCGTTTATCATCAGTCACCACCCTAAATCTTCTCTCTTTGCAATTTTTTCTCTCTTGTACCTTATCTTAATTCCTCTATATTTTCTACCAAATTCTCCAAGATATTTTTTTGTGCCAACTTGCATTTGTTTGCTTGATCATATTGCACGCTTGTTTGTCATATATAGCATAGAATGATTGACATTTCATTTCTTCGCATCTATGCTTAACATATATTGCATGTATGCTTGACATTCATAAATGCACATCTGATTGCTTGCTCATACAGATTTTTAGGTATTTTACAATGATGCAATGATAACAAATAGTCAGATTAGCTCAGATGCATTGCACTTGCACTAGGTCATTGACGCTTAGCGAATACCCAACCCTAGGGTATGTTTCTTTATTTTACCCATCAAGTGCTACGATTGCCCTTTTTACATACACAAGGGTAATTATATGCTAGTGGGAATTATCTCCTTTATTTTTACGCAATTGCATGTGATTGCATCAGTTGGCACAAATCACTCTTGGCCATCTTCACTCTTCCTTACCTTTTGTCGTATCTCTTATTATCCTCGTCTTACAACTTAACATTCTTCTTCTTAAACCAAACTTCATTTATTTTCTTTATATTAATTACTTTGGATCTTGTATTTTACAATGATGTCAAGTGATGATCCTAGCTTAGGATACGTGTTTTTATCCTTATACCACTAGATTGCTAATTAATAGTGGATCCAAGATTCCTTCTTGACATTTACACATACATATCTTTGTTCCTCTCACATATTTTGCTTGCTTGAATGTATCATGTGGTGGGTCATGTCTCGTCCTTATTTGGATTATTATATATGCACATCTATCATATCTATATTTATCATCATACAATGATGCCAGGATCCATCACCTAATTCTTCATGCAATCTCAATATTCTTTTCTTCCTGTCATTTATCTTGTATATCCCTTGACGTTGCAAGTATATATACATTCTTATTTTTTCCAAGTCAAGGGATATACATTTTTCTTCTTTCTTCGTCCTCCTAAATAGTTCCTAGATAATTAGGGAGGACGTTGTATGATATTTGAGGATTATCATGCATCTTCTCCAAATTATGTTTGTCTTTGGACATTATATGGCACCCCTTCCTGGTTATTTGCAAGATGGTTGGGACTTCCTTCCTTCTTTTATTCATCCTTTTGCATTCTCCCCTTCTATGATCATTCTTCAAATGATATCATAGTTCACTACGTTTTTATTGATTGAGCATCCTATTTGCTAACTTAATCAATAAAATAGAAACACGCTATGATAGAAAAGATAAGTGAAACTCCTTTTTCACCTAACCATCTCCTCCTACTATTCCTTCATTTTTCATGATTATCCTCTTTCTTCTCACACTTCTCTCGATCATCTCCCAAAATCTATCGTAATTACCTATTATTTTATTGATTAAGGTATTGACTATATAATCAATGGAACAATGGGTACATTATGATAAGCATATAGGAGGATGTTCATATGGTCACTAGTTATTCTACAAGTGTCTCTCAGCTATCAAAACATTAGCAGGGACAACTTACTCCCTATTTGTGTTCTCGTGCTAACAAGGACATGGGGGCAAGGTATGCTTACCTCTCAAGAATTCATCTTACATTGCACATTGTTAGGTTGTAGGCTATCTTTCCTTCATCCCTTTTTTACCCCTTTTGTATGGCTTTATATTCTCCCTCATCATTCTTTTTTCTAACAAGAAAATGAGGGTAGGATATACTCACCTCTTAGCATTATGCCTCCTCACATTAATACTAAGTAGTTGGTTATCTAGCCAGCATCTCTCATTTTTCCTTTGCATGATTATTCTTATCCCATGAGTTCCCTGCAGGTTGAAACCTGCTACCTCCCACAATTGGTTTGGATTCATGTGAATATCTATCTAGCATAATTGACGGATTCCTATTGCTAGACCCCTACTAGCATCACCTTCTATCACATCTCATTTTTGTCTTGTACATATTCGGTATACCTCTTTGTACATATCTTGTACATAGAACATGCATACACAGACCTTAATTGGTTAACTCTTTGATCATTTTAAATCTTAATTGATTGTTGCTCATATAGGCCTTCACTGGTTGTTGACCATCTTAGACCTTAACTAGTCGTTATCCATTATACATAGCTACTATTTTGTATACAAATACATAGACCTTAAATGGTCAACTCTTTGCTCATTTCAGACCTTAACTGGTCGTTACTCATATATGCCTTCACTGGTTTCTGATCATCTTAGACCTTAACTAGTCATTATCCATTGTACATAGCTACTATATTGTACACATAAATAGACCTTAACTGGTCAACTCTTTGCTTATTTTAGATCTTAACTGGTTTGCTCATATAGGCCTTCATTGATCATTGATCATCTTAGACCTTAACTAGTCGTTGTCCATTGTACATAGCTATTATATTGTATACATATATGCACCTTAATTGATCAACTCTTTGCTTATTTTAGATCTTAACTGCTCACTGTTCATGTAGGCCTTAACTAGCCGCTAATCATCTTAGGCCTTAATTGGTCGCGAACCATTGTACATATCTATTAGTAGGCCTTACACTGCTATATATATATATATATATATATATATATATATATATATATATATATATATATATATATATATATATATATATATATATATATATCGGGTCCTACTTCAACCCCCAATCCTCTAGCTTAGGCTTGCGTTAATTTTGGTCACACTAATCTTATGGTGATCTACGTTGATCGCGGTTATGTTACTTGAGCACGTCTTCATCTCCCTTTTAACCTGTTTTGCAGCTTCTTCCTTTTCTTCATCTTCCATATTTATTGTCATCTCTCTTTCTCGCGCACTTTCTTCCATCATTCTCCTCAAATCTCAAAATTAATAATCATGTAGCAAAGCATACAACCTAATAGAAAAAACACCAGCAACTCATTAAAAGTATTCATACACATTTCTAATCACAAAAATAGTAGTTAGATGTCATTAAGTCTCAAAAAGTGGAGTACATCTTGTCTGATGTGTCAATGTGCCACAATAGAAAAATTGTCACACTCAACCATCCTTTATTCTCTCCATGGAAAGAATACCATAATAAAAACTAGTATAGCATCCCTTCTATCCTTAATCCCGCAAGCCAGACTCGTACACTCCTCCAACTAGTGATGGCCCTGATGGTGGCATGTTCACAGAGCACAAGATGGTCTACGTGCATGATTGTGTTTGACACTGACAATGATGCAAAGGTGGCAACTACCTCTACTCCGTAGGAACTACCTAATGATACAGCATCCAATAGTACATCTCCCTCTATTTGGATGCATGTAGATCCTCCCTTACCCGTTGAAGCTCCTCCTATAGCAACCTAATCCCTTGATCTAACTAGCCATCGAAGATGATGGCCATGCCCTTCACCTTCGCATGTTGCCTCTCTTGACCCAACTGGGTCACCTCCCCTCATAGCCTATCCACCTTGGATCTCATAGCATCTTGTTCTACAATAAACTAATCATGTTATATGACTATCCACTCCCTCTCCCTTGCCACTTGATCCTGCTCAGCAGTGATCTGGTCCACCATCCCCCTCAACCCTATGACTCTGTGAGTCTTGTCCTCAACAAGCTATTTTATCTCCCTATGTAGTCGAGCTTCGTCTCCCCACAAAGTATCCCTCTCAATTATCAAGTCATCCTAACATGTTGTCCCATTAGGACCCACCTCTATAGCCCTAAGGGCCACTCCTATCACCCTCTCTCCAGTTGTCGCACCATCCACCCTAACCTTTGCTTTAAGAGCAATAAGGGTCACAACCCTCACCTCCACCCGAGCCTGCCTTGGTTGTGCTACTCCTCTTTGTTGTCTATCCATTTTCTGTTATGTGACCTATCGATATGCCTGTAGCATCCCCACTCTATTACCTAATGCTTTTGGATCAACATTGTTGGTGAAATCCTCACTGGTATGATGCTCCTATACCAAATTCAATATCCTAAGGCCATCCTAATGTTGTCCACCCTTGGCTCAATGAATAGTGGATTATTAAAGTTGTCCTCTACAAAATTGGTGGGATCGGGTAGCCCACCTATCCTCGATGAATCTCTAGTTACCCTCTAGTACCAAAAATTCCCTCGTTGGCATTTGCTATACCAGCCTAAACTGTCTCTGGACCCGATCAAAGTGATGCAGCTCTCGCTCCTCCTAGTTGGTGCTCACCTAATGGATTTTTTAGACCCATGCCAACACCACCCCATCCTATGTCCATCCTAGTTGTAGACATCATTGCTGCTAGATCATCTTATCATCTTGTAGCTCACTATCACCCTCCTCACCAATACCAAGGATCCCATAAGCGTCTATTTTCCTCACTCAAAATGGTGGGCCCTTTGGTACCTTGTTGGTCTCTCCCGGCTTGGCATGACCCCTATAAGCCCCTATGGTTGCCTCACAGCTATGTGCTCCCAGGAAAATACCTACAATAGTATCATGCATGCAAAGTCGCAACCCCTCTTGTACATAAAATTATATAATATCTCGTACAATCAGGTCAAAACTAGTGGTCCCCAGGCAAATCATGTATTTTGGTCCCTCATATTTACCACCACTCCTGCTAACACTCGTGGCATATGTCTCCAACTTGTGTGGCATACCAACAACCCTACTACCACCTCATAGAGCACGCATGTCAAGTCTAAAACTTCATAGCACTCTATCATCTCATCGACATGAAGCCTACTACTCTAGACCTATCATCTCAAAGTGCTCAAAATCGTACTATTTTTGCACCATCCCTCTACATAAACCTCCTACCCCTTTTAGTATACTTTTCAAATTTGAAGGTATCTACAGCTTTCTTTGACGCATTTATTAAGCCATAAATGCATCAAAGATGGGGGAAAATGTAGACACCAAAAATTGACCTAGCCAAATAGGTCAATTTTCCCTTAGAAACCTAAGTAATCCTTCAAAATTACCAAAATGCAACTTTGTCTCCTTTAAATCTTAATTTTGAGATTTTCTCATTTTTAGTGATTTTGTGCTGTCTTGACAAACCACAAAATCACGTTCTAACCATTTCTCACCCAGTTTTCAAAAATCCAACTAGCACTACTTGTCATCGCTTGATATGACCTTCACCAGTGAATTTATTGTCGACCATGACCAATCGCAAAATCGCATCCTTGAGGCAAAAATCCAAATCTCAGATTCTCTACCCTCTGGGATTTTGAGCCATTTATGACACCACCCCTCGGATATCCCATCTTGTTGCCAACTCCTAGGTGCCTCCCCCTTGCCTTGGTGAATTTCAAATTCACCCACCTCTTCCTCCTTGCCATCAATGCTCTTCCCTCTCTCCCTCCATGCCCCAAAATTCTATAAATTGAGGCATTAGGCCTTCATTTTCATAATGCTCTCTCATAGTAACAAAACTCTAGCAAATTGGTGACTCAAAGTGTTAAGGTGATAAGTGCATTGCTTTTGTGAGCTCTTGGAGGGGATCTACTTGGTCAAGCTGAATAGGAATAGCTCGTATTTTGGTTGTAGCCTTCTCTTTCTATGTTTTCCTTTTGATTTTTATATCATTCTAAGTTGTAGATCTTTCCTTTAAGCTTTAATATTTGCATTTCTTGCTTTAACCTTCCTTTTTAGTTTTTGTACAGTTGTAGGCCAAGCATGAATTGGCCTCTCCTCGCTCTTGGAAACCTTAGGAGTACTTGGCATAACTTTGCCTCAGCCTTGTGCACAGATCGATTATATGGTTCGTCATTATAAGTCGTGAATTTGTTGTTGACAAGGTTGGGGTAAATTTCGTCTTGCTTCCCACTTCCCTCAATCTCGTTTAGATCCTTCTATGTTGCCTTTGCCTTGTCATTAGTTAAAAACCTATCCTAGTCCCTTTTCAGCTCTTTGTCTCTACTCTAAGTTTTAGCAAAGCAATTTTGCAGTCCAACCTTACAAGGCACGAATTCGTTTTAGATAAGAGTGGGGGAAAATCTTGTTTTGCTCCTACAATCAATGACTCCCTCTTAGCCTTCTAGGCATTATTCTTCCCCTTTGTTGTTATTTGAGATTTTTTTAACCAGTGTGTTGTCCTTTGTTTTGTCCTTAATATTTAGCAAAGTGATTTTCCAATTCACCCTTTTCAGGCATGAATTCACTCTAAATAGACTTGGGGGCAAGTTTTACGTTGCCTCTGCAAACCTTAATCTCTCCTCTGCCCTTTTCTTGTTGTCTACCTCCTCTGTCACCTGTTTAACCATGTCTTGATACCTATTGTTACCCTTGGTTCTCACCTTAACCCTAGCAAAACGATTTCACGATTCATCCTTAGCAACCACAAAATCGCTCTAAGGCAACCTTTGACAATCTACATTCCATATTGTTATTCTTTCAGCCTGCACCTTGATTAAACATCCTATTAAAAACCCTTATTCTTACCTAAAAACCTTTTCTTTCTGAATGCATCCTTGTTAGTCAAATCAATCTAATTTCAATATTGATTAAACATCCTTGTTAGTCAAATAAAACCCTTTCTTTCTAAATGCATCCATGAACTTGCAATATAAAAATTTTAAATGGAAACAAAACCTTCCAACCATTTTGCTTGTTGTTTGATGCCAAGGGTGTGGTGCCCTCAATCTTCACATTATCTTTCATTTTTGTTCCTTCTTTCTCTTCCTCGAGCTTTTATTTCTTCAAGTCTTATGATGGTATCCTACAAACTACTTATCCTTTTACATTGGTCTCATTGCCTCAAGAATGCTTGTTCAATTTGTTCTCATGTGGATTTATGACTATTGTCATAATCAAAATATACCCACCAACACCAAGCTTCCTTAGAGGTAAACTATGGGAAAGAATGGAAGAAATTGGCATACCAACCAACTACAAAGCAACTATACATAGACTTTATGAGCAAGTGGTGGCAAAAATCAAAACTCTAGGACTATTAGAATGTTTTGGGAGTGATATTGGGATGAAACAAGGTTGTCCATTATCACCTACTTTATTTGACCTTTACATTGACAAATTAGAGGAATGGGTAGAAATGATGAGAGGAGAGGGAATACAATTGGCTAATTATATAGTGAAACTTCTTCTCCATGAAGATGACCTCATCTTGATTGACAAGACACTTGAAAGTTTAAAAGATCTTAATGCTTTAGAGCATTTTTGTAAAAAAGTTGGGATGCAAGCAAACACTAGCAAGACTAAAATTGTGGTCTTCTCTACTCAAAGAGAGCAATAACAGCTATATATTGTATTTGAAGAAAATCCTTGAGAGGTAGTAACAAAATACAGATTCCTTGGATGAGATTTTTTAAACAAACTCAATCAGGGAATATGCAAGATGGAACGAATACAAGCATGTGTCTACTCATTGCTAAATAGGGGCAAAAAAGTGAAGTTGTGGGATTAGAAAATCATTATTATTAATTCTAATGGTGCTATATAGGTGTGAGATGTGGACAAGCAATAATCAAATTTTAAAAGGAGACAAATAGAAAGAATTCAAAAGTGAATTATTACAAATAATTTCAAAATTAAAGCATTAGTCCCATATGAGATTTTACTTGCTAAAATAGGGACTTTTCCACTAGAAGCAAAAGCTATGATAAGGCTATTGGAGTACCTAAAGAAAATATAAAGAGTGGAAGATGGCAGGTTGTCAAAACTAGTAATAAAAGATACACTTAATAGAAGAAAAGCCACATGGATGAAACAAAACAAATGGATGGTAAATTTGAGCATTAAATTTCCTAAGGTCCTAGACTCCAAAGAAATTAAACAATATGAGGAAAAAATTCAGACTTGTCGTGTGGGCAAAAAAAATAGAAAGGAAAAAAAGTTATACATCAACGAGTTCAACCCAAACTATGAACACAACCAAAAAAAAGTACATAGATACAAAGATCAAATGGAAGGAAAAAATGTTTATAGCCCAACTAAGATCTAATTCACACCATCTCAGATGTAAAACTAGGAGATAGACAATTCCTCAAGAGGCATGGTCAAAACGAATGTGTCTTTTGCACAACAATAGTGGAGATCGAAAAACATTTTATCATGGAATGTGAAGCCTAAAAGGACATCAAGATTGCATATACGAGGACACTCCAAAAGTAAACTCATTAGTGTAACTTTTTGAAGAATTGAGAAGAAAAGACAAGGAAACTTCTCATCATAATAAATAGAAGAAACATACTCCAAAAAATAATAAGATGTTGAGTTTTTTTACTTTTTGAAGAATTGAGAAGAAAAGACAAGGAAACTTCTCATCATAATAAATAGAAGAAACATACTCTAAAATATGATAAGAAGATGCTAAGTTTTTTACTTCGTTGAACAATTCTTTTCTTGAATGTTAGACTGGGCAATTCTAAATAGGAGATCCAATGTTTGAATCCCAAAAGGAGTAGAGTTGTACACCATATACCCCATCTTATATTAAAGCTCCTGGTCCAATAGATTGTTTTGATCTCGTTGACATAATTAAAATCATTTTATTCATTATTTTAAAAATCTAATAAGACGTATTTGCCAAAATTCATTAAAATATAAAAGCTCAAATCTTGCCCATCATTCTCTAGCATCAATTTGATCTTTTCCGGAAACTTCATGACCTCACACCCAAAAAAAAAACAATGAAAACTAAGGTTTTATAAAAAAATAAAATTCCTAACCCAAATCTCTCATAACAAGAAGAAACAAACCATTCTTTCAAGAACACAGCAAATGGTAGTTGATTTACTTGCTTAAACTAAAAGATCTCTCTTACTTTGTTCTTGAAAAATAAAATTGCAATTTAAAGAGACATCACTACCACTGTTTTAGATAACTAATTGCACATGGTCGAATCTTGTTTCATACTGCTTGGATTCCTACAGATAGCCACTTATTTCAAAGCTTGTCAAAATTCTGAAAAAGATGGTATAAGAGTCACAGAAGCAAAAAAAAACAACACAATTTTTTGAATTATTTTGGCACATTCTACAAATTTAAGAACAATCCAAACATTTCCATATTTATTGCTTTGATACCAAATTTTATGAACCTTTTTTATCATAAATATAAATAAAATCTCTAAACAATTCATTCGAAAACATAAACCCACAAAAATACAAAGATAGATAATACCTTTAAACAACACCAAGAAGTGGGGGTCATTTCAAGAGCAAAGACAGTTCTTGGAATATTTGATATGATCAATTAATTACTTCCAGATACATTGTGACTTCTTTTTACTCATCATCTAATGCTACCTGGGGAGGGTATAACCCTAACCTTGGTCAACTCCTTAACTCATTATTAAAATATAATATCCCAATACAATAACCCTAGGGTTATGTGTGCCCAATGCCAACTATCCATAATACCCATATACATTACAATATTATATCCCTAGATACCATATCACTATTCCCACTCCCATAAGTGCATTAATTCACCAAAAGTCTAGGGATTGACTCACACAAAAAAAATTCTTATGGAATGATATTTTAATGAAAAGCTTGTATGGGATGTTAAATTAATTAAAAAAGCTTGTATGGGATGTTAAATGAGTGCTCATTTATAGTGATTTTCTTGATCTTATATATTATTAAGAATAATAATTACTTATAGGGACCCGTACAGCACACAACATCTCAAGTGATGTTGATACCAATGAAAAAGAAAAGGTATCACATCAACCCAAGAATATTCACCTTAATGCCTCCTTCAATATTGAAAGGATTTTTAGTACATATAATGTTTTATAAACCTACCATATCTCACAATTACTACCAATGTGAAACATTCCATTAAAGTCTATGTTATAAGGGAGAAAAGAGAGAATTTTTACGTAAGGATATTTAACTTGAGGGAGGGGCAAATATATATATTTATCTGAATTGAAAAACAGAAAATGTATGTCTCCCGGGTCGGTACAAATTTTGATTTTGAAAAGAATTTGCAGTATATTGGGTAATTCACAGGTAAATGAGAATGTACAGACTATAGGAATGACAAAAATATTAAAAGCAAATAACTATGTATCCAGGATATGACTTAAATGCAACTGGAAACCAAGGTATGTTGCAATCATAACATGTTCATTACGATTTGACATATGACTTAAATGCAACTGAAAACGAAAGAATGTTGCAATCATAACCTGTTCATTTTGATTTGACATGCAGGCTGCTTGCATGTGCCAAAGAGAGATTGCTTGCTGCAATGCTTGATCAAGAAACAATTAATAACTATATCAACAAGGCTGACAATTTCCACAAAGATAGATAAAGAATCAGCCTATGCCCATGCTTCCATATTATTGGCAGTCAATATTTTTGACAGAATGTATAATCACTTTGCAAAACTGTTAGGGAACTTCATTTACAAATAGTCTGACGGATCAGAACAAATATGAATGTTACAGAGCCAATATGCTCCTAGGTTTGTCTGCGTACAAATGCCTGTAATGTGTTAGATAGTCCTGCACCAATAGCTGCTGCCAATTGTGCTGCCTGTTTATATCAACAAGTTCCAACAAAAAATGAATACTCGCAAGAGGATACTATAGTATAGACAGCATTCTCAAATTCATTTCACACATTAAAAACATGTCAGCACACAGGCAACTACCTCTTGTGCAGTTTTACGGCAATCAAGTGCATCCCTGATACGGTTATCTAGGAATGACCACGTCTCTCTAAATTCTGGCTCAAAAATATGATCAAGAAGCACAATTAGTAACAGAATTAGTTTTCAAGTTTCTCCTCAAAAAATCCTAATTCGAATATTCTGCATAGCTATGGATAGGACAGTGCTGAATAAGATAAAATCCAAAGAATAGCACATGAATTATATGCAAGTATTAAGAGGTTCCATACGTGGCGAGTAATCAGTTAGCATGTAAAGCTCTGTTGCTGTATAAACTCCTCCTAAAAGAGTACGCTTCGCATACCAATCAACATCTGTTGATCGGTCACCAGCAGCATGCCAAATTTCATCCACTAAAATGGCTCTTTGCTTAAAGCTTGTTGGAAGATTGAGTGGATGTGCCTTATCAATCAATATAATAAATGTCACCAAGACTTTACAACCCAAATAAAATAATGGAAAAAAGTAAGTGATTATACCTCAATAAAGAACATTTGTGTAAGCAAAATAATGAATAAATATATATATATATATATATATATGAAAAGAAAATTACAATTTATTTGGAACATAAACAAGTCCATTATTCCTCCATATCTTCCAAAGTTTGCAATCATTGTATATACCTTGCAAAATGCAGAAAATTTGAAGCCGCCTATATAACACAGGAAGGATTAATCAACAAACCTGGACACTTAATGCCTGAGGCCATTTAGAAATATAGGGAGCCTGCATTTCTAGACGTATGCGTATGAGTTTTGCAATGCGATCATTAAGCACCATATTGGACAGTTCGTCTTTGCGTGAATCAATTTCATCCACTAGCCTTTGCAGACAATCATCCATGAAATACTGCACAAAAGATAGTATATCACATACATATGTATCTTCAAATTTCATTTCCAGATTCAGAAATCAAAAAATCCTCTCTCCAAAACTCATAGATAGATATTTCACAACTCATAGTATAAATTAGGCAGATATTCTGTACTAGATATAGGGCGCTAGCTGCAACCCACATGTTTAGGAATGTAGATTTGAGTTTATATCTATGCAACACCTATTAGAGGCAAAGATTAGATCTACACAGAAATTGCAGCATGTACCTTACCTAAACCCATGAGATAAAGATGTTTTCTCTGACATGCAATTCTGTTGAATCCATGGCCAATAAAATTTTTGAGTTGCCTCTTTACAATGCCTGATGTATGATTGCAAATATCTAGAATGCCTCACCCCAAAATTGCAACTAAATGTGTAGAATCTTCTGTTATTCACTTCCACTTGATGCAAGTTTTTCTTTCAACATAAGCAGAAGAGTGTGTGTGTGTGTAAGTTTAAAAAAAATCTTGATGGGCACTTTATTGGCGAAACCTGGAAAATGTCAGATGATATGACAAAAATTGTGACACCCCCAGTCTTGTCCAAGAACTGCAGTCTTGTCCTATCGTAAACAAGAAGAAAGGACTGAAGCCCTAGTAGCCACTCTTGTATGCAGACAAGGGCA
The DNA here is from genome assembly GCA_028583015.1 of Wollemia nobilis. Classification (NCBI taxonomy): domain Eukaryota; kingdom Viridiplantae; phylum Streptophyta; class Pinopsida; order Araucariales; family Araucariaceae; genus Wollemia; species Wollemia nobilis. The sequence continues at coordinate 1,956,176 of JAQPPZ010017175.1, read as the reverse complement.
CACAGATCTGTCATTAATATTTTGGATAGTTGTAGCTTCCAATGAGCGCTTATTACTCTCGACTACAAAGATAGGGTGAAAGAATGAGGTGATTAGTCGAGTAGTAGTCTATCTTCCCTGTAATAACCGATGTCGAAGAGTCATAGCTTCCCTGAGGTAAAGAACCAAGAATATTTGGTCTAGATAACTGAAAAGGTGCCAAGTGATCCACATGAGTCTCTATACAAGCAATAGTACATCCCTCGAAACTCATAATAAACAAGACACCTGAAGATGAAATGTTCATTAGTCTCCACCTCCCGAATAGAGCAAAGATGACATATTGAGTCTCTATACAAGCAATAGTACATCCCTCGAATCTCATAATAAACAGGACACCCAAAGATGAAATGTTTGTCAGTCTCCACCTCCCAAATAGAGCAAAGACGACATATCCTATCCTCTCGAGGAATATGGTGGTCCATCTCCAACTGCAACTGATGTGAGCATACTTTGAGTAGACCAAGAGGAATCCTAACCTCTAATCAGATTGTGATCTCTATAGAAAATTAAGTTTCCTGAGAAATGACACTTTTATTAGTATTGACAAGAGGGGAAAGGAAACTAGAACATGAGACATGTCTTAAACGAAAAAAGATGAGTAGAAGAATAGGAAGAGAGAATGTGGAATAAAAATGAAAGAAAACCCTACCCCTTAAATCGAGAAAATAAGAAAGAGGTCCAATTATTTTGTTTCCAAACAAGAAGCTTCAGTTTTGCAAATTCACAGAAGTATTCAAAAGGAAGTTGTCATGATCTCCATGAAGCCAGGCAGCAGGCATAATTTAACCAATATTAACTTCGCTAAATGGCAGCATGTTCAAACATGAATATCAAGAACACACACATATAAAGTGAGAAGGCTCAAATGTTTGAGGATTGAAGCTCACTATAGATAAATACATTTTGCATTCTAATTTTTATGCTATACCTATGGATGGTTTAGGTATTGTTCTTGGATACCCTTGATTCAAAACTTCAGCAACCATCAATCTTAATGTGCAAAAGAATTACGTAAAGCTTGGGACACAGAAAAGGAAAATTTGTAAGTATTACACAGTATGAGGAACAAAGCAAGAACAAAAGGACAAGGTTTGTGTAAGTTGAGAACAAATCCCTTACAAAATAAGAAGGTAATAACGTAAGGAAGAGCATGAAAAATCTGAAGAAAAGCACAAGGCAACCTTCAGTGTTTGCAAAGGTAGCTCAAGCCCACACTAGGGTTTCTAGCTCTACCTTTTTGCTCACAACTCTCAACAAAGACATCAAATCATTCTGGGTATTTTGGCGTTGGAGATGGCATGCCTGGGCGACCCTTTGTGGTGATTTTGAGCATTTTTGGAGGTGTGCACATTTTTCTATGTTAGCCATACCATTCCAAGGGGGGCATACAGTTTGGGGTTGCATTTTCAGCAATGGCGCTAGGGTTTGAATTTTCTGGGTTTGGCTTCGGAGGGGATTTCAGCATCTGGGTTGGCATTATTATCTGCATCTTCGGTCTATATGACCATTCCATGTACCTCTGAATCCCTCTTGTTAATAATATATGATATTTCATTTCAGTTCAACCTTTAGTTTATGATTGTTTCATTTCATTTTCTGCATTCTCATTTCTTGCAAGCAAAAAACACAAAAAAAATCATAAAATAGAAAAAAGCAGCAAAAAAAAGAAGCATAAAGGCAAAACAGCAAACAGGGGTAGGTTATTACATTAGGCTGGAATGTAGTCACCACCACCACCACCACCAATATCAGATACTCCCGCACATATCCAAAGAACTCTCCATTGTGACTCCATATGAGGAAGAGAAGCCAAGAGTACTCCCTCTAAAAAGTTGCTCCAATCTTCTATAGTTGCATAAGGCACGGCTTGGTTTGAATTTTCTGGGTTTGGCTTCGGAGGGGATTTCAGCATCTAGGTTGGCATTATTATCTGCATCTTCGGTCTATATGACCATTCCATGTACCTCTGAATCCCTCTTGTTAATAATATATGATATTTCATTTCAGTTCAACCTTTAGTTTATGATTGTTTCATTTCATTTTCTGCATTCTCATTTCTTGCAAGCAAAAAACACAAAAAAAAATCATAAACTAGAAAAAAGCAGCAAAAAAAAAAAGCATAAAGGCAAAACAGCAAACAGGGGTGGGTTATTACATTAGGCTGGAATGTAGTCACCACCATCACCACCACCAATATCAGAAACTCCCGCACATATCCAAAGAACTCCTCCATTGTGACTCCATATGAGGAAGAGAAGCCAAGAGTACTCCCTCTAAAAAGTTCCAATCTTCTATAGTTGCATAAGGCACGGCTTGGGAGCATATCTTTCCCTTTTACAACATACATTACCATGTTTGGAAGCTTTGACTTGGCCTTGGCCACTTGATTTTCGTCACCTAAAAAAAGGCTTTGCATGGTCTTGTTTATGAGAAAAGCCATTACAAAATTCCAAAAGGACCTCGACAAAGAGAAGAAAGAAGAGATCATGAAGGATTAGATCTTCATGCATTAGATGAACCAATTGCTCAAAGGAAGAAGGATTGACTAGAGCATATTCTGAATCCATTTTCTATATGCCTCCAAAAAGATTCAATAACTGCTGCAAATGTCACAAATCCACTATATCTCCCATAAATATAGACCAAAGTTCCTGATTGCATACTATAAATTTCCCCTTTAGACATATAGCAATAGGCTTTGAGAAATATCACACACAATTCAGCCCCCAACACTATAACAAGTCCTTGAACTGAGGTCACCAATGTGAAGAGCTTGAAAAATCATGTGATTTAAAAATTAAAAAAAAAAAAAAGTTTGAAACGCTTTTGTATGCAAAAGTTATGGCCATCAAAAGATTTTCCCCAATAATCCCCAATATCAACCTCACAAACCTTACGACCGTTGCATCCAATCACAATTCGCCACCTAGCGCCCACTAATCCACTAATGGCTACCACTGCTTATGCACCACCTATTCACCACTGGACTACTAGGACCGTTGTGATTTCAACACATGCCTAGATTTAATCAATTGAACAAGTTTAAATAGTTTAAAAAACTGGATTAACAAGTGCAAAAACAACCACGTCAATTGCCACATTGTCCAATGAGTTGTCTTGTCCAAAGTGTCTAAAAAAACCAATGCGAGGGATTGAGCCTAGGACTCTTGTAGGTTAGACACTTTGCTCTAACCAACATGTTTGCCTTACACTTGTGAGGAATGAAAGCCCGGTTTGTTAACGAAGTCTCCAAGCTGGACAAAAGGATGAAAGTATGGTCAAAAGATGCACTCCCCACAGGGAATCGAACCTTGGTTGTTTGCGTCTCTAATGCCTTAGCAAAGGCAGACCAATCGGCTGAGCAACGCATGTTCTATGACAGATAGTGCTCATGCCTCCTTGAAGTACGTCGAGCACGTCGTCCAAAACCAAAAAAGTGTTCTCGTCCATCCATTCAACTACTAGAGAACACGACACCGTTTTAGCTGCTCTCAACTCCAATTGATAGCAAAAACAATGATGCGGGGGTTCAAACCTAAGATCCATGCAGTCATCTACCCTAACACACCTCTACCTAGCCATTTGTGCCCATCAAGACCTGAGCAGCCAATGTGAAGAGCTTGAAAAATTGTGTGCTTTGAAAAAAAAGAGGCTCAAAAAACTTTAGTATGCAAAAGCTATGGCTGTTAAAATATTTACCCCAATAATCCCCAAAAATCAACCTCACAAACCTTAGGACTCTTGCATCCAATCACAATTCCCCACTTAGCATCCATTGATTCACTGATCGCTACCGCTACTTATTCACCACCTCTTCACCACTGGACTACTAGGACCACTACAATTTCAACGCATACCTAGATCTAATCAATTGAACAAGCTTAAATAGTTTAAAAAACTGGATTGTCAAGTGCAAAAACAACCACATTGGCCAATGCAGTTATCAGGTCCAAAGTGTATGGAAAACCAATGCTAGGGATTGAGCCCGGGTCTCTTGTAGGTTAGAGACTTTGCTCTAACCAACACATCTGCGTTACGCTTGTGAGAAGTGAAAGCCCAGTTTGTTAACAAAGTCTCCAAGCTGGCCAAAAGGATGGAAGTGCCATTAAGAGAGGCAATCCCCATGGGGAATCCAACCTTGGTTGTTTGCGTCACTAATGCCTTAGCAAAGGCAGACCAACCAGGTGAGCAGCAGGCATTCTGTGATGGATAGTGCTCACGCCATAAATCAAGCACGCCGTCCAAAACCCAAAAAACGTTGTTGTCCATACGTCCAACTACCAGAGAACATGACACCCTTTTTAAGGGCTCTCAGCTCCAATTGACAGCAAAAAGGGTGATGTGAGGAGAGCAGCTCCAATTGACAGCAAAAAAGGTGATGTGAGGGTTTGAACCTAAGATCCAAGCAGTTGTTTGCCATAACACACCTCTGCCTAGCCATTTGTGCCCATCAAGACCTGAACAACCAAAGCATATATTTGCCTTGGTAAAGACTATACCCAACTGCAATGGCACCAAAGACATGAAACAGCGGAGCGCATGCAATCACAAGTGCGCACACTTTTTTCACGACGCAAATTTCAAATTCAAAAAACTTGGCACCAAATTCCAATTTGAATTTTTCCTTTTTCCTTCCATGCCATAATGAAGAATGAGGGCACCAAAACCAAATTGAAATTGCAGACAACAGATCGAAAGTACCTCGATAATAATGAAGTAAGCAGGATTTTTCAAAACATTTTGAAAAAACAGATAATATAAGATGCGGAATAGGATCTTTTCTCTGCCTGTTTTCTCTGCCTGTTATGCTGAATACACTTATGAAGCTTTGAAGAGTAATTCACCCTATATCTTAGAAGAAGAATCGAATCCTCCAAGTAGACTTTCTGCGTGACCAAGCAGTGTCGTTCCATACCCACTCTGATAACATGTAGGAATTCACACCTATTTCAAGAAACGAACAAAAGCAATCCATCCACTCAAATCTTATACAGAAAGCATAAATCTGAAATAAATTTCCAAAAAAAAAAGAAGCAATCCATCCACTCAAATTTTATACAGAAAGCATAAGAACTGAAATATTTCTCAAACTTTAGTGACAACTGAAATATTTCTCAAACTTGGGTCACAATGGACTAGGAATATAGAACTGAATAAACCAGAGCTAAAACCTCTTCCCGGAACACATCTGTACAACTAAAATTGTTGCTCTGAATATTGCTCCCTTCTTTGTTACTGTTGATATGAGCAAGGTAGCTCCTCTTTCTTTAGGCCAATTCTTATTCTCTGGGGAAAAACTGGGTCAGACACTTGTCACCCTCTGCCTGGTATAAAACTGACTTTTCGCAGCAAATGACAAATTTGTAAATGAATTTACAAGTGGATGAGAGTTTTCAGTTGCAGATTTCAATGTGGACAATTTTTCACATCTTCACCAATACGAAACCATGAAACTTTAATGCCTGTATTTATGATTTTTCAATTTGACAGATTACTGGCAAAGTTTGAAACTAAAGTTTGATACAAATGGTCTTGTAGACTGCATGCCAAGTTCAACTCTGGATACTATAATTTAAGCCTATAGACACAAGATGACTCTTAATAAGTCTCATGTGCATGATTTTTTCCCTAAAAAATGAAAGAGCTAACCCTGAAAGGATAATTGTAGCCAAAAAATTTCACTAAGACAATTATTGAAGGTGCTAGACAAGCTGACTCTAATCCCCAAAACCGCCATTATTATAAGTAACAAGTTATTATTTAAAAATAATAATAATAATAATAATCCAGTTGTCATGTCCAAGGGGCAATAGTGTAATGGGAAGGGAAAGGCTCATATAAGCATAAACCAAGTTTAAATGCCCTCACCAAAGTGAAAAAGCCCATGACTGTTGCAGATATTTGGGAGAACTTTTGGGTGTAATAAACATACAATAATGATGCAGATCCATAACTTTTTAAATGTAGTCAAATCTTCCCTCACTCTGCTATAAAGTCAACCATAACCTCACTCTAAAAATTCCCAACAGAAACAACAACTATAATAATAATAACATGGTCGTTACCCTTCCATTTTAGGAGAAGTGGTAGGACATTAAGAATTTAAACTAAGTCTTTACTACTCCGGCTGGGCTCCCTGTGGCAGCTATGGGGCACCCGAAATTAGAAATCGAACTTACCCCAATGCATGGGCCAAAAAGCCAAGTCTAACCCTATTAGGGTTCAATGCATATCCACCCATATTCTCTATAAGCTGTGTCTCAACGTTTATGTTAGAAAGTAAATTAATTTTGTCAGTACAATAGGATGCATTGTGCTATTGTCCAGCCAATAACATGTATTGTGGTTGTGTCCAGATGATGGGGCTTTGCAGCATTGTCCAGTTAATAATGAGAGTGACCAGATAAATTGATGCAACCTCTCCCCAAGAATGTGTTATAAACACAGGTGTTTGGATGAATGGAAGCAAGCAATTATCTGTGTTTTACCTTGTGCTCTTTTTGTCCTCTTCTTCTCTATCCTCTGTGATCAGTTGGGCATAATGCCCACAGTTTATATTAATCTTTTTAAATTTCAACAACGAAAATGGATATATTATAGGTAACATAAATTTAAACCCACCCCGGAGAGGGACGGATGGCTCCAGTGCCAGGTTCCCTGGGACTGTCCAGTCCCACTTTTCCATTTCCTTGCCCCCTCCCTGGGCTGTTCTTCGACCTAGTTTTTGGGATCCCTAGGTTTCTCAGGTTTCTCGTTTGTGACTGGTTTGTTGTTCTGCAAGGAGGGTGTTGTGGTTTCTGGCCCTGAGTACCCTAGTTTGGCAGGTTTCCAGCTAGCTTGGGGGTGGTTGCTGGAAAAGGGTTGGCTCTGGTTTCCTGTTCGTTGCTCGGGATCCTCATTTGCGCTCTTGTTTGATTCGGGGGGCTTGTTCCTGCAGATGTTTCTTTCCCAGTCGTTCTAGGAACTCTTTGCCTTCGAGATCTCCTTGTAGATCTGGTGGTTGCTTGTTTTTTTGGATGGCCTCGGTTTCCTCCTGCAGTCTGACTTTTTGGCCCTGGGGGACCCCAAGTGTGCAGCTGCGAATTTCCTTGGATTCATCCTCCGACAGACAAGGGTGGGGCTGGAAGATTTCTTGCTGGTTGTTTTAGTGGTTTGTTTCTTTGCAGGTTTATAGATCTTGGGTTGGGGGCTCATGATCTTCTGATGCAAAGGCAATGTCACGATTTTCAACCTGATCTTGAAATCCTCTCCAGTCACGAGCGCTCATGGGACAGTTTCCCTGTCTCTCCTCTGCAATCTGCATCCAAAATCTAGTTACAGGGGAGATTCGATGGTCTTGGGGATCTTCCATTCCTGTTGTTCCATTTACAGACCCTACCTCAACCTAGTTATCTCGTACTCCTATTGGCGGGATACCAATGTTGCGGTTTTTCAAACCATTTTTTTGTTGGGTTTTTCGTTGGGCGGGATCCTCCAAACCTACTGGGTTTCCCGCTGGGAGACTCTCTCAAATAGGGTTTTCTGTTGGTTTTCCCGTTGGGCAGGTTTTGTTCATCTGCTGGTTTTTTTTTCGCTGGGCGGGATCCTTCACATCTGCTATTTTTCCTACTGGACGGGATTGTCCAAATCTAGTTTTCTGACGATTTTCTCGTGATGTAGGGTTTAGTTTTTGCTGCTGGTTTTCCCGCTGGATGGGTTTTTTTGAATCTACTGGTCTTTCCCATTGGGTGGATTTTTCGAATCTACTGGTCTTTCCCGCTGGGTGGGATTTCCATTTTGGTGGTTTTCGACTGCTTCCCGTTGGGCGAGATTTTTTAAATCTGTTGTTCTTCCCGCTGGACGGGATTGTTCAGATCTGGTTTCTGTTAGTTGTCCCGCAGGATGGTTTCTTGCTGGGCAAGATTTCCAAATTTGTTGGGATTTCCATTTTGGTGGTTTTCGGCTGCTTCCCGCCGGACGAGATTTTCAACTTCATCATCATACTGGTTTTTCCACTGGGTGAGATTTGTCAAATGGGTTATTTTTTTACCCTTGGTTTGGTCGGTTGACCTGTTGTAAAAAGGTTTTGGGATCCTTTCAAAACCCTCTTATAATATAATTTTAACTTACCAAAAAAAAAAATTTAAACCCACCCAGAAATGCCTAAAAGTGACTGTCTAAATGGAATTAATTACCTCTCCCATTGTTCATCATGGCCATACTTCAACAATAACTAAAGTAAAAGAAAAGCAACAAATGCACACCTCAACAAGAGCAGCTTCCTTTCTGGGAAATGCACCCACAATGGAGGGCGAAATTCCCAAATCCCTTGCCCCCGCTACCATCGCAGCCTCTGTCCACCCCAATTTTGCCTGCATAAATCTCAAAAGTTCCATATTATTAAATTTTTAAAAACTAATTGTAATGATAATTCTCGTACAACTTGAGTGGTGCTTGGGTACTCCAGGTAAGTGATCCACGGTATGTATACCAAGTAATAGATGGCATAACAAGAGTGTATCCTTCTACGCTTAGTAGACTTCAAACAAACACAGGGCGATCTGCTATAAACAACGCTCGTGGACCTTAAAAATTAAGATCATTTAACTTATATATTTTAAAATCACAGAACCTTTTCAAATTTATACAGGCATACCACGTGTCCCAAGGCCGCTTCTAGAACCCGAGTCTGCTCGTCTCTGAGATCATGGCCCTTCTTTTCTTCTTCCCCCGTTCTTTCTTCTCCCTGGTTCTGCTCCGTCTGCGTGCCCTCGGGCTTTACACTTTCATGCGGTGCACCTGCACCTGCGCCTGCACTTGTGTCTGAAAATGCCCTTAAATTGTAGGTCGCTCCCAAACCGTAGGGCAGTCCTAATTGATGGCATGGCAATGAAGAAGATGAAGGCAAGGACCTTGGAAAGAGGAGGGCCGTATGATGGTAATTGTATTGAAGCGAAGAAGAAATGGAAAGCCATTGAATTCTTCTGACGACCTTGGCCGCGTTCGTCCTGATCGTGTTCATCATCATCGTCGCAAGAGAAATGCGAGGATTTTGAAGTTGAAATTAGAATGGAGAAATTCTTAGAGAAATAAGAAATTGTGGTTAATTTAAGCTATTCAAAACCTCCAACGTCGAAATGCAATGAATAATTTTACTCTTCAACGAGAACCAGAAACGTAGGATTTAGCAAATTAAAAGTGTGAGTGGTTTTTAATGTGGATATTGTGGTTATGCAAGTATTTATTGGTTAATATTATTTTTTTAATAAGTTAAACTTATTTAAATTATATTAATGATTTTTTTATTTGATTAATGTGAGAAATCTTATTACCAACGCAGGATTGAGTAGTCTCCTTTTAATTATAATTTTTTGTAAAGTGGAGAGCTATGTTTATTAATAGGGAATTTAACACACAGCTACCACACACCCTCTCGCCCACGTTGCGGTTTGAACCTTAGACCTCTCGAAGAGCCAAACATTAACCATTGCGTCGTTCCCTTGGAACAAAAAAAACCTTAAGTTAAGGAAAATTGTTTCCCGTATCCCTTGGGGATCAAAACTTTTCGTTTCATGGGACCTATTTCATTCGGGTATACTCCTCAGGTTAATCGAGTTTTTTTGTATCTGGCACAAGGACTTTTCGTTCCACGGGATCCGAATATACCTCTTAGGTTAGTTGGGTTTTTTTATATCTAACGCACACCACCAGACTTGAACCCTCGACCTCCTTTCGAGGATAGAGGAAACTTGTCAGCAAAGTACTTGATATGGATTATATTAATGATTTTTAATTATGAGTAATATAATAATTATTTATGGTATTTTTTTATTTGATTAGTGTGAGAAACCTCTACGACCAACGCACAGGACTGAGCACTCTCTTCCCAACCATGACCCCTCGTAAAGTCGAGAGCTATGCTTATCAATAAGGAATTTAACACACACCCACTCCCTCATACACTCACGCCGCACCGTAGTATGAACCTTGGACCTCCCGAAGAAGAGCCAAAGCCCAAACCATTGAGTTGTCCCCCTCACTTTATTTACGAGAGTCTATTATATTTTGTTCATGTTTTTATAAGATTTGAGTGGATATATTGGTTTTGTTCATTTTAAAAATAGGTATAAATTTTATTTTTTTTTGTTACATAGATGAATCGATTACAATCACACTTTTAGTAAATGTCAGCATAGCTGGCAGGGTTCAAACTATCAACGAAGGCTTCCAACACATCCACCGTCTTGTTAATGGTAACCCGACGTGAGATGGGGATCGTCGGACGCACAAGGTTCACACCATCTTCGTCAGTCTGGTTCAACACGTGGCATGAAGGGGACCGTCGGACAAGCAGGAAACAGATCACCATCATCAATCAGGTGCAACACGCAGAGGAATCGAATCAAGCTACTGGCTATGCATGAGCGTGCCTGTGGAATTGGAACCTAAATCTCCTCTCGGTAAGCGTCCTAACTTACCAATCCACCTAGACCCACAGACATTGAAATAGGTATAAATTTTAACATGGTATAAGAGTTGGTATAGAATAGCATCACTTGTTCAAACAAAAGATCAACTTGAACCTCGGACCATTCTTCCAAGATTTCAAACAATTTGTTCTTTGAAGTTTTATAAGTTTATTTGGCATCAGAAACAATGAAGAGATCTTAATCCCTAACATACTGTCTATTTTTTCAAAAAAGCTTTGAAAAAACCTTCTACTTTGTTTTTAATGAGGTAATCATGATTTATTGTTTGTAATTTCAATTCATTTATGTGCCCTTTTTCTTCATTATTGTGTGATAGAAGAAAGATATTTTTCAAATCATTATTTGGTGTTAAACGGATTGAATTTAAATTGCATGCCTTTTTGTATGCATTGTTATGAATGAGGTAAAGATCAACTTGAACCTCGGACCATTCTTCCAAGATTTAAAACAATTTGTTCTTTGAAATTTTATAAGTTTATTTGGCAGCGAAACAATGAAGAGATCTTATTCCCTAGCAAACTCTTTTTTTTTTCAAAAAAGCTTTGAATGAATGAATGAAAGATTTTAATTACGTCCGCGAGACCCAAATATGGTCTATGGGACCTCAAATATGGAAGTACAATTACTCAAATCATATCATATGATCTTTAATATCTTTGAGAAGGTTGTTCCTTCTCCTCGCTGATTTGTGTTAGCAATTCTCCAACTTTTTTTATTTTCCTGTCTTCAAATAAATAAGCAATAAACTCGTTCCCAAGTGTTTCTTTGTATTTGTTACGGATATTTGAAAAACTCGAACATTTATAGATGAAGTGTTCCTCCTGTCTCTACCGCCCTGTGTTGCATAGAGTACATATCCTTTCTTCCCATTGTTCTTTGGGCGTTGTCCATCTCCTTGTTTCACATCTAAGCCTATGAGAGCTAGTCCTTATCTGAGCAATGAGTATTTTTTCCTTCCACTTGATTTCGGCGCCTATATACGCTTTTTCCTTGTGGTCATACGTTGGGTTAAAATTTGAAATATAATATTGTCTTTTCCTCGCTTGCATTTTTCCACATTCCACTTCTGAACTTTTCATTCACATAATTTTTAATGTCTTTGTTGACATTTGGGCATTCATTTATGTTGATTTTCCAACGTTTCATCCATTTCTCGATTTTGTTTCATCCACGTATTCTTTCGCCTATGTAACTCTTCGTCTCTAATCGCTCTAGGCCATCTATCATTTGTCATGTTTTCTGCTTTTTTCAAGTAACATAACAACTTGGTCATAGCAATTGCTTCTAAAGGGAACATTCCAGTTTCAGCTAGAATAATTTCACAAGGGGTTGTGGCCTTAATTTTGAGAAAGTTTGTGATTAGATATTTTTGAATCCTTTCTATTTGCCTCCATTTTGCATTTGTTGTGCCACTAGCCCACACCTCGCAACCATACAACAGAAACCGGTGTAACAAGTAGGCCAAATAAGACCTCGGTGGTCTTCCAGTCCCACAACTCGGCATTCCTACACCTGTTTTGAAGTGCATATAGTGCTCTCCAGCCACTTTGAGTTCTTTTCATCCTACATGTGAAAAAACCTTCTACTTTGTTTTTAATGAGGTGATCATGATTTATTGTTTATAATTTCAATTCATTTTTTGTGCCCTTTTTCTTCATTATTGTGTGATAGAAGGAAGGTGTTTTTCAAATCATTATGTGGTGTCAAATGGATTGAATTCAAATTGCATGCCTTTTTGTATGCATTTGTTATGAATGAGGTAATTATGATTTATTGTTTGTAATTTCAATTCATTTTTTGTGCCATTTTTAAGGTGTTTTTCAAATCATTATTTGGTGTCAAATGGATTGAATTCAAATTGCATGCCTTTTTGTATGCATGTGTACCTTAGTTGCATACTTTTTTTTTTGAATAATACTTCTTATAAACATCTGTCGTGGGGATTGAACTCGGGTCACATCACTGATAATGCAAGTGGCATTCTTGCCAGTAGACCACATCATACTTTGTTTTCTTGGTTGCATGAACCCTCCTTCACTATGGAGATAGGTCCTTGCTACCTGTTAACTTAAGGCTTTGATTTAATAATAAATTCACACATTTAAATTTAAATACATAGAAAGATATATTTAAAATATATACATCTCATTCGTATATGATACATATTTTTCTCATTGATATATTTTTTTCTCCAATCATTATATTATTTTATAGATCATGGAGTCTCTTGCATTCTTAAGACTCTTCAATATTTGCAATTATTCATCTTCATCTTCAGTTGTCTTTTCATCTCCTCTCACTCTCATGGGAGATATGACTATTCAATTTTCTTATGGGAGAAATATTTATTTAACTCCCAATGATTACAAATATCAAATGATTACATAATGACAAATAAATAAATTTATAATGCCAAATAAGTTAAATAATGTAATATTCTCTAATCCCCTGTATTAAATTATTTACTATAAAGATTATTCTTTAGCTCTGACTCTAGCTTTGTTGGATTTATGTAACCTCCACTAGGCCTACCTTTATGAATTGTTTGGGTCTACCTTAGGATTATCAAAACTTTAAGGTCACCTTTAGGTCTCTATCATTAGGTTATTCTGCCTCTTGGGCTATCATACCTCTAGGTCAGTCACTAGAAAAGTCATAAGATCGTCATTGAACTATAATTTTTAAATCATTCACATAAGCATTCTTCTGCAGGTCCTTGTCACTGTAGGTCATATTCCAAGTTATCCTTTGATCACAATCTTTTGGAACCATTTAATTCATATTAACATTATTCTTTACATTCAACAAACTTTGATTTTTGACTATACTTGGTTTTTTTTGTGGAAGCCACACAATATTTTTTTCAGCTTATCACATTCATACATACTTATCCATCCACAATTTATTTCATTTTATTGTTTTTTTGACACAACAATGGAGGTTCTAACATTTATCTATCTTATGTCCATGTTTGTCATAGTGGTTGCAACTATGAATCTTATTCCCTTTATCACATTATTTTTTAACAAAATTTGTTTTACTAATTTTATTATTCCTTTGTTATGCATTCATTTTTACCTGTCATAGAATTGGTATTAGTGGTCCATGTCACTAGCTTGTCCTCTATATCCAAGGTCTTCACATTTTGGCCTTAATTATGGTATTATGGGTTCTTTTATGCTTTGCTCATATTTTTTCAAATGTGTACCTTTGTATCCCATTTTGTTTAACAATTTGGAACCAATCTCTTTAATATGTCTTTCAAAATAATAAAATTTATTATCACACTAATCAATTTCAACACAGCTTAAAATATCACTATCCTTATCATCATCTGAATCTCTGTTGCTATCACTATCAAATTTGACAATATAGCTTTTACAAGCACTTTCTATACAATTGCAAATTATATTCAAATCTCGAGCTACATGCTATATTTTTCTCTTAATGTCCCAACATGCATTTACTATCATGGGTTTCAAGTTACTATTTGTCATCTTGAGCTTCTTATTTGATTCCTTGATAAATTCAACTTGTTTTTGACATTGTTTTTGTAGACCATCAGGAGTAGATAAGGCCATACACATTTTCCTTATATTATTTGTAGACATTGTAACACCTTATTTGAAGTAACCTTCATTAGATTTTTTTAGGACTGATTGCAAGTAGGATCTAACTTTTATGAATTCTTCATTATTTAATGACATATCATTTTGATTTTCTCTTCCCACAAGAGTCTTGTGTGCAACTTCACATCCTTCTTTTGATTTTTGATCTTCTTGAACAACGAGTCCTTTTTAATTTTGCCATTGATTTTATCTTTGATTAAGTCTACAAAATTTGATCTTATGTCCTTCTTTTTCGCATATACAACAATACTTTTTTCTTCATTTTGGTTGATTTTGTGACAAAGATTAAGTGGAAGGATTTTTTGTGCTACTTCGTGATTTCTTTGCTAATATAAGGGTATTTTTAGACACATCTTCTCTTAATTGATTTTCTACTTTATATTGTTGCGGAATATTAAATAATTCCTCAAATGACACCTTTTTGTTTGATACTTGAAGAGATGTGACCAATATTTTGAATGATTTAGGAAGTTCTCTAAGTACAACTAAAACTAGAAGCCTATCTTCAACCTTTTCTCCCATGGTGTGTAATTTTGATTTTAAGTTTGCTATCCTTTAAGAAAATATTTTATATTTTCACATTTTGGACTTTTAATGTGTATAATTGTGATTGTAGATGAAGGATGGCAGCTTCATTTCTTCCCTCAAATATTGTACAGTGTATTTCAAGCATCTTTTGAAGTATTAGCCTCTCTTGTATGTGTTTGTATTTCATCTAACACCTAAAAAATGATTAATATAAGTGCTTTTGCATCCCCTTTTTTATACTTTTGCTTAGCTGTAATTTTTTCAAAACATGTTTTATCACTAGTAAGAATATTTGTGGAGGGAATTAGATGATGTGATTCTGATTTATGAGGGTAGAGCTTTCAATAAAGTAGTAAATTTCTTAGCTAAGATGGATATCAAGAAGAAGGTAGGGGTTCAGTGGCACAATGACATGGCTATTGAGGATGAGAGGATTAGGGAAGTTGGTGAGCAAATCTAGTGTTTAGCTAATTTGGATAGCCATTGCAAACATATGATTTAGGAGATTTGGATCCAATGCAAATCTCCTTTTACTATTGTAAATAAGTGTTGTTGTCAGCTAAAGCTAGGAAGAGTCTTGTCCCAACTTGTAAACAATCTTATTTTAATATAATTTTTTTAAATTATTTTTCAAAAAGCAATATCCCAAAGTTTTTCAACTATAAGTATTATCCTCATTTTTGTTTTCCATGGGATAAAATTTGGATCCTTAAGAAACTAAGATTTTGTAAAGAATATTTTTGAGATATACATGATTAGGGTCCCTTAGGTTTTTTTTCTTTTATATACAAGATGCAAAAATATTTAAAAAATTAAGGTGTCAGTCACTGCCAAGAATGCACCTTATTACATATAATTTCAATTTTGTAAAAAATTATGAACCTCTAAATTTTGATATCCACTTACTTTTCAAAGGTAATACTCTCTTGGAAGAATATCATTTTTCTTTAAAAAATAACCTTTTAAAATTTCTCCTATTCACATTATTTTTTTTTGTTAATTATAGTGTTTGTATTTATAGCGGGTTTTAACAAGGATCCCAAAACCTGATTACATAAGAAATGGGCCTAGGGCATCAATCCCTTGAAACTGAACACCAAACAGAAATCCCGCCTAGCGGTGACAGTAAGCATGAAACAATCTCTCTCAGCGGGAAACAAACAAAAAAGAAAGAAAGAAGTTTTGGAGATCCCGCCCAGCGGGGAGTAGCCAAAAACCACCATCGAGAAGATCCCGCCCGAGCGGAAGCAAAGAAAAACCGTTACAATAAAATCCCGCCTCGCGGAAGCGATCAAAACCACCACAAACAGTCCCGCCTAGCGAGAAGCAACGAGGAAATCCCGCCATCCGAGAAACCAGCGAGAAAGAAAGGATCCCGCCTCGCGGAAAATCCGACGGAATTGGCGGATCCCGCCCGTGGAGAAACCATCCCGCCCACTGGGAAAACATTTCGTTCAGCGAGAGTCATCCTGCAGGAAGCCGACAGCCAGCACAGAGAGGATCCAGCCCATCAGGAAGTGACCAGAGAGTTGCACCACAAGGAACCCGCCCGGGAAAACAAAAGAGGATCCCGGCGGAGGGGACCAAGAATCCCGTCCAAGCACGAGAGCCGCGAGAGGATTCACAAGAAAAAGGGGAAGCTGTCCAAACCCTAAACCGTCACCTCCACCGCACTGAGAAACGCAGGGGACCAGATCCACGCGAATAACCTGCAAAAAACCCCAAGGGGAAGCCTGAGGGAAAAAGGGAAGGGATCCCCAACCAAACGAGGATCCCTGGGAAGCACCAGTATGAAAAAACAACCAAGGAAACCCTAGCCGGCCGGGAGGGGCGCAGATAGTGGAGAAGGATCTCCCCCAGGAGATCATCTGCAAACAACCACTCCCCGGGAGGGATGACCTGGATTGAGCCAAGGACTGGGCAGGAACCAGGAGCCATGGGAGGGGGAGCAGGGGAGGGACCAGAGCCCTCCACTCTCTCAGATACTTCTAATTTAATTATTAATGTGCATTCTCCTATTCACATTATAACTTCATAAATAATAAATGTATTTTCTTTTCTTTTTTAACTTTAAACTTTTTAAAATACTTATATTGTTACTCCCTTATACTCCTATATTCCTTTGAACAAAACTCTCCACAAGCTATGAGACTTCTAAGAATAATATTAACGTCTTATTTTTCCAAAATCAATGTCCATTGTTAAACTCCTATGCACTCCCTTAAAAAAACTTTAAATATGTAGTTCCTTAAATATGCCCTAAACTCTATATGCACCCTTTTTTTATTTTTTAGAAAAATATATTCACCCTCTTCTATTTTTTAGAAAAATATATTCATTAAATAGTTGCCCCCAGGAGAATCGAACTTGAAACCTCTTTTCACACGATTTTGAACTTCTTGGTTCAAATCTTGCCAAGCAATACATGGATAATATCCAAGCTTTGTTGTAATACCACTATGTGGTGATGATGTAATACAAGTGGGACCCATTTTAATCCTATTTAACAAATTGAAAAAACTACATAATGCCAAATATGCCAAATAATGTAATATTCTTCGACATTACCATATTATGATGGCACTTTGTTGGCTAGGCAAGTTTAAAAATAGGTAGCAAGGAGTAAAGAATCCAAGGTTCAAAACTCGATGGCTTCACTTGAGCTATAAATTAGAAAAAAAAACTGATAAAAAAGGTGTGAAGACATGTGAACAACAATGCATTGTTGTGGGTGTTTTCCATCATATAACAAGCATTGTAATGTTGGTGCGTTCGCCTTTGATAAGGCATTGGTGGCTCAAAGAACTAAGGTTGGAATTTGGATGAGGAGTGCTTCTTTCGATTAAATCTTCATCCTTTTTTATAGATCAGAGACCTCATTTCCAAGTCAAATGTTCATTACCCATGTATAACATGGACGTATTGGTTAGAGTAAGGTTTCTAACATGCAAGAGACTAGAGTTTGACTCCCACTATTGATTTTTTTAAGAAACTTGATTGGATAGTTGCTTTGGTTGATGTGGCACCTTTGGGTGCCATGTAATCAAAAAAAAATATATATATATATATATAAAATCACCTTTAGCTAATTAGATTGCAAAAAATGACAAGATTCTAACTATCTAGTGGTTACCAAATGGTGCAAATTTAGTGGTAGTCACCAGCAAATGAGCAAGTGCCAAGTGGTAGGTAGGTATTGGTTGTTGCTTTTCAAAGGTTTTAAGGTAACTTTTTACATTTTTTATGGATATTAGGGAAAAACTTCAAAAGACCATAACATTTGCATAGAAAAGTGTTTTGATTCGTTTTTCAAATTACATGATGTTCAAGCTTTATACATTGGAAACATTGGTTTATGAACTGATTCCAATGTTAGGGGTCAAATTGTACAAAATAGTCCTCAAGCCCTATTGCCCTATTTGAAAAGGGTAAATT
This sequence comes from Wollemia nobilis, assembly GCA_028583015.1. Lineage (NCBI taxonomy): Eukaryota > Viridiplantae > Streptophyta > Pinopsida > Araucariales > Araucariaceae > Wollemia > Wollemia nobilis. The sequence goes on along the minus strand of JAQPPZ010017175.1, from coordinate 1,938,073 downwards.
TATCATATTTTATGCAATAAAAATCTTTTGTCCATATTTTTAGGAGATGCATTTGGATTTGTGATAGTTGCAATAGATTTTGAGTCTTTTGGAGGCATATAGGAAAATGATTCAGGATGTACTTTAGTTAATCCTTCTTCCTCCTTTGGGTTATTGATTCAGTTTATTCATGAAAATCTAATCATTCATGATATCTTCCTTTTTCTATTTCTTGTTCACATACTCTTGGAAGTTTGTAATAGCTATTTTCTTAAGAAAACTCATGCAAAGCCTCTTTTGGAGACAAAAATCAAGTGGCCTAAAGGCAAGTCAAATTTTCCAAATAAGGTAATGTATGTTGAGAAAGGGAAAGTTATGGTTTCAAGTCGTACCTTATGCGACTATAGAAGATTGAAGCAAATTTTATTCATAAGTGGTAAACTTGACTTCTATTCATCGTTTGAAGTCTTGGTGAAAGTGTTATTTGAATATGTGAGGGAGTATTTGACAATGATAGTGATTACTATGATCCAACCCAAGGAGATTCTCATGTAGAAATACTTTTTGCAATAATAGATTTTATATGATAAGGGGTTTAGATAAGTTTGCCACAAGTGTATAGGCCCATTAAGTATCCATTATGGGGGAATATATTATTGTTACTAATGTCTTCTCTCCTTGGCCCCTTAATTAAAATTACGAGGGGGTGTGGAAAGTGTAATATGACTTATGGCCAAGGTTGAAATTATATGATGGAATTTTGTATAGGCCTAAGGGAAATCATTATACAATTGTATTTAATTTATTGTAATATTTTATTATGTAAGCCCTATGGGTCATGGTTAACCTTGTTATGGTTAAACCCACCTTATAACTTGTAATTAACCTTAATCCCTCTTGTTATGTTGACTTAGGTTAAACTCATTTATGTAACCAGGGTTTTAGTATTGATATAAATACCCCCCACAACTTCATCCATTGCATCAGAGCGTTGTTATTCTTATTTGTAGATAATATTGTGATTATTTGTGGCACCTACAAGTGTCCACTATATATTTATCTCTTTCATTATTTTCATACTTCATGTAAGCTAAAAGGAGATAACACCAATGTAAAGTAAAACGAATGATTTTGTATTGATCTTTTGAAGCCTTGATCTCCTTTTCTTTTACACAATGATTTACCCCAAAATGGTGGGGGCTTGATTACAATAAATGATTGCTTGTTCTCAGATTTACAAGTGGACACAAAGGGGGGAAACCCCTTTGGCCAAGACAATGGAAATAGGTGTCTTCGATCTCCTCTTGCTCCAATCAATTTGTGGATGGGCTTCAGCTATCCTTGCGGGCCATCCTTTGCTCCAACAACATCCAATGACTTGTAACCTGCACACATGAGCTTGCAAACAAACAGGGTCAGTAGCACCTATTGATATGCATTAAATAAAACCACCAAACCCTAAATAGAATGCTTGCACACTGTTAAACAAGATGCAGAGAATAGAAAACAAATAAATCAAATTGCCTTGCTAATACCTGACTTCGATCTGTCTGTGAGGGCTAAAAATATCGTTGAGTAGACGCGGGGCTACATCTAGGGATTGGCTAAATGCAGTCCTGCATCTCTATGGATGTAGAGCCACATCTGGGGCTATGTAGATGCCCTGTCGCATCTGGATATGAGTTGCAGAATTGATGGGAATCGATTCGGGGCCTCGATATCTCGATCTCCAAACTTTGGTTAGGGTTACTCTCATGATTTTGGTAAAGTGTCATTACAAATTTTTGGCTCCCTCATTCACAAAAGTGAATCGGGTTTTATAACCTTTTGGAAGGTTAGGGTTAGGGTTTGGAGGTGGTGAGCTAGCATTGCCAAATGGCAAGCTAGGGTTAGGGTTTGGCTAGTGGCTAGGATCTGGAAATATATATATATATATATAGCAAATGGCTAGGATTTGGTGTCTACAGATGCCCCTTTTTGTATCGCGTTGTGTAGAACACAATGCGATGCAAAAACAAGAGACACCTGGTTTTATTGGATGGAGAAATGGACTCTTTCCTCAATGCACAAGAAGAATGATTTTGAAAATTTTGATTTTAGCTTACCCCCTCAATTGGTGAATGGGTGAAGAATGAAACCCATGAGTCAATTGATCAAATGTGGATGATGAAAAGGGGTGGATGTGATGGATGCAAATGTTGAAAATCAAGATCAAGTTGGTTGCCCCAAGTTTGGGGTAGATTTGTGTTGTCAAAATTTTGCCTTTGGTAGCATTAGGTGCAATTCAATGTGATAGATGGACCAACCATTGCGGGTGCACATTTGACCCATTTGTGACTAGAGCGATGCCTACCAATTTGAGTTTTTTTGAAAATTTTTGCTTTATAACCCTACGAAGAGGGATTAATGAAAACCTTGGGCAAATTTTCTTGAATGCAAGCGCATTCCAAAATTGAGGGACCAAACTGATTTGATTTTAAACATGATGATATGGGATGATGTTTTGGATGCATTGATGAGCTGATTTGATGATTTTGTGAAATTTTGGATTGTTTTGGGATGTTTTGAAGCATTTTGGGGTATTTTGTGACTTTTGGTCGCATTCAAAAATTAAGCACCCAAATCAATCCAATTTACCATAAAATAAGATGGAATGATGTGATTAATGCTTAGATGAGCTGATTTGATGATTTTGTGGGGTTTTGTAATATTTTGGAGTCTTTTGAAGCCTTCTATAATTTTGAGAACAAACGTAGGACTACATCTATGTCTTCCTAGATGTAGAGGTGCATCTGGTCATTTGCAAATATAGAGGTGCATCTACATGCACCCTCTAAATGTAGGGCCACATCTGGATGTGCCTACCAAATGTGGGGGTGCATTTGCGAGCACAATTTAAGCTATAAAAGGGTTGCATGGGTCATTTTCACTTCATTCTTGCATTTGAGAGCTTGTGAAGTTGGGTTTGAGAGGAGAAGAGTGAAGGAGCTTGGTGATGGTGATGGAGGGAGCTAGCACGATGGTTGGAGCTTGTGGGAGTGGTGAAGGTAAGTTCTTCTAGCCTTCTCATTTATTTTTGCAATTGTTTTTCAAGTTTTTGTTGAAGTTTTTTTTTGACAATGGAAAGAGAGGGCAAAAGGTTTTTTTGAATAAAATGGATGGAATTTGAAAATATTATTTTTACACATGTATGATATACTGATGTGTATTTATTTTTGTTTGTGTTGTAGTTGAATATTTTGGAGGCTCGACACCGATTTTCACCTATCCTACCTGGGGTGAAGAAGGCGTTAAAGGAGGTCGATTGGGAGTGGTTGGGGAAGGTGGGATTGGATGGGTGTGCATGAGTTGAGGTGGTGAGGGTGGATGAGAGGTACCTCTCTACCTTAGTAGAGAGGTGGGATCCAGATAGGGGGACCTTCTAGCTCTCGATAGGGGAGATGATGGTGACACTTGAGGATATCTACCACATCTTCCATGTACCTATGGAGGGATTACATATCTGAGTTGGATGGGATAAGGGGTATGAGCTCAGTCACATTTATGGTGATGCTTGGGAGGATGTGGATATTAGTGGTGGTGACATCCAATATTTGGAGATGTACTCGAAGAAGGAGTTGGAGGTATTACCAACCTATGTGATGTTCATTCTGGCCAATATGTTGTTGCCAAACAACATAGGATGCAGGTTCCCTTGGAACCTGATTAGGTTGGTGTATGATATGATTGATGAGCCTTGGGTGTATGCTTGGGCACCTACCTTACTAGCTTAGGTGTACATGGAGTTGTATGAGGTGAAGAGGTAAGGGTAAAAGGATTGGGGTGCAGTCTACTTCTTCAGATCTAGGGCTAGGAGCACTTCAGTGTAGCTCATCCTATGGGTTTACCTTGTGAGTGGGATATGGCACATCCTTATGCACTCAAGTGGTGAGCAATCGAGGAGATATGATCGAGCCATCCTAGTCATAGTGATTAGGAGTACAAGGACTTATGGGTGATATTGACACTTGATTAGGTGTATTGGTGGTCATGGTGAGGGGCTAGATGGGATATGGATGAGGAGTAACTATGGCAGACTAGATGGGCTAGATGGGTTGTTGAGCACTATGATAATGAGATAGAGTTGATCTAATTCTTGCATGTTCTATGATAGTTTAGGATATGATAGGGGGTTCTTGATGCCCTAGTGATCTATAGGCATCATGGTGATGAGCTAGGCTTACCCTATGCTGATTCTTGGGGGTGGAGTTAGAGGATGATGTTGATATGGATATCTTGGATGTGGATGATGTCGGGACTATAATTGACTATGATGCTTGGTTTGTTTCTTAGCCTCCATGGGTATCGAGTCAGGTGGTGGATGAGGTTAGTGGTGATGATGGGGAGACTATGATCGATATAGAGGAGACTCCTCGATGATAGAGATATCATCGAGCCAATAGTGGGGGAGGTAGTCGAGGGTTGAGGTGGATCAACCTCTTAAGATTGGAGGTGATGGTGAGGTTGGAGGTGATGGTGGGGGTGTTATGGGAGAGATTTTAAAGAGACCTCTAACATGAAGTGAGGAGGAGTGGGTTGTGCTCTAGGCTGAGTGAGATAGCCTAGTTGAGGAGTGAGATTAACTCCTATAGGTTGTGGTAGAGTAGGATGCATGGGATGCGAGAGTTGGGGAGGGACTATAAAGTGCCCTGGATGGAGGTGATGATGCAGCTATGATAGTTACCCTTCATGTAGAGATAGTAGAGAAGGATGGGTAGATGAGATAGGATTTATCTCTCCTTCATGTAGAGGAGGATCATACGTGGTCATAGGAGGTATACATTCGATTGTTGGAGGATCAACTTGTGTAGGGAGGTATATCACTACCTCTGTGACCCTCTTCTTTGAGATCCAGCTCTAGTAGGTGGAGTGAGTCCAAGCATAATAGTTCTCACTCTAGAGCTCCATGATATCTTGATCCATCAGTGTCATAGGGTTCTGGCCATGGGCCTCATTTTGTACCTCCTAGGGATTGTGGTGGCTAGCTAGTAGCGCTTATTACTTCTTTTTGTAGTTTTTATTTTTGTATATGAGCCTCAGTGCTCTATTGTATATAGCCTTCGGGCATACTTTGTACTTATGATTCATATATATACATGGATTTTCTTTTGTGTATCATTTTGTGTTGCACTTTTTGTGTTCCTTTTATTGTGGATGTATGTATGAATGCATATGTATATGGTGGTATGAATGCATTATGAATGATGTGCATACTTTATTATGATGATGGATGTAAATGAACTGATGGTATCATGCTCTAATGATCATTCATAGATTAGACTCTTGCTTGACCAACTTTATCTTTGTTGCTTAATCAGGGACACCAACATATAATGGTGAAATATGAAGTGGATTATGAAACTTATGTAATGATGTGATGATGATATGGAATGTAAGATTACCTATGACTTGGTTTACCTTAGGGATAAAGAATCTAGAGTTGTTTTGCAGAGACTCAAACATCCTAGTGATTTCAAACAAACTCATCTATTAATTTGGCAAATCCATAAGGTACCAAGGTTGTCCTAGTGGAGTCAAATTTCTCAAGGACCAATTGTGTGTGCAATGGATGTTCATTTACCAATCATGAGCATGGTAATGACTCAAGCCAATTAAGAACCACTGTGTGTGCAAATGAATTCATTTACCCATCTTGAGTAAGGTGAGATTAAACCAATCATGGAGAGAACCAAAAAGCTAGCTTGTCCTTATGTGCATTCAGAGGTCTCTTGAAGAGAGACGTGTCACCACGCATGAGCATAGTCCAATATTAGGGTCTTCAAGTTTTGGGGAATTAGATTCTCAACCACTCGAATCGAGTCCTGATGAGAATTAAACCCTATCCTTACTACTTGAAGGCCTATTATTATTACTTTGTGTTTATAAAGAGAGAGCTTTGGGGAATCAGATTCTCAACCACTCGAATCGAGTCTTGATGAGAATTTTACCCTATCCTTACTACTCACTCTATGATGAGATTGTTGTTGTGACAAGAATTAGAGCTTTGGGGAATCAGATTCTCAACCACTCGAATCGAGTCCTGATGAGAATTTTGCCCTTATCCTTACTACTCTTTCTATCATTTTTGTAAATTGAGCAAATATGTATATTTAAAGTGGTGAAAACCATTGTTTTCATTGTTTTGTTTTTGGACTATGTGCATAATGGGACAAGCAAGAAGAACTTTTCGCTTCAAGGTTCAACCCAATCATGGTGTCATCCCTCTCTAACACAAGATGTTATTAATAAGTGTGATATGTGTTTGGTTCAAAAATGGTAGAGTCAACTCCTAGAACTCAAAATTTTCTTAGTGAAAAGTGTGTTTTGGTCCAAGAGGAAACTTGACGTTCAATGGAGGTTGCTTGAAACACTAGGAGTGGTTGAGTGACCAAAAATACCTAGAGGTGCAACTTTTTTTTTTTTGACATGATTTTTGGATTGTAAAATGGGATTGATGCTAGACCGAAGGTGCCCCTGATTAAGGTGATAAGACTTGTTGGACTAAGAATTATCTAAACTGATCGAATGATAACTAATATAATGAGTAACTTGAATGGATGCAACTGATACAAATGCATGTATGCAATGTAGGTGGAATGCATGAATGGATACATGAAATGCAATGTGTATGATTGAGTGGTAATGAAAATATTTTTTTAAGCCATGTATATATGTACATATATAATTTGCATTAAGCATAGAATACTCTCAAGTGGATAATATTCAATGGCTCGAGCTCTTCTATTCCCTCAAGATTGGCAAGCCTATATGTTCTTGGACCCAATTTCTATTTGACAATATATGGACCCAACCAATTAGCTACAAATTTATCGTGAAGATGCGATAATGCATTGGTGTTTTGTTGATTCTCTTTAAGTATGAGATCTCCTACTTGGAATTCATGTGGATGGACTTTTGCATTGTAAGCATGCTTGAGATGATCTTGATACACTCGTAAGTGCTCCAAAGCATTGATTCACCTTTCATCGAGGAGCGTGAGTTGGTCAAAATGTGCTTGTCTAGCGGTGTTGTCATCCATGAATTCTTGTAATGAAATGTGTAGTGAGGGGATCTCGAGCTCAAGAGGTATGATTGCCTTGACACCATAGACCAATGAGAATGGAGTTGCCCTTGTAGGCGTACGAATGCTCATTCGATAAGCCCATAATGCCAAGGGGATTTGAGTATGCCAATCTCGATGATTTTCTTTGACTAGTTTCTTTAGAATGGCTATCAGTGTCTTATTGGTTGCCTCAGCTTGTCCATTTTCTTGTGGGTAGTAAGGAGTCAAGAAACTATGTTGGATATTATATTTCTCGCATAGTGCTCAAACATCCTTATTTTTAAAATACTTACCATTATCAGAGATTATCTTTGAGGGAATGCCAAAATGATAGATAATATGTTGGAGTATGAACTCCACAATTTGAGGTCCTATCATGCTGGTCATAGGAATTGCTTCGACCCACTTCGTGAAGTACTCAGTGGTAGTGATGATAAATTTGTGTTGCCCCGATGAGGGAGGTAAGATTTTACCAATCAAATCAAGGCCCCATTGTGAGAAGGGCCAAAGACTTTGAATGGGTTGTAATACTTATGATGGTACATGAGTTAAATTAGCATGTTGTTGATATTTTTGATATTTCTTGACATAATTGCAATAATCACTTTCCATGGTGGGCCAATAGTAACCCATGCACAAGATGCACTTTGTGATGGCCATTCCACTAAAGTGGCCACCACAAGTACCATCATGAGCCTCATATATGGCTCATTGTGCCTCTATAGGCTCAAGACAATGAAGTAGGACTCCATCATAACCACGTCTATACAACACATCCCCCAAGAGAGTGAAACGAGTTACCTTCTATTTGAAAGTTTGTTTGGTAGTGCATGATAGATCTGGTGGGAGCATATCAAACTTGAGAAAGTCTTTCACCTGATTAAGCCAAGGCTCGTATGGCTCTACTTGAATAAAACAAACATCCTTCTCATCCTTAGACTCAGCTCGTGAGATTGCAGATTTAGAGATTATCATGATAATCAATGGTTGGACCTCCCCTACGGAGTTCTTTGGAATCAATGATCCTAGGGAGGCCATCACATCTACAAATCTATTAGTCGAATGAGGCAAGTTGTCAATCTCGTACCAGTCAAATTTTTCTAGCAATTTCATTGCTACTTCATTGTAAAGTTTTAATACTGGTTCTCTACATTGGTATGATCCCTTCACTTGATAAACGACAAGCTAGGAATCACCAAATATTCTTATATGCTTTATACCCATAGCTATAGTTTCCTGAAGTCCTAATATTAGGGCTTCATATTCTACATTATTGTTTGTGCATGGGAAGTCAAGTTTGAATGATAAAGGGATGGGTATCCCTTGTGGTGTATGAAACATGACTCCTGCACCTTGTCCTTTCTCGCACTTGGAACCATCGAAGAATAAGGTGATATCAACATCATCTTCAGGGAGGACATCTTCCTCCTATGTAGTGATATTGAATATCGAATCATCTGGTAGCTCAATAAACAAAGGTTGATCATTAGGAAGTGGAGCTTCCATGAGCTGATCGACTATCACCTGACCTTTAATGGACTTTTGGCTAATGAATTCAAGGTCAAATTCTATTAAAAGCATTATCCATTTTATGGTATGGGTGTTGTTGTATGTGCGAGTCATCATATAGCACAGAGGATTTTCTTGAGCTATGACATAAGTGGTGTGACTTAGCATATAATGTCTAAGTTTCTTAGTGGTGAAAACCACTGCTAAACACAATTTTTCCACATACGCATATCTGGTTTCATAACTTACCAATGTTTGACTAATATAATAAACTGCTTGCTCTCGATTGTTTTCATTCTTCTGTGCAAGCATTGTCCCTAATGCAAAAGTTATTGTTGAGATATAAATATGAAAAGGGACCCCTGGGTGAGGTGGTGTTAGGATTAGGTGAAGAGGCTAAATATTGTTTGATGTCATCAAAAGCCTCCTGATATTCCTTGGTCCATGAAAATGTGACCCCCTTTTGTAGTAGGTGATTGAATGACCTGCATTTGTCTGAGAGTTATGCGATGAAGCGATGAATCGATTGGATATTTCCTTGTAAGCTATGCAACTCCTTCAAGTTTTTTGGGGGAGGCATTTCCATAATGGCCTTGACCTTGTTTGGGTCCACTTCAATGTCACACTTGGACACAATGAACCCTAGAAGTTTACCTGATGTAACTCCAAAAACATATTTCTTAGGGTTCAACCTCACGTTATGCTCAAGAAGTCGATCAAAATTTTTTCCAATACATCGATGTGATCCAGATGTGTTTTAGATTTAGCTATCAAATCATCTACATAGTCTTCAATGATCTTATGCATATAATCATGGAAGATGTATGTCATGGCATGTTGGTATGTAGCTCCTACATTTTTGAGGCCAAATGGCATCACCTTGTAGCAGAAAGTCCCCCAAGGCATTGTGAATGTTGTTTTGTGTTGGTCATCAGGATTAATTCAAATTTGGTTATATCCTAAAAAACCATCCATTAAAGAAAGCATTTCATGGCCCATAGTAGAGTCTACGAGAGTGTCAATGTTTGGTAAAGGAAAGTCATCCTTAGGACACACTTTATTGAGATCTTAAAAGTTAGTGCAAATGTGAATCACCTCGTTAGACTTGTGAATGGGTACCATATTTGAAAGCCACTCAGGGTAGTCAATGGGTTGAATGAAACCCACATCTAATAACTTTTGAAGTTCTTCCTTGACCATGAGGGCTATGGTAGGATGTAACTTTCTTAACTTTTGCTTAACCGGCTTAGCGTCAGGACCCAAGGTGAGGTTGTGAACTACCAAATTAGGGTCAAGGCTAGGCATGTATTTATAGGACCATGCAAATATGCCCTTCTTTCTCATGAGTATGTCTATGAATCACTCTTTCTCTTCGATAGATAAACTTTCTCCAAGTTTTACAATTTATGGGTTGTCTGCATCTGTGCTTAGGTTCACATCTATAGTATCTTCAATTGCCATGTGTGAACCCTCTTCTAGTTGATGGGGCATCAAGATTAAATGAATGTCATCGATGACATTATCAAACTCTACTGGCATAATCTCTTCCATTTTAGCATGAAAGATAGAAGAAGTAGAGGTTGAAGGTGAAGGTGAAGGCTAGAGGAATGTAAGTGATAGAAGCTCTTAACAATTCCTCTGAAAGGATGAATTTAAAAATGGATGGGGGTGATGAGATCTGATCCATGTTGATGAGGCTTATGTCAATAGGAATTGGTTTTTCCAAATCGTATGGATTACGAAGGGGTGTCATCAAGTCAACAAAAATCATGTTAACTTGGTGGAAAAGGGATGGTTACGATGTGGAGGGTGGGTTTTCTCATTCCCACTCTCGAGGGAGCAGTTGACCTAGGATTGATGGATGAACCTTATGTCTTTGAGGTGGCCAAGGTGGTGGTGGTGGATCAACAGGTGGCTCAGGTCACTCTAACAGGAGAAGCAAACGAAATATGGGTTGATGGATGGGAAACATACGAAGGTAGAACTCATCTTCCTTGGTGAAGGGTGGCACATTGGTCCGACTCTTCTTCAAATTTATCTGAGGCGATCGATAGTACTTTGTATTCCTCATAAGAGTCTTCCTTGAAAATGGCATTTATCATAGCAATGTGTGGTCTCATTTCTAAAAAGGCCTCGTATAAAAGAGGCACAAACTTAGGGTCTATGTATTCATCCTCACTATCATCACTATCCTCATCCTCCTCACTATCCTCTTTGGAATCTATAGTGAGTTGTTTGAATGCTTGCTCAATGGGGAGAGTAGAGGATAGTGGCCTGAATCCTAGGCTAGAGCGATCATGCGCTTCATGATAGTGAGGCTCAATGATGTCACGAATACCCTGTTCATGTCGTCCTAGGCCATATCCCTACCAGTTAACCCAATGAAAGTATCTCATTGGGAAATCTAGGTTGGACATATATTCTATATTGGCACAAACTTGTTGTTTGGGTTCATCAGAATGAGTGTATTGGATGAAGAATCGACTCCCCCATATACGAATTTAATTCTATTCAGAGCTAAATCCATGTTATAAACCACACCTATAGGTAGGGGTGGGTCATGTGGGAAATCTAAATTCCTAATAGTCTTAGTAGTAGGTGTGTTTATTTTGATGCTCTCAACTATGTACTCACCAATTCTGGGATTGGTGAGATGGACTACAACTTGGGTTGGAATGGATTCAGATGAAGTGGGTGGTAGAGGTAGAGTATGTTTATGAATCACTCTTTCTTTTTGGTAGATAAACATTCTTCAAGTTTTACAATTTGTGGGTTGTTTGCATTTGTGCTTAGGTTCATGTCTATAGTGTCTTTAATTACCATGTGTGAACCCTCTTCTAGATGATGGGATGTTGGGATTAAATGAATATCATTGGTGACATTGTCGAACTCTGTTGGCATAGTCTCATCCTATCATGATCGCCATTTGTAAGCTAAAAGGAGATAACACCAAATGATGCGAATAAAGAGACAAGCAATGTAAAGTAAAACGAATGATTTTATATTGATATTTCAGAGCCTTGGTCTCCTTTTCTTTTACACAATGATTTGTCCCAAAATGATGAGTATTTGGTTATAATAAATGATTGCTTGTTCTCAAATTTACAAGTGGTCGCAAAGGGGGAAGGGAAACCCTTTGGCTAAAACAATGGAATATGTCTTCAATATCCTCTTGCTCCAATCAATTTGTGGATAGGCTTCAACTATCCTTATGCACCAATATTTGCTCCAACAACATCCAATGACCTGTAACCTACACGCATGAGTTTGCAAACAAATAGGGTTAGTAGCACCTGTTGATATGTATTAAAGAAAACCACCAAACCCTAAATAGAATGCTTGCACATTGTTAAATAATATGCAAAGAACATAAATCAAATAACCAATTTGCCTTGTTGATACTTGATTTCAATTTGTGTTTGTGAGGGCTAAAAATGTCATTGGATAGATGAAAGGCCACGTCTAGGTATTGAATAAACGTAATCCTATATCTTTACGAATGTAGAGCCATATTTGGGGTTGTGTAGACATCCTATCGTATCTGGATCTAAGTTGCATAATTGATAGGAATCAATTTGTGGCCTCGATATCTCGATCTCTAAACTTCAATTAGGGTTACTCGTGATTTTGACAAAGTGTCATTATGGATTTTTCGGTCCCTCATTCACAAAAGTGAATTTGGTTTTATAAACTTTTGGAAGGTTAGGATTAGGGTTTGGAGGTGGCAAGCTAGCATTGCCAAATGGTAAGCTAGTTTTAGGAATTGGCTATTGTTTAAAATATGGAAATAATATAGCAAATGGCTAGGTTTTGGTATATACACTTTCTATATAAGTTTTGATTGAATGGACTAATTTTGTTCTTTTATGGAAATCGATGTGAAAGTCAACATTCTATCCCTTTCTTTAACAATCATGAAAATCTAGGTCCGAGGTGTAGACTAGCTGGTTCGACCAAACCCTGTAAGGGGGCGGAGGTCCAAAGTTCAAATCTTGGACCTCATCAAACTGAACACTTGTTCCTTTCTTGGTGTTTTCATCTTTGTTAAAGATTTAAAATGATTGTGGCATGGTGGATATAGGGGCGGATTGCGTGAATAACTGTGTGGCGGCTTCCAGGGTGGACAACGTAGAATACTATGGCAGCCATAAAAGTTAGACAACCTACCTGGATTCGTGGCGGCTACCAATTCCACCATGTAAATTAAAAAAAAACAATCATGAAAATCTCAAAATAAACTTTTTAATGCTTTGTAGTTGTTAAAAAATATATTTTTAACAAAAATAATAAATTCTTTCTTCGAATGGAATTGTCACACAATTATTCAAGAAGTCCAAGCCTTCCATAGGACCCAACCCTAATTCATTGTTTATTTTGTGGTAACCTAAAGAATGTTCATGGGTAGATTTAAAATTTTAGTAATTGTTGTTAAATGTGCAAGGATATATCATTAGGAATCATGTGGTCATTAGTCTCAAACATGTGAAAGAAATAGAATAAACTTGATGCCTATGAGACCAAAACAACTTTTGGGGCATCAAAGTTTGTTATCAAACACAACATATTATTTTATTTATTCCTTTAAAAAAAAACAATTTTAGATAAGAAATCAATTTTGAGGTATCGTTCTCTCTTTCTAAAGATCTTATGTACAAATTCTCTTACCTTCTTTATTCTTGTTTCTTTAGATAATATAGACATAGTTTTAATGTAACAATATAGTTATCCCAAATATCATTATAACTTTGATCATATTATAAAAGAATGGTATTTTATTCCAATACAAATGACATCACCTCATGATAAGGGTCATACATGTATTTCTTTTTTTTTTTGCTATAAACATAAACTAGTAGTTGCTCTTAGAGATGCAAAGGGTACGTCATTTGGGTTGAAGGAAAGTTTGGAATAAGATTGTCTTTAATTATTTTATTATTTGATTAATTATAATTTTTTTTTTGTGGTTGATAATTTTTTTATGAGACTTGTTTAACAAATATATGTATATAATGTTGTTTAAATATATACAATAATTGTACATATTGCTAAGAGAAACCTTACTTGGAGTGAAAGTAATAAACAAAGTCTAATTAACATCCTTTAAAAAGAAAGTCACTTAAAAAATAAAAGATATATCAAACTTTACAAGCATAAGAAAAAAATAAGAATGACTAATGTTTCATTAAGAAATGACAACAAATGATTTTCTTATTCCTTTCTAGCTTCAAGTTAAAGGTTCTTTTGGATCTTGGTATATCATTGGAATGACAAAGTAGGCAAGATACAAAGGTCCTTTAGAGCCCTAAATTTAAACACAATAGTGGACATAAGCCCTTGGCATTTATTGGTCACAATATTCATGGCCATGTTATCAAGACCAAGGATCGTGACTCATATTATCAACTCCTATGCCATATAAAGGGGTACTTGCCCGTGTCTACCTTGAGTTATCAACACAATCAACATGTGGGTTGACTTATTGAGGTCCCATAAAGCCCCAAATGGTTGTTAAATGAAACACAATAAAAGAAGGAAAATCTATAGGTTTTGAACCAAAACCATAAATATTGTCCACCACTTCATCCAGAGCTTTGTTCAACAAGCACATAGGAACCCACAAGTTGGATGTCAACGCTACTTATTGACCAAGGCATAACGCGATTTTACACCATAATTGTTCAACACCAAGAAAATGCCCACTCTTTCCCATTTTGCTCGATCATACTATGAGCAATCAACACATTCAAGGATTTCAATATTTGTCTATTATGCAATAAAACCAACTCATTTGTTGCATGAAGATGGGTGGAAGACTGAAATAACTTTATTTCTTCACAAGTTAAAAAATCATCTATTCTTAACATTAAAAGATTTGAATTTTTTCTATTGAAGGATGGACATTTCTTATGTTTAATAATATGTTATGAAAACTGATTTGCTTAGAGTTGGCACCTTGTTGCTTGAATATTATATCCAATATGACTATTTTGTTAGAGTTTCTCTACGATATTACAGCATAAATGTTATTTACATGGTTGGTCTATCCTTCATAGGTGGTAGTTGACCAAGTCACCAATAAGAACCATAAAGTACCTTAAAAAGGCATGTTGTTATTCTTGGAGAGTACATAGTATAAACAATAATTAATGTATATTAATCATTTAGGTCCCATAAATCTCCTCTTATCAATAAGAATGTATTTAATTTGCCTTGTTTCTTCTTGAAAATATATCAACAGTTGCCCTTATAAAGGACCTATATCATTTATCAATATTCATAATGTTGTCTATATAGTTATTACACAAATTTTAAATGCTACAACTCATATTGGAGCAAACAATAGTAAGGGGCTTTTTATGCTAGGTGATCAAGCCATAAATTAGTGTTTAATTATATTGACTAGGTATGAATCTCATGTACTAGTTGTACCTTATATGGTCATTCTAAGAGGGGGAAATTATAATCTTATGCATCATGTTACAAATGGTTGTAAGTGTAGCATGTTCCCTACATGATAAAGAAGTTTGATTAGAGTGTGGAAGCATCAATATTATTTAACAATTCATAATATGAGTGGCATGTTTCTATAAATTGTATGGTTCAATCAAGCATTTCCATAGGTAAAGATTGTTGATCCCAACATGATCATTGCCAAAGTCATAATAGACAAACATGTCGAGGTCATTATGTTGCACACTACTTACAGGGAGAGTAGGAAAAAGCAATTGTCATTCATCCATGGGAAGGGGAGATGATTCACACAAGCCACTATCAAGGTTTGACTCAAAATTTGAAGTTGAAGAGCATAGTTCAATTTGGTTGATGTGCCATGGCCAACATGATGACTTGAAGCATTCCTAATTTGCAATAATCTTTTCTATCTAGATATTAATATCTTATGGTATGTTACAAAATTGTTTGTTAATAACAACTTGCTCCAACAAAAAAAGTTGATAAAGATTAGAGCCTTTGGTAGGGATTGTTGTGAAATAACAAATGAGTCAAATGATGGATTGGAATTTTAATTTCCACCATATTTTGGCTCTTTATTTGATATCGATGTCTATAAATAAGTAACTTCAATCCTTGATAATGTTTAAAAAAAAAGAGGCATCCCTCTTATGCATGAATAGATGTTGATGGTACAATTATTTCTATGCTCATTGGAGTGGCATATTAATTTTTTTTTTTTGAAAAACACCCCTTCTAGGGTGTCACTTTCAGGTAAGACCCAAGGAGGCAGGGGTATCTCTTCCACCAAAGGACACCCAAGGCTCGCACCTGGCCTGCCCCTTTGGCACACTTAAAGAGCATACCTAAAATAATAAAAATACAAACAACAAATAACACACAAAAAAACACAAAAGAAAAACACAAAACACAAAATACGAAAAAAACAACAAAAACAAAACACAACACAAACACACACCAAAAAATTAAACAAAAGAAAATATATATTACATCTTCAACCAGACCATTCCAACAACCCTTTTAGCCAAGCTTCAATAGAGGAAACATACGAAAGATCTTTTTGAGTTGAGGAATGAAAATACTTTAACTTACCTTTGTTTTAAATGACATATCTTCTTGAATATTGTTCTGACTCTTCATATGACCACTCATTTTAAAGTTATTCAAACGCTACACAAGTTAGTCCAAAAATCAACTGAATCTTATAACCCTTTACAAAAATATAGCTCCTAAAAAATGAAACGTTTGTAAAAAAATACCCTTTATTTAAGATAATTAAGCTTATGGACATTAATAATGAGCAAATATTGAACTCACTTCATACTCAAGCACCTTAAGAATCCATCTCAATTATACAAGGTCAACTCAACAAATAAAAACTGAAGTTTAACATAAAATCAAAAATAACTTTTATCATATAAAACTCTTTAATGACATTCAAGGAAGAGTTCCAAGTTCAAAATCTTGCAAGCCGATACATGGATAATATTCAAGCTTTGTTATAATACCATATGTAGCGATGATGCAATACATACCACTATGTAGTGATGACGTAATACATATGAGTCCATTTCAATTCCATATAACCAATTGAAAAAAATTCTTTAATAATGACCATTTACTATAAACCTCTAAACATTGATTATGAATAATTGTAAGTTCTTTGGTTTTTCTTTCGAAGGCCCAAATTCAAACCTTGATACGAGGGGCCAAGACCCCTCATAAAACCTATTCTTTACCCTAATATTTTTGTTTACCTAGGACAATGTAATGGTTAGGGCTTTGATCTATCTTTCGAGAGGTCCAAGGTTTAAACCATGGTGTATTTAGAAGAGGATAGGCTTTGACCTATCTTTGAAGAGGTCCAAGGTTTAAACCATGGTTTTTAGAAGGGGATAGGTTAGATGATAGTAGTTAAGTGTTTGTCATCGTTAACTTCATTTTACTCGGTAAACTAAGGTTTAAGGTTTATAAAGACAACATCTAATGGTGTTATCAATTTTCATATATATAAAGTTATTATATGAAATTGGTTGTATTATATTATATTACCATAATATTTAATGAAATATGTATAGGGTTTATGAAGGCAACATTCAATGGTGATATTAATTTCCATGTATATATAAATAAAGTTATTATATGAATTTGGAACAAACCTCAAATGTATTAAATCTCACTTATATAAAGTTATTATATAAAATTGGTTGTATTATATTATATTACCATAATATTTAATCAAATATGTAGAGGGTTTATGAAGGCAACATTCAATGGTGATATCAATTTCCACCCATATATATATAAAGTTATTATATGGAATTGGAACAAACCTGGTGTATTAAATCTCACTTGTATTATATTATAACTATATCATTATATTATATTATCATAATATTTAAACAAATATGTGTGGAGGTGGTACAATGCAACGGTAAATAAATATGTGTGGAGGGGTACAATGCAATGGTTCGGGTTTTGGTTCTTCTTTGGGAGGTCCAGGGTTTAAACGGTAGTGTGGGTGAGTGTGTAAGGGGGTGGGTATGTGGTGGATGTGTGTTAAATTCCCTATTGATAAGCATAGTTTTCGACTTTTCCTCTATTGACAAACATAACTCTTGACTTTATGAGGGGTGGTTGTGTGTTAAATTCCCTATTGATAAGCATAACTCTCGGATTTTCCCCTATTGATAACCATAGCTCTAGGCTTTAGAAGGGGTCATGGTTGGGGGAGTGCGTTGGTCTTAGGGGTTTCTCACACCAACCAATTTTTTTTTGTTAGTGTGAGAAACCCCTACAACCAACACATAGGCTGAGCAGGCTCCCTCAACCATGACCCCTTTGGTTACCCCTTTGGTTAGTGTGAGAAACTCCTAAGACCAACACACAACGCTGAGCAGGCTCCTCCCAACCATGACCCCTCCTAAAGCTGAGAGCTATGCTTATTAATAGAGAATTTAACACACAACCACTCCTTCACACACTCACCCACGATTCCCCCCAACCATGACCCCTCCTAAAGCTGAGAGCTATGCTTATTAATAGGGAATTTAACACACAACTACCACACAACCACCCCTTCACACACTCACCCACGCCACAGTTTGAACCTTGGACATTTTGAAGAAAAGCCAAAGCCCAAACCATTGCGCTGTCCCTTTTTTTATACATAAAGGAATCGACAATTACCTTTTCTTTTTGAACAAGTGGTCACAAGGTCAAGTTGTATTACCTCCGATCGTAGTGTCAAATCATGGTGCTACCACTATAACCCCTATCTTGCCTCGATAAACACGACATGAAGTGAGAGAGACCCTAGTGGCTCGGGATTGGTATCGTCGTCATCAAGCTCGCACTACCTTTACCCTAGATTAGACATGCTTGTAAGATAATGTAATAATATTAATAATAAATAAATTATTTTATATATTTTTAAATTATAAATTAATTATAATAAAAATTTAACAATAAAAAATTTAAATAAAATAATGAATAAAGTTTTGAAATGAAATGAAAGATTTTACGAGACCCAAATATGGTCTATGGGACCTCAAATATGGAAGTACAATTACTCAAATCATATCATATGATCTTTAATATCTTTGACCAACAGGGGCAGTAGAGACAGAGGAACACTTCATCTATACATGCCCGAGTTTTCAAATATCCGTGACAAATACAAAGAAACACTTGGAAACGAGTTTATAGCAGATTTATTTGAAGACAGTAAAATAAAAAAAGTTGGGAAATTGCTAACACAAATCAGGAGGAGAAGGAACAACCTTCTCAAATATATTAAAGATCATATGATATGATTTGAGTAATTGTACTTCCATATTTGAGGTTCCATAGACCATATTTGGGTCTCGCGGACCGTCTCAAAGATATTAAAGATCATATGATATGATTTGAGTAATTGTATTTCCATATTTGAGGTCCCATAGACCATATTTGGATCTCGCGGACGTAATTAAAATCTTTCATTTCATTTCAAAATACGAGAGTTCAAATCATTTTTTTTATTTATAAAATTTAAATGTATAACCAAAGATCGTGAACACCATGTCTAATAAAAACAACAACTATGCCCATTAGACCTAAATTTAACTATCGTTAATTGCCAAGCATATATTGCATAGGTGGAAATTGGCAGGTGGGATTGGCTTCTCGTAATTGTTTTTTAAAATTTTAAATAAAAATTCAAAGATTTGAATTGGAAAAGTTTAGGTGGTATATCATACAAAATGATATATCTGTACTTCTGTATAGATGGATAACTAAAGTTGGATAAACACTGAATAGTCATATAACTCATAAAGTAATTAAATTCTATAAAAATGAATGAACACTATAAAAACCACTTCTTCACTGTGTATGGCATCGTACGCATTTAAAACCACCCTCTTCACTCTCAGAGAGCAACACTGTGGCAGATTTTCGCCCTTTTTACAGTCGTGTCTCTATCAGAATATGGAATCCAACCCCTAATTCCTTTGGAAAACACATAACTGTTTCAAAACTCCGAAAGCTTCGTTTCCCTTGGAAACGAGCCCTGCTTACAATTCGAGACAGAAATGCCTTTCTTACTGAGGTCAACATTTCAATGCAGAGGAGGAGGATTAATTTTACAACCACCGAATTTTTCAGCATACCCAACTCCTTCTTGGAGACCGAGATTGCATTTTAAGAAAAGAAAGGTCAGTGGTATGTGTTTGATATAACGCAGAATATCCTCCTCTGTGTAAGCAGTTAGGACAGAGTGGATCGTATTGATGGTCTGGGATTATTATATGCTTTATCATTAAATGACAGAACAACCCTTCACTATTCTTTGTTGTTTAATAAAGAATTTGTATGCTTAGACCTCTTATATGTTTCATGTATTGTATTGCATAAGCCTTAAGGTCGCTTTAAATCATCATGGTCATAATTCTTTTGTGTGGTGCCTACTATGTGGGAATAGGAGGTGTCTTTCGAATGGGTTGTGAAGAGAAATTCATTCAGATTGAACAACTCGACAACCAGAGTTGGTTTGAGAAAATGCTTGCTGAGAGTATATGCAATGGCGGATGTAAGCCACCACTCAACAGTCTTGCATCGATATTATCTTTGCATAATTGATGTAGAGAAAATTTCTGGTTATTGATTGAAAAAATTGAAGTAACAGAGAGTAAAATTAGGGTTATTAAAACCACAGCTCATTTTGTTTGCGGAACGCTGGTGATGATTTACCTTGTGTTTTACATCTCAGGGTGCAGGGGATTTTGGCTCGTTTGATAACGTGGAAGACGTAGTTGAGGGGTCTGCGAGTGGTTCAGAAGAGGAGGCAAACGAGGAAATTGTGGACACAGTTGAGCATGCTATTGAATTCATACATGAGGATGCCACGTATTTAGAGGACAAATTGAAAGGCCGCTCGTCTCTGAATCAGACTAAGGCAACCTTCGATGAGGCAAGGTCCGAAACGATATGAATGTATATAAATTTATGCGTGTTTTTTAAATAAATATATAGAAAAAAAAGCCCGGGCCAAAAACTCAAAGTAGTAAGTAGCTTTTTGAGGTCAATGAGGGCAGCCCTCGGATTGTGCGTATATAGCCTACCCACTTTCTTTGGTTCAAACGTTGGACCTTTATCTTGGGTATCCAAGTCTTTGCTATGAGTCTACTTTCTTTGGTTCAAATTTTGGACCTTATACTTTGGCTGTCCAAGTCTTTGATATCAGGCCCAAAATAGGAGTCAAAGGCATTAGACATGTTGTCCAACGTATGAATTTAAGAATTCATATCCATGAGTACAAAGTTATGAGTTTCCTTCTAACAAATTCTTGATGGCTTTGGACCGCACCGGATCCATTGCAAGTTTGTGGGTGTGTTTGTCAATAAATTGTAAAAAGTGGATACCTTGCCAAAGACCTTGGTTTGGTATTCTCGTTAACAAACCATATCCCCAAGTTTAAAGTTACGAGTTTCATTTTTGAACAATTGCTGGTGTCTGTAGACCATAGCATATCTATTACAAGTTGGGTGCATTTGTGAATAACAAAAAAAGGGGATACCTTGCTAAAAACCTGGTTTGGTCTTTTGGTTAACGACTCAAGTATAAGGGTATGAGTTTCAAAGCAAGAAAGATGCCAAGAGGTAGGATGTATGGTACAAATAAGCTTTGGGAGATATAATGTTTTTGCAGTAGTGGGATATTGTTCTGCATCTATTTTCTGATATGGAGATATTAAGCTTGTACGCTACCAGAAAAATGAAGCATTTTTCATTTTTCAGATATTGCTCATTGATTGCAAATGTTGGACGTGGGCTTTGCTCTGACATCAATAATTGCCATAATAGTTTTTTCTTCAACTTTGTTGGAACACCCTTTTTGACAGGGAAAAATAATTTTTGAGATGTTCATGTGTTACCCATACGATTGGCTGTGTAAAGTCATTACCACTTAGCATCATTTCTTTAGCTGAAATCCCTTTCTTTGCATGGGTTCTTTTGATCCAATTAAAAGACAATTTCCCTATGTTTGCATCACCCATATTCTTTCTTAGATCCCCATTGAAGAAAATCAAGCTTTATTGGTGCAAGGCTTCTTCATTGGAATCCTCCTCCTTGACTAACTTTTTGAGATTGCCGTAAGTCACCTGACTGTCATTTTTTATAAGGCAATATTCACTTATTTAGAATGTCTAATTCTCTTTTGGAGCACACACAGGATAAATTCTACTTGAAGATCTCTGTAACTTCTCTAACATAAAATCTGTCTTGATAAAATTATCTATTACAGCTTAAGTCCTTTTTTATCTGTTCCACCTAAGGAGCATTGGAGTTTACTATCCCAGCCAGTGAAAATATAATTCACCTATCCTATATGTTGCACATGTGATAATAACTTTGGAAGTTCCATAATTGTTAGTGACCTAACCTCTTGGTTGGAAATACAATCTATAATATATCGCTGAATGGCTGCTTCTTGTGTTTTAGAAGGAACACATAAATTTCTTCTCATTAAGTTTATGGAGATTAAAATGCTCCTATGAAGAACACTCCAATGATTTACCATCCTAATGAATTTGTTGGAATCTTCGTCACACTCTTTGGGTTGACCAACAATCAAACAACTTTCGTTACACATATGAGCATAATGTTTTGGCCTTACCCATGCAAGCTTGTATGTATTTTTCTACTCTCATTTTCAGCAGGATTCAGAAATTTAAAATTATCACATGGAGAAGGTACTAGCGATCCTTGAAGAAAATCAAAACAAAGTGCTAAGGGAATTAAGTGCCACTTTGGAAAATCTTAAGTTGACTAGAAATTTAACAAAGTGCTAAGTGCCACTTTGGAGAATTTCAAGTTGACTAGAAATTCAACGAAGTGCTAAGGGAATTAAGTTCCACTTGGAGAATCTTAAGTTGACTATTTGAGGCACTATCACAAAAGATGTAGTCAAACTAGACCTAAAGAAAATTTAGGCAATTTGAGACTGTGCTGGCATCATAACTGCCTGGACGTGTAGGACTTAGAGGTTTTATTGGGTTATTGTAGTACAAGGTACTACCTTTGATCCAAATTTTTGGAGCCTACAACTGAATAGAATTTGTCAAGCAAGAGAGATGAAGGATTTCAGCAAAGAAATACAGGAGTCAATATTTTTTAGGCCTCAAGAACCTAAGTCTTTGCCAATTTTGCAATCGTCAGGTAGTGGGTAAAGTAGGGGAACCTGAAAATTGGTCAAGTCTGGGAAGTTGCAATCTTGTGATTTGTCGACAAATTTATGACCCATTGGCTAACCCTTGGTTCGTTAAATTGTGAGCAGATCAACAAAGAATAATGGTCTGAAAATGACATTTTTGTCTTTTAGCTGTAATTGTAAATGTGAAATAAATTTACTTAGGTGAAAAAAGGGTTAATCTCTTCTTATAAATAGGAGCCTTGGGCTCACATGTAATATCTTTTGGCCATTATGAGAAAGACTAGAGTTATGCTCTGTGATTGTAATTGTGCCATAATTAATGGAAAACGTGCATGGTGTTTGTGTCTCAACTATCTCTATGTCTGACCTCTTGATGTATGAATGAATGATATTTGTGGCGTTGTCTTGTCATCTTCCTATTAGTCCTCTTTTCTGTTATGTCTCAACTATCTCTATGTCTGACCTCTTGATGTATGAATGAATGATATTTGTGGCGTTGTCTTGTCATCTTCCTATTAGTCCTCTTTTCTGTTAAGTAGATGTGAAATATTTTTACTTAGGTGGAAAAAAAGGGTTAATCTCTTCTTATAAATAGGAGCCTTGGGCTCATTTGTAATATCTTTTAGTTTGGACAGAAGCAGGGTCACTAGACAGCGCACCAACAGTTTGTCAGGGTTCCGAACTAGCAATGGGCAGAGACATATCATGGACTTCTTCAGCTCCGGTACTTCGGCCTCGACTGTTAGGAGAGATTAGTTTCTGGAGGGTTCTTGGAGCTTGCCCCCCTTGGGCTGCTCCCTCCCCCCTCCTTCTCTCTCTCCGTTCTTCTTGGTGTGCACTCCTCTTTGTTGGATTGCAGCCCTCCCCCCCTCTGCTCTCCCTTTTCTTTTCTTTTCCCTTTCTCTTTGGCCCGTTTGTCGGGTTTCATCTTGTATTTATCTTAGTTCTTTTCTTTGTTGGGCTTTTTAGCCTGCTAGCTGGCAGTCATTATTGTCCTTCTTATAGTCCCTTGGGTCTTATTTTGGCCCACCGCGGACATTAATAATATTTCATTTCATTTAGTCATTTTGAGAAAGACGAGAGTTATGCTCCATGATTGTAATTGTGCCTTTATAATTAATGGAAAACTATGCATGGTCTGTGTGTCTCAACTGTCTCTATGTCCGACCTCTTGATGCATGAATGAATGGTGTTTGTGGTGTTCTCTTCTCATCTTCCTATTAGTCCTATTTTCCACTGATTTGGATGATGAATGAATGAAGATCATATTGTCGTTATTCAGTTGCTTCTTAATTGATCACACACTTGCCTTGCTATGGTCATGACCGTATTTAATTTTCTGCATTCTATTTTCATCTCTTGCACCCTTACCTTCATAGATTTTACTTTCTGCATTTAGTTTTAGATTAGATTAGCATAGGTTAGTTGGGAGTTGACTCGAACCTGAAGGTTAAGGGGACTTAAACCTTCCATTTTCCAAGGCCATGGATGCCGGATCGCAGACAAAATCTCATATTAGTTAGTCCTGCAGATCAACAATTCTTTTTTGGCACAGCTGGTGGGACACATCCTTTAGTCCATTCACCCTTCCATTTTAAGATCTATACCGACCTACCGTGAATTTCACCAAATTTGCAAAAGGTTTTGTGGAAAACGTTGAACCTGATAAAACCTAGAAAAATTCCCAGCAGACCTACGCACGGTTTGTCTAGATCTGATTGTTTTGCACTGTGGACTCAAGACTCGCATAGTTACAAAATTTGTTGGTTCAACTGCAAATGGCGACTCTTTTGAAAACCAAACTCAGAAACCTGTCCTAAATTGGTAAATTAGTCTCAGAAATACATCCTTACCTTGAAGATTCACTGAGTTGCAGGCCAATCTCTGAGAAAACTCAGAAAACACACAAAAGTTTCTAAGTCGGTTTTCCAACGATTTACCAGCCTTTCTGCTTGAATTGTGGTCATTGTTTCATTTCTGAAATTTGCATATCCCTAATCTGCCAATGTGTTGACTAGGTTTGCGATTTGTTGGATTAGCCTGCGTCATCATGGCACCATTTCTGATCCAAGAGATCATTCATTTTTCTGTCATTTTTCCATCGATTTGCTAGACAAACCAAGTGATTTGTTGATTTCGGTTGACGAATGGTGATGTCATTTGTCTTTGTTGAACACTAAGTCTTTGTTCCAATGATTCGTTGACTTTGCCCTGATTTTCAAAATTTCACTAATCTAACCTTTTTTGATTGATTTTCCTGTTGCAGGTATAGCAGTCAAGGATAGTTATTAGCAAGTTGCATCTCTTATGAACTCAAAATCCAAATCATGAGACAAGGTAAGGAAATCGAACAAGTGAAATTGATTGAATACAAAAGGGAAGGCAAGGAAGGAAACCTACTACAACAGTTTAGATCAGGGATTTGGAAGACAATACCACATCTTTTGTAGAGATACCAATTGCAAATCCTATTAGTCAAGGTCAAAGTCTTCTGCCGCCCCTTTGGTTAGAAGAAATAGATTTTGTTAGCAACCTTTTGAAGGCAAGCAAATTGAATAAGTGTGTTGGAAGTCAAGTACGCGCACATTAAGAGTTTTGATATATTTGATTTTATAAAGTTGTGATGTAATATTGTATGTGACAGTATTAGTTATGTACGAATAATTGTTAGTCATAAATGTAAGTTTGTAAGGTACCTAAGGATATGAATGTGGGGATATAATTTAATATTGCATTATGGCAATGGTCACACATAAAATTATAATAATGTATAACATAGTGTCATATTATAATATTATGCACTTTGTAACTGATGGAAGGGGAACCATCACATTGGTGACCTTCTAACTCATTGAAGGTGAACCATCACATTCTTCTACAAAGAGAGATGTACCCCCAATTGTAAGAGGAAGTCAGGAATTCTTTGTAGTAGTCTTGGCTCGTGGAGCTGGAGATCTTGTGGAGTGATTCCTTCCTTAAGGAGTATTCTTGGTGTTGCCCTACCTCAAGGGTATTATCTATCTCTATTTTATTGTGTGGATTGTTATTGTGGAATTTATTTGTGGATGCATGTTTGATATTTCTGCATATTGGTGAATGATTTATTGTTAATGAGAAGAAAGGTTCATAACAATTGGTATCAAAGCATCGATTTTGACAAAGTGGGGTTATTTTTACAGAGCTAGGGAACATTTTTTCAGAAAAAAATGTCATAGCTTGCGAGGGCCATATCTTTTTTATAGCAGTCATTTTCAAAATATTTTTGTTCCATCATGTAGATCGTTTCGAGTACTACAAAAATGATTGCTCATTTGTTAAATTTTGATAAGTATTGAGGAAGTTATGGCTGTTTGAAGTTGAGGTATTTGTGTTGTTTGTAGACAGGGGTAAGTACATTCTCGGGATGGGGTGATGACAATCAGAATCAGGGTCCAAGCAAAAGGTGTACTAGTGGATCAGTCAATATCCTAACTCTGCTAACTGACGGCTGAGTCTAGGCGTCAGGGGTCAAGAGGTCTGATGAGCAAGTTTAGACGTCTGGGTACTAGACGTCAGGTCGGCTGGTCTAGACGTTTGGTTGCTAGACGTCAGGTCGGCTGGTCTAGACGTTTGGTTGCTAGACGTCAGGTCGGCTGGTCTAGACGTCTGGTTGCTGCCAGACGTCTGGGTTTAGTCCAGACGTCAAGTCTGGGGGGTTGACGGCTAGCCGTCTGGTGGCTGCCAGACGTCAGGCACCTAGCTCTCGTCCTGTCCAGAAAATCTGCAAAAATACTCCTCTTGCTCCCTGCTCCAGTACTGCTTTCAACAATCTTGAAGGGCAAACCTGCACTGACAACTTAGCACACAATCACCTGCAATACTTCCATTAATGGTTTCCAACATGCAACTCACAACACATTTATCCATTCACCATGAATGCAGAATATGTAAACAACAGAACAACTTTGTATTACGTAGAATGAATAGCATACAACTCTTACAACATGGATAGATCGACCCTTACAATGTTTGAAGAGGGGGGTTAAATAGGTGGGAACAAGTTGGTTCCCCAACCAATTCCACAACCATCCCCAACCGTTCCTTAACACAATCCTTAACATTGCATTAGACGTCAACTACTTGCTAATCTTAACAACTCCTAACTAGACGTCTAATCCACTCGTCTAGTACTAACAAGCATGACGATTGTTTTTGTCTTGTAGCGCCATATGCATTTACATTCATCTTTGATTCTATTGGCTGTATTTTTCAGAAATTAAGACATACGCATAAACAAAATGCTTATATACATTGCAAAATTGGTGATGGATGTGCCAGCCAGTCGTAGGGTCTAGAACTGCTGTCTACATCTATCCTCCCTTTCGAAGAAGTCGATGTCAGCGACTTTATCGGCTCCGCTCTCGAGGTTCCAGCATCTGTAGGGGTTGAACTCTGTGGATTAGCAGCCTGCAAAGCCTGGGTGTACTCCTGCAGTTGTTCCCGGTAGTGGTCTCGTTCGTCCTTGAGCCTCTTTGCATAGTTAAAGCATTTGGCCCACTCTACTCCCAAAGTGTTAGCTCGGTCTTCTGTCTGCTTTAGATTGGTCATCAATTCTGTTTCTCTTCTTTGAAAGATCTCTTTCCACCGCTGTTCTAAAGCTGGTGCAGCTGTTGCACCCTTTTGTTGCTTTGCCAACTGTAGTTCCGCTTGTAGTGCTGTCTTTTCTTGCTGCCAGGTTGATTTAATGAGGGGAAGAACCAGCAGCACGATCACTAACTAATACCTTGAAGTGCAGCAATAAATACAAAAGATAACACATAAATGAACACCACGCTAACTTTCCTATGTATCCTCTAGACGAGTTCCAGGATTCACTTACTCCCTTACGCCTAAATCCAGATTTCAGAATTACAGCGAACAGGAAACATGTAAATATAGTAGAAACACTATCCACAGGCAGCATACAAGAACATTAACATGACATTTTCTCCCCTATGTATCCTCCAGGAGAATTACAGGGTTCTGTCTGTAATTACACACCTAAATTCAGGATTCAGAATTACAAGTATACAATCAAAGACAGAATAGCAGAAATAATCAGAAGGCAGCATACAAGAGAGAAATGAGCCCAAAGTCTTTAATATCAATTGCAGGAATCAAGTTACAGCAACTTTCTAGCAAAAGTTCCCCCCCTTTTTCATTACAATTCATGGGTTTTTATAGAGGACCCGACCCTCTAAGCCATCATTGCACAAAACCTAGCAATATGCCCTCGAAAAATTGGAAAATCTGCCTTCGCTCCTCCCGTGACTGAGTTCTCACATCCGTCCCTATATTTAGCAATTACGACTGCTTTAGCCGGGGAAACTCTCATTAATGGGCCGCCTGACTCGTCCTCAATCTCTGGGCGCAATGCTCGAGTGGCCGTCGGATCCATCGGGTTTTCCTCCTCGCGGTCGACCTTTCCTTTTCCATTGCTGAAAATGAGTCCCGGGTCTTTCGGGCAAGTAAAGATGCATTAATGAACCACTCAATTGCCTCGAAGAAATACCCAGTCTTGGGATGTGTTCCCTGGAGAACTTCGCTGAATTTTAGTTCGGGGAGTTGCTTCGCCATGGATGAGAGCCGAAGTGGGATAGACCTCTTTGTATTGGTGCTTCGCAGCGAAGGGACATCCAGAAACAGCTTCGCTGCAAACCTTCTTTCAAAGTGGCCGTTCGGGGAAAATTCAAGCGAAGTAGAATTTTGCCTTAGAAAATTTTGGGCATACAGTTAGGCTTCTACTGAGGGAGCTTCGCACAAAATTCAGCCGAAGTGGACCTTCAAAATTGCTTCGCCGCGAACCGTTGCAAAAACAGCCTTCGGAGGGGGAAGCTTCGCACTTGAGTCGCCCGAAGCGGGTGCTTCGGGAAGATTTTGAGCGAAGTAGATTTTCCTGAGGAGTGGTTCGCCAAAAGGGACAGCCGAAGCAGGTGCTTCGCTAGCATTTCTGCGAAGTGTTTTTCCACACTTAAAAATTTGTTTTGACATTTTGCTTTTACATTGTATGCTTTGCAAAACTTCGGCCCGAAGCTAGTCTTGTGGGAGCTTCGCTTGCGAAGCTCTTTCTGTGCCTTAGAAAATTTGGCTTGCATCTATGTTTTTTTTTTTTTTCTGCTGTTTGCGAAGCTCCTTTTTCTTGCTATATTATGGGCGAAGCTCTTTTAAATTCAGTTATTTACAAGGGGGATCCAAAAAATGACAACCAAAATTGCTGCAACACTACTATCAACAAAAATAAGGAAAACTATATCAAGAAAATCAACATAATCAAATTTCACTATGTGACAAAACTTCTCAATAGTTACCGCGTCCTCGGCCTTTATCCGATCGAATCTCTCTAATGTTGGGCTGCCGTACTCCCAGCTGTCCGAGATTCGATCGGTCCCTCAGTCGTTCCTGACGACGTCTTTGGTTCCTACGAGCTCGCTGAGATGGACCTCTTGGTCTATTCTTAGGAGCACGAAGTAATGTGTTGGCTTGGACTGGGTTCTCAGATGGGCCTTTGGGTCCAAACTGAGAACCAGTCGACCTATTGGTAGCCGGAGGGGAATTTCTTCCTCTCAAGCTACCGGGACGAAGGTCAACCACGCTCCTCCCTTGGCCAGGTGCTCTCGGGATTCCTTGGGTCTCCCGAAGGTACCTAAATTCTCTCGACTACGGGCCTCATTTATCAGTTGTGCTTGTCTCTGGAAGATGGTGTAAATGCGCAGGTGTTAATTGGTGTAAGATCCTTAGTCTTCTATCGACCCTTATCAGTATTCGTCTCCATCTGCTGTCCTCAAAGTGTTGTTGCATGGCACAATGAGCTAGATTTTCCTGGTATTCCTTGGAGAAGACTGAATCGGTGCTTGAGTCATTTCCATCTCCAACCGTGTTCATGGGCCATTCTAAGGTTTCTTGTACTCGTTGCTGCAATCGTCGTACTTCTCGTAAGTCAAGTGCAGCCATTCGATACTTGGCCACCTCCTCCCGTTCAGTTGGACGTCTCATTGCTCCAAAGTATGGAGTTCTCCATTCACGATGCGGTGGTGATTCTCGTATAACGTCCTCATGTAATCCTCCATTGTATTCGTCTTGTGGACTTAGTGAAGCATCATCTTAAATTATCTGTGTGGTTTCCAGAAATCTGACACCCGCTTGCCGACTACGAGCTTCATCTCTTTGTCTCCTATGGTTAGGATTAGGACTGGCATATGGAATATCTGGATTCTGAGTTGGGTTGTCGTCACTGCTTGTTTCTTCCAACCATCCTTCAGTTTTTGATTTTTCTGGTACTGGCTCGATATATTTCCATAATATGGCTGCCATTTCCTCCATGCTTTTTTGATATTTAGCAATCGAGCTTTGTCCTACTTCCCATATCCTGGGTCTTTCTGGAGATTCTCGCAACTCCTGATGTTTCACTGATTCTGTACTTGAGGATTCTTCGAATTTAGCACAATCTTTAATGTAGGCGAGGAACTTCTGGAACGTGCATCTATTGCCAAGGTTTTTCCTCTTCTACTTTCCACTGGACTGGTAGTATCTTCCTGTTATTCTTCTGGTAAGGAAAATAAACTACCTTCTGAAGAGTTTCCTGTTGCACTTCCTCTTCTGAGTTCCCCCTGGTCTAGCTCTGCCCATTCTTCTAGGCGAGCTTCGTGCCGTTCGTTTAATCTTTGCATGGTTGTGTCCAATTCCTGGATCACCTGTTCCCGTAGCTGATTATTTTACTGTCTCAGCGTTTCATATTCTTCCTGTAACTTATGTGTCTCCGTTCTCATTCGTTGCAGAAGTCTAACTCCATCTTCCTCATCTTCTTCCAAAACCTCCTGTTGAGCGACCTCCGTCACAACTTGGAGTCGGTCCTCTTCGCTATTACTTGAGAGCTCCACTGCCTGCCTTTCTTCACTCCCAAACAACCAATCAGGTTATGAGTTTCCTCCTCTCGAACAACGCTACCCTGCTTGTCGTTTCCAGAAGGTTGTGTGCCTGGATCTTCCTCTTCTGTTCTGGAACTTCCTGTTTGTCCCAAGTTGATCATATTCACCTGTGCACGAGGTTTGTATACTTTCAACTTAGAACCATTTATCACCTCGGGGCATAATGTTCCGTCCAATTTTCTTAGCTTAACTGCCCCATTCTCGAGTACTTCTTCTACCTGGAAGGGTCCAAGCCACAAAGTTTTCAACTTTCCCGGCTTGAGTTCTCTCTTACCATTGTATTTGAGAACTAGTCCACCAGCCTTGAGATCCAATTTTCGGAGATGTTTATCGTGCCAGAATTTCCTCCTTTTCTGTGTAATCTCGGTTGCCCATTGCGCCATCACCCTCTTTTCGTCCAATTGTACCAATGTTGTTAGTCGTTCTTGAATACTTTCCTCGTCATTCAAGCGGTTGTCGACTGCTACCCTCAAGTTGGGTACAAGGAATTCAACTGGTACGACTGCTTCCTGTCCGTACATCAGCTGAAAGGGTGTGTGGTTTGTCGTGGGTTTGTAAGTGGTCCTGTATGCCCATAAAATTGCTGGTAACCGCTCCTCCCAGTCGGCTCCTACTCCGCATGTCTTGTACATGATTGAGACCAGGACTTTATTTGTTGCCTCTGCCTGCCCATTTGCTCTTGGGTAGTACGGACTTGACAAAAAAATCCTGAATTCATCCGTCAAATTCTGAATAATTGCATTCACAAAATGGCCTCCTCTGTCACTTGTCAATTGTAGAGGTATCCCGAACCTTGTAATTACTTGTTCGTACAAAAAGCGAGCCGTGCTTTTTGTCGAGTTGTCCGGTAAAGCCCTTGCTTCTACCCATTTTGTGAGATATTCTGTGGCAACCACGATGTATCAGCATCTTCTCCTTCGACTTGTTCTTAGAGGACCTACAAAATCCAGCACCCATATTTCAAAGAGTTCCTTTCTTCAACTTCCTCCCTTTTTGTAGCTTTAGGTTCAACTTCCTTTATTGTTGCTTCAACAACTTTCTTTACCACTTCTGCTTCTCATTTGGCTACAATTGCTAGCTGCTCATCTTTCTTTGCTGTCAATTGATAGTGGTGAGTAACTTGCTTGTTCTTCACTTCCAATAACTATTCCCTCATTGTGCATTCAAATTTTAGTGGTCCTATCCACTGATTATGTTCCTCCTGTGCTTGTCTTCTCCTCAATCTCCTTCAACTTCACTAGTTCTACTTCGACATCCTCCTTCACCTGCGGAAGTCATGCCTCCATTGCCTGCAGTTGGTTAGCCTACTCCACGTTCCTTTGCTGAAACTTTTCCAATCTTGTGGCTAACCATTGAATCAGGTATGCCAAGAAATTCATTTTGGCATACGATACTAGCTCAGGTGCAAGTTTGATGTACTTGACGCTTGCTTCTTCCTCCGAATGGGCTGCCAAAGTTCCTTCGTCTATGTATACTCTCGCTGGATGCCAAGAGAGTTTTT
Source organism: Wollemia nobilis (assembly GCA_028583015.1). NCBI lineage: Eukaryota > Viridiplantae > Streptophyta > Pinopsida > Araucariales > Araucariaceae > Wollemia > Wollemia nobilis. The sequence continues at coordinate 1,905,873 of JAQPPZ010017175.1, read as the reverse complement.
GAGTCCCTTCTAGCAGATTCTCCACTCCTAGCATTTCTCCAGCTCCCATGGCTATGTCTACTGGATGTTAGCCAACTTCTTCATTCGCTGCTTGTCTCTAGCTCAATGCACCAGCTTGGCTAGTTCATTTTCCATCTTCAAATGTCATAGTTGCCAATCTCCAATGCATCTAATTTGGACGTGCGCACTCTCTCTAGTGCTCCATGACCTTCTCAAAGAAAGTATCAACCTGTTCATTAATGCTCTCCCAGAATTGGAGGTCTCCTCAAATTTGGTATCTTGAAGAGAAAATGTTCACTTGTCTCTTTTGCTAGTTCTACATTAGTATCATCTCCGATGGTAGTTTCCTCCCTATCCTCCCCACCATGACCTATTAGTTGATAGGTTGTTTGCCCCCCTTGCCCTCCACCATGACCTATTAGTTGATAGGTTGTTTGCCCCCCTTGCCCTCCTGTGCTTGCTGGCCCACATCAATAGTTTGTCTTTCCTCAACCATCGTCCCTTGTCTCCTTTCCTGTCCTTCTAACGGCTGGCTACTTTCTTCTTTTTGCCAGATCGAAAACTTTGACGCGTCTTGTTTCCCCTTCTCTCCTTTCCATTGGCACCCTCGCATTCTGTGCCAACTCCTCTGTTGTAGATGTGATAACAATGTGTGCTGTTTCATCCAGCAGAAGTGATCCACATGGATCCATTTGCTGCTCAAACTACATCGGACATCCACCATCTGTCTTTCTATCATGTCCATACCGTCATGTTGAAAACCGACATGTCAACAAGGCTGTCGTCAAAGACATTGTCGTCATGGACACTGCCAACATGGAGTTTGTCATCATGGACATTGCCGACATGGAGACTGCCGTCATGGGAACTTTCGTCAGAGGTACTGCCGTCATGTGTATTTTCGTCATACCTGTTTTGTTAGTCAAGTGTCATCACATGAGGGAGTCGACATGCCGTCATGATCTAATTGACATCAGCAGTTGTCGTCATGAACAAGTGCCGTTAGAGTAGCTGCCGTCACATGTACTATCATCACATGTGCTGCCGTCAGAGGTCTTGCTGTCTGAGGCAGTACAGTTAGAGGAGTTGCAGTCAGAAGTATAATCCAACGAGGGAGATGTCTATCAAAGGTTGACAAGTATTCAGTTGGATCAAGAGAGTAGTGAATTGGAGCTAAGGGGAAGCTGTTTCAATGGGTCGAGTGAAGGCTCCCACAATGTTGACGAGGAGAAACTCAACCCCGCAAGGGACGCTGCCCCTTGACCCTGCAAGGGGGCTCCTGCCCCTTTGACCCACGACATAAGTGGCGATGGGCATTGCCCGTCATGTTCATTATGTTGATGGTGTTGATCACGCTAATGATATGGCTGATTGCAATAAGTGAAGTGAACAATTAGCGCCTAATGGTCATGCTGATCAAGTTGATGTTACAACTGATTGCAGCCAGTGGAGTGCACAATCAGAAAACACGATGTGGCGAGAAGCAGTCTAAAGTGATTTTTGTTGCAAAAGCTGTATGGAATAACACAAAGCAAAAGAAGCGCAACAAGAGATTCTATTACATTGTTTAGTGCTTCTATTCCCAGTGTTTAGCTCATGTGTTGTCGAGGACGCCGACTAGTTTAGAGGAGGGGATAGATGTAGGCAGGCAAATTGATATGTCTGCATTTAGTGAATAAGTTTTGGTATTTTGTGTTATTTTGTAGTTGTACGCAAAGTGTTTGACGAAATGTGCGTACATATATTTAATAATGTTATAAAGTGGCAATTTAATATTGTACATAATAATATAATGTTAAGTCATGTATGTCGGTAAAGTCATAAGTTATAAGTTAGTTTGTCTTGTAGTGGGAAATGTCATGTAAATGCAAGTTAAATGCATATGAAATGTAATTTAAGAAATGATGAGGTGTCAGGTAGTTGGAGAGTGCAACTAATTTTTGGTTGTATAAATAAGACCCTCCCTCATTCATTTGGGGATAGAAGAGCATTGGTATGTGTGAGAGAAGGCTGGTGCATATGTGCGTATGGCATGATGCAGTTAGGTCATGGATGCAGTCATAAAGAGGATTCTGCACAGGGTTTGCAGACTGTATATGAAATGCTGTAACCAAATATGCCATTGTTAATATAAATATGCTCATTCATTTGTCATCTGTCATTTTCCACACAGATTCGGATTTTATCTACTTCCCGTTTTAGAGTGATTACAATTGGTGAAACCCACTTGCTTGTCGTAACCTTGAATATAATGCCTGCATCTAGCATCTTTTCAATTTCGGCATTCACCTTTGCTGCATATTTGGGATTCATTCTGTAAGGACGCCTTCTGATTGGTTGCGCACCTTCTATTAGAGGAATTGTGTGTACGCAGAGTTCGGGTGGTACTCCCTTCAAATATTTATATGTCCAAGCAAAAACATCCTTATAGTCCATAAAAATCTTAATTGCTGCTGCTTTTAGGACTGGATCCCAATCATCTCCACATTTGATCATCTTCTCTTGACCGTTTTCTCCCAAGTTTACCTGGATCATTCTTGGACCTTCATATTTGATTGACTCAGGTTCATCTGCTGCCTTTAGTGCAACGATGGGGTGGGCTGGTTTGTCCTCTATGACCACCTCCGCCATTGTAAATTCTACAAAATTCTTGGGAAATGTCCACTTTTCCCTTTCCTTGTCTTTTTTCGCTGTTGTCTACCTTTTGTTGCTGGTTTCTCTTTCTGGTTCCTGCATTTCATCCTCTTGAATTTCTTTTCCTGCATCTATACAAAGACATTAGGGAGGGAACATCTCATAATCCCCCAACTGCCAGTGTAGTAAACCCTTATCTTGGTCATACTTGTCTTCCGTGCAGTCATCAAGGTGCAACACTCCCTCCTCATCTGGTTCATGTCCTGTTTCACCATCTGACGAAGAGGATCCTGAATCATCTGAAGTAGCTATGTCTTGACTTACTGTTTGGTTCTTCAGATTAATTATATACTTGTGCTGCCCCTGTTTGAAAGATAGCCGTTCTTTCTCCCAATTGTGGTTGACTACTTTTGTTCTCAACTATCCACGTCCTAGTAATGCATCATATGCGGGTTTCTGCATAGCAATGACAACAAAATCTAAGATGAAGTCCTGTTCGGCTATGCATACCTTCTGATTCATCAAAACGCCTATTGTTTCGATGTCGTGTTGATCAACGCCATATAGTTTGAAATTTGGAGATCGTAAAGCGGGTTGCCCCAGAATCCGCCATGTCTTCTTTGGCATCACATTCACACTAGACCCTCCATCTACAATCACCTGATTCAGCCTATGGTTCAAAACCTCCATTTGAACAATAGCTGGCCTCCGCCCGGCTTCAATCATCAGGATTGTTGGGTCGATAAATTGTTCTTGCTTGATAGTCGCTACCTGTCGAGTTTCATCCTTTTTCTTGATGACTTCCCCGATTGTAGCGTACAACTCCGGTATTATACTAAACAGGTTGGCGACCTTCATCTCTACCTTCGTGTTTAGTACCTCTGTTACCAAGCCTTCTACTGATGCCTTTTTCGTAATTTTTGGTCTCTTTAACAATTTCTCCAAAACTAGTCCCTGTTTCTCCTTTGTTAGCTCTGTTTCAATCAATTTTTGGTCTTCCTGCCATCGTTCCTTCTCCTTGGCAGGATTTGGATAGTCTTCCTTTTTCTTGGTCTGTGCTCTTGTCACAGCCAAGACTTCTTTGTCTACCTCAGTCACTTCTCCAATGCCAATGAGGTTGATATTCTGAGTTCCACTGGTACTTGCTTTGTTCGGGCAATTAGCCTCCTTATGGTTTCCCGGACCACACCATTTACACATTTGAGTGGTGTTGTTACCACTGTTATTGCCTGCATTCTGGGGTTTAGAACAATTCTTCGCAAAATTGCCCTATTCTTGACAATTCCGACACTGAATAATCGGCCGACCGTCAGAGTCGTATTGCAGTCGGCTCTGACCTCCTTGTCTTCCTCCTCGGCGACTGTTCCTGTATCCTCCACTAGTAGCTCCTTGTCCATTCCTCTGTGTATTTGGATGCTCTTCCTGTTGTATTGCCAATGTCTAATGTCTTTTCCTTTTTAGGTTGAATGGATACTCAACGACAGGATGTCCTGCAATTTCACATATATTACAATATGCTTTCTTTGGACAATCTATGTTTGAGTGTCCCTCTGCCTTGCAGTCTGAACACCAAATTTCTTTCCGATCCTTCCGACCTTCCCCTTTTGCTTCTTTTAGGATTTTGTCAAATTATCTCCTGAAGGTATGAATCGTGCTCTGTACTTTGTCTTCAGCTTCACTGTCCGAATCTTCAGCATGCTTTAAGTATCCACCAATACCTGCGGTTGTTTGTTTGCCTGCACTTTTGAAGTTTTTAGCCTTCTCTAGTGCTTCTTCATATGTTGAGGATGGTACTGCCTTCATTTTCTTCTTGTACCTTGGTAATAGCCCATCCAAAAACCATCGTTTTACCATACCGTCGACAGGTGTCATCTCCATTTTGTCTGTCAGTTGTTTCAATCTTCTATTGTAACTTTTGACATCCTCGTCCGTTTTTTGTTTAGTGACACAAATTTCTGTAATTATGTCAGTGTCATCCCTCATAGGTCGGAATTCTTCTATGAATGTGTTCTTGAGGTCGTCCCATTGTGCAAATGCTCGCGTACTGTCTTTTCAAGTACCAGTCTATCGCCATGCCTCACAATGTGGCTGGGAACAGTTGCAACCATTGTGTGTATTGCATGACTCCATTAGCTCCCCAAATGGTAATGCAAGTCGTCACATGTCGTGCTGGATCCTCCTTCCCTTCACCTGAGAAGGGTGGGCATTTTTGCTGTATCGTTCTATTGGCGGGATTCACCATGATATTCTGTCTTCTTGGTGTTAGTGGTTGTGGTGGTTGATTCGTTTGTCTATTTACTATTGGTGGTGCAAAGTTGTGCCCAAATAGCCTTCTTCCCGTCTCCAATTGGTCTCTGCTTCGCGATCTTCTTTGCAAATATACCAAACGTGGCTCCGGCCTTCCTCCCCACGAACCTTCGCGTAGGTGTCTTGATACCAGGTTCTCTCCTTCAGTATCCTGTGGCCACCCTTCCCTCGCTGGTTCTGGTGTTGCCGTCCAGTCTTCAATGATGGGCTCTTCCTCAGCTATTTGCTCTCCCTCGTTTTCTGCAGTCACCAACAATGTTTCTATACTTGCGTTATTCTCCTCCTCAGTGTTCCATACTCTCTCCACCTCAGGGAGAGATACCTCCGCGACCTCGTGTGTCCTTAAGTTCGCCAGTCGTGCGCTTCTTCTCACCGGTATTTGCTCTTTGTTCCGTGACCTGAAACTAGTCATTCACCTATTCTTCCTATCACTTGTTGCTAAACTCGGGTTTTTATTTAGGCAACGACGCCAAATGACAATCAAAATCAGGGTCCAAGCAAAAGGTGTACTAGTGGATCAGTCAATATCCTAACTCTGCTAACTGACGGCTGAGTGTAGGCGTCAGGGGTCAAGAGGTCTGATGAGCAAGTTTAGACGTCTGGGTACTAGACGTGTGGTCGGTTGGTCTAGACATCTGGTTGCTAGACGTCAGGTCGGTTGGTCTAGACGTCTGGTTGATGCCAGACGTCTGGGTTCAGTCCAGACGTCAAGTCTGGGGGTCGACGGCTAGCCGTCTGGTGGCTGCCAGACGTCAGGGCTAGACGTCAGGCACCTAGCTCTCGTCCTGTCCAGAAAACCTGCAAAAATACTCCTCTTGCTCCCTGCTTCAGTACCTGCGTTCAACAATCTTCAAGGGCAAACCTGCACTGACAACTTAGCACACAATCACCTGCAATACTTCCATTAATGGTTTCCAACCTGCAACTCACAACACATTTATCCATTCACCATGAATGCAGAATATGTAAACAGCAGAACAACTTTGTATTACGTAGAATGAATAGCATACAACTCTTACAGCATGGATAGATCGACCCTTACAATGTTTGAAGAGGGGGGTTAAATAGGTGGGAACAAGTTGGTTCCCCAACCAATTCCACAACCGTCCCCAACCGTTCCTTAACACAATCCTTAACATTGCATTAGACGTCAACTACTTGCTAATCTTAACAACTCCTAACTAGACGTCTAAACAAAATGCTTATATACATTGCAAAATTGGTGATGGATGTGCCAGCCAGTCCTAGGGTCTAGAACTGCTGTCTACATTATTTTTGGCTGCACGAAATGTTTTTCAAAAGAAAAAAATCCGTATCAAATTTTTTAGTAGTCATTTTGAGAAGCTTTTTGCATCATAGTGTAGATTATTTTGATTTATGCAAAAATGACTGCTCATTTGTCAAATTTCAATAAGTATTGAAGGAGTTGCAACAGTTTGAAGTTGGGCTTTTGAGACTGTTTTTGGGCTGTGCGGAAAATTCATGCAAAGGGAATCCGGGTAAGCAAATCAATTGCCGTTTGTTTTGTTTTGAAGAAAATCTGCAGATGTAATTGTTGAAGGAAAGGAATAGAAGAGATTTGATAAATTTAATTTAAAAAAAATTCCAGTTATTTGAAACCCTTGTGGCATTGGGGAAATTTTTTTTTTTGGTTTGAGGTCATGGAGTTACATATATTCACTGGAAAGGATGATAGTGATGTTAGGGAATGGTTGATGAAGTGGAAAAAAAATTCTTTAAATTTTTCTAAGATAGAATGGAAATTGAAGATTTGGAATTACTTGGGAGGGGAAGCTTATTCTTGGTTTTCAAACTTTGTGCAAGCTCATAAATATATATACACACAGGAAGAATTTGAAGTTGCATTTTTAAGCAAATGGGGATCACAAGAAAAAGATAATAATATGCAAACAAAAGAAAGCACATCTTTGGTGTCCAATAGAACAAATAGTGGTCAGAAAGAATTGTTGGAATCTAAAAATTCTATTTTGCAAGTTTATGGTTGCATTCAAAATAAATTAGTTATTGTTTCCATAAACCCTAGCAGCAAGCATAACTTCATTAGTAGGGACTTGGCTAAGAGTTTGTAGGTTCCAACAACAAAAATTAAAAACATAAAGCTTGAGGGTGAGGATGTTCAAATTTTTGAAGATTTGAAGATCACCATGGATAAATATGTTTTACATTCAATTTTTTATGCTATTGAGATGGGTGATATGGATATTGTTCTTGGTTATACTTGGTTGCATTCTTTGGGCACTGTTAATTCAAATGTGCAAAAGAAATTTATGAAATTATGATATAGAAAAAAGAAGATAAGATATTTCTTGGCTTAGAGAGTAAGGATCAAGGGAAAACCAGGAAACCATTGTAGGAGAACAAATTGAAGAACAAGCAAAAGAACTTGAAATAGAATTTGAGGAGGTAGTGGCAAAGATCAAAGATGAAGCTAAACCAAAGTAAATAAAAGAACCAAAAGAGAGTAGTAAGAGAGATGAGCGTAAAATAGAAGCACAAAATATTGGAGCATATAGCCATCCACATCACCATGAGAGGCAACAATCATGGAAACAGGATTTAAGACAACAAAAGAAATATGAGGGACATACATGGAACCAGAAGAGCAAAAACTATGGGTATTCAAATGGCACAAGGGCAGCTTGGCATCATCATAGATTACCACCAATCAAGATTTCACTTGGATGGAGGGATAATCAAGATTGGTACCAGTTATCAACATCACTTAGAAGATCATATTATTTAGTTTCTTCCTATGTTTCGAGGACGAAACATTTTTTGTAAGGTAGATGGAATGTTAGGTACCTAAGTATATGGATATGGGGATATAATATTTTGTATTATGGCATGAGTCATTTATAAAATTATAATAATGTATAACATAGTGCCATATTATCATATTATTCACTTTGTAAGTCATGGAAGGTGAACCACCACATGGGTGACCTTATAACTTATGGAAGGTGAACCATCACATTCTTGTATAAAGAGAGATGTATCCCCAATTATAGGAGGAAGTCATAGGAAGTATTCTTTGTAATAGTATTGGCTCGTGGAGTTGAAGATCTTGTGGAGTGATTCCTTCTTAAAAGAGTATTCTTGGTGTTGCCCTACCTTAAGGGTATTATCTATCTCTATTTTATTGTGTGGATTGTTATTGTGGAATTTATTTATGGATGCATGTTTGATATTTCTGCATATTGATGAATGATTTATTGTTAATGAGAAGAGAGGTTCATAACAAAGTCACATGCATGGTAATTTAAGAAAATGATGAGGTGTTAGGTAGTTAGTAAGTTGGAGGATGCAACTACCTCCTTAGTTGTATAAATAAGATCCCTTCCTCATTCATTTGTGTTGTTGGCATGGAAGGAAAGGTTGGTATGGTATGTGGGTATGAAGGTTGGCATGGTATTGAAGTGTTGTATCAAGCCGTTTGAATGTTGTGCCCGGCCGTTTGAACTGTTGTGTTGAGCAATATAATATATGTTGTGTGTGCAATGTATGCATTGTAATTGTAAGTTATTCACATTGTATATTTTGTTCATTTAAGTGGTAATGGAATTGTGTTGTAGTATATTATATTCCATTTCTACATCTCTCGGTATATGATCACACTCTACCTAGTGCCAATCAGGCATGGGCCACCACTCCACCCACCATTCCTACCATTACTTCAAATCCCTCATTTAGCATGTCTCAAATATCCTAAGCCTCACCTAATGTCATTAATACCCAATATATTGGGTCGGGTCTACAATGTCTTAGGTAAACGCGAGTGCAATAACATTGGCCCCATTTAACCAACAAATTACTTCGCTAACATCTCTATCGAGTCAAAGCTTACAAGCTAACTCCAACCAACAACCGAATATGAACCAATCCCAAGCTGGGTTGAACCAATATTCTATTCCTCACAGTACCCTCTCTCAACCTCCAAGAGGATCATCCTAATAAATGATCCAAAATCCTTCTGGGGTCAAGCTTTGTAGAGATTGCCAAACCTTAATGCGCAACAAAACTTGCAAATTTTATTGAAATTTAGTACCACACAAAGTTAATTGGGTCAACCTCCGCCAAATTACAAATGAATCAAAATATTGTGCAAAATTGGTAAGCTTTTTTGGTGTCATTACAAATCCAGATGACCATAGGAGCTGGCCCAAAATCCACTATTTCCTCCAGGCGGCTATTATGTGCATTATCAATAACCACTTCCCCTTAGTCAACCATTCTACCAGCAGTTCTAGGGACCTCCAAATCATCAAATGATGCCTAATCTGTGTGTGTTTACTAATACTAACCCCTAAAATCAAATTATTCCCAACCACCTCCGGTTCAAAACGTTAATCAACAATTTCCCCTTAACAACTAGTTGCTCCACAAAACCAACAAGTAGCTTCGAATCAAAAAATGGTTCAGCTTATGCAGCAACCACAAGGGTACATGGCCCCCCTTCAATATCAAATGCCTTGTGCCCCACAAATGCCATATGGGCAACTACCTCAAAATTATCAAATGCAAATGCAAGTGAGGCTGCAACAACGACTGCTTGATTGGACCTATCAAGGGCCTCTAAACTTGATGGTTTATTGCACGATACTTGTTGCCGCCATGAAATTGTTACCAACCTTTGACGACAATGGAAATAAAATCACTATGGACCATTTGAATGAATTGTCGACATTAAAATCCATGCATCATATCCAAGAAGAAATCATGGTCCAATTATTGATATACTCGTTGAGAGGCAAAGCCGCTACATGGTACCGAAACCTTCTCGACAACTCTGTTACTAATTGGGTTTCCATAGCTGAACCTTTCATGAGAATATTTGGCAACCTTGGAAATTGATACTATGTCCTTTTCTAGCTAAACACTATGTAGGAACACCCCTAGGAGAACATCCATGATTATAACACAAGGTTCATGAGAACGCTATACTTGATTCCACTGAGTATCAGACCATCAAATGAACAAGCCTTACCTTTCTATCAAAGGATTGCAATCAGATTTAGCTTTGATGGTCTTCAATGCCAATTGTATTACCTTGTCAAGAGCCTTTGAGGAAGCAACACAAGCGAAAGGCGTGTTGGTAAATTACCCCCACTCTGCCTATGGCATACATTGCTTATGTGAGTCCAACCAAAATTCACAAACACTAGGGGCTCCTTTGAGTATGGCACCCATCCCAAATGTTGAAGCTCAAAGCGATCAAACTCCACCTAGCATACCCACCTATCCTTAGACTAACACCCTGTACATAGTGACCTTTCTTGGCCAAAGTGTGTATTATATTGTGGCTTTTCAACCTCAATTAGCAGCCCTAGTTGCATTGCCCCAACCATATAATTCAAATGCCATTTATACGCCTCATAGGCGAGATGACGAGTTTATAAGCCAAATGTTCGAAATGATGAAAATACTGGTGAATCACAACAACCTAGAAAGGAGACAAAGCAATGGATGGCAACAATTTGGGAATTGGCAGCAACGAAAGATGCGTTATCCCACCAAATATCAAATACCTAGGCAATTAAGTAGGAAATTAGGTTGGTCACAATCCCTGATAATGCGTTGTAGCAATAAGAAATGTTCAAATTGCCATATACGGTCAACAATGTTAGGCACACTAGGAGAAGATGATGGGCCAAGCAATAATCACTCCTACGCCAAATGTTGAGTAGACTGTTGTGCAACAACCTAATATGGTAGATCCATCAGGGATGGTATAACAATGGATTGTGGCTTTGTCCAACACAAGTAATGCTATCTTGGCAAACTTCAGTGACTTTGAAGAGGTTGGTGACTTTCCTTTTGCAGACCAACCAGTGTTGGCAAACCAACAACAAGGGATTACAACTTGAAACAAGAGAAAGGCGATAGATGAACAACCTAGGTCGTCTAAAGCTCAAATAGAATCACTCCCCTTAAAGATAAAGGGCCAATTGCTAGTAATCAAGAGGTGGCACCTCAAAAGGATCAAGGGAAAGCAACGCCACAAGCCCCATGAGCTAATGCTCAAATGGCAAATGTGCTTGCAACTAAGAGGGAAGTTAATGCAACAAAGGAACAAGGAGAAAAGAAAAGGCTGCAAAGGATGCTCAAAGGAATTTGAGGTATCCCTCCTTAACTAGTGAGGGTAGAGGAATGGCAACATGTCATTTCAGAAAATTTGTGCCTTGCAATGGAAATAGCCCAACAGATACTAAAGTTAACATTGTTAAGGAGCTAAGGAAGACATTGACAAGAGTAAGCATGCTAGAAGCATTGGCCTTATTTGGACAAAGGGATTTGTTGCAGGAAGCATTGAAAGAGGAAGAACACAACTATGCCAAAGCAAAGGCAACAACATCCCTAGGGGCTTAGCCTATTCCATCCAAGCAACTCAACCTCATAGCCCAAGACATCCTTTATCCAGGTGAATGCAACTGATGTGATTAATGCTTCTAAACCTAATACAATGAAACCACCATTGTTTTATATTATTTTGAAAATTGACAATTATCTTTTGAGGAGTTACATCATTCTTCAAGGAGCAACCGTAATAGTTATGCCTAAGGCAATTTGTGAAGAAATGGGGCTACCATATTTAGAGATGACTAGTAAACCTATCCAGATGGATGGGCCCCAATTAAATGCAGTCGACATATTGAAAGACCTAGTGATGGATGTGGCTAAGCATGAAGAGCTGGGGTTGGTACAAGAAGTAATAGTGGTCAATCTTCCACCCTATATTGAAATGATACTATCCAGGGAATGGACCAGGAAATTATCAGGGGATGCTTATCTAACAATGGACTTGTTGGTCACGAATCCGCCACGAGGAAAGGATTTTGTCGTTATTGCGCCCTGGACCCGCGAACCAACATTGAAAGGCCGGAAGGAAGGGATGCCTTCCGGGCCAATCTCCGGAGAAGGCCGGCTCCTTTTGGGGGTTTTCTGATTTGAGCTAAGGGTACAGGAAAGAGATGAATGTACAGAAAGAAACAAATGTACAGAAAGGGATTACAAATATATTCAGAGGTTGGTGGGGGGGAACTAACGATGACGGGAACACACCAATCAACGCTACTTGCCGCATCATAAATACAAAAGTATGACAAAGAACTGCAAAATCTACGCGTACTTCCGATACATAAGCAGTGTATGCACCATTCAATGATCCCCTAGCAAACATTCCCTACAAGGAACTAACAGCACGACAATGCATCGATTAACGGATACGTACACTGACATAGGTAGAAAGCAAGCCTAGAGATATCAGGGCCAGGTATATGTGTTTATGTAGAGAATTTAACCGCACTGTTCAATGGCTCCCAGCAAACATTCCCTACAAGGAACTAACAACACGGGATCGCATCAATCACCGGATACGGACCAGCAACAAAACACATAACTGATGGAACTGCTACCATATCTATTCTATAAATGCTTTAAATTAATGAAGTACAAAAGTGCTTAAACAAGCAATACTAGAGGAACCTGATCGCCAAACGCCGAAGTGAATCAACGAGCCGCGACACAGGTGGGCCTAAAGCATATAATGAAAGACAAGCATAAAAGAATAAAGACAACGTAACGGAACCGGGCATAAGATTGTATTCATTAGCAGAAGCACGGTTACAATGGGTACGGTGATTCCCTAACAAACATTCCCCTTCCACCACTTACAATGAAAACGTGGTGGCTATTTATAGCCCAAAGTTCCCCCCGTTACATTAATGGGCACAACGTCCCAGTCAAACATTAGCTGACAAAAGCAGCCGCGGAACTGCTGATGCTGACTTCTGTCGGGCTGGACTGTACTCTCGGCATGGTCTCCCTGAAGGTTGAACAGCCACGTGACAGCGCGTTGGGAAGAACTTTAAATTGACAGGAATGCGGGTAGCTGAGGCAGGTGGAAACTCACGTCAGTCTTAAATGAGGCAGCTGGCATAAGTAGTGCGGCCCATGCTTGTCCTTTTGCTCGGCATGTCTTGGCTCGGATCCCAAAGTTGGACACTTGTCGGATGATAATGCTTGACACGTGTCTGCCTTGCAAGGCGATCTATCCAACTTCGCCGGGATTAGAGCACAATCGGGTAGCACAGGTGAAAAACAGCGCAGTCGGGTAGCACTATTTCCCTACTGCGCACCGGTCAAAGGGCGCAGTCCGACTTCGCTGCGAAGTCGGGTTGCGCACCGGCACTTGCTGATTCTCACCGCCGTTCGGACTTCGCACGGACACTTAGTCATTTTTCCTGCCAGCCTGCCAGCCTGCCAGTTACAAGGTGCGCCCAGAAAGGGGCGAAGTCGGACTTCGCACCAAAACTGGGCGAAGTGCGCACTTCGCACAAAAAACTAGGTTTCCTGGTTCAGCTTCCCGGGGCCATAACTTTTGATCCGCTGACCCGATCGCCTATTATAATATATCGTTGGAAAGCTTGCGAGAAGATCTGCAATAATAAAATATCCAGGGCTCATTTTGTCCATTTTATCGCCCCCGTTTATGGCCCGCAAAAACCCGAACACCTCAGCATGCCCTGACACTTAGCCATTTTTCAGGGCAACTGCTGTCAATTTTGAGAAGAATGAGAATGTAGGGAAGAGAGAGAAAGGGGGAGAAGGAAGAGCAGCTCTCTTACAAAAATTGAAAACATTGCACCCCGTGCAAAATGTGACAACATTTCGGCGGCTCGCGGGGTGTCGAGCTCGCCTCGGCGCAAAGAATCCATGCCTTCATCCATTGGGCAACAGAGTCACCCTCGCTGCAACTGCTCTTCAGATCCACCTCCGGAAACTGCCTTCTTGGAACACTTAAAAAGAAAACACCGCACGATCGAAATAAGAAAAACAACTAAAACTTGGAATAATAGCCGGATTATTTACACAAAATTTTGCGGCATTATTGGCATGCCGCTGACACAAATCTAGCTTCGGTTGCCTATCCGGTAAACCTGCAGTGCCGGACCAGATCTGGTTGTACTTCAGATGATCTTTGAAGTCCGGCTGGCCTCCCAAAGCTTGCCAGGTCGCAAACATGGTGCAACGTGGCAGATTGTGATTCATGCCGGTACCCATACAATTGATGGACGATGTGGCAAGGAGATTTTTCAGACGGGAGCCCTCTTCGGGTACCGGTTGCGGTGATGGTTGGAGCCAACACCACCACGGTGGAGACTGTAGGTGAACATTCATTTCTCCGCTTGTGAGGTCAAGGCTGCTCACCAAACCTTGATTCCTCCGGGGTGTCTTCTATTAGCTTAAAAAAAGGGCGCCTGCGATCAAGAAATCTGGATCTTCGACTCAGTCAGAGTCGCCGAGTGATTTTGCCAGATGAAGGCAAGCCAAAGATTCACCAACTCGGGCCTCCTTAAAATATGGAGACTGTTCGTCTCACCTCACGGATTCGTCTATGCGAGCTTGGTAATCAGCCGACCTGACGCGCTCGCCTGGAGCGTTGGTATCAATTTCGTAAAGTCGGGCTGGTTTCCCGGGTTCCTCGCTCGCCACCTTCTTGCTTGAATGAAGGCGTTAGGACCGGTCTTTCGGACTCAGAGAATATGAACGTGCAGAGTCGCCAGGTGCTCTGATTTTGAACAGCAATGAAGCGAGCACCAGTGCTTCAATTCTGTTTGGGGGTGAGAAACCTCCTTGTCCCACCGAGCATTCGGAAAGAAACTGTCAGCCCGAATGAGGACGAGCTTGAGATCTTCCAAATGCGAGACAAAGAGTCCCACCGGGCGTGCCAAAAACTGTTGGTCACGAATCCGCCACGAGGAAAGGATTTTGTCGCTATTGCGCCCTGGACCCGCGAACCAACATTGAAAGGCCGGAAGGAAGGGATGCCTTCCGGGCCAATCTCCGGAGAAGGCCGGCTCCTTTTGGGGGTTTTCTGATTTGAGCTAAGGGTACAGGAAAGAGATGAATGTACAGAAAGAAACAAATGTACAGAAAGGGATTACAAATATATTCAGAGGTTGGTGGGGGGGAACTAACAGTACGGGAACACACCAATCAACGCTACTTGCTGCATCATAAATACAAAAGTATGACAAAGAACTGCAAAATCTACGCGTACTTCCGATACATAAGCAGTGTATGCACCATTCAATGATCCCCTAGCAAACATTCCCTACAAGGAACTAACAGCACGGCAATGCATCGATTAACGGATACGTACACTGACATAGGTAGAAAGCAAGCCTAGAGATATCAGGGCCAGGTATATGTGTTTATGTAGAGAATTTAACCGCACTGTTCAATGGCTCCCAGCAAACATTCCCTACAAGGAACTAACAGCACGGGATCGCATCAATCACCGGATACGGACCAGCAACAAAACACATAACTGATGGAACTGCCACCATATCTATTCTATAAATGCTTTAAATTAATGAAGTACAAAAGTGCTTAAACAAGCAATACTAGAGGAACCTGATCGCCAAACGCCGAAGTGAATCAACGAGCCGCGACACAGGTGGGCCTAAAGCATATAATGAAAGACAGCATAAAAGAATAAAGACAGCAGAACAGAACCAGGCATACAGATTGTATTCATTAGCAGAAGCACGGTTACAATGGGTACGGTGATTCCCTAACAAACATTCCCCTTCCACCACTTACAATGAAAACGTGGTGGCTATTTATAGCCCAAAGTTCCCCCCCGTTACATTAATGGGCACAACGTCCCAGTCAAACATTAGCTGACAAAAGCAGCCGCGGAACTGCTGGTGTCGACTTCGTCGGGTCGGACTGTACTCTCGGCATGGTCTCCCGAAGGTTGAACGACCACGTGACAGCGCGTTGGGAAGAACTTTAAATTGACAGGAATGCGGGTAGCTGAGGCAGGTGGAAACTCACGTCAGTCTTAAATGAGGCAGCTGGCATAAGTAGTGCGGCCCATGCTTGTCCTTTTGCTCGGCATGTCTTGGCTCGGATCCCAAAGTTGGACACTTGTCGGATGATAATGCTTGACACGTGTCTGCCTTGCAAGGCAGTCTATCCAACTTCGCCCGGGATTAGAGCACAATCGGGTAGCACAGGTGAAAAACAGCGCAGTCGGGTAGCACTATTTCCCTACTGCGCACCGGTCAAAGGGCGCAGTCCGACTTCGCTGCGAAGTCGGGTTGCGCACCGGCACTTGCTGATTCTCACCGCCGTTCGGACTTCGCACGGACACTTAGTCATTTTTCTGCCAGCCTGCCAGCCTACTAGTTACAAGGTGCGCCCAGAAGAGGGGCGAAGTCGGACTTCGCACCAAAACTGGGCGAAGTGCGCACTTCGCACCAAAACTGGGCGAAGTGCGCACTTCGCACAAAAAACTGGGTTTCCTGGTTCAGCTTCCCGGGGCCATAACTTTTGATCCGCTGACCCGATCGCCTATTATAATATATCGTTGGAAAGCTTGCGAGAAGATCTGCAATAATAAAATATCCAGGGCTCATTTTGTCCATTTTATCGCCCCTGTTTATGGCCCGCAAAAACCCGAACACCTCAGCATGCCCTGACACTTAGCCATTTTTCAGGGCAAGTGCTGTCAATTTTGAGAAGAATGAGAATGTAGGGAAGAGAGAGAAAGGGGGAGAAGGAAGAGCAGCTCTCTTACAAAAATTGAAAACATTGCACCCCGTGCAAAATGTGACAACAGGACTATATGCATATAAAAGTACCCTGGGATAAAAAGATAATTATAATTGAAAATAGAACGCCCTCTATCTCCTACATAAGCTGGGTAATGATAGAGCGGTTAAATTAAATGAGATCCCAAAATTTGTAGATGATGAATCTTGTGAAGGTGAGCTTATTTTAGAATTGGATATGATCATTGGAGTGCTGCAAGATGAGAAGGTAATGAAGTAGGAGGATATGGGGATACCGAACTTAGGAATTATTTGATATAAGGGGAACCAACTAAGAATCCCGCTTTAACAAGTGAACAAGCTCAAGGGTTGAACCCTACATAGGTGATGCATTTAGATGGTGGTGCTACAACTAGAAATGGGGGAGGATAGGCATACAACTTATAAGTCCTTAGGGAGAACAAATAAATAATGCATGCCATTTGCTGTTTAATTGCACCAATAACATAGTTAAATACGAAGCTCGATGCACCGACTTGAGAAAAGCAGACAAGTAGGGAATCAAGAACCTCAAAACCTTTGGCGATACAAAGCTAGTGGTAAAGTAGGTCAATGCAGTCTTTGCTATTAAAAATAAGCACCTTAAGTCATATAAGCATCAAGTGTGGGCTCTGTTACAAGGCTTTGACACATATAAAATTGCCTTGATACCTAGAGAAATGAATGCAAAAGCAGATGAACTAGCCTCTTCGTCTGCCAAGTTCGATCCAACTACAAACATGTGCAATATACCAAAAGAACTAGAAGTGGTATTCTGGCCAGCAACCCCTAATAATAATAATCATTGGCAAGTGTTTAATAATGACAAACAAATTATTGAATTCTTGGTTAGAGAAGTACAGTATGTTGAGGGTAAGAATGAATATGGTTATGATATTAAGGATGGGATCATTTAGTTGAAGATAAATCAATTGCAAAAGGGCTAATCACATTAGAAAGCTTATTTAAGCCTAATGATAGTGATCGAAAGGCTAGTATTAAGGTAATTCCATCTTCTTCTGAACCAGTCCAAATCGCGAAGGCCAAAACATATTAATGGGAAAATATTGCACTAAAGAAGAGGTTCACTTGTTCAAGGAGTTATGTGGTCAATATACTGATGTGATTTCCTAGAGTTACGAAGATCTCAAAGTATATGATTGAGGAATCATTGAACACATGATTGATCTAGAGCATGGAGCTAGGCCTTTTTGCCTAAAATAGAAATATGTGAATCCAAAGATGGAGGTGGTGATGAAGAAATCTTTTGAAGTTGTTACAAGCTCAAATCACGTTCCCCATAAACATTCGACATGGGCAGCGAATTTGGCGCCTATCTCGAAGAAATACGGAGATTTCAGACTATGCATTGATTTCAAAAACTTAAATATGGTGTCCCTAAAGGATCACTACCCATTGCCATCCATGGATCAAATTTTGCAAAAGGTGGTTGGATCTCAAATGTTATCATTACTTGATGATTTTTCAAGGTATAACTAAATTCAGGTTAAATACGAAGATCAACAAAAAACTGCCTTTACGACTAAGTGGGGTACTTTCGCGTACAAAAAATGCCATTCGGGTTATCTAATGTAGGTGCAAATTTTCAAAGGGTGATGGATATTGCTTTTGCAAGGCTAATTGTTGAGATCATCCTCATTTATCTTGATGATTTGACCGTTTTCTCTA
Source organism: Wollemia nobilis (assembly GCA_028583015.1). Lineage (NCBI taxonomy): Eukaryota > Viridiplantae > Streptophyta > Pinopsida > Araucariales > Araucariaceae > Wollemia > Wollemia nobilis. The sequence continues at coordinate 1,887,622 of JAQPPZ010017175.1, read as the reverse complement.
AAGATAGGTCCAACCATGTTGAACATTTAGAAGTAGTCTTCAAGAGATGTAAGGAATACAACATATTTTTGAAAGCCAAGAAGTCCATCTTCTTTGTACAAGAATTCAAGCGATTAGGACATGTGGTATCGAAAGATGACCTTGCTATAGACCTTTAAGGTAAATCCAAGAACTGCCCTTATCATCTTCAATCAAAGGAATTAGATCTTTCTTAGGCCAAATCTAGTTTGTATCCAAATGCATCACCAACTTCACACAAGTGGTTAGGCCTATTATGAAAAAGTTGGAAAAGGTTGCCACCTTCACATGGGCTGAGGAAGGAAAGAAAACTTTTTAGGAAATCAAAGAGACCATCACCAAAGCCCCCGTCCTCATCAATCCAGACTTCTCAAAAGACTTTAGGTTGTATATGTTTGATAGTGATGAGAGTTTAGCCGCTGTATTGACTTAGAACAATGATGAGGAAGAACACTCAATATCCTTTATGAGTCGCACCCTCCATAGTTATGAAGAACGTTACACTTTCATATTGTTTGCCATAATGAAGGCTTTTATGAAATTTGGTATTATTTGTCTCAGAGTAAGACAACCATCTTTGTGGTTCACCCAGATGTGAGATCAAATATCTTGCATGGAGTTTTAGGTGAGAAGAGAGCCTGATGGATTAACAAGATATAGGAGTTTGACATAGAGATCAAACCAACAAAATTAGTGAGGGGTAGAGCTCTTTGTGAAAATCTAGGTATGCCTCAACTCAACCGAACAACTAGCTCTAGTGGAAGAAGTTGATCTAGGGGAACTGATTGAATAGTTGACATAAAGAGATATATGCTGACAGGTGATATGCTTAGGAATTTGACAATTAAGCAAATAGATAGATTCAAGGCGAAAAGCCATGAGTTACACTTGATTTGATGGCATCTTATTCCGAAGGGTTATGATGGGATACTATTGAGATGTGTCAAAAAGGAAAAGATGAGGCTTGCTAATAGAATATCATGATGAAGGAGACACTTTTCGACTTGGATGATTGCTCATAAGATTTTGATGGCAGGGTGTTACTAGATCATTATCTTCATTGATTGTTTCCAAGAATGTAAGGTGTGTTGTATGTACACGGGCCACAAAGAAAACACCTATGCCACTACAACCTATAATTGTGTCTAAACCATTTTAGCAATGGGGCCTGATTTTATCGGAAATATTAGTCCGTTGTCTAGTGTTGGACATGATTGGGTCTTAATTGCGATGCACTATTTCCCTAGGTGGGTTGAAGCTATTCCAATTATGTTTGCTAATCAATAAGGTATTCATCTAGATTTAAAAGACATAATTACCAAATTTGGAATGCCTTTAGTGATAATTACAGACAACACTACAGTATTCACAAGGGCTAAGCTGCTACAATTTGTGCTAGAATGTGGATTCCTCCTAAAAATTTTGTCTAACTACTATTTGCATGGAAATGGCTTGACAAAGTTGACAAACAAAGAATATCGTCAGAATTATGAAAAGGACGATTGCGGAATCCAAGAGGGACTGGCATACCAAATTGAAGAAGGTGTTGTGGGTAGACACGGTCACCCCAAAGGCCTTTATTGGGACTTCGTATAAATTGGTGTTTGGAGAAGAGGTGGTGCTACCAATTAATTTAGAAACTTCTTTCACTCAACGACTGAACTGGAAGACATTGATATTACTCCTATGCAAGCTCACTTGAATGCTTTACTGCAATTAGAGAAAGATAGGAAAAAAGCTTTCCAGAGGTTCACATAGTATCAAAAGATCATCAATAGGTGGTTTGGCAAGAGGGCCACAAATGTGAAATTCAAAGAAGGTGATCTTGTGATGAAATAGAATGAAGAAAAAACCAAACTAGGCCAACATGGGAAATTTGACTCCTTTTGGAGTGGATCGTACCAAATTGACAAGTGTAGCAGGGTGGTGAGTACTCCAACATGTTGGAGGAACAATTTGATAGTACAAATTCAAGAGCCAACCAAGACTATAGTCAACATTACTTCACACTTGCACAACATCTCCACTTGTATGACAACTTGATCAACACTCGTTTGTACAAGTTGCTCAACATCCACTTATACGACAGTCACTTGTACAACAAACACTTGTACGATAGTTCTAAGCTTGCAATCCACTTGAACGACAACCTTTGTCAGCAAGGTTTGTACTATAGTCCTCATTGACACTCCTCATACAACTCTCCTCATACGACACTTCCAACGACACTCCTTGTACAACACTTACTTTGGCACTCTTCGTACGACAACTCTTCCTTGTACGACGATTTTGGACTACAACTCTAGATTTGTACCTGCATATAAAACTTGGAATAACAACCTACAATTCTGCTCTTCTGCAACAATAACATCATATAGAATACATACAACACACAAATGAAGGATGAATAGTCATTACATTAATATTGTTTGTATGGGGTTGGCATTATAGACTTGTTCGCATTGGGCAATACATAGTACACAAACACCCTCGATGATACAAACTCTACATAGTACTCAAATGAATAGGGGTCTCTTTTTATCCTTGAGAGCTGGTAGTTAAAAGCAACTACCACAAGGGACACCTTATCACTATCTACCCTCCATTCACATATGCTTAATTCCAATGTTTGCCGTACATTACAAATTCAATTTATCAAATGTTGATGTCATCACCCTTGATATCAAACTACAAAATTACATTTCATTCTCATGTACATTTGTGCACATTTGCACTTATTTCATTATTTACATTTTTTTTTTATGGTTGGTTAGAACTGGCTCCTACATCTGCCCTCCCCTTAATATTGGTTGACGTCCTCGTCGACGATTGCCTCTGCTCTTGGGGACTTGGGTTCTACTGACGTTGAGGTATGGGAATAGGTACACCTCGGAGCTCTTGGATTTGTAGCTTCAAGGCCTTTATCTCTTCTTTAAACGTTTTGGCATAGGCCTAGTATGAAGCCCATTGCACACCATAGTGATTCGATCTCTGCTCGACTTTTGCCAACTTTGCCAACAGTTCAACCTTCCTTTTTGTAGCTTCAGCTTCAACTTCCTTTCTTGCTGCTTCAGCAATTTTCTTTACCACTTCTGCTTCTCATCTGGCTACAATTGCTAGCTGCTCATATTTCTTTGTTGTCAATTGATAGTGGTGAGTAACTTGCTTGTTCTTCACTTCCAATAACTATTCCCTCATTCGACATTCAAATTTTAGTGGTCCTATCCACTGATTATGTTCCTCCTATGCTTGTCTTCTCCTCAATCTCCTTCAACTTCACTAGTTCTACTTCGACATCCTCCTTCACCTGCGGAAGTCATGCCTCCATTGCCTGCAGTTGGTTAGCCTACTCCACGTTCCTTTGCTGAAACTTTTCCAATCTTGTGGCTAACCATTGAATCAGGTATGCCAAGAAATTCATTTTGGCATACGATATTAGCTCAGGTGCAAGTTTGATGTACTTGACGCTTGCTTCTTCCTCCGAATGGGCTGCCAAAGTTCCTTCGTCTATGTATACTCTCGCTGGATGCCAGGAGAGTTTTTGAGTCCCTTCTAGCAGATTCTCCACTCCTAGCATTTCTCCAGCTCCCATGGCTATGTCTGATGGATGTTAGCCAACTTCTTCATCCGTTGCTCGTCTCTAGCCCAATGCACTAACTTGGCTAGTTCATTTTCCATCTTCAAATGTCATAGTTGCCAATCTCCAATGCATCTAATTCGGACATGCGCATTCTCTCTAGTGCTCCATGACCTTCTCAAAGAAAGTATCAACCTGTTCATTAATGCTCTCCCAGAATTGGAGGTCTCCTCAAATTTGGTATCTTGAAGAGAAAATGTTCACTTGTCTCTTTTGCTAGTTCTACATTAGTATCATCTCCAGTGGTAGTTTCCTCCCTATCTTCTCCACCATGACCTATTAGTTGATAGGTTGTTTGCCCCCCTTGCCCTCCTGTGCTTGCTGGCCCACATCAATAGTTTGTCTTTCCTCAACCATCGTCCCTTGTCTCCTTTCCTGTCCTTCTAACGGCTGGCTACTCTCTTCTTTTTGCCAGATCGGAAACTTTGACGTGTCTTGTTTCCCCTTCTCTCCTTTCCATTGGCACCCTTGTATTCTGTGCCAACTCCTCTGTTGTAGATGTGATAACAATGTGTGCTTTTTCATCCAGCGAAAGTGATCCACATGGATCCATTTGCTGCTCAAACTACATTGGACATCCATCATCTGTCTTTCTATCATGTCCATACCGTCATGTTGAAAGCCGACATGTCAACAAGGCTGTCGTCAAAGACATTGTCGTCATGGACACTGCCGACATGGAGTTTGTCGTCATGGACATTGCCGACATGGAGACTGCCGTCATGGGAACTTTCGTTAGAGGTACTGCCATCATGTGTATTTTCGTCATACCTGTTTTGTCAGTCAAGTGTCATCACATGAGGGAGTCGACATGGCGTCATGATCCAATTGACATCAGCAGTTGTCGTCGTGAACAAGTGCCGTTAGAGTAGCTGCCGTCACATGTACTATCATCACATGTGCTGCCGTCAGAGGTCTTGCTGTTTGAGGCAGTGCAGTTAGAGGAGTTGCAGTCAGAAGTATAATCCAACGAGGGAGATGTCTATCAAAGGTTGACAAGTATTCAGTTGGATCAAGAGAGTAGTGAATTGGAGCTAAGGGGAAGCTGTTTCAATGGGTCGAGTGAAGGCTCCCACAATGTTGACGAGGAGAAACTCAACCCCGCAAGGGACGCTGTCCCTTGACCCTGCAAGGGGGCTCCCGCCCCCTTGACCCACGACATAGGTGGCGATGGGCATTGCCCGTCATGTTCATTATGTTGATGGTGTTGATCACGCTAATGATATGGCTGATTGCAAAAAGTGAAGTGAACAATCAGAGAATAATGGTCATGTTGATCAAGTTGATGTTACAACTGATTGCAGCAAGTGGAGTGCACAATCAGAAAACAAGGTGTTGCGAGAAGAAGTCTAAAGTAATTTTTTTTGCAATGGAATAACAGAAAGTAGAAGGAGCGCAACAAGAGATTCTATTACATTGTTTAGTGCTTCTATTCCCAGTGTTTGGCTCATGTGTTGTCGAGGACGCCAACTAGTTTAGAGGAGGGGATAGATGTAGGGAGACAAATTGATGTCTGCATTTAGTGAATAAGTTTTGGTATTATGTGTTATTTTGTAGTTGTACGCAAAGTGTTTGACGAAATGTGCGTACATATATTTAATAATGTTATAAAGTGGCAATTTAATATTGTACATAATAATATAATGTTAAGTCATGTATGTCGGTAAAGTCATAAGTTATAAGTTAGTTTGTCTTGTAGTGGGAAATGTCATGTAAATGCAAGTTAAATGCATATGAAATGTAATTTAGGAAATGATGAGGTGTCAGGTAGTTGGAGAGAGCAACTAATTTTTGGTTGTATAAATAAGACCCTCTCTCATTCATTCAAGGGGGGATAGAAGAGCATTGGTACGTGTGAGAGAAGGCTGGTGCATATGTGCGTATGGCATGATGCAGTTAGGTCATGGATGAAGTCATAAAGTGTATTCTGCACAAGGTTTGCAGACTGTATATGAAGTGCTGTAACCAAATATGCCATTGTTAATATAAATATGCTCATTCATTTATCATCTGTCATTGCTGCTGTTGTTGCTATTTCTGTTGCTGTTTCTGTGCATTGTTATTGCTAATGACTACAAATTTGTAGATCTATTAAGTAGGAATGGAATTGTGTGCATGTATGTTAAATTTCATTTCTACATCTGCTGCTTTCACTTCTGTTTTATCGATTATTTCCTTTAACCTTCTGTTATAAGGCTTGACATCTTCTTTCTTTTGCTTTGTGGAATAGATTTCTCCAATGATTTTTGTCATCCTTGAGTAACCTGAATTCTTTTTTGAATTTAGATGTCAAATATTCCAATGTTGTGAAGGGATTTGTTCTTGCTCTTTTTAGATGCCAATTTATTGCGATCCCTTGCAATGTTGTTGGAAACATTCTTAGCCATGATTTTTTCATTGTCGATGACATTTGCTTGTCATATTGTCTTACATGTTCCAATATGACGATTTGTGTCCTCTTTCCTGTCTCCTGAAAATGGTGGGCACTTTTGTTTGCCCGCTATTGTTGCTATATTTGCCATAGGTGGCTGATTTTCTTCACTTGGCAATTTTGTACTTGTGAACAATCTTCAACTGGCTCCTAGTGCACTTGTGCTTCACAACCTCCCATGTGAATATGCGAGCGTTGGCTTTGGTCTCTACACACTCACCCACGCTTGTCCTCATGCTTGACTCCCATCCTCCTCACCTCTTGGCAATCTTCCCCGCACATATGCAAGCATTACCAACTGTTCCACCTCGTCTCCTTTGCACTCTCCACGTTGGACCCTTCACTTGTGTGAATGTTCTCCTTGATCCAACCTTCGTTTGCTCAATGTGCTTCACCTTGCACTTCTTCCGTTGTTAAAAACAACGTTTTCCACCTTTCACTCTCCTCACTGGAACGATCACACCTCACTTTCTTCAAGTTTTGTCATTTATGAATGCAGTACTTCATTGGCATTATTCATATTGCTTAACACGTCGTTGAACAAGCCTCCAACTCCTCATAGGTTGGTTGTCAATTCTTCCATGGCCACGTCTCCCACGTCCTCGTGGCAAGTTATCTGTCATTCACCTCTTCAAATTCATGCGTGTTGGTTCGAACTTCAAATGACGACGCCAAATGTAGTGCGGTGGTGAGTAGTCCAATGTGTTGGAGGGACAATTTGATATGTTAAATTCAGGAGCCAACCAAGACTATAGTTAGCATTACTTCACACTTTCATGACATCTCCACTTGTACAACTTGATCAACACGTTTGTACGACAAGTTGCTCAACATCCACTTGTACGATAATCATTGTACGACAAAGTGACTTGTATGACAGTTCCAAGCTTGCAATCCACTTGAATGATAACCTTTGTCGGCAAGGTTTGTACTACACTCCTTATTTGGCACTCCTCGTATGACAATTTTGATGACAATCCTTGTACAACACTTTCGACAACACTCCTCATACAACTCTTCCTCATATGGTGATTCTAGACTGAAACTCTGGATTTGTACGTGCACACAGAACCTGGAACCACAACCTACAATTCTACTCTTCTGTAGCAATAGCATCACACAAAATACATACAACACACAGATGAAGGATGAATATTCATGGCATTAGTATTGTCTATTAAGTATTGGCATTACAAACTTGTCTACACTGGGCAATACACAATATTATAGACACCCTCGATGATACAAACTCTACATGGTACTCCTCAAATGAATGGGGGGTCCCTTTTTATCCTTGAGGGCTGGTAGTTAACAACAACTACTGCCCAGGACACCTCATCACTAACTACCCTCCATTTGCATATGCTTAATTCCTATGTTTGTCGTACATTACAAATTCAAATTATCAAATGTTGACGTCATCACCCTTGACGTCAAACTACAAAATTACATTTCATTTCATTTACATTTCATTCTCATGTACATTTGTGCACATTTGCACTTATTTCATTATTTCTTTGAAGGCTGGTTAGAACTAGCTTCTACAACAAGGATGAGGAACTAATGCTTACAAGTTGATCACAATGGATGGAAGGCCATTTCCCATCTCAGTGAATGTGCAACATCTACTCCCTCTCTAAGTTTTCAAGGTTGACACTTTGTAAATATGTATATAATGTGTGTTTTTCCCTTTTTCCATCTTGATTTCTCTTTTTGTTGTGTCCATTTCTTCGTAAAAAAAATCTTCTATCCAACTAAAAATCTTGAAAGAGACACTTAAATTCCCTCTTCTTCAATCCATTTTGATAGCTAATGGCTTGATTGACAACATGATTTGGAGATAGTCAAGAAAAATTTGCCAAAAATTCATTGAGTAAAAAATCCACTGATTTCTTGGATTGTTCGCCAATTCATTGAATTAAAGAGGTGACGTAATTCTTCTATGTGCAAGACTAGGTGATTTGTTGGATTTCTAGAGATCTGTTGAAGACTGTGTTGTCTGCAACATGATGTAACAACCAATCTTGAGTGCAAAAGGAATATCTTTTAGAAGTGTTGATTCGTCAATAGATGATTCCGTCATCAACATAAGGGTAAAAAAGTCTAAATGATGAAGTCATGCTGACATAGGCAAAGATCTTGGCACTAAATGTGGTAAAATATGGTGGTGTCATGTTGACACAAACCTAAGATCTGTCGATTCATTGTCTCAATGAGCCAAACAGAATGATGGGGTGTGTCATGCTGACGTCAACACCAAAATTGTCCGATTCGTCGGATAGGGGTGGAACAGTTCTAAAGATGAGATAACGTTGGCATGACATTAGCACAAAAACGCTCGATCAATTGGCTTAAAAGGTAGTAGAAGAGGCGATGATGTCACTGTGAAAAGTGTCAATTTGTTAGCTTGGTGGGCATGCACGATGAATTAATTTCGTACGATTTGGCGTAGTTTCAAATAAACTATAAATATGTAAGGTTAAACCCTCATTTGACTTTGCAATCTTGCAAATTTACTTCCAAGAGCTTTGTAACTTGATGAAGCAAATGCTAATGTTGAAGGAGCCCGTGTTGCATCTGTTTTTTTCCAAATATTGGGATTTAAAACCCTAGCTTTTCAATAATGAAGCTGTATCTAATTTGTTGGCTGGTCAAACCTTAGCGGGACAATGTCGACAGGAGGAAGAAGTTGAAACCTTGGAGGGAGAGATGGATAGCAAATACAAGTCCCTTGTCGTGGCAACCCTTTTAAGTTATCTGACCAACGTTGCAAGCCCCACAACTTTTGACCTGAACCCCTTACCCCTTTGGTAGAATTGGGTTTTGAGTCAAAATGGTCGTGTCCAAAGAATGAGAACCTTTTGGAGTCATTCATCTTAAGCAACCTCTGAATTGTCGGCCTCAACATCATCTCCTTAGTGACTTGTCAATATTTTCCACACTCTTTTGATCATGCCGTTAAATTTACCCAAGGCGATGAATCCACAATCCACTGGACATTCCTCCGATTTGTTGTGCAAGTGTTGATTTGTCGATAGATCGGGTAGATCAAAACGGGAGAACAATTCAAGTTTAGAATATTGCAGTTTGTCAGATATCCAACTGTTTACTGGTGTTGATCCACGAGGATGACTGAGTGAAGATTGTGCTCGCAACCCTGCATTTAACGCATTGGAAAAGGAGGGTTTCAATCCCCTTAACCTTCGGATTCAGGTCGACACCCCACTAACCTATGCTAATATAACTACTCTAATGTAGAAAATAAAACACAACAAGGTGAAGGTGCGAGAGATTAAATTAAATGCAAGAAAATGAAAATACAACCAAAGACCGTAGTGAGGCTAGTGTGTGATCAATTTTGCCATTCAAAGGAGGCTGAATAACAACTATCTAGGTTCATCTCGTGCATACATTCTATAGAAAAGAGGACTAATAGGCAAATTTAAGGGCATCACCACAAACACATTCATACAAGAGAGGTCCGACCAATCAGGATATAGTCTTTTAAGACGACCAAGTTCAATTTTCCATTAATAAAAAATGAAGATTACAGCCTTAGTTATCAAGTTCGAGTTCATATTCGAGTTCGATATTTTTAAAGTTCGAAAGAAATTCGACATGTTTAAAAATTCGACATAAAATTCGATATATATAATAAATGTATATATATTTTCATATAATTTTATTTTTTATTTTTATATAAAATTTAAAAATCAAATATACAAAATTATAATATTTGTTTTTAATAATATTTTTAATATTCTTTAAAAACATATACTTTAAAATATATTAAAATATTTTTTAAAATATAAACATTTTTATAACTTTATGTAAATATAGTAATTTTTTAACACATGAGAAGATTCTTAAAGGTTAAATCAATAATTTTTTTGAAATATAAATTATAAGTTTTCTACCAATTATAATAAAAAATCATAAAAAATTGTTCAAATCAAGAAAGCACTTAAAATATTTTATATTATTCAAGTTTAAAAATTAGAAAAGTTTAATTTTAGGTATGAAACTAGGGTTAGAGGGCAATGCTTTTTTTCTTTTGTTTTAAGGTTAAAGAGCAATGTTTTTATTTTTATTTTTATTTTTATTTTAGGGTTAAAGAGCAATGTTTATTTATTTATTTTAGGGTAAATGAGCAAAGTTTTTTTTTCCTTTATTTTGAAGAACTTGCAGATTATTTGAGACACGGAGCTTTTCAAATAACAAGTGCAGAAATATTGAAGCCTCCAAATGGGAGATTTGTTTGTCAACTGCAACTTTGATAAAATGGTTGCTTCCGATAGTATCTGCAAAAAATTTCAAGCTTCCAAATTGCATGTTGCAGGAGGGAGATTGCAAGAGGGTTTGTTCACAGCTGCTGTGTTTATAGCGCTTCCTCTGTATTTTTTTCAACAGCTAAAAATTGATTTTAGGGTTTTTGATGCTTGTTTTTCACCCAATTTTTTTTTTTGGCCGAATTTAGGGTTTGTTTGCCAAATATATGCGATAGAGTTTTAAATTCGACAATTTACGAATTTGATAACTAAGATTACAGCTGAAGAGCGTAGTTTTAGTCTTTCTCAAAATCACCTAAAGATGTTTACAATGAGCCTTAGGCTCTTATTTATAGTAAGGTTTTTACACTTTTATCCTGAATAAAAATGTTTCATTGTTACATTTTATAGTAGAAGAAAAAATTGTCACTTTTAGTCCTCGATCCTCCTTGCTAGTCATGGTGTTGATGGTTTGTTGGATTTTAATAGATTGCTGGTTCGATGGATCGCTGGTTACTCAACCTGGCTCCTTCTGGTGGTTCCTTCTGTTGTATGACTGCTTGGATGTTGTAAAATTAGCAATTATCCCAAAATTGCTGACTCCTCCCCGTTTCGCTCAAGGCCCTTTCTGCTACCACTTCTGTTGTTCTTGCTTGAGTTGCTCTAATAGCTGCTTTTAGTCATCCTTGTCCTTTTCCAAGGCTTCCAACTATTCCTTCAGCCTTTTGTTTGCTTCCTCTCTTTGACATCTCTTGGTTTTGGCTCACTCTAGTGCTACAAGGAGTTATTTGTTTTGCTTGGCATATGTTTGATTCTCACCGGCTAGCCTTGGGTATTTGTACAACATGGCTAGATTAGCCTGTTATGGAAATTGGACATGGCCGATGTGACCTGCTCTTTGTAGATCAAGGATGGATACTCTAGCCACGTAATCCAAGGACATGGTGGCAAGGCAACTTGTGTTAGTGGGGTGTGCTTTTGCAAATAATATCCTTCTGCTATTGTCCACCACTTGTGTCTTGAGGGCAAACATCCCTTCCATCATGACAGTTACCTACTGACATTTGGTCAATGGCTTGTTGACCCTTTAGTAGATACTTGTCCATAGAGTCCATGCCTGCTTGCATGATTGGAATGACTATTTGTAATGCCCGCTTGCATGATTATTATGACTGTTTGTAATGACAAGCCAGTCATGGCTTGTGTTGGATTACCACGCTTCTCTACAACCCCTATATCATGTGTAGGGCTAGACACGATATGTATTTTTTTATTTTAAATTATTTTCCTCATGTTCTTTTCGCTCGAGCTTTTGTCGAGTTTTACTGAGTAGCCAAGAAACTCTCCAAAATTAGAGTGCCAAGTTTTTGTCGAGTGACATGTTTTCCAACTATGGTTTGCATCAACTCTCCTATCATCGCATAAAGCTTTGCTACTGTGCAAATTAAACTAGACATTTGGATTGCAACCTTTGCGTCTAGTATTTACGCTGCCAACTACTTTGCTAATGGCTCCTCTTCAACGACGATGGTTTCCTTTAATTTTTGTTTGCCATCGTTGTTTCTCCACATATCTTCTTCAACTTGAGCATGTGCCTCCTACAATCTCTCCCCCTTGGCAGGGTTTGGATATTGCTCCATCTTCTTCGCTTGTGTGCACATCACTATAAGCACATGCTTATATTTTTCCTTTTGCTGGTCTACTCAAGGTCTTTGATGTCAATAAAATTGACATTTTGCCTGTTGCTGGTACTCGCCTTCTTCAGACAATTAGCCTCTTATGGTTGCTAGGATCGCAACATCAACACATCAATGCCATCTTATTCCCACTTCTACTAGTTGGTGCGTTTGTGCAATTGTGTGCGAAGTGTCCCTGTTCTTAGCATCTTCAGCATTGAATGATTGGCCTTCCTTTTGAGTTGTGCTACAATCGAATTTCACTATCACCACCATCGAATATATTTCTAGATTGCGGTTGCCTCCTTGGCGATTATTACAATATCCATAACTCGTTGCTCCTTGTTCTCTTTTTGAAGTGTTAGGTTTTCCCTTCTCCTTCTGTATCTGCAATTGCATGTCCATTTACTTTGCAGATATTGTAGTATGCTTTCTTTGGGCAATTGGCGTTTGTATGTCCTTCTGTCTTGCATTCCAAACACCAGATTTTCTTTTTCTCTTTCTTTTTCTCAGCCTTGACATCATTGATCATTTTCTCCAAGTCCTTTCTCATTGCCTTTATTGTTGTATTGGGGTCATCTCAATTCCCAATCACTGTCGAAGTCATCATCTTTGTCATGGCTCGTACTTTTGCCACCCGCTGTTGCTGTCTTCATTTCACTTTCTAGTTTTAGCGCACGATCAAATGGCTCATGGTAGGTTGTTGGTAGAACAACCTCTATCTTTTTCTTATATTGTGGCAACAACCTATCCAAAAACCTCCTCTGCAATCCGTTAGTTGGTTTCACCTCCATCTTTCCGATCAGCCCCTTCAGACAATGGTTGTACAATTTTATATTATCGTCCTTTTGCTTCGTGGCATGTATTTCTCCAATGATTTCTGTGTTGGCACAAAGCAATCTGAATTCTTTGTTGAATTCCTCCTTCAAGTTGCCTTAGTTAGTGAATGGTTGCTCTTTGTTTAGATGCCAATCAATTGCAACTCTTCACAATGACATTAGAAAGTGTCATAACCATGCATTTTCATCCGTTACTCCATTTGCTTGCCATATCGTCTCACATGTTCCAATATGGCAGTTAGTATCTTTCTTCTTGTCTCGTGAATTTTGGGCACTTCTTCTTTGCTCGCTGCTATTGCAGCCATGGTTGATGCTAGTGGTAGTTGTTCGTCCGATTTGTTGTCACTAAATGGGCCTTCTTTTGATGAATGGTCTTAGGCAACAATCATCGGCCACTTCCTACTACACTTGTACTTTGCGATATCCTTTGGGAATACACGAGTGTTGGTTTGGTATTTCAAGTACACACACTTGTGGTTCCCATCCTTTGCACCTCTAGGCACTTTCTCCCGCACTCGTGTTGGAGTCACTAGTTGCTTTGTCTCATCTTATGCATGCTCCACATTGGCTCCACCCACACCACTTGTGTGGTGTGGGATAGTGGTGGTATTTCGTAGTTGGAGGAACAATTATGAATGACAGAGTAGGTGACCAAACAAATCATCAACATACAGTCAAATGGCATGCAACACAATATCTTCGATGGCCCTGCACAACACAATAGGCAGACAACCTAGTCTACAGTTTAGACGACCTGGCACCATATTCAGATGGCTTGCTCTTTAGGTCAGACAACTTAGGCTTGCATAGGATGGTCTAGATTCAGACCCAGGCAACCTTGTATGGATGTAGAAATGCACGAAGTAATCTTCATTGAAAATGCATTCGGAATAAATACAAAGGATAGGGTGGTTTGGTTAGTTGAACCAACCAACCAATATTTTCAACTACCCACCCAACTACCAACGTAGCAGTGCTAAGATGGATTAATTGGAACCTATAATGTAATATACGCATAACACTATGTCATATGCTAACATCCCCCCTTATTACATTATTGGCAAATACAAAGAGCATTGCGAAACAATTCAAATTTGACACGTGCAAGTGCCTTGGTGAAAATGTCTGCAACTTGCTCATCAATGGGAATGTACTGGAGTTGTATGTGATGCTTTGGAACTTCATCGCGAATGAAATGACATCGAGTATCAATGTGTTTGGTACGATCATGAAAGATTGGATTCTTGACGAGATTCAAAACACCTTGATTGTCGCAAAACAAATGAAGTGGAAGATTCTTTGGAAGACCCATGTTTGTAAGAATGCGACTTAACCATATTATCTCGTAGATTGCTCCACTTGCTGCGTGATATTCTGCCTCTGTAGATGATAAAGCAACCACCTGCTGCTTCTTACTGTGCCAAGAGACAGGACCAGATCCAAGATGGAAAATGTATCCAGAAGTCGACTTGCGATCATCAATGGATCCGGCATAGTCTGAGTCCGTGTATCCTTGTAAATAGAACTTGCTATTCTTCTTGTACTCCAAGCCAAAATCTGTAGTACCACGGACATAATGAAGAACTCTCTTTGCTGCTTTCCAATGACTCACCTTCGGTTCCTGCATGAACCTTGAAAGATAACCCACAACAAAACTGAGATCTGGCCTGGTATTTGTCAGATATATGAGACTCCCAATCAGTTGGCGATAGAGAGTACCATCTACTTGTGGTGATTTATCATATCACGATAGCTTAAGTCCAGGCTCCATTGGAGTTGCCTTAGACTTACAGTCAGTCATGCGATATTTATCAACCAATGTCTTGGCATACTTCTTTTGTGTTACTCTGATATGATTCTTTTTCTGAGTCACTTCCAAACCAAGACAATAGTGAAGAAGTCCTAGATCTGTCATTTCAAAAGATTGTTTCAAATCATCTTTTACTGCATCAATCATACTCTCTGAGCTCCCTGTTATGATCAGATCATCTACATATAGCACCAAAATCACTATGTCAGAACCATTGTTCTTGATATAGAGATTTGCATCTGAAGGACTTCTTTGGAATCCATGCTGCACTAGGTGACTATCTATTTTGATGTACCAAGCTCGTGGAGCTTGTTTTAGCCCATACAAGGATTTGACCAACTTGCAAACTTTCTGTTCTTGCCCTTCAACGACAAATCCTTCTGGTTGGGTCATGTACACTTCTTCTTGTAGGTCACCATTCAAGAAAGCACTTTTTACATCCATCTGATGTAACTTCCACCCAAACTGAGCTGCCATGGCACAAAGTACTCGAATGGTAGTCATTTTTGCAGTAGGGGCAAAAGTCTCTTCATAATCTATGCCTTCTTTTTGAGCATAGCCCTTTGCAACAAGACGGGCTTTATGCTTATCAATAGTACCATCTGCCTTATACTTCACTTTGAACACCCATTTGCAGCCAATGGGCTTCTTTCCTGAAGGCAGATTTACTAGCTTCCATGTATGATTTTTCATGAGAGATGTATGTTCTGCTTCCATAGCAGCCTTCCACCGAGGCTCACTAAGTGCATCCTGAACTGTTGTGGGTTCATTTTCATCCAATGCTGTCATATAAACCCTCTCATCATCCATATCTGTTTCTCTGTCTTCCTCTGCGTCTACAGATAGTTCATCAAATTGTTGGCAAAGCTCGTCAACCTCTGAAGTTGATGCCTCTGCTCTCATCTGCTGAGTCATACTGCGAGTACAAGGTCGATCTAGAGTTAGATCTGGAAGTGATGTCAACTTTGAATCTCTCAATGTACTAGTATACCATTTTGGAATCTTGTTCTGTGGGGGTGGAACCTCTTTCTTAGGCTCATCTTCCTCAAGGTATACAACTGTAGAAGTGTTATTTGATGTGAAAGCTTCATCAAATACCACATCTCGACTTATGTGTGTCTTCTTGGTCATAGGATCTATCAATCGATATCCCTTTGAATGCTCATCATAACCAAGAAAGATACATTGCAGGGTTTTCTCATCTAACTTCTTCCTTTTCTGTTTTGGTATGTGCATGAATGCCTTACATCCAAAAACCCTTAGATGAGAAATGGAGGGTTTCTTACCACTCCATGCTTCTTGTGGAGTCTTACCCTGTAGAGCTCTTGTGGGTGCTCTATTCAGGAGGTATGATGTTGTGTTTACTGCTTCTGCCCAATACTCATGCTCAAGATGTGCCCCTTTAGCATACATCGAACCATTTCCACAATGGAACGATTTCTCCTTTCTACAACTCCATTTTGCTGTGGAGTATAGGCTGTAGTCAGTTGTCTCTTAATCCCATGTTCATTCAAAAATGATGAAAATTCCTTGGAGGTATATTCCCCCCTCGATCTGAGCGGGAGGGTTTTGATGGAACATCCCGACTCCTTCTCAACAAGCTTCTTGAACTGCTGAAAGTACAAAAATGCCTCTGACTTCAATTGAAGAAAGAAAACCCACATCTTCCGTGAGTAATCATCAACAAACAATTGAAAATACCTCTTTCCACCATAGTTGGTTGGCATAGGACCGCACAGATCGGTGTGTACCAACTCCAAAGGTTTCTTAGCTCTGGAAGAGCTAACCTCAAACGGTACCCGGTGTTGCTTCCCTGCTAAGCAATCCGAGCAGACTGGCAATGTGGATGAAAGGTTGGGAAGACCTCTCACCATTTCATATTTGCTCAACTCGAGCAAATATCCTGAACTTAGATGCCCATATCTCTTGTGCCAAAGAGAAGTAGCCTCCTTTGTAGTTGCTGCCATGGCAACATGAGGCGTTGAAACGACATCTAAAATGAACAAGCCATGCTTGTATGATCCTGTTGCTACATGCTTTCCCTTTCTGGTGATAAAACATCTCTTTTTGCCCTTCTCAACACTGAAAACAACATCCATTTCCCTATCCAAGATCTGAGGGACTGACAACAAATTGTTAGCCAATCCAGGAACATAGAGCACCTTCTCAATCTGACATTTGCCATCTGGAAGAGTGACAGAAACATCTCCTTCACCCTGCACTTGGTAGGTCTGATTGTCAGCAATTGTCACTGGCTTACCTTCCTTTTCCTCAAATGTCTCAAACCACGATCTATCTCCAGTCATGTGTTTACTGGCACCTGAATCAATATACCACACTGCATCTTTCTGCTGAGATGAAGTGTGAGTCATGAGCACCTTGTGTGCTCGCTCAGAATCTGAGTTTGAGTCTGATTCGGCATAAGCAACATTCCCCTTGGGTTGCTTATTCTTCTTTTGTGGTTTGTATTTCCCTTTACCCTTCTTCTTGTGATCTTGGTCATTCTGTTGTTTGTTCTTAAACCAACACCTGTTGGTGTCATGGTTATTCATATCACAAATCTTGCAATATTGTTTGTCTTTCTGCTGATGTTGTTTCCCTTTTCCTTTTGATGAAGATCCTCCCTTTTGAAAATTACCTTGTTTCTTACCCCCTTGTTTGGTGTAGAGGGCATTATCTGGCACTTCATCTTTCTGAAACTGATTTGCCTCCTCAATTTGAAGCAAATTCACCAATTCCACAAATGAAACTTGTCTACCAGATACATTAAGAGAGGTGATCAACACTTTATAGGATTCTGGCAAAGCTCTCAAGATGACTGAGGTCAAGAGAGCATCGTCCACTGTCTGTCCCATAGCATTCAATTTGGCTTTCAATTCCGCCACTCTGCATAGGAATAGGTCAACTGTCTCACTAGATTTCATACTCAGTGTATGTAGTTGAGTTTGAAGGTGTAGAATAGTGGACTGATTCTTACCTTCATAAATGGTAATCAAAGCATCCCAAGCTTCCTTACCAGTTTTGGCATCACAGATATGAGGCTGGACCTCATCTGTAGTAGCAAGCAGAATAAACATGAGACATCTTTTGTCCTTCTTATCAAAAGCTTCTTGATCTGCCCCTGCTGTTGTAGGACGTTTTGTAGTGCCAGTCACTACATCCCACAAATCTTCCACTTGAAGGATAGCACGCATCTTTGTCTTCCATGGTGCAAAGTTAGAACCTTTCAGCAACTGTGAATCTAAGAGATATTTGTGAACAGTGGCCATTGTGAAGGTTCCTTATAACACCAAATGGTCCCCCTTTCTTTATACCTACCAGGCCTTTATACCAAACTTCTCTATATATACCCGCCCTTACGTGAGGGAGACTATAAGTATATAAGAGCAGAACGATACGTGGAACTTAGGCGGTACTGAAAGGGAATCGTTTTGTTTATGACACCTACCATAGAAGGTATTTCCTCATGCGTGGGGCGTAACTTCCCCTAAACACTTTGGAAAGCACTTCGTCAGGATTTACGTCTAACAACAATAACGATTAGGGTATGAATGGAGTGAATATCAGAACTGGTTTGGAAAGCCTTCTCTTGGTAGAATGGAGTTATATTGTTACAGGACGACCTTGAAGATAACTTGATTAGAAGCCTTATATGAATATTATCATTGAAGATTATACTCCTTGGTGCTTCCAGAGTACATATGAGTCACATATATCAGAGAGAGGAGTTCCATAGGATTCTCTTCAAAAAACAGGATAAAGCAACAAGTCAAATGAAAGCACCATTTGAAGATGTCACTTGGAAGAATGAATGAACAGATTTGAAGAAATTTCCAAGTTTTCCAACTCCTTAAGCCAAAGCATGTTTTGAGGGGGAAGCATGCTATGAACCTAATACCTAAATTGTGTGCTATGTAATGCCAAGTTAGTTTTATGTGTTATGTGTGGGTACTCTTAGTGATATGCTGAATCTAGTAATTAGGGTTAGTCAGTCAGTCCAAATGGTGCTGTAATAGGGGTCTTGGGTTACTAATAAAGGATCTTATGGTTATCATTTGTCTTTCCACGTGGGATGCTGACTCTCAAAGGGTTGTTATTGATTATTACGTGCTTTCATTGAGCTGATATATTCCATCATTGAGCTATTTTGTGTACATACTCTGTGATTGCAGTCTTGATTTTACCAGTGTGATAATGGTTTCTGCAATGCTAATGAAATATAAGACGGAGATTCTATAACAGGACTGTATCAATGACGTTAACAGGCATTTTCTAGTTCATGCAGTTAACGTCTGAAAGAATTCCTTGGTCATGATTCTATTGTTGGAGTTTTATATTTGTAATGAAGAGTAGGACTCAGTAATTGCCCGAAAGCTACATCAGTGGAAGGACAGAGATAGTCTCTGCCAATGCTTAATTGGTATATGATCAATGTTTATTAGTAGCACTTTGTTTCAGTCAAATCTCAAATGCTGTCTGTTCACTGATTATTGATGCTAAGTTGTGGAGATGGCTTCTGGTTTGGTTAAGAATACATGTAGTCTCTATGTAACATGAATCTGTACTGTGCATATATATGCATGTTCTTGTTTTTGTAACATGATGGATTTTGGTACTGAGGTCAGATATTTCACTGCATGTTATTGTAAACATGGGTGAAGTTTGTGTTACCTCTACCTCTTAAACAATTTAGAGAAACGGTTGATATTGATATAAAGCACTTAAATATTTTATGACAATGTTGCTAAAGATTATGCGTCAACACTATGAACAAGATGCTGTACGTGAAATCTAAAAACTGCTTCTTAAAAATCATGAGATTGCTATCCTTGCTCTTAGATGTAAAGAATTTTATTTCTGTATACATTTCTCAGATTTATCCATGTTATTTTCACGCCAAAGAGTAAATAACATTTACTGCCAGATCAGAGAGTAAGAAGTTTACAAATTGTTCCGTATCATTGGATCTCTTAAGAGTATCTGCTTAATGTCAATAAAAACTTAAGCAAATTTAGGGCTTCCTTTAATGGTTTTGAACCTGTGCATCTGCTATGGTGAAATTACAACATCATGGAAGCATAGTTGGTCAATTATATTTTACTCTAGAACATGCTTAGTTACTATTTATCTTTATACTTCCAATTTTTTCTATCTATAACAATACCTTGAAATATTTTGGAACTTGCTAACTAAAACAATCATGGATTTCTATTGCAGATTTTTACTGGGACTTTTGATCACAGCAGAATTGTCATTTGTAATCATTGGTCTTTTACTTTTTGTTGATTGGTATATCAGGTGGACATTCAGAGTTCCACTACCATATTTTTTATTGACATTCCCCTTCTTGGCAGCGGCAATGATAACAGGAGTTTTGGGAGTCATTTGTGTCCCATTACTTAAGAAGTTAAAGTTAAAACAGATATTTAGAAAGGAAGGTCCCATGTCACATTTAGTCAAGATGGGAACTCCCACTATGGGTGGACTATATTTTATTCCAGTAGGGCTTCTTGTTGCAAGATCATGGACAGGACTTGCCCATAAAGAAGTTCTGGGGGCTGTAGCAGCAACTATGGCATTTGGAGCAATTGGATTGATTGATGACATCCTATCCATTGTGCACAATCACAACTATGGTCTTCCAGGCTGGCTCAAATTTGCCCTCCAGGTATAGCTTTTTTTTCCTATTATATTAAGTTTTATTTGGTTTTGAAATTAAGGTTCTTTTCTGTATTTGCCAATCCCTTAATAGTTGAGTGGACATGTTGACAGGTGGTTGCAGGCACTTGTTTTTCCTTCTGGTGGGATTCTTTAAATTTATCGTCTCCATACAAGATGTATAGTTCTCTTCAAGCCTCCTGGAGCTTTGTTCTGCTCTCCATTTAGTAAAACTAAATGCACACATATTTTGCAATCTTCATATTTATTTGGAATGCAACCCAAGCATATGCAACTGGTCAAAGCCATACATATTTTGTGAGTAGGTTATTAAAAATGAAAGCTGTGTAGCATAGATGGACAAGTTCCCTGCACGTATTTTTGTCAGATGGTGTCATAACCGATGGAAGCATAAATAGGGTTGATTTCAAAATCAAATCTGAATTTTCTTGTTTTCAAATTTTGTTCCTTTGTTATTTACAAGAAACCCTTGTCCCACTTTCTTTCTGGTTTGGTGGTGTTTATAAAATTTTCCATGGTTTGGATTTCTTGTGAACATTTTAATAATTTTGGTCTAACTAGATGCCTTGTTAAGACCATAGATGCAAGATTTATTTTTTTCATTTTTTTTTAAACATCTTTCATTGAATTAATCTGTTAATTTTGGTGAGGAACTATTAACCTAACTCATAAGGTCTATGACAACAATGTATGCCAGTGATCTGCATCTTTCCTAATGGACATAACATTTCTGTATCAGAAAGGGAAAACTGCAACAAGGCAATACATGTAAAGGATTATGACCTCTGGCTTTTAGATAAAACATTGTGGTACTAGCCAGGTGATAATATTGCAACTCAAAACAACATTGCTTAGGAGGAACAATGCAGTGAAAAGGCTTATTACATACCAAGTGTTTTGGAATGTATTTGAAGGGATGGTTTGGTGAACAAAGACAGAGATAACTATTGCATTTGGAGTTCCCTACATTGTATGAATGCTAAAGAGTAAGGGTGGTGTGTATGGTCACAAAACGCCAAGAAGAAACTGACAAATGAAATGAACATAGTCACAAAACTACCCATGATTATAAGGAACTTTGCCTTGAAGAGGATGGATGTCAACAGACAACAAATTGATATTTCTTCCTGAAGCATGGGCATGCATCAATTATCTCTTGGTGCAGGTGAGATGTGACTACAGGGCTTCAGCTTGTAACACCACTTTAGAGCACTTTGGACACCATACATATTAAACACAGGAGTCAATACATGCTAAGACCTGCATCATGACCACTCTAACTCTGGCACAGGCCAATGCTCAGAGAGGTTGTTGATGGAGAAATATATAGGGAGCCAGAAATTAATTACGTTGACAAGCAATGGATTTAAATGACAGTGGACATGTGCAAGGCCTGAATTCACATTCATATCTCTTTATTTTGGATGGGAGTAATGAGTTTAGGTGGGGAAACATCATATTACATGTGTCTGACTAAAATAAGCTGCTTGGTCTTAATAACTTGACAGAGGAATTGGACAGTAAATGTGCAAATTTTGTGAGATTATATATCAAAGAGAATCTATAATGTAGGTAGTATAGTTGACACCAGTCCAGTGCTCATGGTAAATTTAATTTTCTTTGTGCAAAAATGTTACCAGTCAAGCTTTGGAAGAAACTTAAATTGAGTTGATTTCCTTGGATGGAGTGCATTTGGAGGAAGCACTTTCCCAAAATGTTTGCATTAAATTGTAAGTTTATAAGCCTTTCATTCTTGAGTATGTAGAGATCCCCATCCTTTAATGATTGCCAAAAAACAGATGTTATAATGAGTCATCACAACAGCATATAGAGGAGTGCAACACTGTCGATAAAGGGTAAAACAGGGTAGCCAGACTTGGACTTTGACTAGGTAAGACCAACACACCAAGCCGATTCAGACCTCATAAAAAGGTTCATCCAAAACATGGAGAAAATCACGAGAACTCAAATAGTTGTGCCAAACTCTAGAGTCTTTTTGGAAGTCTATCCATTTCAACTTATTTCGGTTCACTTGTCAATTGAACATGAAAGTTTTACGAGTGACTTAGAGAGTCATGCAAGTATGGGGTAGACATAAACTTCATTTACTCGTCTCTTGCCCAGGAAGATGGGAAACAAAGAAAGAAATTATATTAATGCCCACAAGTGACTGAAGGAGGTCAATGTAACTGAAACTTACATCCAGTTACAGTGGAAAACACTAGGGTAAAAAGAACCCTAGAAGTTGGAAAGGTAACTAAGAACTAAACTCTCAAATGATGTAAACCAAAACTGAAGGAGGTATACCCAAAGCAGGTAAACCCTAACCATGGTATACAGTATCAAAGTACAAATACAACTAGCTGTGTGTAAAACATTCTTTACTTTAGCTGTTTTTTATTATAATAATAATAGATTAATAATGATGATTTTTTAGTTGCATACACAGGATTTCTTGTTCTTATGGTGTTTAAATCTGGTAGTTGAAGAACATCTGCTGCACTTACTGTTCTCCTCTTAAGTCATCTCCCTTACAAGCATTGCTCTATCTGATGAGCACTATTTTCTGTAATCTGTTCGCACTTATATTCTCTCTTTTGGCTCTATTGCTGGTTGTTACAGGTATTACATTATTTGGTACCATTGAGTACCATGGAGTACAATTGTAAATATTAGATTAGGAGTGTGTTTAATATTTGTGTCAATAGTAGGTGTCAAGTTATGAAGAATGTTTATGTGTTATGTAATAAAGTGTGAAAGGTGTTAAGAGTGAAGTGTAAGGCGTGCAAGTGAAGAGTCATAAGTGTTAGGTGTCAAGTGTGTAAGTGAAGAGTCATATGTGATGTGTCAAGATGTGAAGTAGGAGGTTATGTAATCATGAGAAGCTTTGTCATAATGTGAGGCATATGAAAGGTTGAATCTCCCGGGAGTTTGAGGAAAGCAAAAGTAAGGAGTATTGTAAGGTTATGTATTGGAGACAAAGCTCCATGCTATGTAACAAGTCTGAATCAGAGTAATGTAACCAAATAAATGTGAGAAATTCTGATTTGTGAATGTAATAGAGAAGTATTTTATTGTGCAATATTTATGTTACTATTGGATGTGATTTTGTGTGAGTGTTTTGGATCCTGGAGAAATTTACCTGTGAGATAATCAGGCTTATTTGCCAACACTGGTGACACCTCAGCTTCCTTTACATTTTCCCAGTTGGCTACAATTTTTGGTTCTGTTTAAATCTTTCATTTTCTGCTTAAGGCTTTCTAAGACTTTCCCACTCTAGTAGCTTTGTGAGGAGTTATCTATATGCTTTCCTCATTTGATTTGTTGTTCATCTCTTCACTTTTGTATATAAAAACAAAAAAATATACCTTTCTGCAGTTGTTTATAATTTGTGTTCTGATTGATTAGAAAGCATTTTTTATTTCCTAGTTGTTTCTTGTCACTTTGGAACCTAGAAAAGTGTGATTCTTACAGTGCATTGTAACTTGATTGTCATGCAGGAAATCATTGGTTCCCTTACCTGCACCAGTTGGGCCATTATATTTGGGAAAATGGTACCTTCCATTAACAGTATTTTGCTTTGTGGCTATGGCTAATGGCATAAACTTGACAGATGGCCTTGATGGTCTTGCTGGTGGGACGGCAGCCTTGACCTTCATAGGGATGTCCATTGCTGTTATGCCTATTTACACTGGTCAGTTAAAGTATTAGCATATACGAGTTGCATTGTTTTACTGTCAAATCTTTTGTGAAGTCAGTGGAGGTTCTTGAACTACATTTTTTTTTTCCGTCTGTTTAAGCCTTTAATGTATTGTTTTGGACACTTGTACTGTTTCTGGAAAGGTGATTTACTGGGGCACATGTTGCACTGTTTGTTCAACAAAATGGAGTTGTCTCATGCTGGATAAATTAAAAAGTGATCGGAATTTGTTTCGTCTGTTTTTCATTACCATAAGTCCACTGAAAGCCATGAAGTATTGGTCTCCTAGATATTACAACATGGATTAAAACATTTTATTTTGCTCAGATATTATATTAAAATGTATGTTGTTCTCTGTTTTGAGATTGTATATTGAACATTTTTCATGTGTGGATGTGTGTGGAAGAAAGAAATGGAATGACTAAATAAAAAACATATTTATGTGCATGGTCGATTGGTGATCAGATGGCCTCCTATGCGGAAGCTAAGCTAAGATAATTCTATTGATGTCCATGGATGACCACATTAGGCCAATGGGACTTGCTAAAAAGAGCTGTTGCTGAACATTATAATTTGTGTTGAGGATCCAGCTGCAGCATTCAATATGAAGATAACCTCAATTCTGCTGTTGTTAGTACACATGTGACATACTTCGGGGATGGCTACCCTGTTTGTATGACTGTAAGAATCTGCCCTCTGATGAGGTGCCTGTTGGTCATCAAATCTGCCACAGGAAAGGATTTTGGGAAGTGTACGCGCCCTAGACCTGGACCAACATTGAAAGGCCGAGGGGAAGAGATGCCCCCCATGCCAATCTCCGGAGAAAGGCCGGCTCCTTTACTAACTACTTGGTGTTTTGAGCTAAGAGTACAGGAAAGAGATAAAAATAGTAAGGGTACAGGAAAGAAATAAACAGAATAAGGGAAGAAATATCGATGGATTTAAGCGGGAAAGAACTCGTTGCCACATTTTGCACGGGGTGCCATGTTTTCAGTTTCTGTAAGTGAGCTGCTCTCTCCCTTTCCCCCTCCTCTTTTCCCCTTTCTTCATTTCTCCCTTTCTCCCTCTTCCTTGCAGTTTCATTCCTCCCTCTTCTACCCCCAGTAAAGTTTCCAGAACAGAAGAGTTCCCTGAAAATTTCAAAGTGTCAGGGCGCACTCCGACTTCGTCATTTCTCCCTTTCTCCCTCTTCCTTGCAGTTTCATTCCTCCCTCTTCTTCCCCCAGTAAAGTTTCCAGAACAGAAGAGTTCCCTGAAAATTTCTAAGTGTCAGGGCGCAACCCGACTTCGCAGCGAAGTCGGAGTGCGCCCTCCAGTTGGAGCGCAGTAGGGACAGTGCGAAGTGTGACAGAACAGGAAAATGAGCGAAATTTGACTAAGTGTGGGGCGCAACCCGACTTCGCAGCGAAGTCGGTGTGCGCCCTTCTTCCTGGGCGCACTAGGGAAGCAGTGCAGCAGAAAATCAGCTAAGTGTTGGGGCGCAACCCGACTTCGCAACGAAGTCGGGGTGCGCCCCCCTCTTGGTGCGCAGTCCGAACAGCGAAGAAGACAACAAAATGCCGGTGCGCAACCCGACTTCGCAGCGAAGTCGGGGTGCGCCCTCTGACCGGTGCGCAGTTGGGTAAGCAAATCCAAAAATTGACTAAGGCACAAAGGCCTCCCCAACTGCACTGTCTTCCGTCTGCGCAACCCAACAACGCTCTGATCCGGGGCGAAGTTGGATAAACTGCCTTTCAAGGCAGACATGTTATTCATCAGCACCCGACAAGTGTCCAACCTCGGGATTTGGGCCAAGACATGACGGGAACATGGACAAGCATGGACCGCACTACCCAAGCCAGCTGCCATCATTTAAAGCTGATAAGAAGTCCCATCCGCCACAACTACCCGCACTCCTACTGACCAAAGGTTTGACCCCACACACCGCCACGTAGCTGTACATCTTTCAAGGAGACCATACCGCAAGTACAGTCCTGCCCGACAGAAGTCAGCATCAGCAGCTCTTCGGCCGCTCGTGTCAGCTAATGTCTAGTCTGGGACTTTGTGCCCGAAAATGTAATCGGGGGGAGCTTGAGGCTATAAATAGCCATGCAATTCATTGTAAAAGGGGGAAGGGGAATATATTGCTAGGGAACCATTGTAGCTGTGCGTTTGCCTCTAATATAAAGCATATACTTGGCTCTGCTTTATGTCTTTTATCTTGTATGTTGCCTCTCCTTGTCATTTCTGCTTCATGTTTCTTGTATCATTGCTTACTGTTGTACTGAAATCTGGACTCCGGTATTTGATGATCAAGTATTCCTGGAATGCATAGATAGAGGATACATAGGATTAATGATAGCTGTAGTTTCGATGTATGCTTCGTAAAGGAATGTTGTTAGTAGTGGTGATTGATTGTTGCCGTGCTGCTTATTCCCCCCACCCAACTCCAATCACATTTGGATTTTCTTTCGGCATTTTTATCTCTTTCCCTGCACTCTTATCTTAAACACTAAAACCCACAGGAAGCCGGCCTTCTCCGGAGATTGGCACGGAAGGCATTCCTTCCTTCCGGCCTTTCAATCTGGTGGGCGAATTTGGGCGCATTATACCAAATCCTTTCCTTATGGCAGATTCGTAACTATCAGTTTCTCTGGCACGCTCGGTGGGACATGGTAGTTTCCCACCCCCAAACAGAATCGAAGCATTGGTGTTCGCTTCATTGCTGTTAAAAATCAGAGCACCTGGCGACTCTGCACCTACCTGAATACTCTCTGAGTCCATAAAGACCGGTCCTAACGCCTTCATGGAAACGAGAAGGTGGCGAGCAAGGAATCCGGGAAATTAGCCTGACCTTTACAAGATCGACATTGCCGCTCCAGGAGAGCGAGTCAGGCTGGCTGATCAACAAGCTCGCGTAGAAGAAGCCGAGGCTGAAATCGAGGAAGCCGAGGCTGAAATCGAAGAGGTCGAGGCCGAAGAAGAATCTACATCCTCGGACAGTTCCGATACCGAGTACACTACCGGATCAGAAGAAGACATGGCTGCTCAGCAGAATGATGATGATCTCTTCCCGGCGGTAGACTCTACAGGGCCCTTGGCCCTAGCCGGACAGCAAGTCGTGCCCCCCGCTGCCTTGAAATCCATCCCTACGTATGACGGCTACGGCAAGACGGCGTACGAACACATCCAGGACATTCTGGCCCTGGCTGCACTGCATTCCATTACAGATGAAAGTGTGAAGACCCGTCTGCTGGCCCTTTCCCTAAGGGGAAAGCTTCTCTACTGGTGGAGATCACCGCGGAGGGATCTATCACGGGGTGGCAACAGTTAGCCGGCAGGCTCGTGAAAGGATGCAACGAGTCTGCTGATCCCTCTTCTTTGTTGCATCAATTTCAAAGTATACAACGACACCCCCAGGAGGAGGTGTCAGACTTCAACATCAGGTTTGCGAGGTCTTGGAAACGAGTGCCCCGCGAACTCAGACCTTCAACAGGTCAGGCTGCACACTACTACCTGAGGTCCTTCAACTCAGACATTTGCCTGTTGCTGAAGATAGCCAGAATTGACTCATTCCCTGCTTTGTATGAGCTGCCCAGCAAGCTGAAATGGATATCATTTCCATAGGCAGACTCCCGCACAGGGTACAGTCGTCCATTTACCCTGATTTTCCGCGGTCTCAGTACCCATCAGCTTCCGGGGCGGTGCCGTCAACTTCAGGACAACAACCCCAGTAGCAATGGAATCTGGCGCCGGTCTTAAATCCCTATGGCCCACCACAAATTCACTATCCGCCTCCTCCTCCGCATTATCCAGCACTCCCTGCTCCCCCGCAGTATGCGCAATACTCTACACCGCCTCCATTAGCTGCATTACCTCCCCCAGCTCAGTTGCCGCCTCCTGACAATGATATTTAGAATAAAATCCTCCAGGAGGTACGGGCTCTGGCCTCTGGATATCACACCATGTCCAACGACATGACTGTTTTAAAGAAGAAACAGGCCCAGATGGACCTTGTTCCAAGGAGGCCATACCCGCCCCCGGCACTGACAAAAGATCAAGCCCCAGAACGGCGAGATCAGAGGCGGCCCCCTCCGAGAAATGCCGCCATCGAAGACCAACCTGGTACTTCTGACCAGGTCAACTGGTGCACTACGTGCAATGACCCGCATTCGGAGGATGACTGCACACTGCATCAACACTACCTCCAAACCTTGGCCGGCAGCGCCATAGAGGACGAAGAACTCTACATGATCCTGGATGATGAAGGCAACTTTGCCGTCCCAGAGGAAGATCTCTTGCCGCCTCCTGCCAAGGAAGACAGAAAGTCTGCTGAAACCACCACAAAGCCCTTAAAGGTATACACCCGAAGAGATAAGGCGCAACCTGCTGGGCTACCACCGGACAAGAGGCTGTGGCCCTACACAGCCAAAGAGAAAACTCCTCCAGCAAAGGCTTCTGCAGTCAAGCCTCCCGCAGCGAAAGCTCCCGCGCCTAAAGCTCCCGTTGCTTAGCCTCCAGTTGAAACCAAAGAACAAGCTCAGGAGAAGCTGAGATATCCGTCTCTAACCAAGAGACAGAGAGTTGAGGCCACTCAGCAGTACCAGACAAAGTATGAGCCGGCAAAGGAAGCGGAAGGAGCTAGCACTTCGGGATACAACATAGTAGATGAGCTGAAGAGGACCCCCGCAAGAATCAGCATGTATGATGCTCTTCTGCTCCTAGGCCAGGTCGATCTGCTGCAGGAATCTCTGAAAAACATGAAGAATGGCAAGCAGATACAACCTGCTGTCCTGGTTCAACCTTTGACAGTCTTAGCCACTGGGAAGAACATACCACCTCCCTTCTATCTGTCATTACGGATGCAAGGGTACATAGTGCACAACTGTATGGTGGATTCTGGTGCTTCCACGACCGTAATGCCGAGAGCCGTCTGCGATGAGATCGGGATGGAATACACAAGGAGCAGCCAAGGCGTGCTGCAACTAGACGACACCCCTGTCAAGACAGTCGGTGTCATTAAGGACATCCCTATTCGGCTGCACAAAGCTCTTGACATCGTGGTCATTCAAGAAGTCGTGGTTGTAGACTTGGAACCCTACTTCGGCATTTGTCTCTCCAGGGAGTTCACTGCTAAGTTGGGAGGATATCTGTCTCTAGACTACTCACACATGGAAGTGCCCTTCAAAGGAAGGAGACTGAAGATCTACAACGAGAAGCCTTCCACTTTCTTAGTAGAGAAGATACCCGGAGAAGAGTCGCAAGACTGCATGGTTCAGCTGACGGAGGAAGAACTGGTGGTGGTGGATATGACGGAGCAAGCTCTTGAGCTGCTGCAAGTAGAAGATGAATTCTGCTTGTAGAACTTCAATGCCGTGATCGAAACTGAGCAAGGCTGCTACACCGTCGTTCAGCCTGAGAGGCTTGACAAGTCGGCCAAAAAAGAAGTGGGACCTGCACCAGAAAAGCTGTGGAAGCTTTTCTTTGACGGCGCACGATGCAAAAATGGCACCGGTGCAGGAGTACTTTTGGTTTCCCCAACCGGGATCCA
This sequence comes from Wollemia nobilis, assembly GCA_028583015.1. Lineage (NCBI taxonomy): Eukaryota > Viridiplantae > Streptophyta > Pinopsida > Araucariales > Araucariaceae > Wollemia > Wollemia nobilis. Next base: position 1,858,034 of record JAQPPZ010017175.1, on the reverse strand, counting down.
GAAGGATTACACCTACGAGCTGGCCTGGAGCTGTACCAACAACGCGGCGGAGTACGAAGCCCTGTGCTTGGGTTTGCGAAAAGCAGAGAGGCTGGGGATCAAACATCTGCAGATCTTCGGCGATTCGAAGCTGGTGTGCCACCAAATTACGAATAAGTGCGCCTCCAAGAAGCACTATCTCAAGGCGTACCGTAATCGGGTCTGGGACCTGATGGAGTCGTTCGACTCATTGAATGTCAAGGCTATATCGCGTGAGAAAAACAAGCATGCTGACATTCTGGCGTCTGTTGGAGCCAAGTACGTTCCGGCTGATGACACTGTCCAAAAGCCGAAGCCGGTCCGTACCATTTATAGGCCTTCTGTGCCTGATAAGGACACCCACTGGCAGGTGTTTGACTGTGACGAGGAAATCGTCACATTTTTGGTTAACGAAGCGTGTTCGATCGAAGGTAGAGACCCTGATGACGAGCAATATGAGGGGTTGATACAGCTGAAAAATAATCATGTCCCAAAAGGACTGATTACACTTGAGAGTCTTGTTGGCAATTTTGCCACATTAAATCTTTTGATAAATTTTGGCCTAAGTATGGAGCTTTAAAGCGGCAAAGAGCATGCTGAGGTGTTCGGGTTTTCGCGGGCCATAAACAGGGGCGATAAAATGGACAAAATGAGCTCTGGATATTTTATCATTGCAGATCTTCTCGCCAGCTTTTCGACGATATATTATAATAGGCGATCGGGTTAGCGGATCAAAAGTTATGGCCCCGGGAAGCAGAACCAGGAAACCTAGTTTTTTGGTGCGAAGTCCGACTGCGCCCAGTTTTGGTGCGAAGTCCGACTGCGCCCTTCTTCCTGAGCGCACTTGGAAACAGTCTGGCAGAAATTGACTAAGTGTTGGAGTGCAACCCGACTTCGCAGCGAAGTCGGACTGCGCTCCCTTGTCCGTGCGAAGTCCGAACGACGGTGAGAATCAGCAAGTGCCGGTGCGCAACCCGACTTCGCAGCGAAGTCGGACTGCGCCCTTTGACCGGTGCGCAGTAGGGAAATAGTGCTACTCGACTGCGTTGTTTTTCACCTGTGCTACCCGATTGCGCTCTAATCCCGGGCGAAGTTGGATAGATTGCCTTTCAAGGCAGACACGTGTCAAGCAGCATCATCCGACAAGTGTCCAACTTTGGGATCCGAGCCAAGACATGCCGAGCAAAAGGACAAGCATGGGCTGCACTACTTATGCCAGCTGCCTCATTTAAAGCTAATTGGAGTTTCCACCTGCCTCAGCTACCCGCATTCCTGTCAATGTGAAGTTCTACCTAGCGCGCTGCCACGTAGCTGTTCAACCTTTAGGGAGACCATGCCGAGAGTACAGTCCAGCCCGACAGAAGTCAGCATCAGCAGTTCCGTGGCTGCTTTTGTCAGCTAACGTTTGACTAGGACTTTGTGCCCATTAATGTAACGGGGGGACTTTGGGCTATAAATACCCACCACATTTTCATTGTAAGGTGGTGGAAGGGGAATGTCTGTTAGGGAACCATTGTAGCCGTGCTTCTGCTTATTAATATAAAGTATATACTTGGCTCTGTTCTACTGCTTTTATTTTTTATGCTGCCTCTCCTTGATATTTCTGCCTTACGTTTTCCTGTGTCACGGCTTGTTGATTCACTTCAGCATTTGGTGGTCAGGTATTCCCGAGGTATTTCTTGTGTCATGGCTTGTTGATTCACTTCAGCATTTGGTGGCCAAGTACTCCTGGACTTCATAGATCAGAGGATACATAGAATAAATTTGGTAGCAGTTCCTTCAGTTGTGTGTTATGTTTATGTTGTTGTTCGTAGTGGTGATTGATGCGCTGTCGTACTGTTAGTTCCTTGTAGGGAATGTCTGTTAGGGAGCCATTGTAGCTGTGCGTACAAATTCTCTGCATAACACACATACTTGGAGCTGGCATTTCTTGGTTGCTTTTTGTATTCATGTTACTGTCCGTAGTGGTGATTGATGCGTTGTCGTACTGTTAGTTCCTTGTAGGGAATGTCTGTTAGGGAGCCATTGTAGCTGTGCGTACACTTCTTTATACAAAAGGTATACTTAGATTTTGCAGTTTTCGGTTATGCTTTGTATTCATGATGCAGTAAGTAGTGGTGATTGATGTGTTGCCGTACTGTTAGTTCCCCCCACCCAACTCCAATCACATCTGTAAATTCTTTCCGCATTTGTATCTCTTTCCTGCACTCTCATCTTAAACCATAAAACCCCACAAGGAGCCGGCCTTCTCCGGAGATTGGCACGGAAGGCATTCCTTCCTTCCGGCCTTTCAAGCTGGTGGGCGAATATGGGCGCGTTAACACAAAATCCTTTCCTCATGGCAGATTCGTGGCCAACAGTTTTTGGCACGCCCGGTGGGACCCTTTGTCCCACATTTGGAAGATCTCAAGCTCATCCTCATTCGGGCTGACAGTTTCTTTCCGAATACTCGGTGGGACAAGGAAGTTTCTCACCCCCAAACAGAATCGAAGCACTGGTGCTCGCTTCATTGCTGTTCACAATCAGAGCACCTGGCGACTCTACACGTTCATATTGTCTGAGTCCAAAAGACCGGTCCTAATGCCTTCGTGCAAACGAGAAGGTGGCGAGCGAGGAACCCGGGAAACCAGCCTGACTTTACGAAATTAATACCAACGCTCCAGGCGAGCGCGTCAGGCTGGCTGATTACCAAGCTCCGTTTTTTTAAGGAAGCTCGAGTTGGTGAATATTTGGCTTGCCTTCATCTAGGAAAATTACCTGGCGACTCTGACTGAGCTGAAGATCCAGATTTCTTGATCGCAGACGCCCTTTTTTTAAGCTAATAGAAGACACCCCGGAGGAATCAAGGTTTGGTGAGCAGCCTTGACCTCACAAGCAGAGAAATGAATGTTCACCTACAGTCTCCACCGTGGTGGTATTGGCTCCAACCATCATCGCAGCTGGTACCCGAAGAGGGCTCCCGTGTGACAAATCTCCTTGTCACATTGTTCATCAATTGTACGGGTACTGGCATGAATGACAATCTGCCACGTTGCACCATGTTCGCGACCTGGCAAGCTTTGGGAGGCCAGCCGGACTTCAAAGATCATCTGAGTACAATCAGATCTGGTCCGGGCACTGCAGGTTCACCGGATAGGCAACCAAAGCTAGATTTGTGTTGGCGGCATGCCAATAATGCCGCAAAATTTTGTATAAATAATCCGGCTAGTATTCAAAGTTTTAGTTGTTTTTCTTATTTTAGTTTGTGCGGTTCTTTTTTTTCAAGTGTTCTAAGAGGACAGCGAGGGTGACTCTGTTGCCCAATGGATAAAGGCGTGGGTCCTCACATCGAGGCGAGCTCAATGCCCCGCAAGCCGCCAAGAATGTTGGCAATTTTGCCACATTAAGTCTTTTGATAAATTTTGGCCTAAGTATGGAGCTTTAAAGCGGCAAAGAGCATGCTGAGGTGTTCGGGTTTTCGCGGGCCATAAACAGGGGCGATAAAATGGACAAAATGAGCTCTGGATATTTTATCATTGCGGATCTTCTCGCCGACTTTCCGACGATATATTATAATAGGCGATTGGGTTAGCGGATCAAAAGTTATGGCCCCGAGAAGCGGAACCGAGAAACCCGGCTTTTGGTGCGAAGTCCGACTTCTCCCACTTTTGGTGCGAAGTCCGATCGCGCCCTTCTTCCCGAGCGCACTTGGAAACGATCGCGAGAGAAATTGACTAAGTGTTGGAGCGCAACCCGACTTCGCAGCGAAGTCGGACTGCGCTCCCTTGTCTGTGCGAAGTCCAAACGATAGTGAGAATTAGCAAGTGCCGGCAGCAACCCGACTCGCAGCGAAGTCGGATCGCGCTCGAAGTCGGGTTGCGCTCCCTTGTCCGTGCGAGGTCCGAACGGCGGTGGAATCGACAAGTGCCGGTGCGCAACCCGACTTCGCAGCCGGTCGGGTTGCGCCCGAAGTCGGGTTGCGCTCCCTTGTCCGTGCGAGGTCCGAACGGCGGTGAGAATCAGCAAGTGCCGGTGCGCAACCCGACTTCGCAGCGAAGTCGGACTGCGCCCGAAGTCGGGTTGCGCTCCCTTGTCCGTGCGAGGTCCGAACGGCGGTGAGAATCAGCAAGTGCCGGTGCGCAACCCGACTTCGCAGCGAAGTCGGACTGCGCCCTTTAACCGGTGCGCAGTAGGGAAATAGTGCTACCCGATCGCGCTGTTTTCACCGTGCTACCCGATTGCACTCTAATCCCGGCGAAGTTGGATAGACTGCCTTTCAAGGCAGACACGTGTCAAGCAAGCATCATCCGACAAGTGTCCAACTTTGGGATCCGAGCCAAGACATGCCGAGGAAAAGGACAAGCATGGGCTGCACTACTTATGCCAGCTGCCTCATTTAAAGCTGATTGGAGTTTCCACCTGCCTCAGCTACCCGCATTCTTGTCAATGTGAAGTTCCACCTAGCGCGCTGCCACGTAGCTGTTCAACCTTCGGGGAGACCATGCCGAGAGTACAGTCCAGCCCGACAGAAGTCAGCATCAGCAGCTCCGTAGCCGCTTTTGTCAGCTAATGTTTGACTGGGACTTTGTGCCCATTAATGTAACGGGGGGGACTTTGGGCTATAAATACCCACCACATTTTCATTGTAAGGTGGTGGAAGGGGAATGTCTGTTAGGGAACCATTGTAGCTGTGCTTTTGCTTATTAATATAAAGTATATACCTGGCTTTGTTCTACTTTGTTCTAAAGTATATAAAGTATATACCTGGCTTTGCTTATTAATATACCTGATTCACTTCAGCATTTGGTGGTCAGGTATTCCCGAGGTATTTCTTGTGTCATGGCTTGTTGATTCACTTCAGCATTTGGTGGTCAGGTATTCCCGAGGTATTTCTTGTGTCATGGCTTGTTGATTCACTTCAGCATTTGGTGGCCAAGTACTCCTGGACTTCATAGATCAGAGGATACATAGAATAAATTTGGTAGCAGTTCCTTCAGTGGTGTGTTATGTTTATGTTGCTGTCCGTAGTGGGGATTGATGCGCTGCCGTACTGTTAGTTCCTTGTAGGGAATGTTTGTTAGGGAGCCATTGTAGCTGTGCGTACAAATTCTCTGAATAACACACATACTTGGATCTGGCATTTCTTGGTTACTTTTTGTATTCATGTTACTGTCCGTAGTGGTGATTGATGCGCTGTCGTACTGTTAGTTCCTTGTAGGGAATGTCTGTTAGGGAGCCATTGTAGCTGTGCGTACACTTCTTTATACAAAAGGTATACTTAGATTTTGCAGTTTCTGGTTATGCTTTGTATTCATGATGCAGTAAGTAGTGGTGATTGATGTGTTGCCGTACTGTTAGTTCCCCCCACCCAACTCCAATCACATCTGTAAATTCTTTCCGCATTTTTATCTCTTTCCTGCACTCTCATCTTAAACCTTAAAACCCCACAAGGAGCCGGCCTTCTCCGGAGATTGGCACGGAAGGCATTCCTTCCTTCCGGCCTTTCAAGCTGGTGGGCGAATCTGGGCGCGTTAACACAAAATCCTTTCCTCATGGCAGATTCATGGCCAACAAGTCTATTTGATCAGAATGACAGAGCAATATCACATCGGATCAAAGTAGACCCGAAGCAGTACGCCGAGCTGGAGCTCGAACCTGGAAAGACAATTAAGGTCGGGACAGACTGCACCACAGAGGAACTTGAGCAGATCAGAACATTGTACCGAGAGTTCCTTGACATAGTAGCCTGGTGCTACCAGGACTTGAAGGGGTATGACAGAAATATAATCCAGCATACCATTGAGCTAGAAGACGGCGCCAAGCCATTCCGGCAGAAACAGAGGGCTGTAAACCCGAAGATCGAAGCCATGATGAAGCCGAGCTCCTAAAGATGCTGGAAGCTAAGATCATCTACCCCATCAAGCATTCATCCTGGGTTGCGAACTTGGTTCCCGTGAGGAAGAATAACGGAGACGTTCGTCTCTGTGTAGACTTCAGAAATCTGAATCAGGCCTCCCTCAAGGACCATTATCCGCTTCCCCAAATCGATCAGATCCTCCATATAGTTGCTGGAGCCCAGAGATTCTCACTCCTAGACGGCTTTTTCGGTTACAACCAGATCTGGGTCAAGGATGAGGACCAGCATAAGACGGCGTTCACCACAAAATGGGAAACGTTCGCCTATCAGCGCATGCCTTTCGGCTTATCCAATGCTGGCGCCACATTCCAAAGAGCCATGGACCTAGCCTTCCGAGAACTGCTCAACAAGATCATTGTCATCTACTTGGATGACGATTGTATTCTTTCACAGGCGAGAGGACCATGTTCCCCACCTGCGGCAAATATTTGAGAGATGTCGTGAATTTGGCATTTCCATAAACCCGAAGAAATCCGTCTTCGCGGTAAAAGAAGGTAAGCTGTTGGGGCATGTCATCTCCGAGAAAGGCCTAGTCGTGGACCCTGATAGAGCAGAAGCCCTCCTTCGTTTGCCCGCCCCAGTTGACAAGAAAGGGCTGCAGTCCTTCTTCGGCCAAATCAACTTCGTGCAGAAGTTCATACCGGACTTCGCACAGGTAATCAAGCCCATGGCCGAATTGCTGAAAAAGAACGCTGAGTTCTTATGGACCGATGAGAGGAGGCAGGCCTTCGAAGAAATCAAGGCTCGAATTGCACAAGCTCCGATGTTGATAAACCCGGACTACTCCAAAGACTTCATCCTGTACGCGGTGGGGGAACCCAAGAGTTACGCCGCAGTCCTAACCCAAAAGGGAGACGATGGCGAAGAGCGCCCCATAGCGTTCTTGAGCCAAGTGATTCAGCCACATGAAGAAAAGTACAACTTTATAGAGCAGCAGGTTCACGCAGTCATGAAGTCTCTTCGAAAGTTCAGGCACTTCGTCTCCCAGAGCAGAACAACCGTCTTTGTGATACACCCGGACGTCCGAAGGTTCATCATACAAGGAGAGCCGGGTCATAAGAGAGCATGATGGATTGCTAAAATCCAGGAGTTCGACATCGAAGTGCGGCCAACCAAGCTTATCAGAGGCTGAGCCTTGTGCCAGGAGCTGGCCCGAAGTGCGGCAGCCCAGATATCCGCCTGTAAGTGGGAGGATCCAGCAACAACCACCAACCTAGCCAACTCCTTACCCGAGGAGAGTGACTGGACAGACGACCTGGTGAAATATTTCTGCACCGAGAGATGTCCAGACCACCTGAATGCCTCACAAAGGAGGTTTCGGCTAGGTGCATTGAAATACACTCTTCACCCCGAGGGGCTGTACTTTAAGAACATTGACGGCATCCTATTGAGGTGCGTCAAGAAAACCGACCAGCTCAGGGTCCTCGGAGAATTCCACTCCGGTATGCCTGGAGGTCACCATTCTGCAAGGCCAACGGCCCTGAAAATAAAAAGAGCTGGGTACTACTGGCCCACTCTATTTAGAGACGCGCATGCGGTTTGTACAAAATGTGATCAATGCCAAAGATTTGCTGGCAGAAACAGAAAGGCACCCCTGCCCCTTCAACCGATCCAAGCCGAGATTCCGTTTCAGCAATGGGGTCTGGACTTCATTGGGGTTATTGCGCCGAAATCTACAGCGGGGCACAAGTTCATTCTTACCGCCACCGATTACTTCACACGGTGGGTAGAGGCGATCCCCACCAAGAACGCGGACCAGGAGACGGTCATCAAGTTCCTTGAGAGCTTGATTACCCGCTTCGGGGTCTCTGAGTCAATAGTGACGGACAATGGTCCGGGTTCGCAGGCGTTGTACTCACGGAGTACACCGGCAAATACGGCATTTATCACAAAATGTCTTCCAATTACTACCCGCAGGGGAACGGTCTTGCCGAGTCCACCAACAAGAATCTGCTGAAAATCATCAGGAGGACAGTAGAAAAGAACAAGAGGACTTGGCACCTACTCCTGGATCGGGCGCTATGGGCGGACAAAATATCCTTCAAGAAGTCCATCAAGACATCCCCCTATGCGCTCGTTTACGGCAAAGAAGCAGTCCTGCCGACCCACATCGAGATTCCCGCCCTCTGGATGTTGGACGAAGAGAGAGGCATCGGGGACCCAGTAGACGATAGACTATGCCAATTGCAGCAGTTAGAGGAAGATAGAGAAAAAGCATACCAGGCCTGCACCAAACATGCTGAGACAACCCAAGGCTGGTTTGCAAAAGGCGCCACTGCCCGAATTTTCGAAATCGGAGACCTGGTGCTGAAGTGGGACTCATTAAAAGCAAAGCCCGACAACCACGGAAAATTTGATGCCCTTTGGGAGGGCCCCTATCAGATTGCCCGGGTGAACCAGTTCAACGCATTTGTGCTCCGGGATATGGAGGGACAGCTTCTCCCCATCCCCGTCAATGGGTTCCACCTCAAAATTTACCGTCACTGAAGGCACCCAAATGGGCCCTTCCTTGTACAGATTTCCCTTCCGCATTTTTAAGTTTTCAGGATGTATATATTTCAGCATTAAGTTTTTTTTTAAGTTTTCTTAAAGCCCAAGTAAAACTAAGGCAAAACCCCGACTTCGCAGCGAAGTCGGGTAGCGCTCCTTGGACAGTGCAAAGTTCGGAAAAAGGCAGCTGAAGAGGAGCCAAATGACTAAGTGTGGGTGCGCAACCCGACTTCGCAGCGAAGTCGGGCTGCGCCCCCTCCAAAGGGCGCAGTTGGGAAACAGACAGCGACAAAACGGCTAAGTGTCAGACTGCGCAAGCAAATCCGGGCGAAGTCGGAGTGCGCCCATTTTTCGGGCGAAGTCCGAATAACCCACCACGGAAAACATGAAAAATTCTAAGTGTGGGCCCAGGGCGAAGTACGGAACGGTGCGAAGTTGGGTCATGGGCCAGAAATTCTCCTTTGTAAAGTGTGCCCAGACGGCAGCGATGACGTCAGCAATGGCACAACATCCAAGGAGGTTTAATGATTGCACAGCTTTCAAGAACGATGCATTAAAAAAGCAAGGTGCGTTTTGGACCAACGGCTACTGGGGTGCGCTTTTCAAGAATAAACCCATGCACAGCCGCCAAAAAATCATAACGTCTCCACCAACTTCGAGATAACCACCCTAACTTCCCCCCCTTGCGCCATTAATGTTACAGTCTTTGCCTAGAAAAGGGCCCTGGCACACTCAGAAAATTCAAAGTATCGAACTGCTTCGGAGACTGCAAAACGCAGAGCTGACAATTCAGAAGCTGTACTTCCCGACTCTGCTGTTTCAGAAAGAATGGACAAGGGGAAAGCGCCCGTGCAGGCGCAATCTAGTGAAGAGCGGCGCGTGGCTGATGAATCGCCAGAGTCAAGCGCTCATGAGAGCGAAGCGTCGCCAGACCAGAAAAAGAAGACCTGGACAAAAAGGCGTGTAGCTGGGCGAATTCCGCCGCCACCAGTTAACCACCTTGCCGGGTACAAGGACGGCTCTTTCTCCATCAGCCTCACCAAACTGCGGCTAAATATTGCAAAGTGGGTAGACAAGGTTTCGCCCTCACATCATGTCGGCGCTGCGTATAAATCGAACCTATACTGGTTCTTGTGCCCTCCTACTCACCAGTGCCCGGAGCTGGTTGAAGCAATTGTAGAATATTACAAACCAGCTGCCCGGCAAGTCTGCGACAACAAGGGAAAAGTGTTGTTCACACTCTTCCGGGAGAGCGTCCAGCCAGCGTTCGCCCCGGGGCTTCAGTACGAGCCCGGCGCAATTGTCAGAAGGGTGAATCTGGATGAGCAGGTCGACAGATTTACGCAGACAAAGCGAATGACGGAATTTCTTGACTCGGATCTGAAGACTCCGCTGGCAGCCGGACAGTGGCCGACTGGCCCCATACCCCTAGACAGATTTGAAAATAAATACGTCTACATCATCCTGGCCTGGGTCCTCGGCTGCGACTCTGACAAAGTGGTACGGCCGTACCACTCGGCACTGGCAGAATGTCTCCTGCACGGAGAATTCTACGACTCTACAGCGCAGAAGAGTGGAAAGCGCCCTATTTTCTTCGACTGGGCGGACTGGCTGGCATATGCAATACATTCAAGCCTGGTTAAGCTGCAGCAAAAGCAGACAAAAGATTTCCGGTTTTGTTCCTTCCTCGCATGGCTGTGCCTGTATCACATGCATTACCGGATGAACGTTCCTGACTTGAAGAAAATAAATGAAAAAGGAGAGCCGCTGCCCGTGTACGAATGGACCGAGATTCTGTACAGAAAAGGCTCGTTCTATGAATTTAATCTTAAATTTCTGTGCCAGGTCATGGGGTTGTTCAACCGTAAGGCATGTCGCCCACCGGAAGTCATGACAAAATACTTGTGGAAGAATGAGTACGGGGACACCTTCCGGCTGACTCAGGGCATCATAGTTAGAATCTACGGGTTCAAGGGGCAGCCGTTCCTGCTGCCCTACTTCTGCACTGACCACCAGTTCGGGATGGAAATTGCGCGGCAGATGGACTACGTTGAAGAAGAATTCGGCCGAGGCAAAAAGAAATGCCACATATTTCAGTATCCTATGACTTTGGCGAATACTTGCTGCCCTACTTCTGCACTGACCACCAGTTCGGGATGGAAATTGCGCGGCAGATGGACTACGTTGAAGAAGAATTCGGCCAAGGCAAAAAGAAGTGCCACATATTTCAGTATCCTATGACTTGGGCAAATACCCAAGTCTACGAAATCGGACAGCATGTCTACCTCGAGCGGGAACTTGTTGACATGGGTCTAATAATGCTGCCTCAGTGCTGGAAGTACGACCCAATTGGGGTCAGAGGTAAATTCACGCACATCTGTCCCCGAGCCGAGATCATGCAGGAAAGAAGAAACAGGACAGGCGCAGACCTGGAATGGCACATCGAGCAGATGAAATCATGGCCTCCATGGCATGAGTTTTACTGCGAAGAGGTGACATATGATCCCGAGCAAAACCCGGATCACCGGTTGGAATCTGCAGGCTTCAAAAAATTCCTCGCCAAGGTGGCGCCCCTCAACTGGCACAAAGACAAAATCATTGAATGCTGGAAGATGAGGTGTCGCACACAGCACGATAAATCCAACCGAAGGAATCTGGCCGTTGATGACGAATTTTCGGCACTATATGACCAGCATGTTGCCACCTGGCAACCTTTCGAATTCCGCAATTGCGTTCCCCGAGGCGCTAAGAAAAGGTATATAAAGAGGCCCTCGTCCCAGCAATCGTCAACTCCGGCAACTTCCAGCGCAACTCCGACGAGTAGTCAAGTGGGCCCGATGCAGCCTGCAGCTTCTGAGACAGTGCCCGAAAAGGCGCAAAATTCAGAGAAGTCAACCCCTGAGGTGGCCCCTCCTGCAGAAAAAGTGCCTGCGCTGCCGACTAGGAGATCGACTACGACAAGCATTCTTCCAGCCAGACCCAGGTACAAGTTCACCGTGGGAACGTCAGCGCCTGCCGCCCCGACGTTATCTCTTTCCTTTGGACCAGCCACGGCGCCGAAAGAAAAGAAGAGGAAGAAAGTTGAAAAGGCTAAGCGGCCTAAAGAACAGGTACAGCAGACAGCCGCGGCACAGACGGGAGCAGTAGCACCAGAAATTGTCTCCTTGGACAGCCCTGAATCAGAAGCAGGCCCTCGAGCTGCAAGCGTCCCTCCAACATCGGCTCAGGCGGAGCCCGCAGGTACGTCCACTGCACCTCTTCCCCAAGTCCTAGTCGACCCTGCCAAAGCTTCACCTACCATTTCATCATGGCAAGCCGTAGCCGTGTCTACCTCTTCCCCAACTACTCAGCCCTCTAGTGGCTCACATTCCTTTGACCAGTTTGCTCAGGATCCTAACGCCTTCCAGTCACTGAGTCAAACCCTAGAACCCTCACCCACAGCCAAGTGCTGAAGCTGCTCTTTCATCGCCGCGTTCCTCACCCCAGCCGTCCAAAACCCTACCAGCATCATCCACTCAGACGCCCGCTTCCCCTAGGCCCCGGTCGCCCTTAGAGGCGGCCACCCCTTCTGGTATTCCTCCCGCTTCCCTGTTTACGGGTAAGATGCCGCAGCAAGATCCAATGCTGGAGAACCTGGACTTCATGAGCGAACTGCAGAGCGCTGATGACCAGCCTTTGGCAGCAAAGGCCTCAGGATGCTCCGCCTCCTTTCTCCAGGGCGTGAAGCGGAGGAGAGCCGAAGAGATAGCTGCCCCGGTAAAACGCACAAAGTTCGACCTAGACAGGAGAGTGCTGACAACTGAGAAGTTGATCCCGAAAGTAAAGAAGCCTCTCCGGGAGATGACCGAGGCGGACTACGAGCATCAGAGGAAGGAGAAAAGCTTTGACGACATCAACGAGGAATACGAAATTCGTGGTATTCGTCGTAGGACAGATAATCTCCTTGTCAAGCATCTTGAGACTCAGGAAGCACTGTTCCAGCTGCAGAATAACACAAGGCAGCTTGAGGAGGACCTGGCTAGGGCCACCGCGCAGCTGGGGTCTGCGCAGCAAGAGATAGATGAGCTTAAGGCTCAGCTGGCTGCCTCTCAGCAGGAGGCCACAGCGCAGAAACAGACAGTCGAGCAGCTGTCAGAGGAGAAAAGAGCGGCGCTGGAGCAGGTTTCACAGCTTCAGGATTCGCTGAAACAGGCGCAGTCGCAACTCATAGAGAAAACGTCACAGGCGGCGACCTTTTCAAAGAGCAAAGCCAAGGAGATGCGGGCTAGTCTGCTGCAAGGTTGCAAGCCCAACCTTGTTAAGTCCTTGTCGGTCCTAGACTTCGTGTCCAGGATCGAAGAAGTATCTGCCCAGGGAAAGCCTGTGGTAGAGGAAGCCGAACACCAGGCGAAGCAATGGCTAGACCTGGCTATAAAACTTGAGCAGTTTGAGCGCAAAGGCTTCCAATTCGCCCCTATGTCCCAACTTGCCTCAGAGTGGGCAGATGCAAGGGTAACCTTGCATATTTATTTTGACAAGACAGAGAAGATTAGAACTGCCAGGAAGGCGCTGGACGCCCTAGAACATGAAAGGAACATTCTCCTGGCCCCCTTTCACACTCTGTCCGAACACGGGTGCCCGAGCTACGTCAAAGATGGCGAGTTTCTGACCCTTGAACAGGTTAAGCGGAATTGGCTGTCCTTCGAGACAAATATAGCAGAAATTGATAGTCAGGCGGAGCCAATTCAAGAAGCTCGAGTCACGCAGATGGTGTCGAAATCATCAGAAAATCAACTCCTCCCTAAAGGAGTTGGGAAAAAGATATAACACCATCGACCTGCACGCAGTCGCTGCATTCCACGCAGCACTAAGAGAGATCAGCGACCTCGCGCCCTTCCAAGCAGCAGTCTGGGACCAAGCTGGGCAGAGCCAATTCAAGAAGCTCAGGTCACGCAGATGGTGTCGAAATACTGTAAAATCAACTCCTCCCTAAAGGAGTTGGGAAAAAGATATAACACCATCGACCTGCACGCAGTCGTCGCATTCCACGCAGCACTAAGAGAGATCAGCGACCTCGCGCCCTTCCAAGCAGCAGTCTGGGACCAAGCCAAGGCTGCATACCAACGCATCAGCGAGTGGGAGGCTGACAGTGGAGAGTACTCAGATTCGGAAGGAGAAACTGAGGAAGCAACTGCCGAAAGCGATCCTGAGGAAGAACAGTTGCCCGGAAGGAAGCGGTCAGAGCAGCGGAAAGCAGGGGAAGGAAGTTCCTCTGCACCCAATGGATGAAGGCATAGTTCTTTGCGTCGAGGCGAGCTCGACACCCCCCGAGCGGCCAAGAATGTTGCCACATTTTGCATGGGGTGCCATGTTTTCAGTTTCTGTAAGTGAGCTGCTCTCTCCCTTTCCCCCTCCTCTTTTCCCCTTTCTTCATTTCTCCCTTTCTCCCTCTTCCTTGCAGTTTCATTCCTCCCTCTTCTTCCCCCAGTAAAGTTTCCAGAACAGAAGAGTTCCCTGAAAATTTCTAAGTGTCAGGGCGCAACCCGACTTTGCAGCGAAGTCGGAGTGCGCTCTCCAGTTGGAGTACAGTAGGGACAGTGCGAAGTGTGACCGAACAGGAAAATGAACGAAATTTGACTAAGTGCTGGGGCGCAACCCGACTTCGCAGTGAAGTCGGGTGCGCCCTTCTTCCTGGGCGCACTAGGGAAGCAGTGCAGCAGAAAACCAGCTAAGTGTTGGGGCGCAACCCGACTTCGCAACGAAGTCGGGGTGCGCCCCCCTCTTGGTGCGCAGTCCGAACAGCGAAGAAGACAGCAAAATGCCGGTGCGCAACCCGACTTCGCAGCGAAGTCGGGGTGCGCCCTCTGACCGGTGCGCAGTTGGGTAAGCAAATCCAATAATTGACTAAGGCACAGAGGCCTCCCCAAATGCGCTGTCTTCCGTCTGGGCAACCCGACAGCGCTCTGATCCTGGGCGAAGTTGGATAAACTGCCTTTCAAGGCAGACACGTGTCATTCATCAGCACCCGACAAGTGTCCAACCTCGGGATTTGGGCCAAGACATGACGGGAACATGGACAAGCATGGACCGCACTACCCAAGCCAGCTGCCATCATTTAAAGCTGATAAGAAGTCCCATCCGCCACAACTACCCGCACTCCTGCTGACCAAAGGTTTGACCCGACACACCGCCACGTAGCTGTACATCTTTCAGGGAGACCATACCGCAAGTATAGTCTTGCCCGACAAAAGTCAGCATCAGCAGCTCTTCAGCCGCTCGTGTCAGCTAATGTCTAGTCTGGGACTTTGTGCCCGAAAATGTAATCGGGGGGAGCTTGAGGCTATAAATAGCCATGCAATTCATTGTAAAAGGGGGAAGGGGTATATTGCTAGGGAACCATTGTAGCTGTGCGTTTGCTTCTAATATAAAGCATCTACTTGGCTCTGCTTACTGTCTTTTATCTTGTATGTTGCCTCTCCTTGTCATTTCTGCTTCATGTTTCTTGTATCATTGCTTACTGTTGTACTGAACTCTGGACTCTGGTATTTGATGATCAAGTATTCCTGGAATGCATAGATAGAGGATACATAGGATTAATGATAGCTGTAGTTTCGATGTATGCTTTGTAAAGGAATGCTGTTAGTAGTGGTGATTGATTGTTGTCGTGCTGCTTATTTACCCCACCAAACTCCAATCACATTGGATTCTCTTTCCGCATTTTTATCTCTTTCCCTGCACTCTTATCTTAAACACTAAAACCCACAGGAAGCCGGCCTTCTTCGGAGATTGGCACGGAAGGCATTCCTTCCTTCCGGCCTTTCAATCTGGTGGGCGAATCTGGGGCGCATTATACCAAATCCTTTCCTCATGGCAGATTCGTAACCAACAAGAACCAGCAACACGATTACTGGCTAACAACTCGAAATAGCAGCAATGAATACCAAGAATAAAATGAAATGAACACAGTACTGGCCTTCCTATGTATCCTCTGGACGAGTTCCAGAATTACCCTTCCCCTTACGTCGAAATCCAGACTTCAGAATTACGGCGATTAGGAAATGAGTGAATATAGCAGAAACACTATCCACAGGCAGCATACAAGAAAACTATTACAGCGTTTTCTCCCCTATGTATCCTTCGGGAAAATTCCAGGGTTCTATCCCCAATCGCACACCTAAATCCAGAATACAGAATTACAGTATGCAAATGAAGAAAGGAGATAACAGAAATAATCACAGAAGGCAGCATACAAGAGAGAAATGAGGCCCGAAGCTCTTTAGTATTAATTGCAGGAAATCAAGTTACAGCAGCTTTCTAGCAGAAAGTTCCCCCCTCTTTTCATTACAATGCCTGGGTTTTTATAGAGGACCCGACCCTCTAAGCCATCAATGCACAAAATTGAGGAGTACATCCTCGAAAACCTGAGAAGTCGGCTCCCGCTGCTCCCGTGACTGAGCTCTCAAATCCTTTTCTATAACTAGCAGCTGCGACCGGGTCAGCCGGGGAAATTCGCATTTATGAGCCGCCTGACTCGTCCTAGGCTCCTCCGGGTGCGGAGCTCGAGTGGCCGCCATGTCCGCCGGGCTCTCCTTCTGAGACTGATACCTCCTTTCAGATTGCCAAAAATGAGCCCCGAGTCTTCCGGGCACGTAAAAATTCATTTATGAGGCACTTGATTGCCTCGGAAAAATACCCGGGCTTGGAGTGCATGCCCCTAAAGTGCTTCGCCAATTTCTAGTTCGCGACCCTCCTTCGCAATGGATATAAGCCGAAGCAGATCCATCTTCCTCGGTCATGCACTTCGCGCGAAGGAGCTTCTCAAAATGGCTTCGCAGATGTTAAATGCCGAAGCGGATATCCCTTCTCAAGACGGGGCTTTCAATCTTTTGTCGCTTCGCTGGAAAGGCGTGTTAAAAGCTGCTTCGCAAGGTCCTCCGCCCGAAGTGGATGCTGATGAGTTGTCAAAATGCTTCGCCGCGAACCTTCTTCAAAGCCGTGGTTCGGGGTTTTTCGGCCGAAGTGCAATTTTGCCTTGGAAAAATCTTCTGCTTTTTTACGGGCCACTACTGCTTCGGGTGAAAGCGCTTCGCACGAAAGTTATCCGAAGTAGATGCTTCGCGACAACTTTGGGCGAAGTAGAAATGGTTCGCCAGTAGGGAGGCCCGAAGTGGATGCTTCGCTGATTTCTTAGCGAAGCAGTTTTCCAATGCTTGAACTTTTTTGAATCCCGCTTCGCAAAGTTTTCGCCCGAAGCAATCTGTTTGGGCTGCTTCGCGTGCGAAGCTCTTTTCATGCCTTAGCGACCTTGGACCGCGATCTAGACTTCCTTGCTTTCCTTCTCTTGGCGAAGCTGTCCTTCCTTTTCTGCGAAGCTCTTAAACTTAGCTTGCTCGGTAGCGAAGCTCTTGTATATCCTATTCTATGTACAAGGGGGATGGCAATGAAAGCCAAAATTGCTGCAATGCTTAAAAAATGTTTTTCTATAAACAAGGGAACAAATTCATAAAAAGAAACACTTCACAAAATTTTTGATTTTTACTACCCCTCTAGGCAATGTGACAAAATTGTCAACATTCTTGGCGGCTCGCGGGGCAACGAGCTCGCCTCGGTGCAAGAACCCTCAGCCTTAATCCGTTGGGCCAGAGTTGCCTCCAGACCCTTCTCCTCTTTGTCTTTCTGGGGGTGCTTCCACAGCTACCTCTTCTTCTTCTTCTTCCTCTTCTTCCTCTTCCGGCGTGGTCTCTTGTTGCGGCGGTGGGGGAAGGCGATCGCGGATGCGTTCCATGGTTCGGCGAACATGAGCCCAGGCACCTTTCTGAAATGGCTCTCGGTCTTGTAGCGCTTTGACCAGAACATGGAACCGATCAATTTGCCCTATGTCGGCATGTTTGGCTCTTGTGCTCAGATCATTTAGGCAGGCCGCGATTTTGCAATGTCTCAGAATAAAATCCGTGACTTGCCCTTCTGTGATTGGCTCCTCCCACTCGTCTATCTCTGAGACGTCACTCTCAAAGAGGAGCCAAGCCGGCTTGAGTTCTTCCTTAGTCAAAAGGTTCCCATCATCATCAGTGAAACTTGGGAAACCTAATGCAGAGAGATCTTGAAAATACCCCAGTGATGTGCGCTGCTCGTGTTCAAATACATCCATGAGGTCCTTCGCCTTCTGTGCTTTCCTCACTTTGGAGAAGAAGGCGCGGACTGTAGCTTGGGCTGTGGACCAATCTCTGGCTGTCCGACTCATAGCGGCGACCTGCAAGTCCTGATATTTGATACTTTGAACCTCAAAAGCCAGTTTGAGTCGGCTTCTAATTTTTTGTATAATCTCATCCACTATTGGTCCCTCTTGGGCAGCGGCATACTGGGCTTCGGTGATATAAGTCAAAATTGACAGGGCACTGGAGGCCCGAGATCTGAAGTTCTTAAGCAGGTGCGAGCGGATTTCTTTTATTCTGCCTCTATCAAACAGCTCTAGGCTCTCCTTCTCATACAACTGCTGCTGCATCTGCAAGATCCTGCTTTCAAACTCTTTGGCCTTTAGCTCAGCTTCGGCCTGTATCTTGCTCTGATTCTCAGTTGTACCCTGCAGTTGTTCTACCTGCTGTTTCAAGGCGTCTACTTCCTTTTTCATCTGCTCGCACTGCTTCTCCGCGTCTTCTAGCTTAGAGCGGGTCCTGGCTAGATCCTCCTCCAACTTAATGTTGGCGCTCTCTGCTTCATACCGGCGCTGATTGGCGATATTAGCATGTGCGCGGAATGTTTCTATTCTCACATGCATAGATGCAGATTCATTATCTACATCCAAGTGCTCCAGGTCCTTGGACTTCTCCTGATAGTCGTAATCCGCTGGGGTCATCTCGTCCAGGGGCTTTTGGACCTTAGGAACCTTCTTTACTTTATGCAACTTTCCGCCTTTTAGGTCGAATACAGCGCACTTTTCTACTCTTGCTAGAGAGCGCCCTCTCTTTTTCCTTGCCTCCTTCAGCATCTTGTCAGTGTTCTGCCGGGCTTGGAGCAGCTTTTCTGCCAGAGGACGTTCCTTGATCATAGCCAACTCTGTTTCAAATGAGGCTGGGTCTCCAGCCAAGGGGGTGAACAAATATAATGAATGTACAGGGGATGCCTCACCAGTAGGTTCGGCGACGGGTGTGGTGGGAGTTTCGGCGAGAGAAACAACGCCGTGTGTGACGGGGGAGCGGGAGTCGGGGTTCGGAGTTGGAGTACTACCTTCGCCCTGACTAAATACCAAGGGGATGGTGGCGTGGGCGAGCGAAGTGGTATCCATGGACCTGTCCCGGCCTGACGACTCGAAGGGGGTGGATATGCTTGTGAGGCTGGCGGGATCGCGAGGCAAACTCGTGGTGGCGAGGGGCACCATGCGATGGGGTGACTGAATTTCCAGGGGAGATTTATCCGAGAGAGGGAGAGACTGATGGGGACCTTCGGCCGGGACCGTAGTGGACATGACTTGGGAAACCAAGGTAAAGGGTGAGGAATGCGTACCTGCGTGCTCTCCCGATAGAGCAGAAGTGGTAGCTTCCTGCGTGGTCGGCTCTTGTTCCTTTTCAACTTTGGTACTTCCGACCTCCATGATTTCTTCTTCAAGGCCCCCTTCCTGTTGGAGGAGTTCCTCCACATCGATGACGTCTACTTCCGCAACTACCTCGGCCCTTTGCGACGTTGTCCCTTCAACATTCACCTCGGCTGAGCCTGTCACAGGCTGTTCGCTTGAAGCACCTGGAGGTTTGGTACGTGGTCGCTTCGGATGAGTCGGAGGCACTTGGACTTGCTCCAGTTTCTTTCTTTTTCTTTTCTCCCCCTTCTCTAATTGCTGCGCCGACCCCGCGGCACTCGTGTCATGACCTCCAACGGGCTCCTGAGGCAACTCTTGTGGTGTCGCCGCTGCCTCCTCTTCTTCCTCTTGTTCAGAAGCATCGTCAGCTCTCCTTGGGCTTTCGCCCGAACCTGGGGCACTGGGGGGAACGAAGTCGGCGAAGGAGATGGGCTTCCAAGACCCAGCGTTGGCTTCGTAGAAAATTGCAAAGTCTCTATCTGTCTCCAAGAGTCCGTATGATTTCTGCTTCTGGCGATGGACTCTCATTATCCACCACTCCTTCAATTGTTCTTCGCCCCAACTCTTCAATTCTTCCCTCAAATCATCTTTCATTTTCTTCCAAAAGGTGGAGTCTGGACCTGGGAAGGGGTGCCGAACTGGATCATACTCGACCTCCATGGGGTAAAACTCATGCCAGGGAGGTAAGGTCTTCATTCTTTCCAAGTGCCACTCCAAATCTCTCCCATTGGGGTTGTTCCTTTGTTCTACTATCTCCGGGTGAGGGCAGACATGAAAATTTTTGAATCGGAGGTGATCCCTCATCACCCCCAAGGGGTCGTAACACCACCGTTGAGGAATCTGCAGCAAACCGAAGTCGGCAAGCTTATCCTCCAAGAATACATGTTGCTTCAGGGCAAAAACCTCAATGACTCCCATTTTGAAAGGGAAGTCGCATGTGGGCGCCCATTTTCGGCCGTGGCCATAAATGACATTTGTCGCGTCGCTCTGCCGAGCGACCTCCAGCGCGAACTGATATTCAGAGGGGTAAACGGGTAGTAGGAAGGGCTTCCCTGTGAATCCGAACAGGCGAACCACAAGCCCCTGCGTCAATTGGAAAACGTCTCCCTTTTCCTCCTTAACCACCTTGTCCCTAAGGGTTATGGGCACCCGAGGGCAAGAACCCTGCAACAGCTGAATAGCAGGTCCTAGAAACTGCTGATTGAAAACGTAATATGACTCCGTCCTCGCCAGGAGGGGAGTCCACTGATACACCGGCAGAGGAGTTCCGTCCTTGCCGCTTGAAGTAATGGCGATGTGGGGGAAATGCTTATGGACATGGTAGAAAAATAGCCAAACCAGGAAAGAGCAAGGTCCAAAATACTGACCCGTCCCAGCATTCTTCATGCTGACTAGCCGCGTATGCAAGGTCCGGGCCACCCATTCCGCCCAGTCGAAGAAGACCGGGTTAGTGTTCGGCCTTGACGCATCTGGGGCATAAAACTCCCCTCGTGAAATACATTCGGCCAGTGACACTTGCCAGGGGTGCACCGAAGCATCGGTAGACAGGCCCGCGACCCACGCAATGATAGAGAAGATGTCCGTGCTCTTGAAATCCCTCAGGGGGAGAGGCATTTGGGGCAGCTTGCCTGAAGGAAGTCCGTCCTTGAGGTTCTCGCTCAGAAATTTTATAATATAGCTGGAGGTAGTGAACCTCTCCATTTGTTCGCTCAGGATGACATTGCGAACGGAATAGCCCTTGGGCGGCCCTTGCTGTGGCGCGAAAGCTCCTTGTACATCCTCTTTTAAAATTGTAAACAATTTATTGCCCGCGGCGTCCAGCACTTGTCTGGTGGATGGCTGGTAGTTTTGCGCGATGGCACAGATCAATTCGGGACAATGGTGCGCGGGCGGGGTCAGATACCAGTATATCTGCGAATAATAAGCAGCGGCTCTCTTGTTCTCCGCGGAGAGTCGGCTTTTCATGAACTCGATAGTGTATCGGAGCTCAGCCACGCTTTTTGAAAGTTCGGTGTCCCTTATTTTCTCCCACCCATCAATTGGTGGTTCTGCAAGCTGCTCTTCTTCTGAATCCTCCCTTTCCTCTACGGCTTGCTTTTCGGGGCGGAGGTTGAGGTCGACCCTCTTAGGTCTGTGCTTTTTCTCTTCTTTTCCCTTCTTTGTTTTCTCTGGGCCTGCTACCTCAGGCTCTTTCCTCTTCTCCTTAGAATTCTTCTTCCCCATTCTGAATTTTGACGACAGCAGAGTCTTTTGACGCAGAGGGTTTCGACGCGAAGAACGGGAGAAATGCAGGCTATCGGCTAGGGCTCTTAAACTTGCATTAATCAGCAGGCGAACACCCTTTTTACTGCTAAGGCTTGAGTTTTATAGCTCTAAAAGGCAACTACCTCTATTTATGGCGCCTGCCAAAATTAAATTCACAACTCGGACGGAGGAGGTCGTTTTGCCTTTTGATTGGTTTCACGGCGGCGTTGTACGCGGGCCCATGCGCTTCGAGGATTTTGCCCAGCATTGGAAACCTAACCTTCTGCGACCTCGTACCTGGGCGCGAGCTTTTCTCATAACTGAATTCTCTCGGGATGTGCCCCGCCACCTTTGCATTAAAATCGCCTGCCCCGAACGTTTCCCTAGGTTGCCGTCGGCACGTCTTTCAAGACACGTTTTAAATGCTCCCCGCCTTGCGCCTCATTGTTTTGGCGAAGTTGAAGCCGGCGCTAAAGACACTTCGCGGCGAACCTCCAGTGCGAACTGATTTTTTACACTTCGGGCCCGAAGTGTTTTTACCTTGCCGCGTCACTGCTTGCTTCGCGGAGGGTTAACCTCCGAAGCTTGTTCCTTTTGAAAAATGGTTCGCTAAATCCCTTCGGAAACTACTTCGCTCGATCTCCCTTTTGCGAAGTACTTCTCACGCCTTCATTCTGATGTCGTTTGGTCCTTCGAGGACTCTTTCTAGGCCAAAGTGCTTCGCTGCGAACCATCTTGCATCAGTCACTTCGCACATAAAGTTCCCGAAGGAGATTCTTGCTAAGCTCAGCGGAGCCGGTGCTTGTCGCTGTGGTAGTGTGAAGCTTAACTCCTTGGCAGTCTTGAAATAGGGTATATACAAAAATACAAAGATAAAAAATCTTACATACAAAAGTAAAAACTTGAAATTTTTTTTTTGTTTTGTTTTGTTTCAGCGATGAAAAGTCTTCAAATGAAGGCCGTTGACAGAAATCGGCAAGATCTGGCCAGCTGTATCCTTGAGGATGAAGGAGTTGGCTGAATTCACCTTCACAATCTCGAATGGTCCGTCCCAGAAAGCGTCCAATTTATCATGATTCCCAGGCTTGGCCTTCCAAGAGTCCCACTTCCATACTAAGTCTCCCACTCTGAATGTGCGGTCGGAGGACCTTTTCTTGAACCAGTCTCGGGTGATCTGGGCATGCTTAGCGAAGCTCTGGTAGGCCTTATCACGATCTTCCTCCAGCTGCAGTAGCTGAGCTAGCCTGTTCTCCATAGGACTAAATTCTTCTTCCTCATCCAATAGCTGCAATGCAGGAATCTCTATATGGGTTGGTAAGATAGCCTCCTTGCCATACACCAGGGCGTAAGGCGACGTTTTAATTGACTTTTTGACAGAAATCCGATCAGCCCACAAGGCCCGATCTAGGAGGAGGTGCCAAGTTCTTTTGTTCTTCTCTATGAGCTTCCTCAGCACCCTTAACAGAGTCTTATTAGTTGATTCTGCCAATCCGTTACCCTGTGGATAGTAATTGGAAGAGACCTTGTGATACATCCCATATTTGTAGATGAACTCGTTGATCTTGGCGCCTGTGAACCCAGGACCATTGTCCGTTACTATTGCTTCCGGGATGCCGAACCGGGTGATCAAACCTTCTAGGAATGCAATGACGGTTTCCTGGTCGGCATGCTTCGTGGGTACTGCTTCGGCCCATCTAGTGAAATAGTCGGTTGCAGTCAGGATGAACTTATGTCCTGCGGAGGAGTTCGGCGATATAACTCCTATGAAATCCAACCCCCATTGTTGGAAGGGCGTTTCTACTTGTATCGGTCGGAGGGGCATAGGAGCACTTCTGCTTCGGCCGGCGAACTTCTGACATTGCTCGCATCTGCGACAGACCGCAAAGGCATCGGCGAAGAGTGTAGGCCAATAATAACCCGCCTTAATTATCTTTAATGTCGTTGTTCTTCCTGCGAAGTGGCCCCCGGATAACCCCGAATGGAATTCGCCCAGGACTCTTTTCTTATCATCTTCTTTTATGCACCTAAGAAGAACGCCATCAATATTCCTGAAGAATAGGCCTTCGGGACGTAATGTGTATCGGAGGGACCGCATCCTGAAGTGTCTTCGCTGCGAAGCATTCAAATGTGGAGGACATCTCCCGGTGTTGAAATATTCAACTATCTCACTGACCCAGTCCTTCTCATCTTCTTCTTGATTTGCGAAGCACCCTTCTGCTGCCGAGTCATCCCACTGACAAGCTGTCACTTCGGCCGCTACGCTCTTCGCAAGCTCCTGACATAGCGCGCGACCGCGAACCAATTTTGTGGGTCTAATCTCGATGTCAAACTCCTGTATTTTGCTGACCCAACCAGCTCTTTTGCTACCCAACTCTCCTTGGATAACGAAGTTGCGCACATCGGGATGAATGACGAATACTGTAACCCGACTTTGAGAAATGAAGTGCTTGAATTTCCTCAGGGATTTCATTACGGCATGCACCTGTCTTTCTATGAAGTTGTATTTCTCTTCATGGGGGTGTATTACTTGACTTAGGAACGCGATGGGGCGCTCTTCGCCATCTTCCCCCTTCTGTGTCAAGACTGCAGCGTAGCTTTCGGGTTCTCCTATAGCATATAGGATGAAATCTCGATTGTAGTCAGGGTTAGTCAGGACTGGCGCCTGAGCGATTCGGGCCTTAATCTCTTCAAATGCCTCTTTCCTTTCATCCGTCCAGATGAATTCAGCGCCCTTCTTCAAGAGTTCAGACATTGGCTTAATGACTTGGGCGAAATCTGGAACAAACTTCCTTACGAAGTTGATCTGGCCGAAAAAATATTGAAGTCCCTTCTTATTCACCGGGAGTGGGAGCTTCAAGAGAGCCTCAACTCTGTCAGGATCTACGGCGAGACCCTTCTCTGATATCACATGTCCCAGTAATTTTCCCTCATTGACTGCGAATATGGACTTCTTTGGGTTGATTGAAATGCCAAACTCTCGGCATTTTTCGAATATCTGCTGCAAATGTAAAGGATGATCCTCCCTTCTTCGGGAGAAGACGGTCATGTCGTCCAAATAGATGACAATGACCTTATTCAACAGTTCACCGAAAGCTAAATCCATAGCCCTCTGAAAAGTGGCTCCTGCATTCGAAAGGCCGAATGGCATTCGCTGATAAGCAAATGTTCCCCACTTGGTAGTGAATGCCGTTTTGTGCTGATCTTCATCCCTAACCCAGATCTGGTTATATCCTGAGAAGCCATCAAGTAGGGAGAAGCGTTGAGCCCCAACCACTGAGTGCAAGATTTGATCAATCTGCGGGAGAGGGTAATGATCTTTGAGCGAAGCCTGATTTAAGTTGCGAAAATCTACGCATAGTCGTATATCTCCATTCTTCTTTCTAACAGGGACTAGATTCGCTACCCAAGAGGAATGCTTTATGGGGTAAATTATCTTCGCCTCAAGCATCTTCAGGAGCTCGGCTTTCATCAGGACTTCGATCTTCGGGTTAACAGGCCTTTGCTTCTGCCGGAAGGGTTTGATCCCCTCCTGCAACTCAATTGTATGCTGGATCAATTGCCGATCGTATCCTTTTAGGTCTTGGTAAGACCATGCCACTATGTCAGGATACCTTCTGCACAAAGACCGGATCTGTTCTAGCTCTTCCGAAGTGCAATCTGTTCCGACTTTTATCACTTTCCCGGATTCGAGCTCCAAATCCTGATACTGCTTCGCGTTGACTTTGATCCTATGGGAAACTGCTCGATCATTTTGATCGAAGAGGCTTTCCAGAGTAATTAACCCCTTTGGGACGTGGTTGTTCTTCAACTGAACTAGCCCTTCATATTCCTCATCATCCGGGCTTCTTCTTTCGACCGTGGCTGCTTCTTGGATCAAAAAATTCACAATCTGTTCATCATTATCAAAAATTTGCCAATGCATATCTCTGTCTGGTACAGAGGGCCTGTAAATCATCCTCACAGCTTTGGGTTTATGCACCATGTCGTCTGCTGGAGAATATCTAGCTGCGATGGATGCTAAGACATCGGCATGTCTGTTCTTCTCGCGTGGAATGGACTGCAGATTAAGCGATTCGAATTGGTCAAACAAGTCCCATACCCTGTTACGGTATGCTTTGAGATAGTGCTTCTTTGAAATGCACTTGTTGGTGACCTGATTGCATACCAATTCTGAATCTCCGAAGACTTGGAGATGTTTTATGCCTAACTTTTCTGCTTTCTTCAGTCCCAGGCATAAAGCTTCGTATTCTGCTGCGTTGTTGGTGCAGCTCCAAACCAACCGGTAGCAATATTCCTTTTGCTCTCCTGATGGTGATACTAAAAGTATTCCTGCCCCAACGCCATTCCTGCATCGGGCGCCATCGAAGAACAATTTCCATAGTTCTTCTTGGGCACATATTTTACCTTCTGGCTTGGTGTGTTTCTCTGGTTTGGTGATGGCATAGCATCCCATTTCCGTTTCTATCATGGCATTGAAATCTGCCAATGAAAACTCATCTTCACAATTCAACTGTGCAAGGGATTCTTCGACCAGGTCCACCTGCTCTATCCCTTCCACTATCGCATGTACGGGATCACTGCTCTCTTCTTCAGACATCTTCTGTACGAGGAATGTGGAAGGTTTCTCATTGTAGATTTTTATCTTCCTTCCTTTGAATGGAATCTCTAAATGCGAGTAATCCATGGATAGGTATCCTCCCAACTTCGCTGTAAATTCCCTCGACAGGCACATGCTAAAATATGGCTCTAGGTCGACGACTACCACCTCTTGTATAACCGTGATCTGAGGCATTTTGTGCAGTCGGATAGGTATATCTTTAATTACACCTACAGTCTTCACAGGAGTACCATCCAGTTGGAGCACGCCGTGGCTGCTTCGCGTGTACTCCATTCCTATTTCCTCGCACACTGCTTTGGGCATGACTGTCGTCGCGGCCTCGGAATCGATCATACAGTTGTGTACAACATACCCTTCCATTTGTAGAGACAGGTAGAATGGCGGTGGCCTGTTCTTCCCTGTAATGGACGTGGATAGGGTTTGCACTAGGGCAAGCGGTGCTGACTTTCTCGCCTTAGTTGTCTTCAAAGATTCCTGCAGCAAGTCCACTTGTCCGGGTAGCTGCAATGCGTCATACAAACTGATTTTGGCCGGAGTTTTCTTCAGCTCATCTACGATGTTGTAAACTAGGGAGTTGTGCACCTCAGGTTCCCTTTTCGCCTCATACCTGGTGCGATACTGCTCCGTGGCTTCGACCCTTTGTCGCTTGGTCAGCGAAGGAAGCTTAAGCTTCTCTCTAGCTTGTTCTTTGGTTTCCACCTGAGGTGGATTTGCAGGGGCCTGTTGGGCCTTCTCTTTTACTGGTGCAGGGTGAGGAGCTTCGCTTGGGGCCTGGGAAGGTTGTTGTCCCTTCTCGCGGCGAGCATACACCTTTAAGGGGGCCATTTGAACAACATCTACCTCCATTGGCCTTTTTCCTTCTCTGGTAAGGACTGAAACTTGCTCTTCTTCGCCAATTACCAGGTTCTGATCCATTTGCCTGATAATGTTGACTTGACCACCATGACTACTACCCGCCAACGTTTGTACATAATGTTGGTGCAACATGCAGGTATTCTCTTCGTGAGGGTCATTACACGTGGAGCACCAATGTATGTAGTCGGAAGTGCTTGGAGCTTCGTCAATCACGACATTTCTTGCCAATGATCTCCCTTGCTGTACCGCTTGATCTTTAGTAAGCGCTGGTGTAGGATAAGACCTTCTTGGTAGAAACTCTTGTTGCGCCTGCTTCTTTTTCATGATGGTCATGTCATTAGACAGGGTTTGTACCGTGGAGTTCAGGGACTGAACTTCCTGTAGTATTTTGGCTTGCATATCCTCGGCTTTGGGAATAGGTGGCAATGGAGCCATCGTTGGTATTGGAGGTAGGGCGGGGTGTTGAGGTGGCGCTGGCAATACAGGAAATGCCGAAGGGACAGTGGGCTGTGATGCCGAGAATGTGGGAAAATGTATTTGTGGGGTAGTGATCTGAGACACAATGGGATTCGGGTTCCAAGATGAGATCGGATACGCAGGGGTTGCGGAGATTTGCGAAGCGGCCGCACTCGTATACTGGGATTGAGGGAAATCTGGAAGTATGGGCATCGGCATCCTTTGGGGAAGTTTACCCACGGCTATTAAATCCATTTCCGCTTTCTGGGCTAATTCATACAACTCGGGGAAGGTATTGATATTCGAATACCTTACCATTACACTGATATCAGGGTTGAAAGCCCTAAGGTAATAGTACGCTGCAGCTTCGCTAGTTGGCCGGAGTCCAACTGGTATCCTTTGCCAGGTTCGAGCGAACCTAACATTGAAATCAGCGATCTCTTCTTGCGGATGTCTCTGGATCGTTGTGAACTGATGCAAAAGAGAGGATGGATCGGCGGACTCGTTGAAACTTCTCATTAACTGTCCGGCTAACTGGTCCCATCCCGTTATAGTACCGGGTGGTAGGGATCTATACCAATAGAGGAGCTTCCCTCTAAGAGATAGAACCAGAAGCTTTACCATAACTCTCTCCTCTGTGATGTCATGAATCGCCGCCAGAGAAACAATGTCCTGGATATGCTCCAGAGCAGTCTTCCCAGTTCCATCGAACGTTGGGATTTTCTTCATAGCAGCAGGCGGAACTTGCCCTTGTCCCGCTAGATTTAATGGTCCGGAAGAATTCCACGCCGGGAACAATCTGGGCGGCGGTTGTTGCTGCTGCTGCATTTGTTGTTGTTGTTGTTGCTGGTGTGCCATGTTCGTGCCTGGATTCCGAGAAACAGGAATTCCCGAAGTTCCTCGTTGATTGCTAACCGGATGACTAATTGGAACGGAGGCACTTGGATGATTTGGCGAGTTGGGAGGATTGGGAGGAAGGCTAGCTGCTGTGCTATCCGAAGTCAGTCCTTGTTCGTCAAAAGCAGCCTCTTGCGAGGATGTTCCACGTAATAGTGACTCAGGGGTGACCAACCTGGAGCGTTCCCCGAAGGCGTCAATATCGAGTTCAAAGAACTCAGTCTCCTCTCCACTATTCCTAACTCTCCATCTTGTTTGCATGAAGGCACAGATACTTAAGTACCGGTCTCTTACGACTTTAAGATTCTCAGGTTGAACAGAGTCGCCAGATGCTAGAGTCTTTTGGCAATGAGACAAGCATCGATTCTCACTACCACTCACAAGGTGAGACTGACCGGGTCCCACCGGGCGTGCCAGAAACTGTTGGTCATCAAATCTGCCACAGGAAAGGATTTTGGGAAGTGTACGCGCCCTAGACCTGGACCAACATTGAAAGGCCGAGGGGAAGAGATGCCCCCCGTGCCAATCTCCGGAGAAAGGCCGGCTCCTTTACTAAACTACTTGGTGTTTTGAGCTAAGAGTGCAGGAAAGAGATAAAAATAGTAAGGGTGCAGGAAAGAAATAAACAGAGTAAGGGAAGAAATATCGATGGATTTAAGAGGGAAAGAACCAACAGCACGATTACTGGCTACAGCTTGAAATAGCAGCAATGAATACCAAGAATAAAATAAAATGAACACAGTACTAGCCCTCCTATGTATCCTCTGGACGAGTTCCAGGATTACCCTTCCCCTTACGTCGAAATCCAGAATTCAGAATTACGGCGATTAGGAAATGAGTGAATATAGCAGAAACACTATCCACAGGCAGCATACAAGAAAACTATTACAGCGTTCTCTCCCCTATGTATCCTTCGGGAAAATTCCAGGGTTCTATCCCCAATCACACACCTAAATCCAGAATTCAGAATTACAGTATGCAAATGAAGAAATGAGATAACAGAAATAATCACAAAAGGCAGCATACAAGAGAGAAATGAGGCCCGAAGCTCTTTAGTATTAATTGCAGGAAATCAAGTTACAGCAGCTTTCTAGCAGAAAGTTCCCCCCCCTTTTCATTACAATGCCTGGGTTTTTATAGAGGACCCGACCCTCTGAGCCATCAATGCACAAAATTGAGGAGTACATCCTCGAAAACCTGAGAAGTCGGCTCCCGCTGCTCCCGTGACTGAGCTCTCAAATCCTTTTCTATAACTAGCAGCTGCGACCGGGTCAGCCGGGGAAATTCGCATTTATGAGCCGCCTGACTCGTCCTAGGCTCCTCCGGGTGCGGAGCTCGAGTGGCCGCCATGTCCGCCGGGCTCTCCTTCTGAGACTGATACCTCCTTTCAGATTGCCAAAAATGAGCCCCGAGTCTTCCGGGCACGTAAAAATTCATTTATGAGGCACTTGATTGCCTCGGAAAAATACCCGGGCTTGGAGTGCGTGCCCCTAAAGTGCTTCGCCAATTTCCAGTTCGCGACCCTGCTTCGCAATGGATATAAGCCGAAGCAGATCCATCTTCCTCGGTCATGCACTTCGCGCGAAGGAGCTTCTCAAAATGGCTTCGCAGATGTTAAATGCCGAAGCAGATATCCCTTCTCAAGACGGGGCTTTCAATCTTTTGCTGCTTCGCTGGAAAGGCGTGTCAAAGGCTGCTTCGCGAGGTTCCCTGCCCGAAGTGGATGCTTCGCTGATGAGTTGTCAAAATGCTTCGCCGCGAACCTTCTTCAAAGCCGTGGTTCGGGGGTTTTTCGGCCGAAGTGCAATTTTGCCTTGGAAAAATCTTCTGCTTTTTTACGGGCCACTACTGCTTCGGGTGAAAGCGCTTCGCACGAAAGTTATCCGAAGTAGATGCTTCGCGACAACTTTGGGCGAAGTAGAAATGGTTCGCCAATAGGGAGGCCCGAAGTGGATGCTTCGCTGATTTCTTAGCGAAGCAGTTTTCCAATGCTTGAACTTTTTTGAATCCCGCTTCGCAAAGTTTTCGCCCGAAGCAACTGTTTGGGCTGCTTCGCGTGCGAAGCTCTTTTCATGCCTTAGCGACCTTGGACCGCGATCTAGACTTCCTTGCTTTCCTTCTCTTGGCGAAGCTGTCTTTCTTTTTCTGCGAAGCTCCTAAACTTAGCTTGCTCAGTAGCGAAGCTCTTGTATATCCTATTCTATGTACAAGGGGGATGGCAATGAAAGCCAAAATTGCTGCAATGCTTAAAAAATGTTTTTCTATAAACAAGGGAACAAATTCATAAAAAGAAACACTTCACAAAATTTTTGATTTTTACTACCCCTCTAGGCAATGTGACAAAATTGTCAACAGTGCCCACGAGCAAACAAGGAGAATATGGCAGGGGCTACACCATGGTATTTGAAATGACCTTAGCATTCAGACACATTCTGGATACGTGCCATTGCTAGTGCCACTAACCTCAAACTATGAGCAGGAAAATGGGACATGCACCTGCAGGTGCCATTGCTAGTGTTAATAAAATCATCATCATTTGAAAACACAAGATGTCTATTTGAGTACGAGTAAAAGGCAAAGACCTAGTATATGAAGATTTGAAAATGATAATAAAAACATGCGTGCAATGTATTTTACAGCAGCCAATATCCCAGGAGTCTGTAATATTAATCTAGAAACCCGTGTGTATGAATATTGATTTTAAAATATTCAAAAGTATGTAATGTTGAAAATTATGCATAGTCACATAATACATTTATAAAATATTAAAAGTTGCTATATAAGAGAGATTTCAATGTCCCTTGTTCAGAGTAATTCAAATTTTAGTACATCATGCTGTCATACAATAGTTGGATTGCGGGCTAGCTGTCAAGTTTACCTAGTCTATGGTCTAGGGTTTCTAGGCTATAAAATGACAATACAAGCATCTTAAAAATAAAAATAAAACCTGTTGAATTATCTAATTGATGATCACTATTAATAAATATTACTAGAGCCAAAATCCTTATCCATTGCGTTTGCACTACTACTATAATGGTCTGGCATCTAAAGCTATATGTTCATCACAAAGTTATCATATCCAGAACCACTGCCCATATACCTGTGTCCATGTATCAGATATGGATACAGGTATGTTACTTCTCAGATATTGTATGCAAACGTTCCAAATGCATGGATACTTTATCCAGACATATCCATATACACACCCCTATTTGGTCCATATGTAATACTTCCAAATGTGGCATGGGCACATCTAGAGTTGTATCTATAACATGAGGTAAAAGAAAATACACAAATTTAAAAAAATTAATTTTAGTCTTAAGAAACAACGACTGTTCTTTTCTTAATTAATAAAAATATTCTATTTGAAAATTATATTTGTCACTTTGTGTAAACACTTGTATTCAATGTTTTTCCTTTTTATATATAAAATATATATGCTTTTATAATGACTTATCTGTATTAAGGGGTCTTGAAAATTTCTTTTATCTGTTTAGGATATTGCATCTGTATCAGATACGGTATCCATTTCCTGCAACATAGGAACTTTATCTTGATTTTTAGTTCAAATACATGGGATTGCAAGGGGCTAGGAATGGGAGATATCATGTATGCAGGCTGGAAAACAGAGTTTATGCAGTAAAATCAATGGCTGATGTCATGGTTATTATATTGACAAAATGTTGGCAGATTCACTCATATGGGTTTCGCCCTGAAAAAAGTTTGAGGTTGGGGAAAATTTCTTGAGGTTCAACAAAAACCTTGTTATCATGATTGTACTTGTGACGTGAGCCAATAATTGCTGGGTTCATAAGTAATTAGCACATAAGTTCAACATGAATTTTGTTTCTCACTTAAAAAAATTACAGAATTCGAAGTCAACACTTCAGATTGCCCTTAGAAGTCGTTTAAGAGATGGAAAATGTACTTACACTGTCTTATAAGACCTTGGGCCAGTAAGCACTGAGAACAATTTTGTTTGTATTAGCAGAAAGTGGAGATGACGTTATGCTTGTGGAGTCAATTCTTACATCTTTCAAGCACAACCAGCATGCAGGATGGCAGCAACTATCATCTAATTTTCTTTTGAAATAATGGATGTTGACTAATTTATAGATTTTGCTTGTCAGTTGTTGGTGAACCATTCTGAATTTTTTATGATTTTGTGAAATACCAGAATTGGTTTTATATTAGAGAAGCTTGGCACTGGTACCAGATTTGGCACAAGGTGGTGCGAGAGTATAAGGCTTGAGAAGTGGGTGAATGTGGCACATGATCCATCACTCCAGACGAATACTGGATAAAAATTCAATCATGAGTACATACGTTCAAATTGTAAGCAAATCAAACTACTATAAGAGAAGAATAAACTTGCAGAAATGGAAAACAGTGAAAGCTATGTGTGCAGGGGTAAGAAATGAATTACAGAACCAAATTACAGCCTCCAAAATACTGAACTTCTCGCTTGCGTCTAAATTTTATAAATACATACTATAAATTTTGTCTTGTTTCCTTTTCTAAGAGCTTGAAAATTTTAGATAGTATGGAAACAAATCAGCTATTGCAGCATATTTTTGGCCATGAAGGGCTTGGATAAGAATAAGTCCCTACCTCTACTAGACAAGTGATTTAGTAAGCAAATAAAGTTAGGAACCAGGTCCAGAAGGTGTCATAAGATCTACCTGAAAGTTTAAAAGAAATTGGACCCTTAGAGCAGAAGGATACTCATGTTTAGGACAAGAAGGAAATCATTGCAGGGATTGTTTGTGATTCAACAGTGAAGTGGATAAAATCTTAGATTTCCAAGGAACAGCAAGTGTTAAAAGGAACACAAATTATCCTATGATCTATCATTTAAATCCTTATACTTCGCAGCAGAAAGAATTGAAATGATATTGCAGATCTGACCTTCTACATTGAGCATCATCATTATCTGAGGATGTGATGCCTCATTGACTGTGGGAACTGTATTTCATTTTAAATATTTTTTCAATCCATGAAAAATGACAACTGAAGCAGTTCTGAAGGGTTTGGTGGTGTTAAGCATGGAAATGTAAAGAAGAGCTGATCATTTTGAATTATTATATGAAAAATTTATGGAGTGTGCGAGAGAAATCATGTAGGATATTGAAGCTGAATATCCTGAAACCTGTCTAGAGCAGCCCTATGAAAACATACCAGCCCTTCGAGAATACAATTAAGGTTGATGGTCTGTCTTGTTTTCTTCAAACTTGAAATGCAGGCAACGCATGGTCCTCAGAATTTCTATGCCAAATATTGGTCATTGTAATAGCTAAACATAGTCAAAGTTAATGCCTACAAAATTGAGAAATCTTAGCCTCCCTCTTTGTAACTCTTAGACAGTCTTTCAATGTTTTTTTTATTTTTTCTTTGCACTTGAAGTAGTTTTAATATCCAAACTGCTCTCAACTTCTGTTTGTTACTATATTACCTTCAGGCTTTATGTGATGAAGAGGTTAGTAGTAAAGTTCACTGCCAATTTACTAGTGTACTAAAAGTCATGTTCTTCCTACAAGAAGCAGTATAAAGCATTTCCACTTACAGAATTACAAATGATTATAAATTTTTTAAATAAATTCATAATTTAATTCAAACTGTGCTCTCTTTCAGTGTCTAATAAAGGTATTTTGCAGTTACCTGTTATTAATTTTAACTTTTTCCCTTTTTACTTCAGGGCTTTCTGTATTTGGAGCTTCCATGGCAGGAGCTTGTATTGGTTTCCTCATGCATAATAGATATAAAGCATCTATCTTCATGGGAGATACTGGATCTTTGGCACTGGGTGGAGCTCTGGCTGCCATGGCTGTTTGTTCTGGAATGTTCCTTCCACTATTCATTGCTTCTGGTGTCTTTGTTGCTGAGACTGTATCTGTTATGATGCAGGTATCTGAGAAAAATATGTGCCAAGTTTGTGCTTGTGTAATTTGCAGGCAAAATGTTGTGACCTACTTTTATTTCCACATTGTTTCAAATTGCTTACCCTCAAACATGAAATTATTAATAGCCCCTTCATGTCTAAGGGCTGGGCATTGGGATCATGGTTTGGGGATTTTATTATTTGTTAAGATACTTAACTGCAACTGGGACTACTTTGAATGTCAGATATACAAGTGGATGATCCTCTTTACTAGGGCCAGGACTAAACTGAGTACTCAAATGGTTTACTAGTCTTAATCTTGCAGCAGACACATTGGGTTGCTTTTTCCAAGAAGAATTCATGTTTAATTAAAAGCTGTGAACACATCATGTAAACTCAAAAGAGTCCTTCAACAGTATTTGGAAATAGATCTGGCAATAACTTTATGAATTTGTGGCCTCATTCTAAATTTACCTTTCTGTGGGTGTGCCTTTCTTTCAATATATGATCTATATTCTCTCAAACAACCAAACCTTCTTTGGAACCTTTAATTGGAGGAACCTGGCAATAACTTTATTATCATCAAATGAACACTTAAAAACCTGTATTAACAGAATTTGGAACATGAAATGGGAAAAAATAATCAAATCAAAAAATAATTTTTTTTAAGAAATGGTTTAATGTTTTCAATACACACAACAAATATTTGATTTTTACGAACACACACACACATCGCAAATCATTCAACTGTTCTGCAAGTACAAAGATTTATCATATTCAGATTCAGGAATTATAGCTATCTAATCTTGTTGCCCTTATGTCTTCACAAAGGAAACACTCACCACTCTGTCACTTAGTAATTCCAATGACCAGACAATCCCAGGGGGAATTAAAGTACACTTGTACAATGGAATCAAATCTCAATTTCATTCATTATTAAAAAATTCTCAAAAAAGCTATACAATTTTCTCTATTAAAGTATTTCACCTTCTCATATGACCAAGTGAATATTTTCATTCATTATTGGATGTGCTTCTTTCCCAAAGGTTGGATGAGAAGGGTCACAGGGCCATTGGCCAAGCTGGTTTTCAGCAAGATCACCAGATTGCGGATAATATCCTGGTCCTCAGAGCTATTATCGAGGAGGCACGTTCCAAGTCCTCAAAGGTCTACTGTTGCTTTGTAGACTTCAGGAAAGCTTTTGACATAGTGCCACTGCATTTACTCCTTGAGAGACTTTGGTCAGTTGGCATCTCTGGGCAGATTTTGACAGCAGTTTCGTGGTTGTATGAGACAGTGAAGGGTTGGTTTCGCTCTCCACAGGGGCTTTCAGCTAGTATTCTTAGCACCATAGGAGTGAAACAAGGAATCCCCCCTTTCCCTGAAACTTTTTGGGATCTTCATTGACGAGCTTGAGTCTTTTATCCGAAAGAATGCATATGTAGAGGATGGTTGCCTTCTCCACGATGTGCTGATTTCTATCCTCCTTTTCGCTGATGACGTCGTCCTTTTAGCTTCATCCTCTGAGGAGCTTCAACATCATCTGGACACCCTTGTTGCTTTTTGTGATTCGAGACAGTTGACAGTGAATCTTTCCAAGACCAAGGTTATGGTGTTCAATACTACCAAAGAGGCTCTATCCCATCTCCACTTCTTTCTCCAAGGTCAGGAAGTTGAGATCACCACCTCATATGTGTACTTGGGGGTTCTCTTCATTGGACCTACCTTTGGCATGAAGCCCGCCGCCCAGGGCCAAGTGTGTAAGGGGTATGCAACTCTGTCTTTGCTCGAGAGAAATTGCTTCAAAGAACATTTTCAGCATATACTGGTGAAGATGAGGATCTTTGATGCCTTGGTCAAGCCAACTATTACATATGGGTCAGTGGTTTGGGGTCCCAGTCTTGGCCTGACTGAATAGTCCTATGTTGAACGAGTACAAACACTCTTTCTTCGACGATTCATTTGTTGCAAGGGAACAGTTCCCCGTTCTATTATTCTGGCAAAGTTTGGGGCCTCTCCTATCCAGTTTGAGATCATCTTCTTGATTGTTGCTTATCTTCACAAGATCTGTACTTTAGGAGATACCCTTGTGGGTTGCAGGCGGTACCCTTACCTCGCCCTTCGCTCCTCGATGGAACTCTCTCCTAGTTCTCTGGGAGGCTGAAGGAGCTGGTATTTTCAGGTCTCCACACTCTTGGCCAGCATCCAGATTCAGATCGACAGGCTTCCTCCTTATTCCTTGGGTGCTTTCCCCCCCTCTCAGGATAATAAGGAGAAGGTTCTCCATGAGATCCGGAAGGAGGTTAGTCTCCAGTATACCAGATGCACATGGATCTCTCCTGCTGCCCCTCTTTCCTCCAAGTTGTCTTTCTACCACGAGCACTTCCTCCAGATTCATGATGGTAGAATAGTTCCTCCCCAGTACATTCAACAACACACAATGCATAGTCTTTGGATCTCGATTGGGCAACTCAGGGTGTGCTCTCACCAAATTTGGATTGAGTCAGATCACCATCTTTCGATGGAGGAGTGGTTTTGCTTGTTTTTCTCCTTGGGTGAAGTTGAAACCCGACATCGCTTTATTTTTTGCTGTCCCATTTACTATGAGATCCAAGGTAGATTCCTTTGCCTTTTCAGGGACAACTCTTAATTTGTTTCTACCTTCTTCAGGTACCTGGACCAGCAGTGTCTCACACTCTTTCTTAGGGAGACAAATCGGTTTCGTCGACATAAAAGCTCTCCTCCAGATGGATCTCAATCCTCTCATCATTGACTCATCACAACCTACTTTACCAGCTCTGACGGACCTGGTGACACCGGACGGAAACGCTCCACATCATCCAGTTTGAACGGAAGCAGGGTCACTAGACAGTGCACCCACAACTTGTTAGGGTCTCAAACTAGTGATGGACAGAGACAAATCATGGACTTCTTTAGCATTGGTATCTGTTGCCACATTTTGCACGGGGTGCAATGTTTTCAGTTTTGTAAGAGTGCTGCTCTTCCTTTTCCCTCTTCCTCTCTCTCTCCCTTTCTTCTTCTCTCCCTTTCTCTCTCTTCCCCGCATTCTCATTCTTTCCCCCTTTCTTTTGAGCCCCTCGCTCCGATCTCAAATTTGACAAGCAGCTTGCCCCGAAAATTGGCTAAGTGTCAGGGCGCAATCCGACTTTGCGCGAAGTCCGAGTGCGCCCTCCAGTTGGAGCGCAGCAGGAACACAAAGTGCGAAGTCCGTACTTCTCCCGTTTTGGTGCGAAGTTCGACTTCTCCGTTTTGCTCGTTCTGTTGGTGCGAAGTCCGACTTCTCCCAGTTTTGGTGCGAAGTTCGCACTTCTCCCGTTTTGGTGCGAAGTCCGACTTCTCCCAACTTTCTGAGCGCACCTTGTAGCAGGCTGGCAGGCTGGCAAGAAAATGACTAAGTGCTGGGGCGAAGTCCGACTTCGCAGCGAAGTCGGACTGCTCCCCCTTTCCAGGGCGAAGTCCGTACGGCGGCAGAAATCAGCTTTCACCTGTGCGCAACCCGACTTCGCAGACGAAGTCGGAGTGCGCCTTGACAAATGCGCAGAGGGAAACAAACTCGTAAATGCACCCAAGGCATGAAGGCCTTCCCGATCGCGTCTTTCGCTCGCGCAACCCAATGACGCTCCTATCCCGAGAGAAGTTGGATAAACTGCCTTTCAAAGCAAACACGTGTCAAACAAAGATCATCCGACAAGTGTCCAGCTTTGGGATCTGAGTCAATACGTGCCGAGCGAAAGGACAAGCATGGGCTGCACTACTTATGCCACCGCCTCATTTAAAGCCGATTGGAGGTTCTACCCGCTCCAGCCTGCCCGCATTCCCGCCGATGAGAAGTTCTACCTAACGCGCCGCCACGTAGCCGTCCGGCCTTCAGTGGGAACCATGCCGCAGTGCGCAGTCCTGTCCGACAAAGGTCAGCATCAGCAACTCCATGGCCGCTTTTGTCAGCCAATGTTTGACTGGGACTTTGTGCCCATTAATGTAACGGGAGGGACTCGGGCTATAAATACCCACCACATTTTCATTGTAAAGTGGTGGAAGGGGAATGTCTGTTAGGGAACCATTGTAACTGTGCTTCTGCTTATAAATATAAAGTATATGCCTGGCTCTGTTCTACTGCTTTTATTTTTTATGCTGCCTCTCCTTTACATTTCTGCTTTACGTTTTCCTGTGTCACGGCTTGTTGATTCGCTTCAGCATTTGGTGGTCAGGTATACCTGAGGCATTGCTTGTGTCATGGCTTGTTGATTCACTTCAGCATTTGGTGGCCAAGTACTCTTGAACTTCATTGATTAGAGGATACATAGAATAAATTTGGTAGCAGTTCCTTCAGTTTGTGTGTTATGTTTATGTTGCTGTCCGTAGTGGTGATTGATGCATTGTCGTGCTGTTAGTTCTCCTTGTAGGGAGAATGTTTGCTAGGGGACCATTGTAGTTGTGCGTACAAATTCTCTGCACAACACACATACTTGGATCTGACATCTCTTGGTTGCTTTCTGTTTATGTTACTGTCCGTAGTGGTGATTGATGCATTGCCGTGCTGTTAGTTCTCCTTGTAGGGAGAATGTTTGCTAGGGGACCATTGTAGCTGTGCGTACACTGCTTTATACAGAAAGTATACTTAGACTTTGCAGTTTCTGGTTATGCTTTGTATTTATAATGCAGTAAGTAGTGGTGATTGATGTGTTGCTGTACTGTTAGTTCCCCCCACCCAACTCCAATCACATTTGTAAATTCTTTCCGCATTTTTATCTCTTTCCTGCACTCTTAGCTTAAAACCATAAACCCACAAGGAGCCGGCCTTCTCCGGAGATTGGCACGGAAGGCATCCCTTCCTTCCGGCCTTTCTAGCTGGTGGGCGAATCTGGGCGCATTAACACAAAATCCTTTCCTCATGGCAGATTCGTAACCAACAGTTTCTCTGGCACGCCCGGTGGGACCCGGAGTCCCACATTTGAAAAAACTCAGGCTCGTGTTCACTCGGGCTGACAGTTTATTCTGAGCACTCGGTGGGCCAAGGAAGTTTCCCACCCCCAAACAGAATCGAAGCACCGGTGTTCGCTTCATTGCTGTTCAAAATCAGAGCACCTGGCGACTCTGCACGAACATATCCTCTGAGTCTGAAAGACCGGTCCCAGCACCTTCATGCAAACAAGAAGGTGGCGAGCAAGGGATCCGAGAAACCCGCCTGCTTTTTACGAATTGGACATCAACGCTCGAGGCGAAATTGTCAGGCTGGCTGATCAACAAGCTCGTGTCGACGAAGCCGAGGCTGAAATTCAAGAAGAAGCCGAAGCCGAGGTCGGAGGAGCTGAGTACGAAATAGAAGAGGCCGAGGAAGAAGAGGAATCTACATCCTCGGAAGGTACCGACACCGAGTATACAACCGACGGAGGAGAAGAAGAAGAAATGGCTGCCCACAGCAAGAAAATGATGATGATCTCTTCCCGGCGGTGGACTCCCACAGTGGCCCTTGGCCCTGGTCGGACAGCAAGCTGTGCCCCCTGCTGCTTTGAAGTCCATCCCTACGTACGACGGCTACGGCAAGACGGCGTACGAGCACATCCAGGACATCCTTGCCCTGGCCGCATTGCATTCCATTACTGACGAGAGTGTGAAGACCCGTCTCGCGGCCCTTTCCCCAAGGGGAAAACT
The DNA here is from genome assembly GCA_028583015.1 of Wollemia nobilis. Taxonomy (NCBI): domain Eukaryota; kingdom Viridiplantae; phylum Streptophyta; class Pinopsida; order Araucariales; family Araucariaceae; genus Wollemia; species Wollemia nobilis. Next base: position 1,818,460 of record JAQPPZ010017175.1, on the reverse strand, counting down.
TCTCTACCGGTGGAGATCGCCGCCGTAGGGATCTATCACAGTGGTGGCCCCACCTTGCCGTAAGGCTCGTGAAAGGATGCAACGAGTCCGCCGACCCTACTTCTCCGCCGCATCGGGCCCAAAGTATCCAGAGACATCCTCAAGAGGAGGTGTCTGACTTTAACATCAGGTTTGAGAGATCCTGAAAACGGGTACCTCGCGAACTTCGGCCTTCAGCCGGCATGGCTGCTCACTACTATCTGAGATCCTTCAACTCGTACATATGCCTCGTCGCCGAAGATTGCCGTAATAGACGAGTTTCCCGCTTCGTACGAGGCTGCCCAACAAGCTGAAGCCGATATTATTTCTATCGGCAGACTCCCGTCCAGGGTGCAGGAACCCATTCATCCCGACTTCCCTGCATCCCGCATCCTCCCCGCTTTCGGTGGTGCGCCGTCCACATCGTGGCAGCAACCCCAAGCAAGAATGGAATCCGGCGCCGGTCGTAACTCCTTACGGTTCGCCTCAATTGCATTATCCTCACCCGCCTCCTCCCCGCTCCGCATTTTCCAGCACTCCCTCGCTCCTCCGCAGTACGCACCTTATTCCAATCCTCCTCCATTAGCCGCATTGCCTCCACCGGCACAGTTGCCGCCTCCTGACAATAATATTCAGAATACAATCCTCCAGGAGGTGCGGGCTTTGGCCTCAGGATATCATGCCATGTCCAATGACATGACCGCTCTGAAGAAGAAGCAGGCCCAGATGGACCTCGCTCCTAGGAGGCCATATCCGCCCCCGGCACTGACAAAAGACAAACCCCCAGAGCACCAGCCGCAGAGGCGTCCGCCTCCGAGAAATGCTGCTATAGAAGACCCACCTGGTCCTTCCGACCAGGTTAACTGGTGCACTACGTGCAATGACCCGCATTCGGAGGAAGACTGCACACTGCACCAACACTACATCCAGACTTTGGTCGGCAGCGCCATAGAGGACGATGAACTCTACATGATCCCGGACGGCGAAGCCAACTTTGCCCTCCCGCAGGAGAATCTAGTGCCGCCCGCCAAGGAAGAAAAGAAAATCGCAGATGCTGCCAAGCCTTTGCAAGTTTATGCCAGAAGAGAAAAACCGCAGCCCGATGGGCTGCCACCATACAAGCGGCTGTGGCCCTACACAGCCCAGGAGAAGGCATCCAAAGACAAAGCTCCAGCCCAAGCCTCCTCCGGCAAAGGCAGCCCCCTGCTCCAGCCAAGCCTCCTATAGCAAAAGCTCCAGCTCCGGCTAAAGCTCCCGCACCTCAGCCTCCAGCCGAAACCAAAGAACAAGCACAGGAGAAGTCGAAGTACCCGTCTCTCGACCAAGAGACAAGAAGTTGAAGCCACCCAACGAGCACCGGACGAAGTATGAGCCGGCAAAAGAAGCAGTAAGGAGCTAGCACCTCGGGCTACAAAGATAGTAGACGAGTTGAAAAGAACACCCGCTAGAATCAGCATGTACGATGCTCTTCTCGCTCCCGTGCCGGTGGATCTCGCCGCAGGAATCTCTCGAAAAACATGAAGAACGGCAAGCGATACATACCCGCTGTCCCGGTTCAACCTCCGACGGCCTCAGCCACCGGGAAGAACAGACCGCCTCCCTTCTATCCGTCTTTACGGATGCAAGGGCACATAGTACACAACCGCATGGTGGACTCCGGCGCTTCCACGACCGTGATGCCGAAAGCCGTCTCGCGATGAGATCGGGATGGAGTACACACGGAGCAGCCAAGGCGTGCCGCAATTAGACGGCACCCCCGTCAAGACAAGCTTGGTGTCATAAAGGACATCCCTATCCGGCTGCATAAAGCTCTCGACATCGTGGTCATCCAAGAGGTCGTGGTCGTTGACTTGGCTCCCTACTTCGGCATGTGTCTCTCTCGGGAGTTCACCGCGAAGCTGGGCGGGTACCTGTCTCTAGACTACTCACACATGGAAGTGCCCTTCAAAGGAAGGAGACTGAAAATCTTTAATGAGAAGCCTTCCACCTTCCTAGTAGAGAAGATACCCGGAGGAGAGTTGGACTGCATGGTCCAGCTGTCGGAGGAAGAACTGGTGACAGTAGAGCTGACGGAGCAAGCCCTCGAAGTGCTACAGCTTGAAGATGAGTTCTCTTTGCGGGATTTCAATGCCGTAATTGAGACAGAGCAGGGCTGTTACACCGTTGTACAGCCCGAGAGGCTTGACAAGTCAGCTGCAAAAGAAGTGGGACCTGCACCTGAGAAGCTGTGGAAGCTTTTCTTTGACGGCGCGCGATGCAAAAATGGCGCCGGTGCAGGGGTGCTTCCGGTTTCTCCGACCGGGATCCGTAAGGACTATACCTACAAAGTTGGCCCCGGAGCCGCACTAACAACTCGGCGGAGTACGAAGCCCCGTGCTTGGGTTTGCGAAAGGCGGAGAGGTCGGGGATTAAACACCCGCAGATCTTTGGAGATTCAAAGCCGGTGTGTCACCAGGTTACGAACAAGTGCGCCTCCAAACAGCACTATCTCAAGGCGTACCGCAACCGGGTGTGGGACCTGATGGAGTCGTTTGACTCGTTGAATGTCAAGGCGATATCACGTGAGAAAAACAAACACGCTGACATTCTGGCGTCTGTTGGAGCCAGGCACGTTCCGGCTGATGACGTTGTCCATAAACCGAAGCCGGTTCGCACTATTTACAGGCCTTCTGTGCTCGATAAGGACACCCACTGGCGAGTGTTCGATTGTGACGAGGAGATCGTCACATTTTTGGTTAACGAAGTTGGTTCAATCGAAGGTAGAGACCCTGATGACGAGCAATATGAGGGGTTGATACAGCTTAAAAATAATCATGTCCCAAAAGGACTCGATTACATTGGAGAGTCTATTTGATCAAAATGACAGAGCTATATCTCATAGGATCAAAGTAGACCCGAAGCAATATGCCGACCTGGAACTTGAACCTGGTAAAACTATCAAGGTCGGGACAGACTGCACTTCGGAGGAACTTGAGCAGATCAGATCACTGTGCCGAGAGTTCCCCGACATCGTGGCCTGGTGCTACGAGGATTTGAAGGGGTATGACAAAAATGTAATCCAACATACCATTGAGCTAGAGGATGGCGCCAAGCCATTCCGACAGAAGCAGAGGGCCGTAAATCCGAAAATTGAGGCCATGATGAAAGCAGAGCTCTTGAAGATGCTGGAGGCCAAAATCATCTACCCCATCAAACATTCTTCCTGGGTCGCGAATTTGGTGCCTGTGAGGAAAAAGAATGGCGGCATTCGTCTCTCGTGTCGACTTCGTAAACCCGAATCAGCTTCCCTCAAGGACCACTATCCGCTTCCCCAAATTGACCAAATTCTACACATCGTTGTCGGAGCCCGCAGATTCTCACTTCTAGATGGATTTTCCGGCTACAACCAGATTTGGGTCGTGGATGAGGACCAAGCATAAGACGGCGTTCACCACCAAATGGGGGACGTTCGCCTATCAGCGCATGCCTTTCGGCTTATCCAATGCTGGTGCCACATTCCAAAGGGCCATGGACTTGGCCTTCCGAGAGCTGCTCAATAAGATCATTGTCATCTACCTTGATGACATGACCGTTTTCTCTCACCAAAGAGGGGATCATGTTTCCCACCCGCGGCAAATATTTGAGAGGTGTCGAGAATTCGGCATTTCTATAAACCCGAAGAAGTCCGTCTTCGCGGTAAAAGAAGGTAAGTCGCCGGGACATGTCATCTCCGAGAAAGGCCTCGCCATTGACCCCCGACAGAGCAGAAGCCCTCCTTCGCTTGCCAGCCCCAATCGATAAAAAAGGGCTGCAGTCCTTCTTCGGTCAGATTAACTTCGTGCGGAAGTTCATTCCGGACTTCGCGCAGGTGATCAAGCCTATGGCCGAACTGCTGAAAAAAGATACAACTTACGAATGGACTGATGAGAGAGAGCAAGCCTTCGAGGAAATCAAGGCTCGAATTGCGCAAGCTCCGGTGTTGATAAACCCGGACTACTCCAAGGACTTCATCCTGTATGCGGTGGGAGAACCGGAAAGTTACGCCGCAGTCCTAACTCAAAAGGGAGACGATGGCGAGGAGCGCCCCATAGCGTTCCCGAGCCAAGTGATTCAGCCGCATGAAGAAAAGTACAACTTTATAGAGCGGCATGTTCACGCTGTCATGAAATCCCTCCGAAAGTTCGGCATTTTGTCTCCCGTAGCAAAACGACCGTCTTCGTGATTCACCCGACGTTCGAAGCTTCATCATACAAGGAGAGCCGGGTCACAAGAGAGCAGGATGGATTGCAAAAATCCAGGAGTTCGACATCGAAGTGCGGCCCACCAAGCTTATCATAGGCCGAGCCTTGTGTCAGGAGCTGGCCCGAAGCGCTGTAGCCGGCATCTCCGCCTGTAAGTGGGAGGACACAACGACAAGCATCTACCTAGCCGACTCCTTATCGGAGGGGAGTGATTGGACAGATGAACTGGTGAGATATTTCTGCACCGGGAGATGTCCAGATCACCTGAACGCCTCACAACGAAGGAGATTTCGGCTAGGTGCACTTAAGTACACTCTTCGCCCCGAGGGGCTTTACTTCAAAAATATTGACGGCATCCCGTTGCGGTGCGTCATGAAATCAGATCAGCCCAGTGGTCCTCGGAGATTTTCATTCCGGGATGCCTGGAGGTCATCATTCCGCAAGGCCTACGGCCTTGAAAATAATTAGAGTCGGGTACTATTGGCCCACTCTATTTGACGTACGCTTATGCGGTCCTGTTCCAAGTGTGATCAATGCCGGAGGTTTGCCGGCGTAAACGTAAAAGCACCCCCGCCCCTTCAACCGATTCAAAGCCGAGACTTCGTTCCAAAGAATGGGGTCTAGACTTCATTGGGGTGATTTCGCCTAGTTCCTCTGCCGGACACAAGTTTATTCTTACAGCCACCGATTACTTCACACGGTGGGCAGAGGCGATCCCGACCAAAAACGCGGACCAAGAAACGGTCATCAGGTTCCTTGAGAGCCTGATTACCCGCTTCGGGGTTCCAGAGTCAATTGTGACGGACAATGGTCCGGGATTCGCAGGCGCTGTACTCACGGAGTACACTGGCAAACTTGGCATTTATCACAAGATGTCTTCTAATTACTACCCGCAGGGGAATGGCCTTGCCGAGTCTACTAACAAGAACCTCCTGAAGATCATCAGAAGGACCATTGACAGGAACAAGCGGACTTGGCATTTACTCCTGAACCGGGCGCTGTGGGCGGACAGAGTTTCATTCAAGAAATCCATCGAACGTCCCCTTATGCGCTCGTCTATGGTAAAGAGGCTGTCATGCCATCCCACATCGAAATCCCTGCCCTATGGATGTTGGACGAAGACAGGAGCAGTGGAGACCCGGTGGATGACAGACTGTGCCAACTTCTGCAGTTGGAAGAAGACAGAGAAAAAGCATACCAGGCCTTCACCCAAAATATTGAAGCCACTCAAGGCTGGTTTGCAAAAGGCACCACTGCCCGAGTTTTTAAAATCGGGGACCTGGTGCTGAAGTGGGACTCATATAAGGCGAAGCCGGGCAACCACGGGAAGTTTGATGCCCTCTGGGAGGGCCCTTATCAGATTGCCCCGGTGAACCAGTTCAATGCTTACGTACTTCGGGATATGGAGGGTCAGCTCCTACCTATCCCCGTTAACGGGTTCCACTTAAAAATTTACCGCTGCTGAAGGTGCCCAATGGGCCCTTCTTTGTAAAAATTTCCCTTATGCATTTTGCTTTTTCAGCATGTACAGTTTCCAGCTTTCAGTTTTCCATTTGTTTGAGCCAAAATGCGACAATGGGAGAGAATACAGACTTCGCAACGAAGTCTGTTGTCGCCCCTTAGAAGGAGCGAAGTTCGTAAAGGGGCTGCTTGAGTAAAGAAAGCAAAAACGGCTAAGTCCTGGCGCGCTGCCCGACTTCGCAGCGAAGTCGGGCTGCGCACCGGCCAAAGGGCGAAGTTTGAAAGAAAAAAACTGCAAAGGCGCGAGTGTTCGGACTGCGCTCAATTTTTGAGCGAAGTCCGACTTCGCGCGCGAAGTCCGAATACACCCTGCTTGCGCGCGAAGTGCGAACTTCGCGCGAACTTCGCGCGAAGTGCGAACTTCGCGCGAACTTCGAGCGAAGTGCGAACTTCGCCCGAACTTCGCGCGAAGTCCGAGCGCGCCCCATCCCAAAAGGCAACAAACTCTAAGTACTCGCCAACCCTCATCCGAAAATTGCAAAGGTCGGACTGCGCCCAATCCTCGGGCGCAGTTGGAAAAGAAAGGCAGCAACAGTCTCGATGCAAGTGGCAGTTCGGACTGCGCTCAACTTTGGAGCGAAGTCCGACTGCGCGGGCGAAGTCGGATCGCGCCCAACCTTGGGGCGAAGTCCGACTTCTCCCTGTTTTCTGGGCGCAGCTTGGATGGTTTAAAAAATGAATAAAAAATTCTAATGCTCCAAGCGTGGGCCCAAGGCGCGTTGCGACGGTTAGAGATGGGTTTCCGAACCAAGGGGCTTTTTCTTGAGCAGTGTGCCCAGATTGCGGCAGTGACGTCAGCCATGGCGCAACGTTCGAAGTTAAATTTAATGATTGCGCAATCTTCAAGGAAAGCGCAATCAAAGAAGCATGGCGCGGCAGCCGGGGTGCATCTTCCAAGACATTCTCCTGCGCGGCCACCCAAAAAACATAACGCCTTCACTTGCCAGCCGACCTACCCCCTCCTGCGCGACATTAATGACGCTGTCATTATCTAGAAAAGGGGGACTGATGCATCCAGACATGCCAAATCGTGCAAATTATTCCTGCGACTGTGAAATCTGTTGCAGGCATCCAGAAATCTTAATTATTGCTGTTTCGGAGGGATGGACAAAGGAAAGTTGCCAATGCCAGCGCAATCCAGCGAAGGGCGCGAACTGGAGGATTTACCGCAGTCAAGTGTTTTCAGGAGTGAGACACCGCCGGAGCAAAAGTCAAAATCCCGGCCAAAGAAAGTACAGCGTGGGCAAGCCCCACCACCACCGGTTAATTACCTGTCGGGATACAAGGACGGCTCGTTTTCCATGAGCCTTACTAAGTTGCGGATAAATGTGGAGAATTGGGCTGACAAGGTTTCGCCCTCTCACCATTTCGGAGCGGCGTACAAGTCTAACCTTTTCCGGTTCTTGTGCCCTCCCGTCCATCAATGCCCGGAGCTGGTAGACCTAATTGTCAGACATTACAGACCAGCTACCCGGCAGATTTGCAGCTCCAGCGGTAAACCCTTGTTCGCACTTCGCAGAGAGACTGTCCAACCGGCCTTCGCCCTGTGGTTGGAGTATGACTCCAAAGACGATTGTCGTAAAGATAAATCTTGGCGAGCAAGCGGGACGCTTCACGCACACAAAAAGGATGAGGGATTTCCTCAATTCAGAGCTGAACGCCCCGCTTGCAACTGGACAATGGCCAACCGGCCCCATACCCCTGGAAAGGTTTCAGAGCAAATACCTATACACCATTCTGGCGTGGGTCCTCGGCTGCGACTCAGACGAACTGGTACAACCGTATCAGTTAGCGCTGGCAGAATGTCTCCTATGCGGAGAATCCTACGAACCAGCAACGCAAAGAAGTGGGAAGCGCCCTATCTTTTTTGACTGGGCGGACTGGCTTGCATATGCCATTCACTCCAGCCTGGTAAAGCTCCAGAAAAAGCAGTCAACTGAATTTCGGTTCAGTTCTTTCTTGGCTTGGCTATGTTTGTATCATTTGCACTCCCGGATGCCGATCCCGAACCTGAAGAAGGTAAATGAGAGGGGAGAGCCACAGCCCGTCTATGACTGGACGGATGACCTATACCGGAAAGGGTCTTACTACAAGTTCAACTTCAACTTTCTGGGCTTGGTCATGTCAGTCTTCAGCGATGGTGAGATCCCTCGCCCCCCGCAGGAAATGACGAACTATTTGCTGAATCAGAAGCTCGGGGACGTTTTTAGACTGACGCAGGGATTGTGGTCAGAATCTACGGATTCAAGGGCAAACCTCATCTCGCTGCCCTACTGGTGCACGGATCATCAGTTTGGGATGGAGGTTGCCGGCAGATGGATTACGTTGAAGAAGAGTTCGGCCAGGGAAAGAGAAAGGGCCATATCTTTCAATATCCTCTTTCCTGGGCGAACGTTGAGATATCAGAGGTAGGACAAGGATGTCTATCTCGAGCGGGAGCTTTTTGGCATTGGCCTGATTCTGCTGCCGCAGTCGCTGGAAGTACGACCCGTACGGGATAAGGGGAAAGTTTACGCATATCTGCCCCCGGGCGGATATAATCGAAGACAGATGCGATGTGGTCCATGTTGACCTCGACTGGGAGATTGACTCGATGGAAGCATGGCCTCCGTGGCAGGAATTTTACTGCGAGGAGGTAGCATATGACCCCGAGCGAAACCCGGACCACAAGTTCTCTTCTCCAGGATTTAAAAAATTCATCTCCAAGATAGCAGGCCTTAACTGGCCAAAAGAAAAGGTTGTTGAATGCTGGAAGATGAGGTGCCGCACGCAGCACGATAAATCCATCAGGAAGAATCTGGCCGTTGATGATGACTTTTCAGCTCTATATGACCAGCACATTGCCAGCTGGCGGCCTTTCGCATTTCGAGATTACGTTCCCCGAGGTCCCTTTGAGGGTTATAAAGGAGGGTCTTCCTCCCAACAGTTGTACACTTTTGCAACTGCCAGCGCGGGCCCAGCAGACATCCAAGTGGACCCAATGCAGCCCGTGGCTTCCAAGGCGGCGCCTGAAAAGGCGAAGAAATTAGTCAAGTCAACGCCCGAGGTGATTCCTCAGGCACAAAAGACGCCAGCGCCACCAGCGAGCGGACCGGTCGCGGCAGACCTTCTGCAAGTCAAACCCCGGTACAAGTTTACCGTGGGAACATCAGCGCCCGCTGCACCTGCTTCATCTCCTTCCCCCGAACCAGCCATCGCTCCAGAAAATAAAAAGAGGAAGAGAGTTGAAAAAGTCAGGCGACCTAGTCTGACAGTGCAGCAGCCAGTCGCAGAGCCGCAGCCGTGTTCAGCCGCTCCAGAGATTGTTTCTCTGGACAGTCCCGAGCCAGCCGCCGGAACCAGAATCGCAGACATCCATCCAACATCGGCTCAGGCGGAGCCCGCAGGTACGTTTGCTGCCCCACTCCCTCTGATCTCATCTAGCCCTACTCCTACTCCATCTCCCGCTCAATCCGAGCAAGTCATGGCCGCATCTTCCTCCCCATCTCCACACCCTTCTAGCGGCCCCCATTCTTTCAACCAGCTTTGCTCAGACCCCAACGCCTCCCTATCCCCCGAGTCAAACCCCAAACCCTTCACCTGTGGTTAGTGCTGAAGCCGCGCGTTCACCGTTGCACCCATCGCCTCAGCCGCTTGAAACCCTTCCAACATCAACCGCTCCTATCTCCACTTCCCGGTCGCCCTCAGAAGCGGCCGCCCCTTCCAAAGTCCGTCCGGTTTCTCCTACTTCCCTTTTCGCAGGAGAGACGTCTCAGCAGAACCCTAGGCTGGGGGAACCAGACTTCATGGACGACCTCCAGAACACGGATGATTTGCCTCTGGCAACGAGAGCCGTAGAATACCCTATCTCTTTCCTCCAAAACCTGAAGCGGAGGAGACCTGAAGAGATAGCCGCCCCGGTAAAGCGCACCAAGTTTAACTTCGAGAGGAGAGTGCTTACGACAGAGAAGATAATCCCGAAAGTGAAGAAGCCTCTCCGGGAAATGACCAGGGCGGACTACGAGCTCCAGACAAAGGAGAAGAGCTTTGATGATATTCACCCGCAATACGAGATTCAGGGAATCCTCCGTAAAGCGGATAATCTCCTTGTCAAAAATCTGGAGGAACAGGAAGAGCTTTTCCGGTTGCAGGACAAGACAAGACAGCTTGAAGAGGACCTGTCTAGGTCCACTGAGCAGCTGGAAGCGGCGCAGCGAGAAATAGATGAATTAAAAGCCCAACTGGCCGCTTCTCAGCAAGAAGCCGCAACGGAAAAGCAGGCAGCCCTGGAGCAGATTTCTCGGCTCCAGGAGTCTTTGAAACAGGCGCAGTCGCAATCTGCAGAGAAAGCATCTCAAGCGACGGTCTTTTCAAAGAGCAAAGTTAAGGAGATGCGGGCTGATCTGCCGCGGGGATGCAAGCCCCACACATATAAAGCTATGTCGGTCCCGGATTTCACACTCGGGATCCAAGAAGTTTCTCGCCAGTGGAAAGCCTGTGGTAGAGGAGGCCGAACGCCAGGCGAAGCAATGGCTGGACCTGGCAATAAAACTTCAAGAGCGCGAGCGCGAAGGCCTCCAATTCTCCCCCATGTCCTCATTCGCTGTAGAATGGGCAGATGCAAGGGTAACCTTGCATAAATATTTTAAGAAAGCAGAAGAGGTGAGAGTTGCCAGACGAATGCTGGATGCATTCGAACATGAAAAAGACATTTGTCTGGCTCCTTTTCACGCTCTCACTGAACTAGGGTGCCCCGGCTATGTTGAGAATGGTGAATTTCTCACCCATGAGCAGGTGAAAAAGAATTGGCTGTCCTTTGAAGCAGATACAGCTGAAATTGATAGCTGGACTGAGCCAATTCAAGAAAGTCAGGTCACCCAGATGGTGTCCAAGTGCTGCAGGATCAGCTCCTACTTCCAGGAGCTGGGAAAAAGATACCTCACCATCGACCTGCACGCGGTCGCTGCATTCCACGCAGCATTAGAAGAAGTTGCTGACCGCAGACCATTCGAAGCAGAAGCCTGGGGCCAAGCCCAGGCCGCATACAACCGCATCTGCGAGGCAGAAGCCAATGCTGGAGAGCATTCGGAAGGTGATTCTGAGGAGGCAACTGCCGGAAGTGGATCTGAAGAACAGTTGCCGCGAGGAGAACAGCTAGAGCAGCAGAAAGCAGGGGAAGCAAGTTCCTCTGCACCCAATGGATGAAGGCATGGATTCTTTGCGCCGAGGCGAGCTCGACACCCCGCGAGCCGCCGTAAATGTTGCCACATTTTGCACGGGGTGCAATGTTTTCAGTTTTGTAAGAGTGCTGCTCTTCCTTTTCCCTCTTCCTCTCTCTCCCTTTCTTCTTCTCTCCCTTTCTCTCTCTTCCCCGCATTCTCATTCTTTCCCCCTTTCTTTTGAGCCCCTCAGTCTGATCTCAAATTTGACAGCAGTTGCCCTGAAAAATGGCTAAGTGTCAGGGCGCAATCCGACTTCGCGCGAAGTCCGAGTGCGCCCTCCAGTTGGAGCGCAGCAGGAACACAAAGTGCGAAGTCCGACTTCTCCCAGTTTTGGTGCGAAGTCCGACTTCTCCCAGTTTTGGTGCGAAGTCCGACTTCTCCCAACTTTCTGAGCGCACCTTGTAGCAGGCTGGCAGGAAAATGACTAAGTGCTGGGGCGAAGTCCGACTTCGCAGCGAAGTCGGACTGCTCCCCCTTTCCAGGGCGAAGTCCGTACGGCGGCAGAAATCAGCTTTCACCTGTGCGCAACCCGACTTCGCAGCGAAGTCGGAGTGCGCCCTTGACAGGTGCGCAGTAGGGAAACAAACTCGGAAATGCACCCAAGGCATGAAGGCCTTCCCGACTGCGCTGTTTTCTGCCTGCGCAACCCAATGACGCTCCTATCCCGAGAGAAGTTGGATAAACTGCCTTTCAAGGCAAGCACGTGTCAAACAGCATCATCCGACAAGTGTCCAGCTTTGGGATCTGAGCCAAGACGTGCCGAGCAAAAGGACAAGCATGGGCTGCACTACTTATGCCAGCTGCCTCATTTAAAGCTGATTGGAGGTTCTACCTACTCCAGCTGCCCGCATTCCTGCCGATGAGAAGTTCTACCTAGCGCGCTGCCACGTAGCTGTCCGGCCTTCAGGGAAACCATGCTGCAGGTACAGTCCTGTCCGACAAAGGTCAGCATCAGCAACTCCATGGCTGCTTTTGTCAGCCAATGTTTGACTGGGACTTTGTGCCCATTAATGTAACGGGAGGGACTCGGGCTATAAATACCCACCACATTTTCATTGTAAAGTGGTGGAAGGGGAATGTCTGTTAGGGAACCATTGTAACCGTGCTTCTGCTTATAAATATAAAGTATATGCCTGGCTCTGTTCTACTGCTTTTATTTTTTATGCTGCCTCTACTTTACATTTCTGCTTTACGTTTTCCCGTGTCATGGCTTGTTGATTCGCTTCAGCATTTGGTGGTCAGGTATTCCTGAGGCATTGCTTGTGTCATGGCTTGTTGATTCACTTCAGCATTTGGTGGCCAAGCACTCTTGAACTTCATAGATTAGAGGATACATAGAATAAATTTGGTAGCAGTTCCTTCAGCTTTGTGTGTTATGTTTATGTTGCTGTCCGTAGTGGTGATTGATGCATTGCCGTGCTGTTAGTTCTCCTTGTAGGGAGAATGTTTGCTAGGGGACCATTGTAGCTGTGCGTACAAATTCTCTGCACAACACACATACTTGGATCTGACATCTCTTGGTTGCTTTCTGTTTATGTTACCGTACGTAGTGGTGATTGATGCATTGCCGTGCTGTTAGTTCTCCTTGTAGGGAGAATGTTTGCTAGGGGACCATTGTAGCTGTGCGTACACCGCTTTATACAAAAAGTATACTTAGACTTTGCAGTTTCTGGCTATGCTTTGTATTTATGATGCAGTAAGTAGTGGTGATTGATGTGTTGCTGTACTGTTAGTTCCCCCCACCCAACTCCAATCACATTTGTAAATTCTTTCCGCATTTTTATCTCTTTCCTGCACTCTTAGCTTAAACCAAAACCCACAAGGAGCCGGCCTTCTCCGGAGATTGGCACGGAAGGCATTCCTTCCTTCCGGCCTTTCTAGCTGGTGGGCGAATCTGGGCGCATTAACACAAAATCCTTTCCTCATGGCAGATTCGTAACCAACAGGTACTTCGGCCTCGACTGTTAGGAGAGATTAGTTTTTGGAGTTTTTTGGAGCTTGCCCCTCCTGGGCTGCTCCCTCCCTCCTCCCTCTCTCTCTTTGTTCTTTTTGGCACGCACTCCACTCTTTTGGACTGCAGCCCTCCCCCCCTCTTTCCTCCCTTCTCTTTTCTCTTTCTCTTTGGCCCAATTGTTGGGTCACGTCTTGTATTTATCTTAGTTTTATTCTTTTCTTGGTTGGGCTGTTTAGCCCACTAGCTGGCAGTCATTATTGTCCTTCTTATAGTCCCTTGGGTCTTTTTTTGGCCCACCGTGGACATTGATAATATTTCATTTCATTTCTGTGTATTTATATATCATCCATTACAATAAGACAATGATATGTTTGTTTTCTAGGCTACAAATGTAAATAAAAACTCCAACTTTATAGGTCCTTTATGAACCATATGAGGCAACCAAGCATGTCAGTTATGACTGTCTGCAACATTAAGGTCATTACAAATTGAAATTTGTTTTCTAAGCTTCACATATAAACAAAAACTTCAACCTCATAAGCACCTTTATCAACCATATGAAGCAATCACATTAATGTCATTTATTACTCTCTTCAATATTAAGGTCATTCAAAAACTGAAGAGCATCTTTTATTTGTAAAGTCTCCAAAGTATTTATTTTTCAATATTCAATATAAAAAATTATACAAGGCTGTCAATTATCAGACTCAATGTTTTAGCTGTACTCTCCAACTCTGCAAATGCTTCTCAACAACCAATACAATGACTGTCAATTAAACTTCACGACACTCCAGATGTGGAATATACAATGCTTGATGATCTGGGGAAAATATATAGTTCTCATGTTTATAGTCCAACACTCATTGTTCTGGCTTTCAATCTCTCCACGTCTCATGCAAAAAAAGAAGACTCTAAATGATGCAATAAAACTGGAATATGTGGTATCCAATAAAGTAAACATTATCTGGTTACAAGATGTGCTCATGGACACCATTTTTTGAGCAGACTGAAACATGGCAGAAGACCATAAAATGCATTTCAGTTTCTGTTTCCTCTCTGATCCCTTTTGGGATGTGACAGCTGATTATTTGTACACACAACTACTGATTTCCAACAGCTTATATTGATGCACTAATATTAGCTGATTCATTGTTTGGGGTTGGGGTCATGCAATTTCATTCTACCATACCCAGAATACAACATCAAGACTGTAGCATCAATTGCAGGTACATGGGTGGGATGATGACTTGAACTTCTTTGCTTGCATGGAAAGTTGGATTGGCTCTTGCTTCTCTAAGGGGCCGCTTTCTTTTGTAAGTAACAAATAACCGATAATGGTCTGCTTACATTATCAATAACTGATAATGGTCTGTTTTCCTTGACAAGGTTCCTCACATAAGTATACTCTTAACATCCCTAGATCCACACTAGAGGCAAAACTAGTGCCTACCAAATTCATATGATCAACTGTAGGATAACTTGGTTACAGTTTACTAAAACATGGTACACCGAAACAGGGAGGGATTTGACACCTTAACAATGTACAAAGCCACATATATCCAATTTGTTTTGTTGCTACTAGCAATTTGTGTGAAAATGCTATGAATTTTTTGATGGCCTGAGCTAAGGTCATCCTTAAACTCCTTTAGCTCAGGTTGTTTCATTGGCATTTTATTATTAGAAACAATTTCAAATGGCTCCATTCCAAGTAAATAAAATCAAACCTGGGCACATTGAACTGTTATTTTGATAATTTGTAAATTATTTTTATGTAATGACCTGCCAAAAACTTGAAGAAGTAAACTTAGGAAAGTCAACATGAGCAGAGTGCATTTACATTTCATACACATACATTGTAAAAATAATCAACTTTAACAGAATGCATTTACATTTTGTACATGTATGTTGTAAATATATTGCAACAATTAAGAGAGAGAATGGAATATAGAATGTATAGTTTTCTTTGTCCTTATTCCGTGTCTCTTCTGTCATTAGAATGGGCACTATAGTCATCAAACATCATTCCTCTACTTCGAGACTTCAGCGTCTTATGCTTGTTCATATGGAACAAACACATATATAGTGGAACCAAAGATTCTGAGGTGATTTACCTTTGGTTTTCTTCTTGTTTATGCTTTCTCAGGTGGAACACCTTCAAATGCCTTTGCAGGACTTTTGTTAATCAAACAGATTGCAGTATCAAAAACTTTAGTTTAGTATTTATTTGCAAAATTTGTGTTACATCAAGCTTCCTTTTATAGGGGACGAGGAAATGTGTGAACACAAAGTGGATGCCTAGATGTTCCCCTCAAGTCCTAGGAAAAGGGGGTAGTAAGAGGGATTACTGTATATCTTAAATAAAAGTGTATTACAAAATAAAAATTACAAATATATTTCTACTGCAAACTATGTTCCACAAAGTTTCCAGGATGAAACAACACGAGATATCGGGATGCGTTTCTAGGATGTGTTTTTGGGACGCCGAAACACATATCCAAGATGAACCCCAAAGATCGAGACATGTCTCCGTGGAACACATACCACAAATTATGCATGATCATGCATGGTTGAGAAGTTTCAGCAAAACAACATGAGGTTCATTCCCATCTATGGTGAATACATGAACAATACGAACTACATTCAAGTTTCATGATTAGAAAAGCATATCTTAAATGGAAAATGAAGGGGATGCGACACCATGGGAGGGGACAAGTGCCCATGGGTATCTGGTGTAGGGATGCATTACTATGGAACATTCTACATAATTTTCCTTTCAACATACTATAGTAGCTTGCAACTACCATCACACTCTGAACAGAGATCTATCACACAAACTGAGGCAGAAGACAGAGCAGGGCAGAAATCAGTAAGAATTGGTTAAGCGTTTGGAAGTGATAGAGCCCCCCTCAAGGGAGCCCCAGCCCTGCACGGAGGAGCCCTGCTCCGTGTCTATTTTTGGCAGCCTCATAGTTATCATGGTACATTATATGTACTATGTAGTGCATTTTCTGTATGGTGCCCTCTATCTAATATTTAAAAAAAAAAATCAGAATGATGCTAGATAGAAAAGAATAATGCATAGTTGAGAAAATTGAAATCGGATTGAAATCGGCATGGAAAAGAATCGAGAAAAAGCAGGAATCAGCAAAAAATCGGGGACAAAATCGGCAAAATATCGGCATTTTTTCATTGAAATAGAAGAAAATGCAAATTTTCATTGAAAAAAAAGTTTTTCATGCATATCAGAATTTTTCGAGAAAAAATCGGCTAGCCTGTGAATCGGGAAAAATCGGATCGAATCGGGATTTTTTGCAGATTTTCTCAACTATGGAACAATATACCACACCAATATAACAAACAAAATAAACCACACAATAACCCCGGAGCTGTGTTTTATTGATAAAATCTGCTGGAATACATCAATAGAGTAATAATAATATGGAACTGTTGTCAATTTTGCCACATTTTGTTTAAGGGGTAAAATTTTGAACTACTACTGAGTTTTTCCTGTGTAGATTCATTTTCTCCTTCAAAATCAGCTTTCTCCGGAAAAAAACTCTCCTCTGGCGATTTCATGGCGCTAAGGCGCAGCTAGAAACTCTCTTTTGCTCACCTTTTGTGCACAATCCAAGTTTGGAGCAGCTTTGCTTGAAAAAACAGGAGTCAAAGATCAGCTTCGCTCGAAAAAGGGGGCTAAATCTGAGTTTCGCCCATTTTCGGGGCGAAAGACAGCTTCGCTAATCAAATTGAGCGAAAGCCCACTTTGGGCTTGAAAATTGGCTAAGGCACAGAAAGGGCTCAACTTTGCCCTGGGAGGTAGCGAAGCTGAGCTTCGGACCTTGCCAGGAGCGAAGTGCAGTTTGGGCAGGAAAAAAAGTCTAAGGCAAAAGTCAAAACTGCTTCGCCCAAACTGCTGGCGAGGTTGCACTTCGGGCCCCAATGTGAGCGAACCTCCACTTCGGGGTTAACTGGGGCGAAAGCCCACTCCAAGCACTGCTTTCTCCGAAAAGTTTCTAAGGCAAAGTCAGCCTCAACTTCGCCCAGGAATCCAGCGAAACCCCACTTCGGGCGCCGTCTCTAGCGAAGATGCGCTTCGGGCGAAAAGTGTCTAGAGTGCAAGGTTGAGCTCATCTTCGCTCATCATTCAAGTGAAGCTGCATTTCGGGCGCTATCTCTAGCGAACCCCCGTCTTCAACGAAGAAGCATTTTTAGGCAAGAATTGGCTAAGGCAAAGGGGTCAAGGGGGACAAGCTCATCTTCGCCTAGGAATCCAGCGAAGCCCAGTTTCGGGCGCTATCTCCGGCGAAGCACCCATAGGCAATGAAGAGGCGCTTCGGGAGAAAAGTTTCTAAGGCAAAAAGTCGAGCTTGTCTTCACTCCTCAGCCTAGCGAAGCTCCATTTCGGGCCTAACCGGAGCAAACTACATCCAGTAAGAGTCCAGAGCACCAGTAGCCCCCTCCCCCCAGCTCCAGCGAACTCCCATTTTCGGGCATCAACTCCGACGAAGCTGCATTTCGGGCTCAGTTTGAGCGAACCTTCCCTGTCGGGCCATTCCAAAGGCGAAGAGCTGCATTTCGGGCCTGATTTCCAGCGAACCCTCCCCAGAGCATTTTTTCAGCGCTAAGGCTGCATCAAGAGGGCGCGCTTCCAGAAGGAGAAGGTAGGTGGGAATTTAAGGCGCCTCCATGGCGCACGAATTTGGGTCTCCTGCCCATCCCATCGAGACGGCGCTGTCAGGTCCGGGAAAGCCCCTGAGGACAGACTCCACCAACCGCAGTAATGAGACAAGCAGTCCCAGCGGTAAAACCCGTCCGAAGCCACGCCTCATAACTGCAGATACGGGTGAGCCGCATTCCATGAATGCACTGTCATCTGACGAGGGTCAAATCTCAGCTGCCCCAACGACTTTTAGGGTTTGTCATTAATGTTACAGAGGTGAATTCCTCTATAAAAACCAGCTCAATGTAATGTAATCGGGGGAACGTTCTGCTAGAGAGCTGTTGTACTTAAATTCTGCATCAATATTAAGACTCCTGGTTCTGATTCTGGACTCCTTTTCTGTGTATGATGCCTTCTATCATTATTTCTATTAATTCTGTTTCTTTATATGCATGCTGTAATTCTGCAATCTGGATTTAAGTGTGTGATAAAGAGCAAAACCTGGAATTATTGAAGGATACATATCAGAGAATGTTTCAGTGTTAGTTTCTGTTATATTCATAGTATTGATTGCTGCTGATTTAAGTAGAAGTTAGTAATTGTGCTGCTTGTTCTTCCCCTTGGAACCATCTGGCCTGTGGCCATATTTCCCTATTTCTTTCAGTTATTTGCATCCCTTTCAGCAATTTCCCAATCTCTTTCCAGTTCCTTAATCTGAAACCCCAGTGTAGTGTAGTATAGGAGCCAGCCTTCTCTGGAGATTGGCACGGAAGGCATCCCTTCCTTCCGGCCTTTCAAAGTGTTGGACGGGTCTAGGGCGCATAGACAAACCAAACCCTTTCCTGTGGCAGATTCGTGACCAACAGTTTTTTTGGCACGCCCGGTGGGACGCAATCGTTCCACGTTGTAGCGGTATTGAGAAGTGATGTTCGTCTCAGTACTGTCAAATCTGAACATCTGGCGACTCTGCTGAACTCGGACACCTCCAAGTCTCGAAGACCAGTCTAAAAAATCACGTCTTCATGCGTACGAGATGGAGAGCTAGAAACGCAGAAGAAGAAATCGAGTTCTATGAGCTTGACATTAACGCTCTGGGAGAGCATCCTAGAATAGTCAGGCCAAATATCTCTCTGGACGAGGCATCTTCGCAGGAAGCTGTCGTTGCTGAACAGACTCCAACTCCAGACAACACAACGACTAGCTGGCCCCCGAATCCTCCAAATTCTCCAGATCATCAGGGCATTCCGGTTCCACCTAACGTTCAACTAGGTGCTTCGGGCATTCCGACTGTTCCTGTCCAGCCGAATCAGCCATTGCCACCGCCATTGCAGCCGAACCCTCCAAATCCGCCGAATCCAAACGCACATATGGCGCAACCAAATCCGCCCCGGCAGTTCCCGGCCTGGAACCATTCAGGGCCTTTGAACCTAGCAGCACAAGACCAGATCCCAGCTGCGGCGCTAAAAGCCATTCCCACCTACGATGGTACTGGGAAAACGGCGTACGAGCATGTCCAAGACGTCGCTGCTCTGGCTACCATCCACGACATCACGGAAGAGAATATTATGGTGAGATTGCTAGTCCTGTCCCTCAGAGGAAAGCTCCTTTACTGGTACCGATCCTTGCCAGCCGGTACCATTACCTCCTGGGATCAACTGGCAGAAAGGTTGATAAAGGGATTCAACGAATCAGCAGACCCTTTCTCCCTGTTACACCAGTTCACAACCATCCAGAGACATCCGCAGGAGGAAGTCCCTGATTTTAACGTCAGATTTGCTCGGACCTGGCAGAGGGTCCCCGACGGCCTTCGGCCGACCTCTGAGCAAGCAGCGTTTTATTTCCTCAGAGCTTTCAATTCAGACATCAGTATGAACATCCGGTACTCTGGTATCAATACCTTCCCGGATTTGTATACGCAGGCGCAGAAGGCAGAGGCTGACTTGATTGCCATTGGCAAACTCCCGCCAAAGCCGACAATGCCAATCTTCCCCGATTTGCCTCAGTACCAGTACCCCAATGCGGCCGCTCAATCTCCTCCTACACCTTCTATGTACCCGATTCCATCATGGAATCCGAGCCATGCACCTGCTTTTCCGCAATTTCCCACTCCCACAGCTCCACAACTTCCTCCGCCTCCACAATATCCGGCATTGCCCCCACCCATGGCACCACTGCCGTTACCGGCTCCCGTGAGCGTTGACCCGCAGGCGAAGCTTTTGCAAGAGGTACAATCTATCAATTCCGCTGTGAGAACGATGTCAAATGAGATAGTTGTCATCAAAAAGAAGCAGGCTCAACAAGAATTCCAGCCAAGGAGATTTCCCCCTCCGGCGATCACAAGAGACCAAGCAGCTCCGACTGTTAGGCCCCCCGGGAGGAATGCAGCCATTTTGAGCGGTGAAGAGCCAAGCACATCAGACCAGGTGTACTGGTGCTCCACTTGCAACGACCCGCACGGAGAGGACACTTGCATGGTCCACCTAAATTACATCCAGACGTTGGCTGGTAGCATCCCCAGTGAGCAGGTCAATATGATCAGAGAGGCGGACCGTAACCTCATGATCCCCGCAGACGAACAAGTCTCAGTTCTTACCAGAACTGGGAAGAAACCCATTGAGGTGGACGCGGCCCAGATGGAGCCTCTAAAGGTGTACGCTCGCCGCGAGAAGGAGCAACCGCCAGCGAAAGCTCCAGATAAAGCTCCCTTACCCCCGCCGGCGAAAGAGAAACCCTTGTCGGCGAAAGCGCCAGTACTGCAACCTCAAGGCGAAACCAGAGAGCAGGCCAGGGAGAAGCTTAAGTACCCATCACTGACGAAACGACAGAGGGTCGAGGCTACGCAGCAGTACCGCACTAAGTACGAAGCCGCGAAAGAGCCAGAAGTGTCCACTGCTTCGGCTTATAACATAGTCGAAGAGCTGAAGAAAACTCCCGCCAAGGTAAGTCTCTATGATGCCCTACAACTCCCTGGACAAGTTGACTTGTTACAGGAATCGCTGAAATCTACAAAGGGAGAAAAGCTGACCCAGCCCGTGCTGGCTCAAACTCTGACCGCCTCAGCCACAGGCAAGAACAGGCCACCGCCGTTCTATCTGTCTCTCCGAATGGAAGGGTGGGTCGTGCACAATTGCATGATCGATTCTGGTGCAGCGACCACCGTCATGCCAAGAGCAGTGTGCGAAGCAATGGGCATGGAATATACGCGGAGCAGTCCCGGTGTTCTTCAACTTGACGGGACTCCTGTAAAGACAGTAGGCGTCATCAAAGATATCCCCATCCAGTTGCACAAAATGCCTCAGATTGTTGTAATCCAGGAGGTCGTAGTTGTCGATCTAGAACCATATTTTAGCATGTGCCTCTCAAGGGAGTTCACTGCTAAGCTGGGGGGTTACCTCTCTCTGGACTACTCGCACTTGGAGGTTCCATTCAAAGGGAGAAAGGTAAAAATCTACAATGAGAAACCCTCCACCTTCCTCATTGAGAAGATGGCCGAGGATGGGCAGCAGGACGATTCAGTCCACCTGATGACCGAAGAGCTGAAGGAGGTGGACCTGATAGAAGAGTCCCTGGAGGAGCTTCGGACGGAAGACGAGTTCTTCCTAACTGACTTTAACGCCATGATTGAATCAGAGATAGGATGTTATTCTATCACCAAGCCCGAGAAAGCAAAGGAGGCAGTACAGGAAGATAAGGGCCCTGCCCCGGATGAACTATGGAAACTCTTCTTTGACGGCGCCCGATGCAAAAACGGCGTTGGGGCAGGAGTTGTCTTGATCTCTCCCTCCGGAGAACAAAAGGACTACTGCTACAGACTCACCTAGAGTTGTACCAACAATGCGGCGGAATATGAAGCTCTGTGCCTGGGTTTGAAAAAAGCAGAGAAGCTGGGAATCAAGCAACTGCAGATTTTTGGAGACTCAGAGTTAGTCTGCAAACAGGTCACCAATAAGTGCGTCTCAAAACAACACTATCTCAAGGCGTACCGCAATAGGGTATGGGACCTGCTGGAGTCTTTCGAGGCGCTGAATGTCCAGGCTGTCTCGCGGGAAAAGAATAAGCATGCAGATGTCTTAGCGTCTATTGGAGCCAGATACTCCCCGGCTGATGACATGATGCAAAAGCCGAAGGCGGTAAGAACCATTTACAGGCCTTCTGTGCCTGATAGGGACACCCACTGGCAGGTGTTCGACAGTGATGAGCAAATCGTCAATTTTTTGATCCATGAAGCAAGCACAATCGAAGGTAGAGACCCTGATGACGAGGAATATGAGGGGTTGATACAGTTAAAAAATAACCATGTCTCGAAAGGGCTAATCACTCTAGAAAGTCTATTTGATCAGAATGACAGAGCAATTGCTCACAGAATCAAAGTAGACGAAAAGCAATACAAAGAGCTCGAATTAGAGCCTGGAAAGGTCATCAAAGTCGGAGCAGATTGTACTCCTGAAGAGCTGGAGCAGATCCGGGTCCTGTGCAGAGAATATCCAGACATTGTTGCCTGGTGCTACCAAGATCTGAAGGGGTACGACAGGGAGGTCATACAACACACCATTGAGCTGCAGGAAGGAGTCAAACCTTGCAGGCAGAAGCAAAGACCCGTCAACCCCAGGATCGAGGTTTTGATGAGGGCAGAGCTCTTGAAGATGCTCGAGGCGAAAATCATTTACCCAATCAAGCACTCTTCCTGGGTTGCCAATCTGGTTCCTGTCCGAAAGAAAAATGGAGACATTCGCCTGTGCGTTGATTTCCGAAACTTGAACCAGGCTTCGCTGAAAGACCACTACCCGCTCCCGCAGATCGACCAGATCCTCCACGTAGTGGCAGGAGCACAACGCTTCTCCCTCTTGGACGGTTTCTCTGGATACAACCAGATTTGGGTAAAAGACGAAGATCAACATAAGACGGCGTTCACCACCAAATGGGGGACGTTCGCTTATCAGCGTATGCCCTTCGGCCTCTCAAACGCAGGGGCCACCTTCCAGAGAGCCATGGACTTGGCGTTCGGTGAACTGCTAAACCGCATCATTGTCATCTATTTGGATGATATGACCGTGTTTTCACACAAGAGAGAGGAGCATGCCTCGCACCTGCGACAGGTATTTGAAAGATGCCGAGAATTCGGTATATCCATAAACCCGAAGAAGTCTGTCTTCGCGGTAAAAGAAGGAAAATTGTTGGGCCACGTCATCTCAGAGAAGGGGCTTGTTGTTGACCCTGACAGGGCGGAGGCCCTCCTCAAACTCCCACTACCAGTAAATAAGAAGGGCCTGCAGTCTTTCTTTGGCCAGATCAACTTCGTGAGGAAGTTCGTGCCCGATTTCGCCCAGGTTGTCAAGCCGATGACCGAGCTCCTAAAGAAAAACGCCGAGTTCAGTTGGACAGAAGAGAGGAAGAAGGCGTTTGAAGAAATCAAGGCCCGGATTGCCCAAGCCCCTGTGTTGGTCAACCCTGACTACTCTAAGGACTTCATCCTTTACGCAGTCGGAGAACCTGAGAGCTACGCAGCAGTCCTAACGCAGAAAGGAGAAGACGGTGAGGAGCGCCCAATAGCATTCTTGAGCCAGGTTATCCAGCCGCATGAAGAAAGGTACAACTTTATTGAGAGGCAAGTACACGCGGTCATGAGGTCCCTGAAAAGTTTCGACACTTCGTCTCCCAGAGCAAGACAACAGTGTATGTTGTTCACCCAGACGTAAGGAATTTTATCATCCAGGGAGAAATGGGCAACAAGAGGGCTGGTTGGGTTACTAAAATCCAGGAGTTTGACATTGAAGTCCGACCCACCAAGCTGATCCGCGGTCGGGCATTATGCCAGGAACTCGCAAAAAGCGCGGCTGCAGAAGTAACAGCCTGCCAGTGGGAAGACCCAGTGTTAGAAGGCAACTTCGCCAACCAATCTGCGGACAGCAGTGACTGGACGGACGACTTGATCCATTACTTCAACACCAAGAGATGCCCAGACCGTCTTAATGCCTTGCAAAGGAGAAGGTTCAGACTCTAGGCCCGCAGGTATCTATTGCACCCAGATGGGCTGTTTTTCAGGAATATTGATGAGGTTCTCCTAAGATGTGTTAGGGGAACCGAAAAAGAGAAAATCCTCGACGAGTTCCATTTCGGAATGTCGGGGGGCCACTTTGCAGGAAGGCCGATGGCCTTGAAAATAATCAGAGCGGGCTATTATTGGCCCACAATTTTTGTCGATGCTTTCTCAGTCAGCCGAAAGTGCGACAGGTGCCAAAGATATGCCGGCCGAAACAGAAATGCCCCTTTACCCCTGCACCCGATCCAGGTCGAAGCACCTTTCCAGCAATGGGGCTTAGACTTCATCGGGGTAATATCGCCAAACTCTTCGGCGGGGCACAAATATATACTGACTGCCACGGACTACTTCACTCGATGGGTCGAAGCAGTGCCAACCAAGCATGCTGACCAGGAAGTAGTCATTTCCTTCTTGGAGAAGTTGATTACCCGCTTCGGGGTTCCAGACGCGATCGTGACGGATAATGGCCCTTCCTTCATAGGTGCCAAACTCAGTGAGTTCGCCAGCAAGTATGGAATCTACTTAAAGGCCTCTTCCAACTACTACCCGCAGGGGAATGGCCTGGCAGAGTCTACTAACAAGAACTTGCTAAAAATTCTGAAGAGGACCCTGGAGAGCAACAAGCGGACGTGGCATCTGCTTCTGGACCAGGCACTATGGGCGGATCGCACCTCCATTAAGAAGTCTATCAAAACGTCACCGTATTCGTTGGTATACGGGAAAGAGGCAGTTCTGCCTACTCATATCGAGATGTCGACACTCTGGATGCTGGACGACGAAAGAGAGGACCTGGACCCCATGGATGCCAGACTGGCCCAGTTGCTACAACTGGAGGAAGAAAGGGAGAAAGCCTACGAAGCTTTCATGAAGCATACAGAGACCACCAAAAACTGGTTTGAAAAAAGAGCCACCGCCCGTGCCTTCCAGGTCGGAGATTTGGTACTGAAATGGGATGCATGGAAAGCAAAACCGGGAAACCATGACAAATTTGATGCCTTCTGGGAAGGCCCATTCCAAATTTCCCGTGTCAACCAGGTGAACTCTTTCATCCTACAGGACATGGAGGGCCGTACTTTGCCTATACCTGTCAACGGCCTTCACCTGAAGGTTTACCACCGATGAGGAGCATCAAAAGGTTTTACCCGTGTATATAAGTTTATTTTTGTTGTTGTGTTCATTTTCGAATGTATATAAGTTTTCTGTTTTAGTGAGCGATTGCACTCCATAGTGAAATATTTTTGTGCGCCCTGCGCTCTTCTCTTTGCCCGATCTCCCAACGGCCCATCAGTCGATGCTCATAAGTGAAGCAGTGGGGAAGGCGTCAGTTATTTTCCAGCAGGAGAGATCATTTTCGATGAAGTTGTTAAGCAGAGCTTGGTTTCGCCCAGTTTCCAGAGCGAAGTCAGGGTTCCCCCTTTTCGGGAGCGAAACTCAACTCCCCCAGAGCAAGAGAAAAAGGGACCCCTTCGCCCTTATTTTAAAATTCTATCTTTTGGGCTTCAAAAAAGGCTAAGGTTCGCTTTACCAACGGCCGAAGAAGAGGTTCGCTAAGCTTTCGCCCGTTTCCAAAGGTAGCTGGCTTTTCGCCCGTTTCTAAGGCGAAAGCGAGGTTCGGCCGAGTTTTGGAGCGAAGATGCGAGTTGCACGGGGGTGAAGCGAAAGGCGGGTTTGAGGACTTGGTTGCGATGCATTTTGGGAGATAAGTGTTAACTCCGAAAAGGAGAGCGCGAAGGCCCATTTCGGGCGCCTTGGTGAACGAAACGGGGTTTCGCTCAAATTTTGAGCGAAAGCCCTCCCCTATGAGCCGTTGGGCATAACAAGCATTGGAGCGCGCAAAAAACGGCGACGCCCATTTAAAAACCCAAGGCGCACGTTTTAAAGTAGAGGTGACAGTGCGCATCCCGGAGTGGGTTGTTGGAATAAAAGACAACGCCTTGGAACCGGAAAACGATGAATTCAGATTTCCAAGGAAGATTGCGAGCCCACGGAAGCTTCGAACCTCGGGATAAGCGAGCGATCATCAATGAGGAAGCACTGGTTTCCGCCCACTCTCCCTCCGGGCATTTACTCCATGCGTGCGCCATTAATGGGGTGGTTCAGGCCCATGTCCATAAGAAAGGCAGCGCCCCAGAGAAGACGATCACTTAATTTCCTGAAATTTGCTCTGCGCTGTGCTAGAGGCCCTAAGCAAGAGAATCTGCCAGTGATTGCCAGAGCGCCTGTACGTTTCCACGGTTCCCAATGTTGGAATATTTTCAACATTGCCTCCTTAGTCCTAAGTATTAAGTCCTAGTATTTAGTTTTAGTTTAATGTTTTGATTTACATATTTCTAGTTAATTTGATTAGCATACATTGAGGTTTTGGCTTGGTTGGTCAATGTTTGACCATAGTCCAAGATTAGCATGTTGTTAGGATAAGAGCTATCTTTAAGTTAGTTTGTTGTAATAAGTTTAAGAGGATTTCTCTCAACCACCGTGTCTATTTTTAGTTCTTTCAAGAACTATAAAACTATGTAATGCATTGTTGATCAATAGAACAATTTCACCATTGTTTCTCATTTGGTATCGGAGCAGGTTTTCTCAGATGGATCAAAACCTATGGAGAGTGGCGTGAAGAGATGAAGCACGCACGTTGAGAAACTCAAGTGGCAGCACTAGAGAGTTGCAAGGAAGAGCTCGAGTAAATCATTAATATCTCATGATCCTGAGGTATTGATTATGAAATTTTTAGGGTTGTTAGATAATGTATCAAGAGGATGTTGTCAAAATTTTAGGTGATTTGGAGCTAATTTCTGATTTTATTAGCATTTGAGTTTTTTAATAAAATGGTTGTATAAGGTGGAATAGGGTATTTGCTTCCAAATTTGGGAGAAATATTATTTAGATAAAATAATAATTTAGAAAAAATAGGTAATTTGGATCTATATTTTTGATTTGTGTGAATATTGATTTTTCTTCAAAAATCCTAGATCTGAAATTGTGATAAAAAAGGAAAAAGTAAATGATCACATCTTTTTCACATTTGTGAATTTTCTTTCAAAATTTAGAGGGTTTTCAGATTTTTGTCTAGGAATACGAGTTTAATTTTAGAAATTTTGGAGGTATGATTGATTTATGTGAAAACATTGAAGTTGTCTCAAAAACACTCTAAGATCTAGAAAGGGCAAAAGTAAATTGATCACATATTTCTCATTTGTGTGAATTTGCTTCTAAAATTTAGTGGATTTTTAGATAAGTATATCATAAGTCTATAGGAAAGGAGTGGCTGAGAGCTAGGTGGAATATTGATGAGTGGTGGATTGTAGAATGGCCACCATGTATAAAGAATTGGAAGTGCCCAAATTTAATGGAGATAATTATGCTATTTGGAGCATAATGATGAAGACCTTCTTGAAGGCTCAAGACTTATGGGATATAGTTCAAGAAGGCTATGAGGAACCCTCTTGGAGCAAGCTACAAGGTGAGGAGAGAAAAGAGAAGGAGCAACAATATGCAAATTGCTTAGCTCTTATGGATTTGAGGAGAGGAATGGAAAAGAATGTTTTCCTCTCATAGCTAATTGTAGATCAGCTACAATGGCATGGCAAGTGTTGAAGGATGCTTATGGGTTTGATGAGGATACCCATAAAGCCATGTGTGACAATCATGAAGATTGTTTAAGCAAGGAGGAGCCTTGCTTCCTTGAAGAAGTTTCTGAATTAGATCCTTTTGAAGGAGTTTTTGAAGAGTCTTTTGAAGACTCATATGAAGACATACATTCTTATGATGGTGAATTCTTTCTTGAAGAGGAAGATATATTTGAAGAAAAGAGTGTGTGAAGAGAGAGTTAATAGAATCCCTTCATGGAGAAGAGGATGAGAAGGAGAAGGAGCCTTGTACAACTGTCATTGGAGAGAGTTATTGTGAGACACATAGTTGAAGACATGTCTTGTATTGGCATGGAAAATTGTAATAGTCAATTATTTCTTTTAGGAGGAGAAAATTTGAAAAGAAAAATTGTACTAATGAATTTTTTGCAGGAATGGCATGCTTTGAAAGCATTCACATTGATAGCAAAGAGGAAGAAGAATTTGAAGATAAAGGAAGAGAAACACTCACATTGGAGTGTTCCTTGTTTGAAGATCACCAAGGTGAGATGTATGATGAAGAATGTCTCATGAAGGAGACATATGAAGAAGAGTGTCTTATGGAGAAGACACCAAATCAGCTATTTGTTGAAGAATACTTCATGGAGAATGCATCTACAATTCTCATGGAGGAGAATAAAGAATATGATGATGGAAAAGCAATGTTCATGGATGACTATTGGCTTATTTTTGTTGAAGACCATTCACTTGGAATGGATGTGTGCTCTCTTGAAAGAGCAAATAAAGTAATGTGGGATGATGATCCACAAGAAAATTTTTATGAAGAGGATATGGAAGTTATAAGCTTCTTGTTTGAAGATCACTCATCAAGGGTGAAGGATGTGTTGTGTGAAGAAAAGAACACACAAGACTCTCTCATTTGGGAGATGGAAAGTGAGAAAGAAAATGGGATAGAAACAGAAAATGAAAATGAGATTGCTGATTTTCTTGTTGTAATGGCAAAGGAAACATCACTCATGGATGATGATCACTCACTTGGAGTGACTACATTGCAGAAAGAGAGTTGTCTTGAAAAGGCAACTATGTATGATTGCTTGAATGAATGGTGTTTCAACACACCAACATGGATTGAACAAAGGAGGAGAACTCTTAGTGAAGAGTTGATGGTTGATCTTGAAGCACCATACAATGAAGGAGAACTGCTACAAAATAGCTTTATGGGAAGCACCAAATCTACTCATACTAAAGGTAATGTTTTTATGATTAATGATTTGTTTTTTGTGAGCAGGAATGAAAAGAAAGGTGATTGTCTCATTGAGACAACTTTGATGAAGAGTCTTCTTGGAGAGAATATAGTGATGGAGAACTTGGGTCACATGGATCAAAATGATGTGTTCAAAATTCCTTGGGAGAAGGATTCTTGTAAAGTCATTGTTGTGAGAGAATATTTGTGTGAGGAGCAACTTTATGTTGCATATGTAGTTGGTCATTATATGGCCATATTTGTTGTGATATTTTGTGTGGAAATATGTGAAAGAGTTGTATGGTATAATCATCTATGTGAGATGATTAATTGTAAATACTCATGTGGAGTATTGTTTAGTGTTGAAGATGTAAAAGAAGATCAAAATGTGAGAGCATGGTTTAAAGACCATAATGATAAAGATGTAAGAGAGTGGTTGCTGAAAACCACAAGAGGAGATACTTTTGTTGAAGGGGGAGCTAATCAACAAAAGAAGGCACTCAAGCATTTGCAGGAAATTCCACATGAAGAGTGGAAGGAGTGCCACCATAAGTATTTTGTAAATTCTGATTTCTTGATTCAAGATTGGAGGAAACGTAAGAGAAATATTTTCTTCCAACTCTGTGATGCTTAAAGAACTCTTGCATGAGTGTCTTTAGCATCAAGGGGGAGAATGTTGGAATATTTTCAACATTGCCTCCTTAGTCCTAAGTATTAAGTCCTAGTATTTAGTTTTAGTTTAATGTTTTGATTTACATATTTCTAGTTAATTTGATTAGCATACGTTGAGGTTTTGGCTTGGTTGGTCAATGTTTGACCATAGTCCAAGATTAGCATGTTGTTAGGATAAGAGCTATCTTTAAGTTAGTTTGTTGTAATAAGTTTAAGAGGATTTCTCTCAACCACCGTGTCTATTTTTAGTTCTTTCAAGAACTATAAAACTATGTAATGCATTGTTGATCAATAGAACAATTTCACCATTGTTTCTCACCCAATGGGCAAGAAGGATGCTGAGAAGAAGGCGAAGGCGCCCAAAGGCGAAAGTTCGGATAAACCAGAGGGCGATAAGAAACGCAGACCAGAGGGTGAGAAGAAGCAGAAACCGAAGAAGCAGAGGCCGGAGAGCACAGAAGAGCAGCCAAGAGAAGAATCAGAGGAAGAGGAAATTCCCCCGCCCATCGACAAATTGGAAAAAATAAGAGATGGTGTCCTCGCCAAGAGCGTCGAAAAATTGCGACAGACTATTGATGAGAGGTTGGCGAAGGTTTCCTTCGAGAGAAAAAGGACTGTAGCATACTACTCTAACTTGTATTGGTTCTTATGCACTCCTGTGCACAATTGCCCGGAACTGGTGTGTGCTATCGCCAGATTCTATAACCCGCTGACCAGACAAGTTCGGGATGCCAAAGGGAATATCCTATTTTCGATTTTCTCCGACAGCGTCCAGAACGCTTTTGCTCCCGGCCAGCTACCACCCACAGATTATACCATCCGAACCATCAACACCGGCGAGCAGAGCAGCAGGTTCCAGCCTACTCCACAGATGCGGCTGTTCATGGAGTCCCAGCTGAGAAAGCAATTACCGTCCAACCAATGGCCGGAAATGCCCATGTCTCTAAGACATTTCAAATACCCGGACATCTACTCAATGCTAGCATGGGTGCTTGGCCTCTCCACTGACGCAGCGGTGTACCCGTACCAGGTCGCCCTCGCAGAGTGCATCTCACACGGGGAGTTCTACACTCCCGACGCCATGGGGCCAAGGACGAAGCCCGTGTTCTTTGACTGGGCAGACTGGGTGGCACGCATTCTGCATACTCGGTTGACCGACCTGAGAAAAGGGAAGGATCTGTCTTTCAGGTCCTGTTCCTTCTTGGCCTGGCTGTTCTTTTATCACCTGCATAGCAAGTTCACCTTTATCCCCACCAATTGCACCGACAAGGAGGGGAAAGCATTGCCAGTATATCAGTGGACTCCGGTTCTGTCGAAGGAGTCTTACTACGTTTTCAACCAGGCGTTCCTTGGCCCTGCCCTGGAACTTATCTGTGGTGCTTGCCACCGCATTCCCCGGGCAATGAGAGACAGTATGGTGCAACGCAAGCTAGGTGACGCTTTCCAACTCACTCAGGGTTTCGTCATCAGAATCTTTGGGTTTACTGGCAAACCCTTTCTGCTGCCATACTACACCACAGACTATCTGTTTGCTCTAGAGATCGCGCGGCAGAGTGACTACACGGATGATGCCTATGGCCATGGGAGGAGATGGGAGCACACATGTGATTTCCCTTTCAAGTGGGGCGACATTGAAGTCACTGCCACCGGGCAGAACGAGTTCCTCGCGGCAACACTCAAAGACTTTGGCTTGATCGAACTCCCCCAACGGTGGAAGTACGACCCCCTGAACTTATTCAGAGACTTCATTGGGGCGAAAAGCTTCCACATTTGCCCCCGCCCGGAGATTATGGAGCAGCGCAACAACCCATCGGGGCATGATCTCGAGTGGCATATAGAAAGGATGCAGTCTCTCCCGCCGTGGCACGATTTTTACCACATAGAGGCAGAATACAACCCGGCTCAGAACCCAACGCACGACCCTGCTTCCAATTTCTTCAGAAAGATGGAGAACAAATTGAAGGGTTTGGGTTGGTCCGAAGAAAAGATTGCGAACTGGTGGATCATGAGGGTCCACCACAGAAAAGAAACATCTGATAAAACCCTCGTGATTGACAACCAATTCTCCGCACTCTTTGACGCAAATTGCGACACTTGGCAGCCAGTCCTATTCATGAACCTTGTGCCTCGAAGCACCCAGAGCTCCGAAAGAGTAGAGGAGTTATCAGAGCAACAGGAGCAGCCGGCCGAACAGGGTGCAGAATCCTGCCATACTGCCGAGAAAAACACGCAGCCATCCACCAAGGAGCAGGATAGGCCAATGAAAAGGCCAGCTGACGAAGCGCAGATGCCACCCCCTAAGGCAAAAAAGCCCCGGATCATACTAACTCGCTCTTCCGGAAAAAACCCTCCGAAGAAGCCTGCCAACACAGACGTGAGCACGACTGCACCCACCGTTGCACTACAAAAGGAGATAGAAATTGTCAATGTGGAGGCAGACACTCCAGTCGAAGAAGAAGGGAGGGCAAGCCAGAGCCCCATCACGCAGCTATTTACCACGACGGCTCTCACCATGGAGCACGCAGGTACGCGCTCTCTCTCCTCTCCCCCTTCTTCTGAACTTCCGACTGCATTATCTTCTGGTGTTGAAACCCTAGTATCCGCCCTGCCCTTAGGCAGTGAATCTATGTCCGCTATCCCCCTTGCAGTCTCCCATTCATTGATCGAAGAAATTCAACCCCCCACTTCTCCCCGGCTTGTCCACCAAGCATTTGGTTCCTACGCTTCGGTTCCTAACGCATTCGAAGTTTCTGCGTCACTCAAACTAGGCGCCACTGGCCAAGGCCCTTCACCGCCCCCAATCCTTCGTCCGCAGCAGAAGCCCTAAGCGGGGTCCCACCTCCAAACCCTAGTAGTCCGCCCACTGCCGTCCAGACCTCCGCACCCCCAATAGTCACCGAAACCCCTATCTCCACTATCCCTGACCTATTTGTCGAGGCCCTCCCTCAGCGGTCTCTGCTCCTTTTCACGCCCATGTTTGGAGAAGTGGAACCTTTGGAGACAGAGCTGGAGATGATAGAAGAGCGCCCCTTGGCAGAGAGTCTGTACCAGGCACGACAAAGCTCGTCCAAGTGGATCAAGGACGTCAAAAAGAGGAAAGCGCGGGCCCTTGCTGGAATTGAAAAGCGCGCCATTTTCAACCCTCAGAAGATGGAGCTACATAAAATAAAGAAGGTCCCAAAAGTCCAGAAACCCTTGGAGGAAATGACGCCCTCGGACTACACCTACCAGCGTACCATCAAGGACTTGAAGACAGTTGACGTGGCGGGCGAAATGGGGACTATCCAGGTCAAGATGGGCTCGATCTACCTGCACCACGAGCATATCCAAGAGCGCTGCTTCGCGGCGGAAAACGAAAACATGAAGCTGGAGGAAACCCTGGCGCGAATGCAGGCCCAACTGGAGGACTCGAAGGCCGAATCAGAGCAGCTGCGGCAGCGAGTGGCAGTTTTAGAGCAGGAGGTGGGCGAGCATAAGAATGTTGCCGAGCGTCACCTCAAGGCGCATGAAGAGGCAGAGGACAAGGTGAAAAAGTTGGAGGCGCAGGTTCAAGAAATGCAGCAACAATTCACCGAGAGAGAAGTGCAGATGGAGGTCTTCACGAGAGACCGGGTTAAAGAAGTTCGCGCTCATTTGTTGAAGAATTTCCGACCTAGAGCATCAAGGGCCTTGTCTGTCCTCATGTTCATCTGGGAAGCCAAGCAAGCAGCTTCCCAGGGCAGACCTGTTGTGGAGGAAGTCGAGCGTGACGCGGAGCGCTGGCTCAATCTAGCAATAGAAGTTGAAACTTATGAGCGCATGGACCTTCAAGTCCCTCCGATGACCCGGACTGCTCGAGAATGGGCCATTGCAAGATCGACTCTTAAAGCTTTCTTCGCTAAGCTGAAAAGAGTCAGAAAGGCCAGGAGACTGTTAGACGCCTTCGAGCAGGAAAAGAACACCTCCCTGGCATATTTTCAAACCCTCACACAGCTCGGCTTCCCCAGCTTTACGGATGATGACGGAAACTTTCTACCCAGGGACGAGCTAAAGCCAGCATGGAACGCTTTCGAAGAAGATACTACTGAGATTGACAATTGGGCAGACCCTGTCCTGGAAACGCAAGTGATTCAATTGATATCCAGGTTTTGTCAGATTGAGGCCTGCCTAATCAATCTGAGCAAGAGGGTTAGCTATGCTGATATGCACCAGATCGAAAGCTTCAAGCGTCTGGTGAAAGAGCTCCACGATCGTGAGCCGTTCCAGGAAAAGGCCTGGGCTCAGGTTCAGGCCACCTATGAGCGCATCCGTGACCGTCTCGCCCCCCGGCGCCCGATCAAGAACCTGATAAAGAAGAGGAGGGCGAAGATCAGGAGCATAACGAAGAGGAGGAAGAGGAAGGAGAGAGATTAGAAGAAGAACCCTTAGTCAGCAGCAAACAATCAGAAGAGGAGACAGATGATGACTCCGAGCCCAATGGATAAAGGCCTAGGGTCCTTGCATTGAGGCGAGCTCAATACCCCGCGAGCCGCCAGGAATGTTGTCAATTTTGCCACATTTTGTCTAAGGGGTAAAATTTTGAACTGCTGCTACAATGTTTTTCCTGTTTAGATTCACTTTCTCCTCTAAAAACAGCTTTCTCCGGCAAAAACTCTCCTCTGGCATTTTCATGGCGCTAAGGCGTAGCTAGAAAATCTCTTTCGCTCACCTTTTGTGCACAATCCAAGTTCGGAGCAGCTTTGCTCGAAAAACATGAGTAAAAGATCAGCTTCGCTCAAAAAGGGGGCTAAATCTGAGTTTCGCCCATTTTCGGGGCGAAAGACAGCTTCGCTAATCAAATTGAGCGAAAGCCCACTTTGGGCTTGAAAATTGGCTAAGGCACAGATAGGGCTCAACTTCGCCCTGGGAGGTAGCGAAGCTGAGCTTCGGACCTTGCCAGGAGCGAAGTGCAGTTTGGGCAGGAAAAAAGTCTTAGGCAGAAGTCAAAACTGCTTCCCCCAAACTGCTGGCGAAGTTGCACTTCGGGCCCCAATGTGAGCGAACCTCCACTTCGGGGTTAACTGGGGTGAAAGCCCACTCCAAGCACTGCTTTCTCCGAAAAGTTTCTAAGGCAAAGTTAGCCTCAACTTCGCCCAGGAATCTAGCGAAGCCCCACTTCGGGCGCTCTCTCCAGCGAAGATGCACTTCGGGCGAAAAGAGTCTAGAGCGCAAGGTTGAGCTCATCTTCGCTCATCATTCAAGCGAAGCTGCATTTCGGGCGCTATCTCTAGCGAACCGCCGTCTTCAGCGAAGAAGCATTTTCAGGCAAGAATTGGCTAAGGCAAAGGGGTCAAGGGGGACAAGCTCATCTTCGCCCAGGAATCCAGCGAAGCCCAGTTTCGGGCGCTATCTCCGACGAAGCACCCATAGGCAACGAAGAGGCGCTTCGGGCGAAAAGTTTCTAAGGCAAAAAGTCGAGCTTGTCTTCGCTCCTCAGCCTGGCGAAGCTCCATTTCGGGCCCTTTCTTCGACGAAGCTCCATTTCGGGCCTAACCGGAGTGAACTACATCCAATAAAAGTCCATTTTGGAGCACCAGCACCCCACTCCCCAGCTCCAGCGGACTCCCATTTTCGGGCATCAACTCCGACGAAGCTGCATTTCGGGCTCAGTTTGAGCGAACCTTCCCTGCCGGACCATGCCAAAGGCGAAGAACTGCACTTCGGGCCCGATTTTCAGCGAAGCTTCTCCAGAGCGTTTTTAAGCGCTAAGGCTGCATCAAGAGGGCGCGCTTCCAGAGAAGGAGAAGGTAGGTGGGAATTTAAGGCGCTTCCATGGCGCACGAATTTGGATCTCCTGCCCATCCCATTGAGACGGCGCTGTCAGGTCCGAGAAAGCCTCTGAGGACATGCTTCACCAACCGCAGTAATGAGACAGGCAATCCTAGCGGTAAAACCTGTCCGAAGCCACGCTTCATAACTGTAGATACGGATGAGTTGCTTTCCATGAATACACTGTCATTTGACAAAGGTCAAATCTCAGCTGCCCCAGCGGTTTTAGGGTTTTTCATTAATGTTACAGAGGCGAATTCCTCTATAAAAACTAGCCCAATGTAATGTAATTGGGGGCAACGTTCTGCTATTCCTTATTTTTAAAATCTAGCCCAATGTAATGTAATCGGGGGCGAATTCCTTATTTTTAAGCTTATTCATTTTCTGCATATTTTAGATAAAGTTTTCTTTCTTTATTTTCTAGCTTAGCTAGAAGGTAGAAGGGAATTGGCCCAAGATCCGGAGGTTTGGGAGAGTAGAAACGTCCCCATTAATTTGTTGAGCTGTGGTCACAGGCGCAAATTGCACTTGCTGATTTGCATGAGTTTAACAGACACCTGTGACCGTTTCCAACATTATCATATGCGTCTTTCCACCTAGCGTTTTGTTCAGGTGAAGATGGAGTTATAATTTCCTATGAATTTCTTGAGAAAAAAAATTGAAAGAAAGCAAATTGATTAGAAGTGAATTCACGACATTGTTAGATCACACAACCTTGATGAGGTGAATAGTTTCATTTCAATAGTTTTTTTTTTGAAAACGAATTTGAAAAACTTATATTAAAAAAAAGATCATTTACAAGTTGGAATGAGACTCCTCGCATAGCTGACTAGAACACTTGTTTACAATAGTAAAAGAAGATCTGCATTGGAGCCAAATCCCCTAAACCATATTTCTATAATGGCTGTCCACATTAGCTAAACATTGGATTTGTTCACCAACCTGCCTAATCCTCTCATCCTCAATAGCCTTGCCATTGTGCCACTGAACCCCTACCTCCTTCTCAGTACCCAACTTAGCCAGGAAGTCTGCCACTTTATTTAGATCTCTACCCACATAAACTGGAATCACATTATCAAATTCCCTCCACAATTCCTTAATTTGGGTGACAAAAATCCCCAACCTCCATGTCGTCAAAACAAAGTTCCTTATGCAATCCACAACTCCCACCAATACTTGAGAATCTGATTCTATGATTATCCTCCTATAACCTTGTCTTATCGCCCATATAGAAGCAGATTTGATAGCTAAGGCTTTTGCTTCATTGTTCGTGGCCCTACCCAGGCATTGCAGTTCCCAATAGAGCACTGTCCCAACTGATTCCTGCAGACCACTCCAATTCCAGCTCTACCCGGATTGCCTTTTGCAACTCCATCAGTATTAATTTAAATCCAACCTTTTGGGGGTGGTTTCCAACCAGCTCTATCCTGCCCCTCTTGCACTTCGGCTTCCTTCGCCATTGTCCCTATATCAGCCTGAGTTTCGTCTTTAGCACGTCTTTGCTCCAAATGACCCATCATGCACCATCTAAGGATGAAAAGGTTTCTCTAAAAATTCTACCATTTCTCTCCAACCACACTTGCCACCAAATGAAGTTTAATCCAAGATTCCGACCGATACAAAAAGCTTTAGATTTAAATCTATCCCTCTTCCATCTTTCTCAGATATTAATTTGATTCAAATCACCATTGGCTCGAATTTTATAAGATAAAAACCATCGCATCCAGATCTAGCGCACGAATGGGCACTCAAACATCAAATGGTCAGATGTTTCCTCACTCTTGTAGCATAAAACACATTTGATATGGACCAACGATTCCCCTACGTCTCAGATTAACAAAAGTAAGAATTCCATTGTGCATGAACTACCAAGCAAAGAAGTTTACTTTTGGCCAACCCTTGGATTGCCAAATCTTTCTCCAATCCTCAACCTGATATGCATGATGAGGAGGTTCTGGAAGGATATTATCATATCCATTCTTCATTGTGTAGACTCCAAGGCTCCCATAGCCCCAAGCTAATTCATCCTCCTCATCTCTACCTGTGAGAAATCTTTTTGCCAAGATTTTAGTCATGATGGGTGTCAATTTTGAAGGGATTGGAATTGGCCACTCATCCAACTTCTTAAACTGCTTAAACTTATAATCCCCCAACTGACTAGTGTTGAAATAACTTTCAATCTGGATCCAACCCTTGCTTTCCATGGCTGTTTTTATTGGTTGCAGTTCTAGGAATTCAGCAATGATAGGTGGGTATTGATCCCATGAATCTGTCCAAAATCGTGCCTTCTCCCCTCTCCCCACTTTCCAAAATAATCCATCTTTCACTACTTGAGATCCTAACTTTAGAGCCTGCCACACTAAGGATCCATTACCATCCAAAGGGAAATGACTCACCTCATTTGGGTTCACCTGTCCCAAATATTTACTAGTTAAAACTCTACTGAATAAAGAAGTTGGTTGGGAGATCCACCTCTAGTAAAGCTTTCCAACCAAAGCTTTATTATTTAACTCTGATCTCCTCAGTCCCAAACCTCCCGTTACCTTGGGCTGGCTTACTCTCTCCCAACCTACTATGGCGCATTTCCTCTCTCCTTTTACTCCTCCCATAAAAATTTTCTAGTCATCTTGTCTAACTCTTTCCATATGGTATGTGGGGCAGCAAGGATAGAAAAATTATAAATTGACATGGCCTGAATGATTGACTGCAAAAAAGTTAATCTACCCCCAAAGCTTAATTATTTCTTTGATACAATCCAAAAGATTCTTCCAGATATCTATCTTCAGTTTTATAAAATGCAAAGGGACCCCCAAATATACCACTAGGAGAGAAGTCCTCGTGAATCCCAAGATCTCTAAAATTTTGTCCTAAAGCCTTGATCAAGATTGAAAAAGACTACTCTGGATTTTTTATCATCGATGACTTGGTTTGTGGCCCTAAGGTAAACATTAAGAGTATCTCTAATGATTCTTGCTTCCTTGAAGTTGGCCACTCCCACTAATCCTGTGTCATCCACAAACTGTAGGTGAGTCAAAACCTCATCACCCACCTTGATACATGTTAGAAAACCTTGCTTTCTTCTCCTCAATATGTGTCTACCCAAGCCTTCATCCAATATGTGAAAAAGATAAGGGGAACAGGCATCTCCCTGATGAAGGCCTCGAGTGGCTTTGAACGATTACGAGAGAAGGCCTTTGATTAACACTGAGTATGTTGGAGTAGAAACACAACTCATGACCCATTCTATCCAATCTTGAGAGAAACAAAGGCTGCCATCATCCTTGACAAGAAGCTCCATTCCATCCTATCATAAGCCTTTGACATATCCAATTTTATGAACATTCCCCTATTGCTAGATTTTTTGCATTGAGTGGATTGCCTCCTAGGCTAGAACCACACCATCCAATTGGACTCCTCTATAAAAGGCATTACATCCTCCTCGAGGTTGTCTTAGAAGGTCTGGAAAAACTCATTTGGAAAGCCATATGGACCTGGTATTTTCCCTTACTCATTCCAAAGACTGCTTTCTTCATTTCCTCTCTATCAATGGGTTTAAGTAGGGCCTGATTTTCTTCTTTAGAGATCATAGAGGGTATGACAACAAGAACTTATTTTTGAGCCCCTTCTCCTCAAGATGCGTCTACCCAAGCCTTAGCCAATATGAGAAAAAGATAAGGGGAACAAGCATCTCCCTGATGAAGGCCTCGAGTGGCTCTGAACGGTTGCAAGGGAAGGCCTTTGATTAACACTGTGTATGTTGGAGTAGAAACACAGCTGATGACCCATTCTATCCAATCTTGAGAGAAACCGAAGGCTGCCATCATCCTTGACAAAAAGCTCCACTCCACTCTATCATAAGCCTTTGACATATCCAATTTTATGAACATTCCCCTATTGCCAGATTTTTGCATTGAGTGGATTGCCTCCTAGGCTAGAACCACACCATCCAAGATTTGCCTGCCCTCTACAAAACACCCTTTGCTCCGAGGAGATAATGCTATGTAGGAGAGGTTTTAGCCGCTCAACCATTACCTTCGTGATTATTTTATATATGACATTGCATAAGCATAGGTCTATAATCTTAAATATGCACCCCCTCCTCCCATTTTGAAATTAAGGCAATGAATGTATGATTTAATGCTTTAAGCATTCTTTTACTACCTTTGGAATCCTCTATAACAACCATTACATCCTCCTCGAGGTTGTCCCAGAAGGTCTGGAAAAACTCATTTGGAAAGCCATCTGGACCTGGTGTTTTTCCCTTGCTCATTCCAAAGACTACTTTCTTCAGTTCCTCTCTATCAATGGGTTTAAGTAGGGCCCAATTTTCTTCTTCAGAGATCATAGAGGGTATGACAACAAGAACTTCTTTTTGAGCCTCTTCACCTACTTTCCTTAAACAATTTAGCAAAATAATCCATTGAATGGAAATACATATTTGGGATTGTATCAAAGGAGTGCCTGTTCTCATCCTGAAGAGCTTCCATCTTGTTTGTCTGTCTCCTAGCACAAGCAACCCGATGGAAAAAATTGTTGTTTCTGTCATCTTCTAATAACCAAGTGGTTCTTGTTCTTTGTTTCCAGTAGATCTCTTGGTTGTCAATGTCCTCAACCGCTTTATGCAATTCATCATCCTTTTTGAGTTGCTCTGTAATTGTTCCTTCCCTTAAGTGTTTTTGAACCTCATCCCATCTGGCCACCAATGGAGCTCTTTGGACCTAGAAGTTTGTCTTGTTAGCTCGCCTCCATTGTTTCAATTGATCCTTGACATAATGAAGTTTCTTTTGGAATCTAAACATTGCTGTCCCATATGTTGGGCGTCCCTCTTCCCACCACTGTGGAATTTTCTTTTGAAGTTCCTCTTTTTGTAATTAAAAGTTTTCAAATCTGAATGGTTTGTGATGCTGCCCTGTCTTGATCCCCCTTTCCAACAGAATGGGGAAGTGATCCGAAACTAGACCCTCCAAAATCTGAAATTTTAGATTCCATTTTACAAACACATCCTCTGAAACCAAAAAACAGTCTAACTTCACCTTCTTGCTATGTGGCTCCCTCCTCTTATTAGTCCAAGTATAGTTGGTTCCAAGACATTTAATATCCACCAAGTGTAATTCATGGACCTTGGCAATCATAAGTCGATCCCTTGTATCCAAAATTATGGTTCCCCCTTCCTGATCTCTAGATGATAATTTAGCATTAAAATCCCCAACAACAATCCAGTCTAGCTCTTCCCTTGAGACTCTCATATTATGCATCGCTTTCCAT
The DNA here is from genome assembly GCA_028583015.1 of Wollemia nobilis. Taxonomy (NCBI): domain Eukaryota; kingdom Viridiplantae; phylum Streptophyta; class Pinopsida; order Araucariales; family Araucariaceae; genus Wollemia; species Wollemia nobilis. Next base: position 1,778,292 of record JAQPPZ010017175.1, on the reverse strand, counting down.
TGACGAATCTGACCATCTAGGTTTTGAGCCCCATAAAAATTTGTGATTAAAACCTGCTCAGCTGTCACATTGTTCCTAAAATGTGATGTGAGGACACCCCTTCAAGCTATATGTTCTATTGCCATCCATTCAAGAGAGTTCCAAAAGGTAACTATCCCCCCTAAGGCCCCTTGGGCAGCCACTCCATATGACCAGAACCCCTCCAAAGTCTATTTAGTGTTTTACAGATAAGATCCAGTGACATTTTTGTCTCTTGGATAAGCAAAAAATCTGTTTTACTTTTTTCTAAGAGTCTTCAAACAACAAATTGATGGGTTTTACTGTTTAAACCCCTAATATTCCATGATTGTATAATCATTGGTTACCTTGAGACCAGTAAGAGTCTATTGGCCTCACCAATCCCCCAATGATCAGTTTGTCTCCTTGAACTGCTATCAATTCCTTATTTAATTTTCTACCCACTCCTTGAGAGTTGATATTCTTTGATCTCTTTTCCACTTGAGTTATCCCTAGAGTTGGCTTTTCTCTGTTCTTTTCTACCATACCCATGATGACATCCTTTATTATCGGCTGCTCTTGGTTATGCACTATCAATACCCTTGCAATCTCTGATTGTGGTAACTCATTGCACTCTATTACCTGCTCTAGGATAGGAGGAGGTGAAAGAGGGGCTTGAACATGGTTGTTATTGTTTTCATTATTCCCATCCACTCCTTCCATGAATTGTTCTTCTTCTTGGTCCACTAGTGTCTTGAAGATCTCATACCTATTTGAGGGCTTGAGTTGGGTTTGCTCTTTGCCATCTTTTTTCTTTTGCCTTCTCCTTCTTTTGGGCTGTTCAAAACCATCTCCCTATGCTTCTCTGCCCTAAGAAATGTTGGTTGTTTCTTTGTTGATTGTTGACTTACCCTCCTTAGGAAGATTTGACATTCCTAGAGGAGCCTCCATTTTTGTGTTCATATTGTTTGGGCAAGACCAGGCCAAATGCCCATATTTGTGGCAAACTCTACACCTGAAGGGCAACGCCTCATAATCCAATTGCTGAATCCAAGATAGTCCTGCAAGTTCGAGTTCAACCTCTGTCAGCAAAGGCTGGCTGAGATCCATTTCCACGTATAATATAGCATAAACGGTTGTATTTCCTTCCATTGTGTCTCTAGAAACACCCAAATATCTTCCAAGGGAATTATTGATGATTTCCAATACCTGCTCACTCCAAAACTCCATTGGAAGTGCATACAAACGGATCCAAACCGGGACAACAGTGGGTTCAATTCGGGGATCAAATCCCACTCTCCAGGGCTGAACAAATAATCTTGTCGGACCATGATTCCTCTTTTCCGATTTGAAAGCCCTATTTCTGTTGGCAAATGAGGAAAAACTAACAATAAAATATCCATTACTAATAAACCACAAAGAATACTCACCAAGAGGCTCCCAGTATTGCTGAACCTAGGAATGCAAAAAATTCAGGGTAGGGCGAATACCCATGAATTTACAGAGCAGATCATGATTGGCTCTATATAAGATTGTTTCTTCTACCATCCTCTGCTCAATGACAATATTTGGCCTTGATTCTGACTGTGGCAAGCATCCATTGACTCTTTGAGATGTTGATCTTTTTCTAGCAGCCGTAAAGAGCATTTTTAGTGCAGTTTTTTGTGCTTCTTCAGTCTTTGGTGGAGATTTTTCCTTCAACAACTCTGCAAAAGAACTGTCTATCTAAAAGAGGATCTGGAGGTGTCCCCATTGGGCCCTCCTAGGGCAACAATCTTGTCTTCAATTCCGCAGCAACCAGAAAGCACTTCATCTACCCAACTGATGCCCTAGTTTTCTCTTCCAGAGCTCCAACCCCAGTTTCATTTCAGTAGTTGCCTTGAACTATTTGTAAAAATGAAAAGCTTCTGTTTTCTTCTTCAGAAGGTATATATGCATTTTCTACCAAAGTCAACAACATAGAGTAGAAAATATGTGGCATAAAAAATTAATGTTACCTTTAGTGGCATGCAAATGTTTCCATGCAACTACTCCAATCCTTGTTTTTCCCATCAAGCTTTCTCATTCTCAAAAGATTTAGAGATTGCTTTCCTGCCAAACGTGCTAGACAATTTTTTAAAATCTTTTCTTTTAATTGAAGCAAACTCTCCATCATTTTATTCTTTTGCAGATTAGTGAGATTTCAAGATAACTGTACCTTTGGTGCCATAAAGATATTATGCTTGTGGCAGTGACCGAGTACAAGCAACCAAGGCATGTGTACTTGTGAAAGATCATTCTCTTGAAACTTGTAGAGATTGTGTCCATAGCACCGGAGGCTCTGACCTTATTACATTGTTATTCTTCACCAAACATCTATTTGCACAAAAAATTGACTTCCAAATTACTTTATTATAAACAAGATTTTAAGGCCAAGAACATATGATATATTTTAGAAGAAAATATTCTTATCTCTTACAACTTTGAGTTGTGCATTAGCTCGACCTTCTACATGGTAACATCTATTTTTCCTGAGAATCACATTCTCAGACATGGTAACATTTACAGTACATTTCTAGACTTCTGTTCACTAACTGAAATCTGAATCTGTCTCTAAAACCGTCAAGTGCATATCTGTCAACTATCTTACTTTCAACTGCCTGATGACCATTGTATGTTTTGTATTAGAAAGAACTAGTGTATAAATAACAAATGAAGTTTATATAAGACAGCACATGATTTGTGAATTTGTTAGATGCTTGTTAGGTAGTTAGAATAATTACCAGTCTGAACAATCAGAGAATAGCTACAGTTTTTGTTAATGGTTAACATGCTTGAGAGATATAGGCGGATAAAGAAATTGGTAATTGTTCTCATTGGTGATATCCCTTACATAGGTGTGCTGACAATCTGCATGGAAGTCCACTAGCGTATACATGCTTGCTTGGAACTGATGACATGTCTCCATAAATCCACTACAGTCCCAAATATTTTGCTTCATGCTAAAATTTAGCTGCTACTAGAAATTTTTTAGAGAGAGGTTGTCTATTTACTTCCATATCTTATTTAGATTATTTGTTTTCCTCAAAACAATGGTTCACCTTACTTCTTTTTTGCAAAGTTAAATAGTAAATTGAGGTGATTAACTAAAACAGGTCCTTCGGGCTTTACCCTGCAAGGGTTTTGAGTTATTGTAGACAATGTAACTGTGCCAGAAGAAAATTTTTGGAGTACCTGGACCGTGTGACAGTAGGGTGTGCTACTTGCCCTGTAAGTACTGCACTTGTTGCCTGGTCGGTGCTACTGCCCTGAATTAAAATTCTGCTGCATTGATCTTAGGACCTGTGGCTATGACCACTTGATATAAATTTTCTGTCAAATGTTCAGATAACTTCATAGTAGAAAATTTGGCACACTAGTAGATTTATAGGGTCATGTCATCCATTTGATGCAAGCACATATTTCCATCTATTATTTGTCAAAAAAACATCAATTAGCCTACAACAAATGTCCAAATTATTTATTTCCTGAGACTAAATGTACAAGGTTATGTGTTTAATGTGTTCTACATTCTAAAACATCATGACTGTATGTTCTATGGATTCGGTCACCACCATCATGTTTCTATTTCTATTTACCCCATTCATTCTTACAGATGGTAAATGCCACTATAAATTTCCCGCAAAACTTTTATATAAATTTATGGTAGAAAATTTGGCAAGTAAATGGATTTATAGGATCATGTCATCAGTTCCACACAAGCACCTATTTCCATCAGTTATCTGCTAAAAAATTCACTTATAAACCTTCAACAAATTTCCATGTTATTGTTTGCCCAAGACAATTTCCAGACTCTACTTTCTAAAGGATCGTGACTATACATTCTATGGATTGGTCATAACAATCACATTTCTATTTCAATGTTACAGCAGTCTTTTTTACGCTTGTAACATGCAATTTTATGCTTTTTCGTCACTTTTGCCCCACTGATTGGAACCTCTATGCTTTTGTGACCTTCTGTAGATTGCAGTTGCTGTTTTCATCATCCTCATAGTTGATACACTTTTAGAATTCTGAGGATACTTGAAGCCAACAAAATTTGTTGTCTTTGAAGATCTCTCTAATGATGATTTGTTCTCTGTGTCATTGTAAGAAGAAATTCTTAGATGCATCCCTTTGATATCTCAATCTTATGTGAATAATTACACATGTAATAGAAAAATATCATAGTGAATCTGATTGTGTTAAAGACCTTAATATTATTTAATAAAAATTTGCATTCAGATATGAACTATGTATATTTATATATACACGCATGTGCATGCGTGTGTGCGCGCACACAAAATCTTCATGTGCAGAACACTTGACACCATGATTGTCACACCTCTGGGTGGTCTCCAAGTTCCAGCTTTTGACTAGTCTATCTATCTTCTTATTCCAATTGATGACTGACTGCACCTGGTTTTGATTTTAACCTCAATCTATCAGTGACTTGACTTTAAACTAGTATGGCCTTAACAAATAGATTATAACTATAATAGTTTATATAAGGTAATTCTATTAATGTCCAAAGATGGCCAAAGCAGGCCAATGGGACTCATTGAAAAGAGCTGTTACAATGCACTGTAGTAACCAAAAAGTACTATGAAAATAAGCTAAACTAGATTAAAGAATCTAGTCTAAACTTTACTGAAGTGGAACAACTGTATGGCATAAAATTACAGCCTTGAGGGTTACCCAAAATGGAAAAACCCTCACCTACTAAAAGTAATGATGAAGAGTGAGCCAGCAGTCAAGATAATGATGAAGCAACTCATTAGTCAAGTGTATAAAGGTACAACTCTAAAATATGTTGTTATGCTCATTCACAAGTTAGTACAAACTGCTAAAAGACTATGCAGGTTCCCTTAAATTCAATTGCATGGAAGCTATCGTAATATTCAATACTGACATGCATTATTGTATGGCACTAGGTTGGGGGTTCAAGGGTTGTGTCCTCCCCAGTCCAAACCTCTCTTTTTTGGTTGCAATCCCAAATGATGGGCATAGGATTTGGCACTCTGGCAGGGGAATGGTTGTGACTAAAACAGAGTCATGACAGTAGCTACTGGGTGTCATAGTGATGTTCTGTCCTCTCTGTATGATACATTTGGAGCCTGCTTTTAACTTTTTAAAAGATGAGTTTGTATTTATTCATGGTTTCAACCATGCATAGGTTGGAATCCTAAAATCATGATTGTCTTGTGACAGGTATTCTACTTCAAGGTTACCAAATGGCTCCATGGTGCAGGCTCTCGAGTGTTTCGGATGGCACCCCTGCATCACCACTTTGAACTTTCTGGAGTAAAAGAACCTCAAATAATTGGAAGTGCATATTGCATCACATTTGTCTTATCCTTGCTTGCTGCATACATGGGCCTTATTTCAGCGTGATTGTTTGTACAACTGAAAAGCCTAAGGGTTATTGAAGTGCAGGTTGACGTCAGAGATGAAACATGAAGCGTCCCTTCTCATTCTTTGAAGAAAGAACAGATCATTTGAAGCTTTCATCCAGGTTGACGTCGGAGATGAAACATGAAGCGTCCCTTCTCATTCTTTGAAGAAAGAACAGATCATTTGAAGCTTTCATCTTGACTATCAAATATGGCTGAAAAAACATTATATTTAAAAAAACTGTCAAGGTTAGTTTTCCAAAATGAAAATAATTAATCTGATTTATGACACCCAGAGGAATTTACATTGTACCTAGATGTATTATAAGTCACTCTAAACTTTTATATGTTTCTATTCATTTGTTCTGCCATTTAGGAACCATTTTTCTCTTTTGGCTTTTGATAAATGCATATTGCCTCCTTGTATCACAAAGAGTGCATGGGATAAGTATTTTGCAAAACTAATTTGAGTAAGGTAATGAAAATTGGGATAAAGGCATGTGCTTGACTCTAGTAATCAGAATGAAAATTTGAACAATTAGTTGGTGGATTAGGCAATTGAAGAAGTCAACAAAACATAAGATTTGACCACGTGGTAAAAGGAGGATTCAGAATCTAACAAGTGACTAGCAGAAAGTAAATTACAATGAAATACATAGTGACTGTTGAATCAAACCAATCACTGTTTTGATGACATAAGGTGGAAATATAACGTACAAACTCATTGCTAAGATGTGTCATGAAATGAGCTCTTTATGAAGCAGCTATTGAGATTATTTTGGATGAAGCTAGGTGCAAGTTCTGTACTTGGTCAATATGTTATAGATTCATCTAACATCACAAGTTCCTAGCTACAGCAAAGCACATGGGGTACTGCCTTTATGGACATTAAATCACAGCACATAACCTGATGAAATGGTTACAGCATTAGAGGGAATGCAGGTCTGCATAAGCTACATGCCACTGTAGTAGCATCAATCATTTATTTAACAAGGACATGGTATATGGTTAACTTGAACATCCTGTAACCCAGTTGGATGCCTTTTCCAATTGTTAACGGACTCAATTGGGCATCACACTATTCATGTGACTCCAGTCATCATACAACTGATGAGAGAATTGTTTGCATCTTGGTTTCTTGGTTCCCTTGCTATTGGTATAACTGCAATCACAACAATTTCAGTCCACAATGGCACCTTCAACCAATTAACGAAGATATGGACAGTGAAAGGATGGTACACCATTTATCTAAAATTTAGTATAGTAGTATCATTCATAATTATTTTATAAGATCTGGATATATGCTAATCTATTGCTTATATGCTATGACTCCCTCTTGTCTGTACTTCCAATCAGTGTTGTGTTTGAGCAGTGGTTATATAAAGAGACTCTTTGCAACAAACAATCTGTAAGGGGCATCAACCAAGTAAACCAGTCTCTGTTACAAGGATTTATGAGTCTTATCAATGCCATTGCATCAGAAATTTTATCCTGTGGAATGCTGTCTATGACGACGGGTGAATGGACAAACGATGTTTCAAATCCATCTTTATTAGAGTAATTAGATCCATATCAATTCATGCATATCATGTGCACATATCTATCTATATAAACACAAATAAGTGGGTCCCGTAATATTGATGGAAAGGAAGTGGAAAAGACAACTTTTCCCATCAATGAATGCCAAAGTAGAGCACTGAAATAATAAGAGTTTGGTACAAATGTAGTATTGCTAAGAAGTGCATTACCACCTATCAAGCTTTGTCTACAATAGAGCTTAGCATCATATGTGAACGACATTCCAAGCTGATCCATATACCAAAAACTATTTGCAATAGCATTTGAAACAAGACACTCTTAGCTGTTAAAAGCTCAACCTACTTCACCAACCCAAGAACTTGACCAAGGACCATATTTCTGCACAAGAGCTTGCTTCTTTCTAATTTTGTAGCTTCTTTGTTCAGGATGATGGATTCAATATCTTTGTTGCTGAATTCTTATCAACACTGGCTCCAAGGTTGAATATATGCCGTGTGACAACATTGAAAACATTTGGCCCTATCCAGTGGCTTCTTATGAGAATCCTTGTAGATTTCTTTCAAATTCTACTAGGCTTTGATTATATTTGCAACGTACTCCTTAACATTAACTCTTTGCTCCATTACTAGTTCCACTCAACTCATTTCTTGCCAAACTCCCATGCATGGGTCTTATAACCATGATTAAATGTATACTGAATAAAGTTGTTGACATTGCTTGAATTTTAAGGACCTACCCTAAGTTTATTTGATATTTGATACCCGATTGTATAATGCATTTAAGCCAAACATCACTGCAGCTCTTGCTCTTCCAAGAAACCTATACATTTTATTCTATCTGGCCATGGTGAGACAACCCCTTCAGAATCCAAACATGAGAGAAGTATCCTGAATTAAAAAAGTGGCATGGTTGTTAGAGGGGCCTAACACCATATATCAGCTTGTCTTACAATGTTCTACCTAGCCTCCTCGCCAGCTTTTGCAAAAGTTGGGTTTCCAAGATCCAAATTTATAATGGAGGATTGAATCCATCTGTATTTGCCGTAGTCACACTTTTCACGAGGCCACCATTCCAAAGTGGCACAAATGGAATTCTTGGCCCTCTGAGTGTTGTCAATCACATCATTTAATCCTTAATATTTGTCAATCCAGGGCGGTGTCCAAGGCTATATACGAAAGCAGATATAAGCAGCTTGACAATCAGCTCATTCAGAAAACATGCTTTTATTGGTAGGACAAGTTAGCTTGGGGGTTTTGGTCACTTCTAATCGTATGAAACGAATTTACTAGCATGAACTGAAATTGAATCCTAATTACTTTTGTAGAAATGACAAAGTTTGTAGAAAATGAAATCTAATTACATTTGCAGAATTGAAATGACAGAAATGACAAATTGCAGAAAATGAAACCAATTTGCAGAATTTGAAATGACAGAAATGAAAGATTGCAAAAATGAAACATTCACAAGCTAATAATCAAATCTGAACATGCTAAGAAGTTGGGAACAACTGCTGAAAAATAGGGGGAAAACCACAAAATGCTGTAAATTCCAAACTTAAGCTATTTGGTCAGCTGACATGCACACATATCTACTCCAAACCACAAACATCACATGCATCTACAATAAACACAGTTAGTAAACAAGAAATGAAAACTGCCAAGTTTTTTGCTAATATGTTGTAGCAGAAGTTCACAGAAAAACCTGTCAATAGTTGGTCCTTCTCCTGGGCTTGGAAGTGGCCCTTGCTCCCTGATCTAGAAGAAGGCAAAGAGACTGCTTAACTACCTAATGATCACACTTCATAACAATAAATGGATGAAGAAACTGCACTTTTATTGAATATGAAACAACATTGCAGCAATGCAGAAAAAATCCTGCTGAATTGTTGTTTTGTTATAGCTGAAACAACTATTTTATCCCTATCCTTTTATGGAAACGTCTATATGCTCAACCAACATGGGAGCTTGTTATTTATACTAATCTATTACATATGGTAATCCGTTATGTTGTTTTTCAGGGATTCAACAATTGTTTTGAAGCTGTCTTCTTGAAATGCAGCAAACTGTTCTGTTGCAACACCTCCATTTTCCTTGCTGTGCGTCATCCAAAACTCCTCGTACACTTGTATCCATCCTCATCTCGCCATTTTCCACATTTTTGGGCGTTTTGTTTATCATTTTGACCAAAACTGGTCCTTTCTCTGCTCATTTCGGAGTTGCTCCGGAATATCTGGCAGTGCAACAACTTTATGCTCATATGCGATAAAAATGGTCAACAAAGTAGTTTTGACTGGATAGGAAGTCTTCCCTATTCCTTAGGAGATGATCCCAATCGGTTTTGCACGCCAATTGTGACAAATTCCAAGCCATGCCATTCATTGACAGTTGGTTGGAATTTGTATGACTATGTCCTGCATTTTCCAGATTTCGTGCATTTTATTCTTTTTGACTTGTTGCTCCCATTTGAACCATGTGGAAGAGCTTTCAGGTGGAGAAAGAGTCATTTTTATCCTCCCTCATTTGCTTCCAAGCGTTTCCCTCATCTTTAGTTGACAAATTCCATGCCTTCCTTCATAGTGACAGGTGGATGGAATTTGTATGGACTGTCACATGTTATTTCCAGTTGTCAAAACATGCCCAATTGCCCTTTTGGAGTGCTCATAACTTGTGCCTCGTAACTCCAATGTATACCAAATTGTATCCACGTGTTCTTGGTTGTATGAACTACATTTGGTTTGATTTTCAACTCTTAACTCTTCAGGAATCGCTCCCAGCATCGTTGTCAAGTTGACCTCTAACACAAATTTTTCACCAGAATTTCCAGCTGTCAAAAAGTGTGAAACTATCATTTTGCAGACCCCATAACTTCTATATTACTTGTCCATATGTCTTCAAATTCGGGTCATGTTCTCTCTACTATGAAGTACCATTGGTATGAATTTGGTACCTTAACTCACTTTGGATCATTCTCAGTAGATCCGTCAATGTTCCCTTTAATGTAGATTTGCACCTGTTAACAACTCTAGAAAAGACTAAGGCATGAACATTGAGTAAGCTCCAGAATGATAGAACCTTCAAAACTTTTTATCTACAACTCGGATTGACTTGCTTCAAAAAGCAAAGTTGTAGTTCTCGATGAGAGGAATCTGTGCATGCCATCAGAATGTAATTTTACTACAGTATGACACCAGAATTGACATGATACTCATTTTTGAACTTTTACAAGTATACCTAGACTATGTTGGCAACAATGACAAAACATCCTAGGGCCTCCTTTACTCAACATACAACATTTGGCTAATTGAAATACATGTTTTATTTGCTACTTAATCAACTGAAATAGTGCATAAAATGCTTAAAATAGTCAAAACAGGGGTATAATGTTCCTATCATAAAATCATGCAAACAATTAACAAATAATATATTCTAATCAACTATTTGGCAATTTAACTTTGTCATATTTAATAATATGGCAGTTTTTATATGTCAACCATAGTGTAACAATGAGGCATTTCTAGGCCTCATCACGTCTTAGCAATCTTGGCACTCCCATTAACAACAGTCACTGTCAGAGCCATGGGAGGGATTCCACTCAGTTTGCCCATCAAAGGCCTTCACAAAACCCACCAAAATGACCCATTGATTCTTGACACCCATCTCATAGAATCAATCCCGACAATGCCTATGAGTGCAATCCTGTCAACCAATGTTGTGCATAAATCCTGTCATTCAACGCTATGCGTCTCTCCACCTCAAATTCAAGCTCGAACTCTTTCCACATGTAAACTGGTTTCACACAACTGCTGATCTATATTTTTCTAATTTCATTAATCTGCATTAACTAGTCCATTCCAAATAGCCCCATTTGATCGAAGGCTCATATACCATCTGTAATTTTTTCTAAAATATTAAACAATTTGAAAAAATGAAGCATATGTCTAAAATGGAAACACAATAACTCTTTAATTTGAAAATCATATTGCATAAATTCCTTACAAAATACAATATATTTCTTTTACATCTGGGAGATTCTTCTTTGGCTTTTGCTAATTGCTTCTGCAATTTTTCTTGTAATGCTTGGGTTTTGGCTCCCTTGCTCAAGGCTCCATTTCTCTTTCAAGCTCAGACACCTTTGCCTCTCGCTCACAAGGCAACATCAATGGCATTAGCAAATAAGTCAGAAGTTTGAACAACCATCCTTTCTCTATGCTAATGCCTCTGGAGGATATTTTTTCATCAATCTGTAGCATAACAGTGTTATTCCACAATGGAAAAATCATAGAATAATGAATGACAAGAAAATTCAACAACACAACATTTCACAATTGTTAGGATCCTATCCTAACACCATTTTGTAATTCTCATTTACTTATGTAATGACCCACTTCCAACGTGGGGGATCCCATTATGATATTATTTTGTAATACTTTGTAATGTATGTGACAAGTATGGTGCCTAACCAAGTGGTGCCATCTCATGTAACCGTTTTTATCAAGATTGTAATCGATGGTAGGTAGGAGATTCTAGCTCGAGTGGCATTTTGCATGTAAGCCAACTCTTGAGCCTTTAGGTAGGGTTGCATGAAGTTTTTCTTTAAAAGATGTGAAGCCATGTACGAATTCATCCTTTTGCAAGCTAATGAAATATTGAAGGAGGTTGCCCCCTCGAAGAGGCCTACGATTTTGTGTTATTGTGAGATTGTTCCATTTCTACATTTGATTTCTGCATAGTGTTATTGAGTTATTTGATGTATTTGAGTTATTTTTCAGTATTTTTTGAGTGCTTATTTTTAATAGTGAGATCCTAACAAGTGGTATGAGACCGCTTTCCAGAGCTGAGTTTTGCTGCAATTGAGATGATTTTTACCATCCATTCCGCTTGTTAGGTATAATTTTTTGTTGTGTTTTTCGTTTCTGTTTTTTCCTCTATTAAAAATCCAAAACAAATACAGTCTATTTTTTCGACCAAAAAACCAGAAAACACAAAAAAAAATACAGTCTTTTTTTTAGTTGTGTAGGTTAGAAACTCTATGTCGGGGGTTTTAAAATATCGCAAAGGAGTTGTTATTGGCTAAGCGAGATAACCCATAAAGCATCTAGTGAAGTGAGGGGCGATCATGCTCCAATACCCAGGCCTTAGACAACACTTGCACACGGACTTGAGATCCCACGCATCTTCGGATGTATCGGGAGACAATCTAGGTTTAAACAAAATTTTATCCATTGGGAAGCTTTTCGGCCTTGTATTATCCATAGTCCACGAGACACAACATCCCGGACGATCACCCTTCCGTACTGTCAGAGAGGCAGATAGTGTGCTCAAGGGTGTGTGGAATCCTCCTTGGGTAGTGGCCTAAAATATTGGTTCGAGCACTATTGTTCGTCATTGCGGTATAACAGAGGACCTATGGGTATTACATACTCCCTTACTTAGCATACCCTGATTTTACAAAACATAACTTCCGCCTGCAAATCAACACCATCTCTGTTCTGTTATCCTGCATTCACAACCCCAAAAGTGAGTATACGGAGAAGACATTCCTTATCACAGAAAACAAACTTGTATGCACCAAAAGTCAGGATAGATTTTGCAAGTGTCTGCAACAGCCGTGGTCAGAGACAAAATAGTTAGGACAGTGACAAAAACAGTCTGGTCAGTAATAGTGAGTCAGGTCGACAGTAACAATTCTCTGTAACAGTCCAGAATTATATACCTCCAGTTTCAGAAATAGTAAAGTTAGTGACAGAATCCCCAAGGTTAGTAACAAGAGTCGTGTTAATAATCGCAGTACAAGTGACAACAGAAGAGGCAGGATAGTGACGGGGTGGTTAGGGGGCAAACACCAGTAGACTCGTCAAGGCATTGAAATTTTATTAAAACATGGATATCTCTTCACACAAATCTCAGAATGACTCAAAAATTTAGTAGATAATTCTACACTTTATTCCAGACAAAATTGTCCTTGACAGCCCTTGGTCAAATTTTGCACCGATTTTCCAAAAATAACAATTTCTGATTTTTCTTGCTAAGACTATCTTTTAAACGATCAATCAAATTGATCCAATTTTTTGGGAATAGAAGCTACTTGTTATTCTACACCAAAGACCCTCAAGGACTCATTGGTGAAATTTTAAGTCCACGTGGAAGAAATTACCTTGACATCGACTTGCAACCAACCAAGAGATCATAAAAAGTCAAAAAATTATGTATACCTCCTCATTGAGCGCTCAGATCAAGCAACCACCGAAGTGGACCCTATCCTAAAATTAGTGTTGCAATCCATTTCCCAAATTAAATTTTGGACCCTTACTAAAAATAGTAACTCTTGAAACCCCACATCTATTTTTAGTAACTGAGTAAAAGAGGGCCCACAATGGCGAGCAACACTCGTGGACATAAGGAGTTAGAACTTGCCACAATATTGGCCGATATGCAAAAAGCCCTTGACTACTAGACCACTACAAACCACACCATAAGATAAGAGATTCGAGAGCTTCGAACGGATCATGATACCACTAGAATCCACTTAGAAAAACAACTTACAGAGGTGGAGACACAATTGCAGGCTACTCTCACATTTGAACACCAAGATGAAAACTCTGAACGAGGTCGAAGAAGGGAAACATAAGACCGAAGAAGGAGAACCGAAGACACTCAATATGACCGTGATCCGACCTTAAAAATGCCTAAATTGAATTTCCCAAAGTTCAGTGGAAAGGATGTCGATGGGTGGTTATGTCGAGTTGATCAATTCTTTAGACTCCACAATGTCCCTATATATCATCGGGTTCAGATGGCTTCCTTCAACTTAGAATCTGAAGCCTTACATTGTTTCCAATGGCTACGAGCCACTACCCCTGATCTATCTTAGGAGGACTTTGAGTCCCAACTACTCACCCGATTTGGCCCTAGTGATTATGAAGACTTTACAGGAGCATTGAAAAAGCTGGAACAAAATACCACAGTTCATGATTACCAGACACAATTTGAGAAATTGGCCAATAAAAAAAGGGGCTTGAATGAGGGATTTTTTATGAGTTGTTTCGTTAGTGGGTTGAAAGATGATCTTCAGGTTGAAGTCAAGATGTTTAAACCACAAACCATGATGAAGGCTATCAGTTTAGCCCGATTGGCCGAATCTAAACTCTTAACTCAACGGCGGACACCACGATTTTCTCAAGATTGACCTCCCTTTCCTCCTCGATTGCAAAATAATACTGATAATAAATCTCCTGCTCCTAAGCAACTGACTACAAATGAAATGGATGCGCGTCGCGCCCAAGGGCTATGTTATAATTGTGATGAAAAATTTGTGAAGGGGCATAGATGTGCAAATAAGAGATTGTTCTTAATAGATGCAGAGGAACCCGATAGCAGTGACCATAGTGATGAGGAGAGTGACATAGCTGAAACACCAACTAAACAAGAAGAGGAAACCCAAGAACCTCAAGCAAAAATTTTCGTCCATGCTCTTGTCGGGGTTACCACTCCACAAACCATGAAAGTTGTGGGTTTTTCAAAGGCCAACACCTTACTATTCTTATTGATTCAGACAGTACACACAACTTTATTGATCCTCAAGTTGCTAAGCAGGCCAATAGCTATACACACATGCAATTCATTTGAAGTCATGGTGGCAAATGGAGGCACTTTACCTTGTAAAGGTAAATGTCGCAATGTTAAAATCAAGATGGGGGCTTATGAACTCAAGCAAGACATGTTTGTCGTCCAATTGAGAGGATGTGACATTGTGTTGGGATCCCAATGGTTGAACACCTTGGGCACTATCAATTGGAACTTTGCAGAACTATGGATGTAGTTTTCACAACATGGACAAACACACACCCTCCATGGTGCCAAAACAGGCCCTTCCCAAATTATCAGTTCCAATCTTATGGAGAAATTGTTGAAAAAGTCATCCCGTGGGATCATTGCTCAAATATTTTCAATTCAACCAAGCACTTCCACAGTGGATCAAATTCAAACAGACTTGCAACTTGTTCTGACCAAGCACGATGGCGTTTTTTTAGAACCAACTACCCTGCCGCCTCGTTGCTCACATGACCATGCTATTCCATTGCTACCAGGTAATGCACCACCCAACATCAGACCGTATCGGTATCCTCATGCTCTCAAGTCCGAAATCAAGAAGATGGTACAAGAAATGCTCAAAGATGGTGTCATTCGACCTGGTACCAACCCTTATTCTTCTCCAGTTTTACTAGTTCGCAAGAAAGATGGGTCGTGGCGATTGTGTATAGACTACCGTGAGCTCAACAAAATGACCATCAAGGATAAATTCCCCATTCCGGTAGTGGATGAATTGCTGGATGAATTACATGGAGCTATGTACTTCTCCAAGTTAGGCCTTTGTTCTGGCTATCATCAAATCCGGCTCAAGGATGAGGATATTCCCAAAATTGCATTTCGTACTCATGAAGGTCGCTATGAGTTCTTGGTAATGCCATTTGGTCTGACAAATGCTCCTTCCACATGTCAGAGCTTGATGAACATCTTTCGCCCTCTCCTACGGAAGTTCATCCTGGTTTTCTTTGAAGATATCTTGGTTTATAGCCGCTCGTGGGAGGAACACCTTATCCATGTGGATCAGACATTACAATTGTTGGCACAACATCAACGTTTTGCTAAGAGGTCCAAGTGTTCCTTTGGTCTGACTGAAGTGGAGTATCTAGGACACAGTGTCTCCAAAGATGACATCAAGGTCGACCCCAAGAAGATTCAAGCAGTTCAGGACTGGCCAAAACCTCGCACTCTCAAGGGATTTTGGGGATTCTTAGGGCTTATAGGTTACTACCGCAAATTTGTTCGTAATTATGGTAAAATAGCAACCCCCATCACATCCATGTTTAAGGACTCTTTTACTCGGACATACTATGACCACAACACCAGTTTTTGCCATGCTATATTTTTCCAAGCCTTCCTCGAGTTGAAGCATGCTATGACCACAACACCAGTTTTAGCCATGCCAGATTTTTCCAAGCCTTTCGTCATTGAAAGTGATGCTTCCGGTCATGTCATTGGGGCAGTGTTGATGCAGGAAGGAGACCCTTGGATTTCACTTGTAAGGCACTCTCTGATCGTAACTTGGGAAAATCTACATATGCCAAGGAGATGTTTTACATGCCGTAACCCATTGGCGACCATATCTCATTGGGCGCCATTTCTCCATTAAAACAAACCATTAGAGTCTCAAATACTTCTTGGAACAACGGGTTGCTACCCCAGAACAACAAAAATAGGTTTTTAAACTCATGGGATATGATTACGATATCACCTATAAGAAGGGCAAAGAGAATCTTGTGGCTGATGCTCTCTCTTGCCAATTTGAGGCCCTCAGTATGTTATGTGCCATTTCCTCACCAGTTCCTCAATGGATAGATTCCTTACGACAGGAGGTACTTCAGGATGCAGACTTGCAAGCTTTGGTGGCCTCGCTCCGTGATGATCCTACTTCATTCCCAAGCTACAATTGGGATGGCCATGACCTGCGTTATCGCCAATGCCTTGTTCTTCCTCGCACGTCCCCACTCCGTGAGATTTTCATGAAGGAACTACATACTGCTCCCTCTACAGGCCATTTAGGATTTCTTAAAACATATGAACGCCTCAAGCACACATTCTTTTGGAAAGGTATGAAACAGGACATCCGTGATTTTGTAGCAGCTTGTGATACCTGCCAACGGATGAAAGGTGAAATGGTACGTTCTCCAAGTACTCTTCAACCCTTGCCCATTCCAGATCAGGTTTGGACTGATATTTCCATGGATTTTATAGAAGGGTTACCTAAATCGGGCGGTAAGTTTGTTATTCTTGTGGTAGTGGATCACATTTCGAAGTATACTCATTTTTGTTCCCTTGGCCATCCTTACACAACCTCCACCGTTGCCCAAATATTTCTCGATTCTATTTTTTGCCTTCATGGTATGCCCACCTCCATTGTGTCCGATCGAGACCTAACCTTCACTAGTCATTTCTGGTAAGAATTGTTTAAGTTGTAGGGAACTCAACTCAAAATGAGTTCAACCTACCATCCACAAATGGATGGTCAAACTGAGATTGGCAACAAATGTTTGGAGACCTATCTTCGTTGCTTTGCATCAGATCATCCTACTCAATGGGCGAAGTGGCTTCCTTTGGCCGAATGGTGGTACAACACTTCCTATGATACAACAAAAAAACTCACCCCTTTTGAGGTCGTTTATGGGCGTCATCCACTCACGCCTTCTTCATACATCCCAGGCAGCTTCAAGGTCCAGGCAGTTGACACTACTCAGCCAACATACTGATGTTCTCCGTCAGCTGAAGCAGAATTTGGACATGGCCCAGAATTGGATGCGACAACAGGCTGACCATCATCGTTCTGAGTGTAGCTTTGATGTGGGTGATATGGTCTTCCTTCGCTTGCAGCCGTAAAAGCAATCATCTCTACAACTCCGTCGGTGCTAGAAATTTGCTACAAAATACTATGGACCCTACCAAGTTCTTCAATAGATTGGTTCTACTGCTTAAAAATTGGCTCTTTCGCCCACCTCCAAGCTCCATCCTGTTTTCCATGTTTCCTCTCTCAAAAAAGTTGTGGGCACACAGGTACATGTTTAGTCAACATTACCAGAATTGGATGAAGAAGGGCCCATATTACTCGAACCTGAACAATTGTTGGATCGTCTAACCCGCACTCCGTATAACCGTACCATCACAAAATTTCTTGTTCAGTGGCACGGGCTCTAGCCATAAGATGCTACATGGGAGTCTCTCCATCAGCTCTAGCACCAGTTCCCTCATTTTTAGCTTTGAGGACAAAGCTTTTCGAAGGGGAAGGACATGTTAGGATCCTATCCTAACACCATTTTGTAATTCTCATTTACTTATGTAATGACCCACTTCCAACGTGGGGGATCCCATTATGATATTATTTTGTAATACTTTGTAATGTATGTGGCAAGTATGGTGCTTAGGTGCCATCTCATGTAATCGTTTTTATCAAGATTGTAACCGATGGTAGGTAGGAGATTCTAGCTCGAGTGACATTTTACATGTAAGCCAACTCTTGAGCCTTTAGGTAGGGTTGCATGAAGTTTTTCTTTAAAATATATGAAGCCATGTACGAATTCATCCTTTGCAAGCTAATGAAATATTGAAGGAGGTTGCCCCCTCGAAGAGGCCTGCGATTCTGTGTTATTGTGAGATTGTTCCATTTCTGCATTTGATTTCTACATAGTGTTATTGAGTTATTTAATGTATTTGAGTTATTTTTTAGTATTTTGTGTGAGTGTGCTTATTTTTAATAGTGAGATCCTAACAATAATGTATAGAAAGAAATATTCAGATTTGGAAATGAAATGAACAGCAATAATTATCTTGAAATATGCTCAGACTGCCATGCACATTTATCTACAACAACAATGCATTAGTTCAGAGGCACATGCAGTTACATGCACAACACAACACAACCATACACTTTGGACACAACAATGTCTAAATGCACACCCTCTGATTATCTTTAGGTCTGCAAATACATGAATATCTTCGAATGCACACATGTATATTCGAATGCATTTGATTTGACTTTATGAGGATATTTTTATACATTTCCCTAGGAAGGGGGAGGTAGTTGCAACCCCCAACATCCTCCTACCTAACCTCTAACTAACTACCTTGACACGTTACATGACTTCTTGAAGTACATGTACATTCAGTTACCCAAACATTGAATTTCATGTACATCATAATTACACATACAACATTTCATCAAACACCTTGTGCACGTGTTACAAAATAACTGAAAATTATAGAATTATATATACAATCAAAATTTTATTTGCCTAATTGACTTTGTATGCACTCCATCAATCTCGAGGTGGCGCTTGAGATGGCACTATGTCAGAACTTGGTCCTAGGTCTGCCTCCTTCTAGATTAGTCAATGTCCTTGTCGTTGACTGTTGCTACTCCTAAGGGCTTTGGCTCCGTTGTGGCTGAGGGGTAGATGGAATTTGTGCAGGTGTACCTTCCAGTTGTTGAATCTTATAGTTTGAGGACTTTGGTTTCTCCTGTCAAGTGCTTTGCATAGGCTTGGTATTGCGCATGCTGGAAGCCATAATGATACGACTTCTGCTTGATTTTTGCAAGCCTTGCCCATAATTTTGCTTCCCTCTTGGTTGATTATGCTTCCCTCCTTGCAACCTTTGCAAGTTGCTTATCTTGGTTTGGAATTAGCTAATAATGGTGAGTGATCTTCTGTACCTTGGATTTAAGAGCTTGCTCCCTTACTGCACACTTTGACTTTAGCTACCTGATCAATTGATTTTGCTCCTCCCGCTCTTTCTGCATCTGATCTACGTCTTGCTCCATCTTTGTAGTCATTCTTTAGCCTCTTGTTGCACTTGCCTAAGCTGTTATTGTATCTCTCGCAACTAGTTAGACTACTCTTTCTCCAATTTCAGGCTATTCAAGACCTCTTGAAATATCTCCAAACTAGATATGAGCCATTGCATCAAATAAGGCAAGAAATTAATTCTGGCATAGGCCTTGTCCAATCCAGGTGCTAGTTTGATTCTCTTGACTACCTGCGATTCTAGAATTTCATCAACTTTGCATTTGTCAATGTACATTCAAGGTGGGTGTTGGTACATTACTAGAGTTTCTTCAGGTAACTATGTCACTCCAATCACTGACTATACACTGCTACTGCTTGTGCCAAGCTCCCATGACTAAATTTAGTGGATTTCTTCAAATTGTTTCATCTCCTGTCTGGGCCTTATTGAGTAGTTGCCCAACTCAACATCCATCTACAATTGCCATATTTGCCATTCTCCGAGGCAACAACTCACTCTAAACTCACTTTGTACTTGGTCAAAAAACCCACTCACTTCAAAAAAATCCATCAACTTGCTCACTTATCCTCACACTATGAATTGGGGGCTACCTCAAATTTGACACTTCAATGAGGAAGCGCTTGCTCATCGCTCCCTCCTCCCCAGGCTTAGGCTCATGCTCAATCTCGTCATTGCCAGTGGTGTTTTCTTCGTTCTTCTCTTCACCATGTCCCTTCAGGTTGATTTTGGTTTTAGTGGCTTTCCCTTCTCAAATTATGGCTCTATCTTCTTTGCATCAACTTGATTTCTTGTGGTATCCACTATATCTTTTCCTTTTATCGATTCCTCCATTAGCGGTTGGCTACTTTGCCCTTTCTGCCACACCAAGTGATTTGATGCTAGTTGCTTCCCTTTTCTCCTTTTGGAACTGATGAAATCTGTCGTCGTTTATGTCATAGTAGATGGGATTTCAACCAATGCCTCCTCATCCAAAGGTGGTGAACCACACTTTTCAACCTCCTTTGCAAATTGCACAAAGGTGTTATGATGAAACTTGCTGCTAGAAAGTTGGAGTGTCCATCATCATTTCACATCCATACTCAGGTGTTCCTAGATCAAACCTTCGCGGCCTCTCGAACTCCTTTGACAGTGGTGAAGTGTCCATTACCTCCATTGTAGTCTGCACTCTGCACCTCCTTGTCACCTTCTATTATTATTGGCATAAGCTATGTTATTTCTTGTGCAATTCCTCTTCTTGGTTAGTACGTTTTCTCCCCATGCCTCACTCTAGGTGCAACTACACTTGATCACTTTGGTTGCTTTTCTCCCCTTGCAACCTCTTCCTTTGTACACATAGCGGTACCTACAATGTTCCTTTGCATAGTTTGACCTCCCAAATGTGCCAAAGTGCCCTGTTGTATCACCATATACGTCATCCCCTTCAATTGATAGTGTTGGTATGCGATGAGTCCAACACTTTATCCAATAGTACCTACCACTATAACAGTCTGTGGTGGTCCCTTCCATGGTATGATTTTTATCTTCTAGTTCTCTAATTGATATTAAGGATGTTGCTATAGAGACTCAAGTTGATGTTATATGTACTACCCCATCTATTGCCATTGTTGCTTTAGTTGTTGCTTCTACCTATTCTCTCTTACTAATTCTTTTTTAGTAGGCAACTACTCCTCGATTCCATATAAATTCGACTCCTCGACCAACTTATCAATGCCATCTCCTTCCTCGTTTGATGATTTAACTGACTACACCCTTGGTGCCTTCCTCTTCTTTGTCATTGTGGCCTTATTTTAACCTATGCTGCTTTTCTCGCTAGTCCCATCATGGTTAATGGGGCTACGAAAATCTAGTGGAAGATGGTGTGTTTTCTGGAAAATCGTGAGGTAGACCTAGTGTTGTAAACTCAATCTTCTTATAGTACGATGCATCCAAAAGTAAAGCAATGACATGGAACGCCATAGAAAAATTCTTTATGAACCGCAATAGAAAATTTTGTGGTCTAATAGAAACAATGCCCAATTATATTTTATTTTAGCCATGATACCTTCCATGTATGGTACGAGCCAAGTGGGCATATCCAAGGCTTGTCGCTATTGGACAACCTAGACATAACTACGTTCATGGCACAACATGGTTCTTCAAATTTCAAGTTCCAGAATCTCCAGTCTGTGACAATCATGTTTTGTCAACTTCACGACCTCTCATGGACTGAGTTGAATGACTTTGTACATGAACATATTCATTTGGTACATCTAGATTTTTGCCACCATAGAATTTCCTCCTTGGCCAACGAGTTACGATATTTTGATAACAGTTCCTTTTCTCTAATTTGGTCCCTTTCCTCTACTTCCCTTGATGCTACATCAGCTTTGAACTCCTTTAATTGCTCGGATATCTTCTTTTTCCTTCGAAATATTTCTCCAAACCACTCCTTCACCAGTCATCTATTGCTTGCATCAGGTAGCCCAAACACTTTAGAAACTATTCGGTGAGGACACTTGCAAGTCCTTGTCAGCCAGCACGAACTTAATTCTCTTCTTCTCTGCATCATGTTTCTCCAACATCTCCAACACGTTATGCTTGAAGAAATTTTTGTCAAAACTCGAGACCTGCATTATGTGGACTCCCACACTTCAAAACATTGCTTTCAATGGATGGTCCTATGAATTATTGTGCAACCCTAACCTATAAAACTCACTTGTCGACATTGTTGAGGTTATTTTATCTAAGGGGCTCTGCATTCGCTTCTTCCCCTTTAGGTGAAGCTAGCAACTCTTTTACCTTGCTCTATCGAATCTTCATTTGGAGTTTAAGTTTGTGAGCACGACCTCAATCACCTCCATTCTCTATGTACTTCTGTGTTCTCCCTCGTTTGACTTCCATCTCATGCTCTTCACAATCCTAGTGGAGTGTGTGCTCCATGTGACTTCTGATAAAGTTGGTGTTGGTTCCTTCATGTGTTTGGGGTCCTTACCGTGACACTGCTGAACACAATTCTTGGAGGATGCCACCTCCATTCCTCAGGGTCTTTAATCGTTGGCCTACGTTGCATTTTAAATATGCTCTGCAAGCTTATTTTTTTGAACTCCAACGACAGTTACTCCCAACTACCCCTAATTTTTTCCAAATAATGTGGCCTTCTCTTGTAGCTCCATGTGGCACACCTCTTATCCTCTGTGTTGCTTGCTTTATTGAACTATGCCTTAGCTTTTTTGCTTTTCGCAACTCATCCAGATGACTCCTTGCTTTAGATAACTTGGCGCCAAGTCTAGACGACGAGACTTTGGATGATATTGCCTTAGACTACCTAGCTTCGAACAACCCAACTTTGGATGACCGTGACCATGTTGCCCCAAATGGCTTGCCCTTTCCGCTAGACGATCTATACAGTTTATTTTTTTTCCCAGACGACCTATACAATTATCTGTACAACCTCCTTCCTTTGTCAGATGGCTTTCCAGACAACTCATACAAGTTTTTCTCTTACTCAAATGACCTCCTCCTTACCTCAAATTTTGAGTCGCTTCATTTCACTTTCCTCCTCTCAGACAACATTTCGTGTGGTCCATATGATTCCTAAGATGTTGCGCATCACTTGGACATTGTTGTGCAAGGTTTGAACAACCCTCCTATCAACCTTCTTTCTTCTTTCGTTGTGCACGAGTTGCTCTTGCTTAAAAACTTTCTCCTTCGTCCCTTGCTTCCTACCACAATGTTCTTTTTGTACATGCTCCTCACCTACACAAATTTGAATTTTTTGGTAGTCGGACAAGGTTTTTTAGTAAAATCCTTTGTATTGTTGTTTTTCCAACATGTAGGGGTTCACTTCGTTGATGTAGCTTCCTCCTAAGTGGTTGGTTTTTCTTTCTCCTTGTTCACCTCTAAATTCCATGTGGTGGGATTCCCTTGGTTTTACCACTAGGTGCTTTGGTGCATGCCCTATGTTGTGCCCTAACTATTGCAAATGTGGTTGCATGGTGTGCTCTCCTTTGCTCCTTGTTTTTTCTTCCTTATCTTTGTTGTGCAAATGAGAGCTCCTCATGCATTTTTATAAGTTGAGAGAGGTAGGGGACACTTGGCCTATATGCGGTATGTTATAAACCTCTCTTCTCATTAACAATAATCCATTCACCAATATGCATAAATATCAAACACGCATCCACAATAAATTCCATAATAACAATCCACACAATAATTTAGAGATAGATAATACCCTTGAGGTAGGGCAATGCTAAGAATACTCCTTAAGGAAGAAATCATTCCAAAAGATCTTCGTGTCATGATCCAAGACTATTACAAGTGTATTTCATACGACTTCCTTTTGCAATTGGGGGTACATCTCTCTTTATACAAGAACGTGATGGTTCACCTTCGATGAGTTAGGTCACCCACGTGGTGATTCATTTTCCATGAGTTATAAAGTGCATAATATTATAATATGACACTATGGTATATATTATTATAATTTTGTGTGACCCATGCCATAATAGCTATATACAATATTATATCCCCACCTTTTTATCCCTAGGTACCTAACATTCCTAAAACGATTCCAGGAGAACGAATTGTAGAATAAGTAGAACCTAAATTAGAGTCTAAGGAGGAGGCCAGATTGGAAATCAAGAAAGAAGAGTCACATTAAGTAGAACAATAGGTTAAGGTTGTAGCATATCACCATCCACACCATCATGAGAGGCTATTATCATGGAGACAGGGCATAAAGCAATTGAACAACTGCAATGGACATACATGGAGGCACAGGAGCAAAAACAAAGAGTATTTAAATGGCACACGGGCAACTTGTCATCATCATAGATTACCACCAATTAAGATTTCACTTGGATGGAGGGATAATCAAGATTGGTACTAGTTGTCAGCATCACTTAGAAGATCATATTATTGAGGATGAAACATTGTAGGAATGTGGGGAAATAATATTGTATATGGGTATTATAGCATGGGTTAGGCATAAAATTATAATAATTTATAACATAGTGCCATATAATATTATGCACTTTGTAACTCATGGAAGGTGAATCACCACATGGTGACCTTCTAACTCATAGAAGGTGAACTATCACATTCTTGTATAAAGAGATGTATCCCAAATTGTAAAATTAAGTCATTGCAAATATTTTTTGTAAGAGTCTTGGCTCGTGGAGTGGAGATTTATGAAGCGATTCCTTCCATAAGGAGTATTCATGGTGTTGCCTTATCTCAAGGGTATTATCTATCTCTATCTCTTTGTATGTATTATCTTTGTGGAATATTATTGTGGATGCATGTTTGATATTTTTGCAAACTAGTGAATGATTTATTGTAAATGAGAATAGAGTTTCATAACATAACAACTCTCCCTTCACTCCCTTAATTGCCATTTCAACTCCCACAACTGAATTGCATGCTATTGCTTGTTCAACACTCTAGTTTTTTTTTTTGTGTGTTTGGCCCCTTACTCTTTCCTGCACATGGTTGTAACAACCCATATCTAAGACATCCGGTTGTCCATTCCAATCTAACTGGAATATCAAGGAGAAAATTTTGTTCGACATCGAGGTTGTATGCAAAACATAAGGAGAAAGTTTGATGATCACTCAACACTTTATTAGTACAAAGAAATAGTGAAACTCACTTCGAGAATGCTGACCGTTGTAGACGGTCTCTCAAGTAGTCGATATTGGCAAGATCCCACAAAAATGTGCCCTTTTGTGATCCCATATTTTCCTTTCTTGAGAGCGTGGGTTCACGATTGGGGTTGTCCTCTAGGGCCCATAACACTTAGAGGGTGGATGCATAATTCCCCGTCCCTTAGCATGGAGGACTTAGGTTCCTTTGGCCTAATTTATGTCCTAGATTTTAAACATGCAAGGGTGTAGCGTAAATATACCTTGTGCCTAGTTGAGAGTCCAACTTCTTTTGGAGTCAACTAGGGCCAACCATTACTTTATCTCGAGACCAGATATCCCTTGTCAGGGTACAATTAACGAGGAGTTGTCCCATTCCAACTTGTTGCTGAGTTTGCTAGCACTGGTATCTAGCTACCTCCTAGAACTGGTATCCTGCTAGCTATCTCCCAACCATACTATGAGCAAAAGACCCCTCACCGTACTACTCGCACAATGTCCTAGATGTGACGTCCCATACCGCTCCTCACTTATTCTTGGCAAAATGACCACTTGTCCCGACTTGGTTTTCTAGAAAGCGGTCGTTCTTGAATCACAGTGATTGCCTAACTTGCAATCATCGGTGTTGGGTGGATGCTCATCCTACTTGATGGAACATCGAATGAATTAATAATCCATTTAATTGATGAATCGGTGGATCTATGGTATTTTATGTCATAGTCTTCTCGGAGTCTAATCCTTGAAGGTTTAGAACTTACTTAATTCACATCAATAATTAAAACACACATGCCTTCAAATAGCTAAATAAAATAACTAAATAAAAATAATGAGAAAAATTCCTAATATTCATCTTTCAAATATGTTGACATAAATTGCTATATTTTCAGTTATATGCGAAATTCCAAACAAAGTAATCCAAGAGTAAGTTTAAACGGAATTGAGTTATTTTATTTCAAGCAATCTTAAACTCTTACTTTATAAAAGTCTACTGGAAAGTTTGGATTCCTTTACTATATAAAGGAAGAAAAGTTTTACTTTTATAATCTAACTTTGCCGCATATACTTTAAACATATGCTAATTTAATTCAGGAGTGAATAGGTCTTAGAAAGAAGAAAACTTCATAAAATAATAAAAACTTTCTTTTAATATAAGAAGTAATTTGCTCTTTGCATTATATGTAACTATTTCAAGAAAAATACCTTAAAATAAAACAAAGATCTACATTTTCTTCAACAAATTGATAGTCAAATTTCAATTCAACTCTAGAAAAGACAAGAATATTTTGCGAGCGATAAGATGGAAGAACTACATTCCAAACATCCCTAATATGTTGCTAAACATGTGAAAAAGACTTAGCTCTTAATTACATTTACAAATTTCATAATAAAATATTTTGATGGCGATGATAAACCGATTTGGTCCATTTAATCAACAAATCGATACCTGTAAAAGGAGTGGACTAATAAAGTATTCCGACTTAACTCTTATAGTTATGTAATCATTTTCTAAAGTATGGGTAAAATAAAGAGATGTAGATATATATTTTTTAAATAGCGCGGGGTCATATAAGAGGTTTAATATCAACCTAATTTAAAGGGAATATATATTTATCTTCTATATCTCTAAATTTCTTAGTCAATTTATGAAATACTAAACAATAACATTATCTTATTATTTGTCAAATACAGATTTACACTAAACGATTGCTACGCTTATAGATACTTTCTCATGAAGGCCATATAAAGCAAACACTTCTAGAAAAGGTTTTTCCATGTCTTAAGCTATTTCTAATGAACAATATTATAATACACCTTTCAAGTGAAGCTAATAAGCTATGCTATATTATCTATTAATAACAGTGAAGGTCTAATTTAAGGTATCCATTAACTTAGGTTGATTCATAATAGACATCTTGCTGTCATTTCTGCAACATTATGTGCATTTCGTTGTCCAGTAATTTTTGCTTCCCAAAAACTCTGTCCTTCTTGTTCAAGATGCATTTTTCCTCTCTTTGAGCTTTACTGTCAAAATCCTCTTAACTGTTTCTAAAGCAATGCACAATTGTTTCTGTTTACTTACCATGCAGGGCGCACGCATTTTGAAAAGCGAGGGTAGTTTGCACTATCCCCAGGCGCAGGCCAAGTGTGAGGAGAATAGAGAGCACAAGCCAATTTTGGCCCGAAAGGCAGTAAATCTCAGCTTTGCAGGGAAAAAGCGCTAAGTGTTGACGGAGGACAAAGCACACCAATTCCCAGTGCAATGCCTTTGCGCTCTACTTGAGGAGCGCATTACTGTTGCGCACCAAGTATTAGCGCAAGACTTGCTCCATGCAAAAGAGGAGCGCAACACTGTTTGACTGGTCAAAGCGCGCCAATTGCCAACGCAATACCTTTGCGCTCTGTTTGAAAGGCACAACGCCATTTTGATCGGTCAAAGCGCAGCATGAGCTAGCGCAGTGCCTTTGCACTTTGCCTAAGGAGCGCACAACATGTTGACTAGTCAATGTGCGACATCAAGTTTCAAAGCAAAATGGCTAAGTGTTGTTGGAGGCGCTTGCGCTCAATTTTCCAAGCACAAAGCTGTTGCACTCCCTTTCAGAGCACTTCCTGCTTTGATATTTCAGAGTGTAGCACAACTCCCAAGGAGAAAACCCTTGGATGCTGCACTCAGTTTTTCGAGCGCCAAGCATATTCTCACCAAGGACCAAGCACAAAGCATGTTGACTATTCAACCCAACACTGTTTCCAAGGCATTAAGACATTGTGCTCCATTTCTCTAGCGCAAGGCAAATGCACAATAAACTTATGCGTTTTAGCTGTTGACCGTTCAACGCAATGCGCCTCCTGAGGCCCCATACACTTGCACTCCTTTTCTCCTACGCAAGGCATTGCGCTTCTTTTTTGTTGCGCAAGGCGTTTGTGCTCCATGCTTGTGCGCTTCATTTGTTGATCGCTCAATGTAGCGCGCCTCCCGAGGCCCCAGACCCTTGCGCTCCATTTCTCTTGCGCAAGGCGTTTGTGCTCTATTTTTGAGCACCAGGAAGTTGCACAATGGGTCAGTTGTGCTTCGCCTCTTGACCTTTCAACTCTAGCGCTGGTCTTTCCTAGAAGCGCTTCCCATCAACGAATTAAGGAGCATCCTTATCCATCCAAGTGCAGTCGATCTAAGAAGTTGAGACTGGACATTTCAAGACTTTCGGGTCTTATCTTTCAGAGAAGCGGTTCCAACAAGTGGGGAGACAATGCCACCAAGCTGAGCCTATCAGAGCATTGAAGGAGTTCAACTGCATTTCAAGGAGTCATCAGTCCCAACCATGCCTAATTACTATTTCATGACTGTAATTCCTTAAAACTTATCTTGGCTACCATCACCACATTTTGTAGGTGTGCATTTAATGTTTCAAGCGACATAATTCTCTATATAAGCCTGCTATTTTATTGTAAAATGATGGATGTTTGCTAGAAGCTTGATGTAATCCGAATTCTGCTATCAATACAACTGATGTCTAGCTCTAACTCTAGACTTCTATTTTGTGTGTATGTCTTCTATTGCTTATCTTCTATTAAGTTATTTGATTTATCCGTAGGCTTGAATTCTAATATCTGGATTTAGCTTTTGATAGAACATGAACCCTGGAGTAGCCCTGGAGATTACGCATGTTAGATGTTTAGTTTTAATTTCTGTTAGTTGTATGTATTTAGTGCTATTTGGTTCGGCGTGCAGTAGAGTTATCGTGTTGTTAGTCCATCACCCCTGTTCTATCTGGCTTGTGACCATATTTCCCATCCCTTTCATTCTTTTCCTATTTCTTTCCAATTCCTTAATCTCAAATCCACCCAGTTAGAATAGCAAGGGAACCAACCCTCTCTGGAGATTAGCACGAGAGGCATTTCTTCCTCTCAGCCTTTCAATGTTGGCAGGGTCTAGGGCGCATGAATAGACAAATTCATACCTAGGGTAGATCTCTGACCAACACATGTCTCGACTAAAAAATGTGAAATGGAACATTATTAATCATATTAGTAGGACATTCGGGCATCCAAGCTATGAGATACTTACAACAAAGAATTGCCTATTGGTACCTTTTTATTTATGAGAATTGACATACAAAATTACCATCCTTTATTGATATAAACCTTAATTAACAAAATATAAATGTAATCTAAATTGTAGCTTTGGAAATTTCAATAATAAAACATAGTCAGCCATCCCCAAACATTTAGATTACTTTAACAAATACAGTAAGAAACTTAGGCTAAATTTCAATGATTCATCTCAGTAATCGTGATACATTATTCTCTTCACTAAATCGTCAGCTACGCCCAACCTATGGCAGACACGCAACTCGAATACAAGAGATTTAAAATGAAATCACTCAATGAATGAATTCAAGCATACATCAATAGAGTTCTATTTAATTTGAGCACTCACAAACGACAAACTGAATTACAACCATTGCAGACATACGTATCAATTTATTCAACATATGGAAAGAACAGTGGAGATGTGACATACTTCCCCCCTTAGATTTAACACAGTCCTTGTGTTAGCTTATTATCAAAATCCATATTAAATTATGTACAAATACAAGTAACTATCATCAACATATAAACCGTAATTTTATCATGACTTCATATTTAAGAAAATGTACACAACAAAATATCATATATATATAACAAAACATCATATATATATATATATGTAGCAAGTTTTCAATACATCATTATAAAGTTTCTAACTTGTCAACATTTTGCTTCCAGTTTTTTTTTTTGTCTCAAACAAGTAAGGAAACTGATTTTTCATGCTTGTGGTATCCTCCCAGTTGGCATTTCTTTCGAAAAATTGGTCCCACTGCACTCTACACTGGTCCACAATTCTTTTCCTAAGTTGCTTGGTTCTAAAGCCCAAAATTTTAACTGGTCGCACCTCAATGAGCTATGGGTCCGATATCTGCAAATGAGTAGTATCCAAGATATGAGTTGGGTCAACAACATATTTTTGAAGTAGGGATACATGAAAGACATTGTGGATTTTTGACAAATTTGGCGGCAATGCAAGCTTGTAGGCAACGAGACTGATTTTGGTAGTTATTTCAAAAGGTCCTACAAACCTAGGGCTTAATTTGGTGGACTTAATTGAGCTTTTAGTAGGCTTGACTCTAAGGAAGACCTTGTCTCCTACAACAAATTCTTGAGGTGATCTTTTTAAATCAACATAGCTTTTCTGTCGGTCAGCTGCCTCATGCAATCGCTGACGGATTTCTTTCAGTTGGTTTTCCATCTGCTTCATAGCTTCAGGACCGATCGCCTCTCGATCGTCCAAATTATCCCACGTTAACGGTGTCTTGCACCTACGCCCATATAGAGCCTCAAATGGGGCCATGCCCAACATGGAATGATAGTTGTTATTGTAAGCAAATTCTACCAGGAAGAGATAGTCCTCCCATTTGCTTTGATGATCCATGCAATACATGCGTAGCATGTCCTCCAACACTTGGTTGACCCTCTCGGTCTATCCATCCATCTTAGGATGGTAAGCAGTGCTGATATTGAGCCTTGTTCCCCAGGCTCGATGCAATGCTTGCCAAAATTCAGATGTAAATCGAGAGTCTCTATCAGATATAATAACTTCAGGAAATCCATGTAGTCTTACAATTTCTCGAGAAAATTTTTGAGCAATTGTTGAGGCATCATCGTGTGTACTGCCAGGTATGAAATGTGCTACCTTGGTCAATTTGTCTACCACCACGAATATTGCATCATGCTGGAATCGGGTTTTAGGAAGTCCTACAATGAAATCCATGGTTATAGCCTGCCATTTATGCTCTGGTATTTCAAATAAATGCAATTTCCCACCAGGGTGCTGATGTTCGGCCTTCACCTTCTGGCATTCGAGACATTTTGCCACAAACTGCACTATGTCCTTTTTCATACCAGGCCAGTAGTAGTCCTTCTTCAAGTTTTCCCTCATCTTGACTATTCCTGGGTGTGCTGAATATGGTGCACAATGAGCTTCTTGCAGGATAATTCTTCTAAGCTCTTCTTTATTTGGTACAATGATTCGACTACGAAAGCATACCAATTCATCTCTGACGCTATATTCTCCAGGAATTCCTTGTTCAATTTTCTCTAGACAGGATTTATAGAATTCATCTGTCTTTTGCAACTCTGCAATTTGCTTCTTAAATCCATACTGACATCTTGTAATAGTAGCTATGTGTTTTCTTCTGCTAAGAGCATCTGCCAATTTGTTCTCTTTACCCTTGATATATTCAATACCAAAATCATATTCAGCCAGAAATTCCATCCATCTTCGTTGTCGAGCATTCAACATTGGTTGAGTAAATATATACCTTAGACTCTGGTGGTCGGTTTTAAGATCAAAAGGCTTTCCCAACAGGTAATGCCTCCAAATTTTGAGAGCATGGACCATAGTTGCCAGTTCCAGGTCATGTGTGGCATAATTTATCTCGTGCTTCTTGAGTTTCCTAGACTGATAAGCTATCACAACTTCCCCTTGCAGCAATACCCCTCCTAATCCCTCTACAGATGCATCGATGCACACTGTAAATGGTTGGTTTGGGTCAGGTATTCTCAGTATTGGTGTGGTTGTCAGATTTTCTTTGAGAATTCTAAAGGCTTCTTCACACTGCTTTGTCCATTTATATGCCTTCCCTTTCTTTTGCAAGTTGGTTATAGGATAGGCTATTTTTGAAAAACCTTTGACAAACAGTCGATAATAGCCAACCATTCCCATAAAACTCCTTACCTCTGACACATTAGTAGGAGTTGGCCAATCTATAATTGCTTCAATCTTCTTGGGATCTATTGCTATACCTTCAGCTGAGATGATATGCCCTAAATACTACACTTGAGGTGTATAGAATTCACACTTGGACAGTTTCCCGTATAGTTGATTTTTCTTGAGTACCTCTAACACAATTCTCATGTGTTTATCATGCTCTTCTTTATTTCTAGAATAAATCAATATGTCATCCAAGAATATAAGCACAAATTGGTCTAACTATTCACGGAACACACTATGCATCAGGTTCATAAAGGTTGTTGGTGCGTTGGTTAAACCAAAAGGTAACATCGTGAACTCATAGTGCCCATATCTTGTTCTGAAAGCAGTTTTGTAGGTATCTTCCTCCTAGATTCTTAGTTGGTGATAACCTGACCTAAGATCAATTTTGGAAAAGATAGTAGCTCCTCTGAGTTGGTCAAACAAATCATCGATCCTAGGCAAGGGATATTTGTTCTTGATTGTCATTTTGTTAAGCATTCTGTAATCAATGCATAATCTTAAGGTTCCATATTTCTTTTTGACAAAAAAAATTGGCGCCCCCCAAGGTGACACACTGGGTTTAATATGCCCTTTCTCTAACAAGTCTTGTAGTTGGCTTTTGAGTTCTTGTAGCTCCAATGGTGTCATTCTATATGGTGTCCGGACTACTGGTGTTGCTCCAGGCACTAATTCAATAGAGAAATCAAATTCTCTTTTTGGTGGCAACCCAGGTAGATCTTCCGAAAACACATCTCTAAATTCTCCTAGCACCGGGTATTGTTGGAATAGTGTCGAGCTTGGGTCTGATTCTTCTTTTTTATTCATCTTGATTACATACAATCTGCATCCCTTTTTCCAGGCCCTTTTAGCTTGCATGCTACTTATCAAATGGGGTTCAAGGGAGGCTCTACTACAGTGGATGTGAATTCTTTGATTGGCTTCATTAGTATAATCCATCCATATTTCCTCAAAATTTAGTATAGCCTTATGTGCTTTCAGCCAATCTAGTCCTAAAATCACATCGAAAGCATGTAAAGGGGCTACATACAAATGCCAGTTGATTTTTCCTTGAGGTATTTCTATTGTTGAATCAAATAGGCATTGGTTTACTAAGTAAGTTTGTCCCGAGCCATATTCTACTTGCCAACCATTTGCCATGATCCCAGGTCTAACAGGTATATCCCTCAAAACATTATTTGAAATAAAGCTATCAGTAGCACCACTATCTATTAAAATTTTCACATCTCTTTTGCCAATTTTTCCCTTAATAAAAAATGGAGTAGTTTGCCCTTCCAGTTTAGGATTACCTGTAGTAGCAAAAATTCTGTGGGACGCCTCTTCGAAAGGATTTCTGGGATCGACTTTCTTGGGGCATTGTCTCGCAAAGTGATCCAATGCTCCACATACATAGCAGGCATTAGGTCCATCATTCCTTGGCTTATCATTCATCTGATTACGGTTTCCAGTCTTGTTTTGGCTACTATTGTTGGACTTCTTATCCTAGAAACTTCTTCGGTCAGACTGTCCTCTGTTCCCCTGGTTTTTATTTCTATTGCGGTTATCATATCTTTCTTGACCCTTGTCCTTATACCTACGGTTTTGGTCAGAACCATGATTTTTCTCAGCATTCTTTCTTTTCCTTGAGTTGTCCTTTTCTTGTTGATAAAAAGCTTTCACTTCCTTTTGACCTGACTCAAAGAATCAAGCAGCATCATAAGCCGCTGTCAAGGTTTGAGGAGTTTTTCCTCCTACATGCAGACTAAGTTTTGGGTGTAATCCCATAATGAACTTATGTGCCTTAAGTTTTTCTTGATTATCAAATTTAGGTGCATATTTTTGTAACTGAATAAATTTTTGATAGTACTCAATTACTGACATATTACCCTGACGTAGGTTGGTAAATTCAGCATGCTTCTCAATAAAGAATTGCTCAGTGAGGAAATGACTCTTGAACTCCTTAACAAATTTCTCCCAAGGAATATTAGTTGCTTCCTTTTGAACTGCTTTCTTATATGTGGTCCACCATGTCTTGGTGACACCCTCTAAATGAGCAACTGCCCATGCGGTTTTTCCTTCGAAGCTAAGAGGGTTGATAGCAAAGTATCCCTCGGCCTCACTTAGCCAGTTGAGAGCGGTTTCTCCATCATCGCTCCCATCAAATTTGGAAATATCTAGTTTCTTTAATTCCTTCTACAACTCCTCACCCACTGTTCTTCTAGTGGATCCTTCAGGTAATTGATTCATGTTACTATTCACCTTCTTTTTTGTCAGGTTCTCAATAACCTTTTGTTGTTGTGAAATGAGCTCCTATTGTTGGGCCATCTGTGCCCGTTGTTGTTCCATGTGCTCATTCATTTGAGCCCTCTGGCTCTCCATCAGCTCTCATTGCTGATTAAATTGCTCTTGCATGAGCTGGAACATTTGAGCCATATTTCCATCTTTGGAGGTAGCCCCTGCTACTGGCTCCTTTTCCTTCCTAACCATGCACCATGGTTTTTTAGTAGTTTGTGCTCTTTTTGACTCTCTTACGAGTCGTCTGAGTACCCTCCTTGGACCTTCTGCACTTTCCTCTTGTAGACTCATACTAGGTCTCCGAGAAGTACCTGCCATCTGGCATTAAAATTTTTGTTAGGAAATTATTTTAACCAGGTTTTCGCAAACCTAGGCTCTGATACCAACTATCACATACTCAAAATTTCACCACTAATTTTTATTTTATTTTTTTATTTGTTTTTTATTTCACCATTGTTTTGATTGTTTTTCCCCATCGCAGTGTTAGTTTAGGCATACCGAATATACACACTTCAAGAATGGCCACCACTGCAGTTGGTTTCTTAAGTGCTCGAAACTGGCTAAATTTTGTGGGTCGTCTTATTGGATTCGACTCATCAATTGAGACTCTAGGAATTTGGTGGAGGGTTATCCGTTCAAGGCCCATATCACCTGAACATGGTACGCTATGCCCCTTGTCCAAGGTTGTAAGGTTCACAACCTTTTAAGAGATCTCAGCTCGATGCCTTGGAAACAACGTTTGTATGTCGGTGTTAGTCATTGACCATCTACGAAGGTTTTGCTAGAGCATGCCATCTCATGGCCTTTGGCTAGACAATCATATTCTTTCTCGGACTGACAGTAATGTTGCCCATAATCATATATCGTTGGATATGCCATGAGGAGCCCACTGGCCATACAATATGCTGATATTTCCCCAGTCCGAGTGAAATGATGATTATCACCACCACTAACAGACCGGTCACCTAGAGTGACGTCCCATACCGTCGCTCGTTACTCTCGACGGCTAGGACCGTTGTCCCATATTAGTCGAAGAACAGTGACTCAATCTCACATAGGTCACCTCGTGACTTAATGTGGATGGGTGTAAAAAGTCCTAATCTCGACTTTTTCATCTTAGATGCAAATGGTATTTCAACAGGTAATAAGTGGGTTCAAAGGCTTTTCTAATAATAATTTTTCTATTATTTCTACCTTTTTTTTAATAAGTATTTTAAAGTTCTTTATCATAGAGTAGAACTTATATCTCTAAACTCAATATACTTCATCTAAATAAATAAGGAAAAACTACAACACAATTAGGAATATTATTTTAATAAACCAAATGTCTACTGAACCACCATAGTAACCTTAAATCGAATTAACAATTGAAATACTTATGTCAACAGTACCCCTTCTTAAATAGAAAGTAAAGCTCATGTTAATATTTTTAGCTATAAAAATACGTCACATATGCCACGAACTCATAACTTATAAATATACTATTTCTTAATTCTCTAAATCAGTTCTAACCAATCGATTTATATAATACACTACTACCAGGTGATACTTAATTTAAGACGTCTCAACTCCCCAAAAATACCTATCACAACACCTAGATAATCTTCATTTATAAATTAAAGTATTAAACTTAAAAGCACAAAATGAAACATTTCATTTTTCTTAATACTAGCACACCGCGCAAAACGTAATCTCATGAGGTCTATGTCCAAACAATCCACAATTCCCTCTTAATGCATCCGTCAATTGTTAAAACAAGTTTAATGAAATTGGAAGTAAGTATAAAACTAAAGAGCGTAATATTATTTTTTTTAATAATTTTAATTCCATTCATGCAGTTTTCCAGAAAACCGTTTCTAAAGACTGTAAAGATGAAATTCATAAAATCTTCAATATTTCAGATTTAACAATTTAATCATACTTTCACACACATCACATGTTGTTCCTCAGTGTCTCTATGATAACAAGGATTTAGTTTTTTTCCAGCCTTCCACTAAGGGTTTGCCATATAGCGCAGGCTCCAACCGCTGTTTTGGAGAGCCTATTCTTCACACACTTAGCCTCGACGATAGGAATTGCGCTTCCAGCGCCCACCCATGTTAACCGGTAGAGAACAGAGACGAGGATAGGTAGGTTCAGACTTGGCCCTTTACAACTATATGACATACTCATCATGCACATGCCACATCATGCAGACTTAAGCCATGGAAAAGAAAAAGGAAATCACACAGCCTTATGCAGTTTGGTACAATGCAGCAGACATGGGTTTTGTCCATACCATTTTATCTAATAATCAACTACGAATGTCACCTAGACAAGTGCAAGCAGAATGTATTCTTTACATTGGTAAATAATGCAACATTTAAGTAAATGAAATACAAATATATTCTTTCGCTATCCATTTTTTTAAATGAAGAAAACTTCCTCAAAGGGAGTGTTTTATATAATCCTCCTACCATTATGGCAAATATAATCAGAAACTTCAGAATTACTTTAGTATTGAAATATATAAGTTAATACTCACACCCATCGTAGTATTACAACCAGAGCACCTTAATTTATAGCATACCTATTTAATTAATGGTGTACATAGGCTGGTAATGGAGAAATTAGCTAAATTCACTGTAGTTTATTTACTCAATTAAATAAATATTTTTTCAAAAATGTTTCTTATAATAGCATGATAGAATTTTGACCTTCTTCACGCGATAGTACAGACCCTTCACATGAAATCTCCTTCTGTAGACTTTTATTGGACTACACTCGTTTCAGTGAGAAATCCTTCAACGCTTCACACCCGCACACCCTCTTCTGCCCAAACGTTTTCCTTATATAACAGATGGTGATTAACTGGGAATGGACACTTCATTCAAATTGCCAGATAAAACGTCCAGACGCCTTCCACGTAATGCGTTTAGCTTATATAATCTATACTTTACTATTATTAATTTATTAGGGCTCCTTTAAAATGTTCTATTTAGTTTTGGATTATAATTTTTATAGGCTCCGTAGTCATGTTTATCTTAAAATACGTAGGCTCTTTAGCCACATCTTGACTTAGGATTCGTTGGTCCTTAATATGGCCAACACTTAGGTTTATTTTATTTTTTTAAAAATGAGGATAGCCTTCCTTGCCTTATATATGTTTTAATTTTTTTTTTTTAATAATTAT
The DNA here is from genome assembly GCA_028583015.1 of Wollemia nobilis. Classification (NCBI taxonomy): domain Eukaryota; kingdom Viridiplantae; phylum Streptophyta; class Pinopsida; order Araucariales; family Araucariaceae; genus Wollemia; species Wollemia nobilis. Next base: position 1,741,120 of record JAQPPZ010017175.1, on the reverse strand, counting down.
TTTTATTAATGTTATTATCTCTTATTATTATTATTCTTATAAATAATTTTGTAGTTATAACTTATCTGATCTTATGTTATTTATTTTATTATTATTATTTTTATGTTACTTTAAGCTAGAATAATTATATACATTAATATATATATATATATATATATATATATATATAGAAAAATTGTTATTTTAAATGACAACGAACACAGAACGACAAATCGATGAAAACAAACACCAACAGGCAAACATTCATTCAATTATGACAGGCAGAATGCAATGCAACTCTATTGTGGGCTTCCATGTACCCACGGACCAAGGTGCCCGAGGTACATCATCATATCCACTTACCCGAAATTTTCGATCCACTACCTCGGTTAATGGGGTGGGTGTTCTTCTCTCTATCCGCCCCGAATCCTGCACCTGCACCACAAACACTAATCGCAGAATCACATTCTTCCAAGAAAATTAATCACTAGCAGTGGGGATGTGACACATAATTCTAATCATTGATATTTTTATTTCTTTTTCTTAGTTTCTTGCGTAAAAAAAGTTTGCAATAAATGAAAATATGCTTAATTTAAGAGATGCAATTATGAACTATACTAAGTTTGTGGATCCACTTATGATTTTAATGATGCATTATCTATCTTAATATGTTGTGTAATTCTGAAATATACAGTTAATTAAATTTATATTCTAAATTTATTCTATGTTCTAACTATATCCACTGTACTTTAGGAGGAAGAGATCTAGAGACTAACCTTTTGGAGTGGGTCCTACCTCCTTGAGGTTAGTATTAATCTCTTCTCCTTTTTACCTTACTTTACTTTCAGTAATTTCTATTCATTAAACTAATTTAAATTTTTCTAATTTATACTTGCAGGAAAGAAAATGAAAGTTACAAAAATCACAAACAAAACATGCAGAAGATAAAGAATTCATTACCAAAGAAGATGAACAAAATGAATCTAATTTACTCTTTTATTTCAATTCCAAATAAAATCTCACAGTGCAACATGACTGAAGAAATAGTCTTCCTTCCTCTTCCTACGTATCTATGTTGACTGGACTGGATTTTTTTCAAAGGTCTTAACTTTGTAATATATAACTTTACGTTATTCCTTTCAATAGAATTTTTCAACCTCTTTTCGTTACATATTGAACAAATTCATATTGGTCGCTAAAAATACATAACAAAATAATCTATAATTTGAAATAGCCTAATAACTACTTTGGAATTTTACAAATATCTTTGTCCTTTTCTTTAGGAGAGGATAGATTTATTACAATGCATAATCGTAACCATATAACAAAGTCTTATAAGATCAACCCAAATAAATAATAATAAATTATTCACGCTTGACTATTCCAATGACCCACACGACATTGACTAAGCTGGCAATACAGATGGTATTATTGCATAGAAAAGAAATCTACTGAAAATAACTGGTTTTTGTAATTTGTATAAGTAACGTCCCTCCATAGCCACTTTCAGTTGCCTTCATCTGTAGATGATTTTAGTAGTGCCCTTCCGTAGCCAATTTTCATCAAATGCACCCATAGGCTACTTTAGTTTTGTTCTGTTGTAGGCTACTTCAACCATATTCTTTTGTAGTAGTCTCTGTGAATACCTATAGCTTTTACCTGTTAACAACACAACACTTTCACATGATTTATGTAAAATTACAATCATTCAAAACATAAGCCTACAGATAACATTTATCTAAATATCATACTAAAACATACACATTTTTGATCAAAATGCACATATATATCATGAAGGTTGCAACTAAAATGTAGGAATAAACTACATATTACAGTAAAATTCCAGACCTCATCATTTTCTCCCAAACTGAAGGAAGAGCATATTTTCATGCACGGACAAAAAATGATGTTGATAAAACCAGAAGGACAAATCATACAGAAAAAAATCTAAATATAAATTATACAGTTTTATGACAATGTTTCTTAAACATTATAAAGAATTAAAAATTGTTAGCTCTAATCTGGGATGAAGCCTGGATTGGAGTAGGATGATCTTCTATTTTTAAATTCTCACGCTTGATCTTCTGAACCTTTGTTCTAGCTATTTCAAGGTTTGGTGGTTGCTTTATGGCCACAGTATTCAAGTAAGCCAAGTCTTCCTGTCCATCTCCTGTATCTATTATGCCATGTGGAGATTGTGATGTTGTCTTTTCTTCTAGTGGGGATTGTTGTCCCATCGATACGGTGATTGTATTGATCACCTTATCGATATCTAACAGAATCTCAAGCTCTATGGTGAGGGTTATCTTTTGTGTGCCACATGTCAGATCAACTCACTTTTCAAACCTAAAATCTCCAACATCGAGGAACATTGGTGAGTTGTCCCCATATAACACCTTGGACAAAGTAAAGAGTTTGCTAAAGTTGATCGAGCACCTTATCTTCCTTATTGAACTCTTATTGGGTGAGGTGCTGGATATCAATAATTGAGAGACTTGCTGAACTAGTTTTATCACCTTGGCCTTGACTTCTATTGATATATGCCTAAGGAGTTTGTTTTGGGTGGAGATGGTCTTCTCCACTAAGTTTACATATTCTGTAAACTCCTTGTGAAAGCTATCCAATAAAAACTGCAACAGGGTTTGCTAGGTATGTATCTGGGCTAAGACATCAGTAGATTCTAACTAAAGACTTGTGGTCATTGGACTCAATCACAAGCTATCAGGTTATCTCGATGTTTCACTCTTTCTATATTTTTTGGGTTAAATTCCTCAAACCATGTCTTTTTGATCAATGTAGGTGATGAGGGTTTTAAAAACTTGGCAGCTTTAGCCTGAGTGGCCCTTTTATGCACAAGAGGCTCATCTTCCTCCTGGTTGTCATCATATTCTGAGCTATCACCTAGTTCATATTCTTCCTAAGATGAGTATACATACATGTTAGACTTCTCTACCACTTTATCCCATGTGATTTTGATGTCAAGTGTTTTATGTAAGATGAGTAGTTTGATTAAACCATGGTAGGCAATGAGATGTAGTTTAGGCATAGCTCCAGATTTCCTTGCCTGAAATTTCTCAACAATGGATTTCAAGGACTTATATAGGAAATATGGTAGGTTGATTACACAGTCCTTATAATCAAGGAATTTAACGTTGAGAAGTAATTTTCAGGTGGTAGCATCCACATATTGACAATCTCCCCTCAACTGTAAAAAACTTCATCACTAAGATTACGACTTCTTGCCATTTGAGCTAGGAAGAGGTTTCCACACCTTTAATCCAACCTTCCCTATCTTGGATCACAGAGAATTTTTCCCCTAGCTTCTTAACCAACTTGGTGACTCCCTTATTGCTACACTTAAGATATTTTTGGCCTACTTCAGGAAAATAAAGGACTTCAAAAAATAGGCCAGGGTTATTGCTATCTCAACTCCACCAAATTGTGTAACCATGGATGTGGAGTTTCATTTTAAAATAAATTGCTCGACCACACCCTGGTCGTGGCCTTGGAACCAAGTTAAGGCTTCCCACCACCTTGCCTTTTAAAATAGATTTCTTACAAAATCACTAGGCACCTAGGTAGAAATGGAGGAAGACTCATTTCTTTTATGGAACGTAGATTTTGTCATGGCTACTTGAGGGTTATACTATGACTATAGGGTAGGGGATTTAAAACAATATTTTTTTGTTTGGTTTCACAATACGCCCTCAGACAACCATTTCTAAAGATGATAAATAACCTGTGAATATATATGCGCATTTTATTATCATTATGCATAAAACCCTAATTGCAAAAAAGTTCTTAAAATTTCTTTAAAATTTTTATAGTACATTTCATTATGAATTTCTTAAGGATTTTAAAAAAATTGCACTTATAGTCGGTTCACTAGACGTTCGACTGACTTGTCGACTCTACATCCCTTTTCAGTATATATCTGCAACTCCTTCATTGTAGCCCTTAATGAAACCATCACTACCTGAATTCATCCTTTGCACAATGCCTTTGGGTTTAATTGCAATCGAACACAAAAAATTCAAGGGTGAAGTTATGCCCTTGATCAGTCTTACAGAGTGCATTTGATGTCAAACTGGCTAAAAATTTTCTCAAGCCACGTTGCAAAGAAGAAAAATGGATGGCATGCAAAAAATAGGGCTTCCCTCTATATTTTTTGGTGTGTTTGTTCAAAAAACATGGTCATCGATTATTTTTAATTGATAGATTTCGAGTTTAATCTGAGGTGTTTATCCCCATTACTTCATGTAGTTTTTGCTATCAACAGTTGGCCAGGTGTTTGTGATCGGTGGTCTAGCTTGGAATGTGATCACCCCCTTGAATGGGTATCGTTGTTATTGGTTTGTTGACACCTTGTCACCTTTCTGCAATAGGTGATACATGGGCGAGAAATCAATTTTAAGGTACTTTGTTTAAACTTGCTATACAATTTGCCAACTATACTTTAAATTTGATTTATCACCTTCAAAGGTGGACACGTTTTTTGGTTCTACCTTTACCTCTATTTCATCATCGAGGGTCATGCATGTGGCACTTGCCAATATAGCCATGTATAACAAAATTTCATAGCATAAAAATATGAGTGCTATTGATGATGATCTTCGCTAGAAAATATAAACTTTAATGGTTAAGGGGAAATCGTCTCTCAAAATAGCGTGAAGGCACTATGGCATGAAATCATATATACCCGATCACATGCATCTATCATGGTGGTGTTTCTCCACATGTGCCATGTTGGACCTTTAGCGGAATGGATCAACTCTTCATGTGGTTGGGTTTATGATGCCAAGGTTTTATCGATTTTCCAACATCATCCTCACATGACATACACATCATTTACATAGGCTGATTTAGCTACTCATTTGGGATGCTTATGTAAGGGCCACCTATCCACTTATTGGTTTAAGGACATTCATGTGTTCCCCTTTACTTCACACCCTTTGGATAGCTTCTAAGAAAAATGGAGGGATTTTGCTTATGTTAAATTTATGCCATCCATGATATAAACTATAACTTGTGTGTTTGGGTTTATACCCCCGTGATTGATAACCTATGACCGTGATGACAACCCGTGACCCACTCAAGAATGAGTGACATGTGTTCATAAGACCCGTGTTAGGTTCTCGTGGTAGGGCCTGTGTCTTATGACATCCACACCAAATTTTTACGAGAGCATATTACACGCATGCACCTTTCACATATATATTTTGTTTTAATTCCTTTTTATGCAATGGTTTCGATAATTAATCTAAAAAATAATGTATATCCTGCATATGCTTGACACTTCACACATAGTCTTATTTCCCTTGTTGTTACAAGACACGTGGCTTCGATCGTGATACTTCTAACTCATTAGAATCGTATACTTAGGAAATTTTACTGTGAGGACGTGCTTATATAAATCCATCACGAAAATATACTACAGAACTAAGCTACAGAAATGAACTACATAAATGATCTATAGAAATGAATTATGAAACTTTCTACAGAAGTAAACTACAAAAATAACCTACATATAAGAACTACAAAATTACACTACAAAAGTGAACTACAAAAAACATATTACAAAAGAGAATTAATTATTTTCAATTATTTTCTTTTTTTCCTCCCCAAACTATATTAAATTATATTATTCTTTTGCTCCTCCCCCAAACTGAATTTTTGGCTATATAGCCAAAACATATAAGAAGGAAAATTTTATTCATAGGGATTTGTATTATGGAAAATCTTAATATATATATTATCTTATTTATTTAAGAATATGGGGGTGTTTATTTATATATATATCAACTACTTATTTAAGCTAAGCCATTAAACAAGATTGTAGGATAATAAATCTTCTTAGAATGGGACTGTTTGTTCCCAATAGTAAAGATGTTCTGCAAAAATATTGATGTCTTTCTTGACCTTTGATAAAAGATCCCATGGGTTACATAACAAAATTTTCTAATGTCCCAGAGAAATCAGTTCCTATGTTCTACTTTCTTTGTCATCATTATGGAGTTCCTCATAAAAAATTATAAGAAAATCAATGTCAATCAACAATACTTTGGTTTGTAAAAATAGGTCTTATCAATGGTTGGACACATTCAAAACCTGCTTTGGAAGAAGAAAGTAAGATAGTCATTCTGGTATCATCTTTATTTTACTATTTTATTGCCCATTTTTCTCATACATATAGATATAACTTTTAAGTTTAGGGATGCAGAGCTTTGGGGAGTCGGATTCCCAACCACTCTATCAAAGTCATGATGGAAATTTTCACCTTATCCTTACTACTCTTCTCCTTGAGTAAGAAGAGTTAAGGCTTTGGGTAATTGGACTACATAACCATCTAGATGGAAGTGTAATCCTATCCTTACTACCCTCTCTTTTATTTGGGGAAGAAATTAGAACTTTGGGGATTCATACTGCATAACCATCTGGATGGAAATGTAATCCTATCCTTATTATTCTTTCCTTCCCTTTATTGCTTGTGGGCTATATGAAACAAGGTCTTTTACTACCTTGCTTTATTAATTTGTGATACCATCATGACTATATGACCTCCCTTCCGTAAGGTAAGAATATATCTTCACACATTGAATCTGAATTCTTACTTAAAACCTAGTATTGTGACTAAAAAGTGATGAATGATAAGATGAATGAAAATATTTTATGTTAGAACTCCATAAATAAATAAAGGAAGCATGTTTAAAGAACATGGTGTGACCTTCTAGTTCATTTTCAAGAAATATTATTGTTCCATGATAATCTTCTTTCATTGGTCAAGTAGTGTAAATATTTTTTCCATCCATCTTATCTACTGGTACTTGTACATACAAACAAGAGGATTGATTAGACTACATTCTTTTAATGACTACACTTAATTTCTTAGTATATACTAGATTATAGAGCAAAAATTTATTTATTATTTTAATGATGATTTGTTGCTTTAGATAGATAAAGAGAAGTTTTTATTTAATAGTAGTTGATTGTTTTTAAAAAATGAACTGTAAATCAACCTGTTGCTTAAGGTGGTTTAAAAATTCTACTTTAGATAATGGCTTCCTATAGAGTTTAAGCCTATGTCCATTAACCAATAACCTTCGTGTTGAATCATCAATGGGCTTAAGTTTGACTGTACCATTCTCAAATATTTCTTCAACCTCATAGGATCCAAGCCATTGCGTCCTTAGCTTTCCTTAGAAATATTGGAAGTAGGAGTCAAATAGCAAGGCCCAATATCCCGGTTGAAATGTTCATGGTACAATATGTTATCATGCTATTTTTCGTTGTATTTGCATCAGTTCTATCCTATGTAGTGCCTCTAATCTTCTTTCATTTAGAACATTCAATTGTTCCAACCTAGCCTTTTGTGCTTGATCCAAATCCATATCAAGTTTTACTATTGTGCGAAGAGTTTCAATTTCAAACTCAATAGGCATAATGACTTTCTTACCATAGACCATTTCATAAGATGTTAGTCCTATGGTAGTTTTCTAGGTTGTGTTATAGGCCCTTGTAGCTTATTTTAATCTTTCTACCCAATCAACCGTATTGGTGTCTACAATTTTTGTTACAAACTTTTTAAGTTCTCTATTTGTAAATTCTACTTGCCCATTAGCTTGAGGATTATATGGCGATGTCTTCCTATGTTTGATTTGATATATTTTAACAAAATGCTCAATCACTTTGGATATGAATTGAGATTCATGGTTTGAAACTAAGTGCTCAGCTTGTGCTCGTGGCAAGACTTTTACTTCAGCCCACTTGGTGACATAATTTGTGCACACAAGTATATGTTTATTGCCTTTACTTGGAGGATCTATTGAGCCCACAAAGTCAATTCTCAATTTTTTGAATGGTTCAAATATTATTTGTGGTACTAAAGGTATCTCCATTGTGGGTGTAGGTTTGTCAGTCCTTTGAGAAACATCACATTGATCAACAAACCTATGGGTATCCCTACACATAGTAAGCCAAAAATAACTTTTTTGAAGTATTTTACTAACTGTCCTTTGAACGGTATTATGACCTCCACAAGGTTCTTCATGTGCTACCCGAATGATGTCATATACATCATTTTTTTGCACACATATCCTAATCACATGGTCAAGGCAAGATTTAAATAATGCTCCAACATATAAGGGATACTTTGATGTACTAACTTCCTATGCTCATACGGTGTAAAAATTTATGGCATCTTTCTTGTTACCAAATAATTTACAATATCGACATACCAAGGAGTGAAAAATGAAAGAGCAAACAAATGTTCATCTAGAAAATTATCAAGAATCAATTCATCATCATCAAATATATGCGTACAAGATGGATGATAACAACCTATATCTAGACAACCTAGTTTTCCATTCTAATCTAACTCATTAGAATCACAAAGAGAAAATTGTGACTTGTGTAGAAAGTCTTATGTTCACCCAACATGTTATTAGTACATAGACATAGTGATACTCGCTTCAAGAATACTAACCACTGCAGACGGTCTCTCAAGTGGTTGATATTGACTAGATTCCGTAATAGGTATCATTTTGTGAACTTGTTCTTCTCCTTTACTAGAGGTCTAAGTTCACGGTTGGGATTATCCTTCTAGGGCTCATATCATCTAGAAGGGTGGACGCATAATTCCCCACCCCATAGCATGGAGGACATATGTTCTTTTGACCTAAATTTTGTCCTATTTTTTAGATATGCTAGGGTATAGCGTAAATATGCCTAGTACCTAATTGAGAGTCCAAATTCTTATAGTGTCAATTAAAGCCCACCATTACACTAGCTCGAGACCAGGTATCCTAAGTCATGTTAGGATTGGTGAGGAGTTATCCCATACCAACCCATCGTTGAGCCTTCTAGCACCGATATCTAGCGACTTCTAGTATCGGTATTCTACTAGCAATCTCCCAACCGAATGATGAATAGGAGACCCCTTACCGTACTACTTGCACAACAATCTAGAGGTAACATCCCATACCGCTCCTCGTTACTTGTTATTATCAAAAGAACCTCCCAATCTCAGAATGGTTTACCAAAAAAGTAGTTCTCGAATCACACTGATTGTCCTTCCCACAATCACTGACATTGGGTGTTTTATAACTCACAGTGATTATCCTTCCTACAATCAATGATTTTGGGTGTAGGAATCGTAGTGAATGCCCTTTCCATAATTATTAGTTTTGGTTGAAATTGCTAATAGGTATTAGCTAAAATAATAAAGATCCTCTAACCATATGGATGTTAATAATCTTATGACAATACAATTAATTCACTAATTTTAAAACACTTTTAAAGAATTTATTAATACAACTCAAATAAACTAATTTAAATTAAACTAATTATATACATAAACTAAATTTAAAACTAACTTTATATTAGGTGTTTACTTTTTAAAAGAAAACTAAAATTTTCAGTTAAAGAGGTGACTCCTCACTTATTAAGAAATACTTTCCAAACATTAATGAATAAGTCCACAACCTCATTCATAAATATTATCACATACTATTTCTAAGTCCACAACCTCATTCATAAATATTATCACATACTATTTCTATGCTTTCCAAAGTAATTAAGCAATAATAAACAAAACCATCTTTTCGCAATGCAAAATGTTTACTTAGTCTTTATTCATTCAGAGATACTTTCCAAACATTAATGAATAAATCCCTCATTCATAAATATTACTAAATATTATTTCTATGCTTTTCAAAGTAATTAAGCAATAATAAACAAAACCATCTTTTCGAAATGCAAATTATTTACCATCTACTTATACTTTCCTAAGTATAAAACAATAACTTTCATAAGTATAAAACAATAACTTTCATAATGCGAAACACTTATCTCATTCCTTTGCTATACAAGCTATTAAATATTTAGTACACTCTTAGATCTTTTATCAAATCGAATTAATTTGAAAACTTAATCTAATTTTTGTTTTCTAGCATGTATAAGATGGATCTATTATTAATAGACGAATTTTATATTCCATTTAATTAAAATTTCAGTAATTAAAACGATCTTCTTTCACAAACAATAGTTTTCAATCCCTAGTTAAGTTCAAAATGACACTAGGTAATTTAATGCCATAGAAATGTATTATTTTAACTCATAATTCTATAACTTCAACTTACTCACATTCCTATGTTAAAACTTTAATGAATTTTTATTTCAATTTAAACCAAATAATCATATAAACACTCTAGCCATTTAAAAATAATAATTAACAACCTCTATTATATTACTGCAAACTCTTGTCTAAAATTTAATGCTCAACTTAAAATTATAAACCTTCTCACCGCCCGAGGGAGATCTCGCTGCCAGGCTGGAACAAATTGGCTCGAGCTAACATACTTTAGGGATTTTTAAAGTAATGAAAAATAAACTAAGTTCTTTTGTTTTTCGTATATATATATCACGCTAAACAATAAATGGTTTTACTCATTTAAGACATCGGATAAAGCAGAAGGAAACAATTCGTAGACAATACCTTTGGCGGATTAAAGCACACAGCTTACTCTGGCAAGCTGGATTCACAAGACCCGGAGTAATATATTCCCAGATTTACATATACTCCAAAAGAAGTTATAAATAAAATCATTTGGTGTAATGGTTGCTTAGTTATTATCATCCATGTGGTTGTAAAGTGCTCCAAGAGGAGCACTGATATTTACAAATTGTCTGGATTCACAAGACCCGGATTAATATATTCCCAGATTTACATATACTCCAAAAGAAGTTATAAATAAAATCATTTGGTGTAATGGTTGCTTAGTTATTATCATCCATGTGATTGTAAAGAGGAGTGCTGATATTTATAAATATATTAAATAAATTTACATATCTTTTAACTAAGTTTTTATATATTCAATTTCAAATAATCAACTAAGGGAATTCATAATATTTCATAGATATTCTAATGTAAACTCAAATAAATTTACTTTATTATTTTAAAACTATCAAAGTAATTAAACTCTCAACTGGGACTATCACTTTCGTTGAAGATAATGGTTTATTTTTTAATATATGTTGGAGAGGATAAACCAATCCTTCAAAAGGTTCTTGGTTTGAATCTCCACCCTACTAAATGCATATTGGGTAATCAAAATCCCAGTTGATAATGTTGATGTTATAGGACAGGGTGTGATTCCAAGATGATTTTGACCGGTCCAAAACAACCCCTCAAAAGGTTTTTCCCTAAATTCAAAAAAAAATAATATTCATTTTCTACATACGCTCTCTTTTTCTAATTACTTTAAACAGTTGTGAGAGTTTATTAACTTTTAAGAGAGCTTAGTTCCAAGGGCTAGGTAGATTGGTAAGTGCTAGTCTGGATGGGCACTTGATGAGAAGAGACCTGGGTTCAAACCTTGGTGGTGCCAGTTTGCAAAGGAAGCAGTCTACTTTGAATCTTCTGAGTGCGCACCAAACTTTGTACTGCCAATTACTAAAATAGTAACTGTAACCAACTCTCCTATTTAGCCAAAATCTAAAAAAATTAAGAGAGCTTTTATAAGGTAATTATTCTTTATTGTTATTTTTTAAGAGCAACTACTATAGTCTTAGTTTCTAAGTTTACTTGAATTGTTATGAAACCATCCTTCAAATAGAAGGATATCCATAAATATTTTTCTTTCATTCTAATTTCATTGAATTGCTTTACAAATTTAAGAGAGCTTTCATAAGGTAATTGTTCTTTACTCTTATTTTTTAAGAGCAACTACTATAGTCTTACTTTCTAAGTTTAGTTGAATTGTTACAAAACCATCCTTCAAATAGAAGGATATCCATAAATATTTTTCTTTCATTCTAATTTCATTGAATTGCTTTGCAGGGTCAAGCTCCAGCAGGATATATCTAGGTACGTTTCAGCTAAAGTATGAGGTCAGACTAGGGTTTAACCTTACCCATAGTCATTGTGGTCCAAGGGCACAGCAAGGGAGAAGTGCTTTTCCCTATATTTGGCAGCCGCACTTCGCCAACCAAACCCTGACGAAGTTTCAAAATCAAATCGATATCTCGCAGCTTCTAAAGGTACAAGGAATAACCTTAAACGGTACAAAAATAAATCATTTATTTGGGAGTAAACTTAAGCCGAATTCAATTCATTTATTCAAAAAAAAACAGTTCCTTTCTCAGACTATTACTTTATAATGCAATACACGATCATCCACAGGTCTCTTGAGCTCTTTTTAATATAGAACCAATCTTAAGAAGTGAATAACTAAATGTTATAAAGATTGTGAGCAGCTCACGCTTTCACTCATCGAAAGGGTTAAGGGTTAAGTAGATTAATAAATGTAAGTGTGGTTGGACATTTATCAAGAAGAGACTTCAGTCAATCTTAAAGATAATAGTGTGCTTCGAATGATCTGAGTAAGCGCTAGATCGATAAGGACAGTTGTGCCTGCTAGACTAATAACGGATGGTACAAACCTTCGATAAGGACAGTTGTGCCTGCTAGACTAATAACGGATGGTACAAACCTGTGATTCAAATCTGAGTTCGCGCCAGATCGAAGAAGATGGTACGAACTCTGTGGTTTGATAACCACAATAATCCTTATCAGTTACTAAAAATAGTGATTACACATGCGACTAGCTTTGTTGCCTCGAGGTTGACGACCGAGAGAGGATAGGTAGTTGGGTTAGAACGGCCCTCTAAAAATGCAGTATGAGTGCTAACTACCCTAAATGATATATTATAAACAAGCACCATCATGCATAGCAAAGTTTTAGGTTCCTTGACACCGCAGTTCACCTAGAATCGCATCTTTCAGTGCACCACTGTTGTTTTGGCCGCTCATTATTTAAACATAAAATAAAAATTATAATATAAGGAAACCCTTCTGTAAAGGTTTCTTTCCCATTTATATATATATACACTCATACAGGAAACAACAACGATACAAACACTACTCAAACCAGTGGCAATTCAAGCTTTCTTTCACACTTGCAGCAAGCAAAGGAATCTTCAAGTTAATATCAACACTCATAACAAAGCAAAGGTATTTCATTTCAATTTTTCATTCGCACTTACAACAGAGCAATAGTATTCAAGCTATCCTTTAAAGATTTTACCAGAAACACAACTACTAATTCAATACACATGAGAACCAAAAGCTAAGTCCATTGTTTATTCTTTTTTAAAAGTAATTCCTTCTCCAAGACTTCCAAGACTTCAAAATCAAACGTTAACAACAAGTTAAAAAAAAACAAAAAATAATCAGACAAGATCTGACCTGGATTAATAGAAATGCAGAATGCAAGCCTAAATCATTCACGTAGATCTGTTACCTCCCAAAGAAAAAAAAAAACATATATGAAGTCTTTCAAATTCATCAATTTATAGGACGTATGAAGCAATTTTGATCAAACAAGTGGAATCGCCATGCAATTCCCTAACTCCAGCAATAGCCAGCTGACAATCGGACTCTCATTAAAGCAACATATAATGTAAATATACTTGTATAACTTCAATCTAATATGCACTTTTCATAGATTTTTATTGTTATTTTTATATTTTATATTTTTATTATATTATATATACTATAATTATTTATTCTATTTACTTATTAATTATATATATATATATATATATATATATATATATATATATATATATATATATATATATATATATATATATATATATATATATATTATCAAACATCAAACAACAATTTAGATTACCACTTTAGTTTTTCTCCAACTCTTCCTCTTTTTCTAGCAACTTGACGTTATTATCTTTCAAAAAAGAGTAGCTCCTATGCTTATGTCACTTTCTTTGCCATTGGAGATTTAAAATTCTTTATTTATTTTGAAGCAAGCAAAACATGTACATATGATCCAATTCACAAACACAAAATACAACTATATGAATACTTCTTGAGTGACCTTCCATGTACTCACGAACCGTGGTGCTTTCTCACACCTTCATCATATCTCTCCTTATTTGTCATTCCTCGTCCACCGCCTAAAGGAGGGTATCAGGTTTACTTGATCTGCTTACTTAAGGGTGGATACCTGCTCCTGCATCTAAAAATCTATCAACAGTATCTTGTTCTCAAACAAAATAAGTATGAATTATTATTCAAATAGTGGCTAATCTAATGGGGTTGTTACATTGTTTCTACGTGCTTTATCTATAATTGTAATACTATATTCTTGCAAATAAGAGCAACCATATAACCATTCTTCCATCAACTATGGTTTTGTTCATTAGATATTTAATTGTATAATGGTCAGTATGGAAAAATACTTTATACCCTGTTATATAATGTTTGAATTTATTAATGGCATGAACTACAGTTAAGAGTTCTTTTTCAGTAACTATATAGTTGAGTTTTACCCCATGCAAGTTTTTGCTCACATAATAGATGGCATAAGGTATTTTGTTCTCAATTTGTTGTAGTATTACCCCTATTGCATAATCTGAAGCATCACAATGTATATGGAAGGATAATTCCCAATTGGGTCCCCTTAAAATGGAAGAGGAAGTTAATTTATCTTTTATAATTTCAAAGGCTCTTTGACATTCCTCTGTCCAATTAAATTCACTTTCCTTTGTTAAGAGCTTAAGCATAGGAGAGGTGATTTTGCTGAAATCCTTAATGAATTTATGATAATAAATTGCATGTCACAAAAAGCTCCTTACCTCAGTTTGTCTTTGGAGTTTGGAGGGATTTGATGACCTAGATCTTTGCAGGATATACTTTAACACCTTCCTCAGATATATAATATCCTAAGACGATACTTCCTCTCATCATCATGAAGCATTTTTCATGGCTCAAGGACATATTTTGTTCTTGGCATCTAATAAGAACTTTTTGTAAGCTCAACAAAGTTTCTTCAAAGGTGTTACCATAAACTGTGAATTCATCCATATATACTTCTACGCATTCATTGATTAAATTAGTAAAATTAGTCAGCACAACCCTTTGAAAAGTGGCAAGTGCATTGTATACTTTGTAAGCATAGGTACCTACGATACATGTAAAGGTTATTTTCTTTGATCTTATTTTGTTATTGAGACTTGATTGTACCTACTAAAACCATCTAAGAAGAAAAACTACTTCTTTCCAACCAAGATGTCAAGGTCTTGATCAATGAAGGGTAAAGGAAAATAATCCTTCTTTGTTGCCTTGTTTAATTCCCTATAATCCACACAAATTATCCATTTTCTATTATTTTTCGAAACTATCACAAGTGGTGATACCCATTGGCTATCAAAGATTGGATATATAAATCTTGCATTCAATATATTAATAATCTCTTCTTGAATTATCTTTTATGCTTGGGTTCAGCCTTCTTTGAGGTTGTCTCACTAGGTAGAAACCTTCTTGGATGAATATACAATGGGTACAATTATTTGGATGTATTCCTTTCATATCCTCATAGTTCCATGCAAATGTTGTTTGATGTTACCTAAGTACATCTACCAATTATGACTCTTGTATGTTTGTGAGTGCATTGTTAATGTTTAAAGTATTTCTATGTGAAATGTCTATTTATTTATAGTTTTTAGTGTTTGCATATATTCCCATTATTTTATGCATAAGAACATTTAACTGGTAGCTATAGGACACCAATTGATGAGATTGACTTGTACCTGCTTCATCATTATACATGGCAGATTCAGGTGGATAAATAGTGTCTTGGTCTTGGTCATCCTTTTGGTCATATAGAAGTAGCGGTAGTGGTCCTTCAATATCTTGTTGTAATTTTTCACTTAGTACATTAATTGATAGAGTTTATATATCAGAAAATCATACCAAAGTTGTTTTGAAAAACCTTGATCCAATGTTGACCCAGGAAATAGGGTAAGATCTTTAGTATGCTTACCATTGGAAATAATCATATTTTTAGACCTACAATTGATGTAGGCATCAGCTGTTGCAAGCCATGGGTGTCCTAGATTAAGGTATGTCCCTCTAATTTCTTCTTTAGTTGTAGAACCACAAATTCTATAGGATACTCCCATGAACTTACATAAACTACAATGTCTTCTATCTTTCCTTATGGTTTAATGGTAGATCTATCTACAAGTTGAAGCACTATAGAGGTTGGTTGTAACGTATATACCCCTAAATATTCTGTTGTTTCCTTGGTCATAACATTGATGGCAGCCCCTAGATCCACTAATACATTTGCAAGGCTATTTTACCAATGTGGACTATGAGAAATGTACTCTAGGATTTGCATATTTTGGAAACAATCTCCCTCTAGTCATTATTTGAGATAACTACCTAATAACTTGGATAGTTTGAGGTTTATTTTTACTTTTCCTCACTAGATTGGTTGTGCACATACTCTTCATTAATCTGGAGTAAATAGAAATATCCTTGATATCTTGTAAAAGAGAGATTTTAATGGTAACATTCTCTAGTTCTTAAAGAAAATTAAAAGTTGGTTTTGAGGGTTATTTAGTTATTACCAATATTTTAGGAAATGGGATTTCTACTTCTTTCGTTTGAGGGATTTGAACTTCTTTTTATTTTATCGAAACCTGGTAGAGTTTCTATCTCATATTCAATTTATTCCTTTGTCTCTCTTTTCATATGAGCTTTGGATAGGTTTCTCAATTTTTTTAAAGGTCACCTTATTAATATCCAACACCTTTTTAGACCTTAAATGGATCTTTTGGCAAGGTAACACAGTTATTGAACATGTTTCATTGGCTTCATATACTTGTTAAACCGTTTTGTTGTTATTAGGATTGGGTACCGATTGAAATGGTAAGGGTGGCTTCTTAGGAAGATTGTTCACATTATTTGGAGGTGGGAGGAGTCTATTTTGTGGTTGATTTTGAGGAGCTTGTCCCCTGAATTGATTTTGAAAATTTTGTTGTTGGGGTGGACCTTGAGACCAGCTAGGTCCCCCTTGATTATATTGGTAATTTGTGTTCCAATTAGACACATTATGATTTTGTCCTGATATTCCTTGAGTCCATGAAGGTGGACTCCCATAAGGGTTGGACATAAATTGAGCCCATGGTGACATATACCATTATTGAGTAGTTGGATTCTAGTTTATCCAGTTTGGTGCATTTGACCAATAGTTAGGTCTTTGTTGGTTTGAATAATTAGAATTAGACAAATTAGATGGACCATTGAATGGGTTGCTTCTTATTTGCGTTACAAAATAAACATCCTCTTATTCCTCAACTTTAGGCTCTTTTATAGCAAATTTTATAGCCGAGATATACTTACAGTTTTTAGTACTATGATTCCTATCACAAATTTTAGAGGTAGCATAACCGTTGGAAATATTTGTGATGTTAAGAGGACATTCTCTTAGATTATGCATTTTTTTACATCTATGATAGTATATTTATTCAACATCTTGCTCTTTAGGTTTATTTAACATGAGGTCATGTTAGCATTTTTGCCACACTAAAATAAATTTTAAATTTTTTTGTCTAAGTATGTAGTAAGTTTCATTTCGGGTGTTTTTGGGCAAAAAAATTATTTCAGTTTTTACCTTGACGAAGACCCATTTTGGGCCCACACCTTAGCGAGATCCCATTTTTTCCCATGCCTTGGCGAGTTTCGTAAAATCACGTTTTGGGTGGCAGTTCAGTTTTGGCAGCGAAATTCCAGTTTGTGTTTTGCCTTGGCAAACTTCCTTTTCATGTGAAGGCTGGGCGAAGTTCCTTTTCACATGAAGGCTGAGCGAAGCACCTTTTCACACGAAGGCTGAGCGAAGCACATTTTCACACGAAGGCTGGGAGAAGTTCCTTTTCGTGCAAAGGCTAGGCAAAAGCGCATTTTCACATGAAAGCTGGATGAAGTGCCTTTTCATGTGAATGCTGGGTGAAGTACCTTTTCACGCTCTAACTTGGCGATATCATGTTTTGAAGACACACCCTAGCGAAAGCCTTTTCGGGCTTCACCTTGGTAAAATTCAATTTTTCCATTTTCTCCAATGGAAAATCATTTTCAAAGGTGCTCTAAGCGAAGATCAGACTAGAGGGGATTTCAAGGCCAGCGAATTCAATTTTTGGGGCAAAAAATGTTAAAGTTTTTGGAATTATTGTTAATAAAGATTAGGTTTGATAGATAACCAGAAGATTGCCCAAATTAAATGTCGTCTACTC
The DNA here is from genome assembly GCA_028583015.1 of Wollemia nobilis. Taxonomy (NCBI): domain Eukaryota; kingdom Viridiplantae; phylum Streptophyta; class Pinopsida; order Araucariales; family Araucariaceae; genus Wollemia; species Wollemia nobilis. The sequence continues at coordinate 1,723,042 of JAQPPZ010017175.1, read as the reverse complement.
TTGACTCTGCTATGATCCTGCTATTTTCGAGGCATCGCCATGAAGATGAATTTTGCTGATGATTCTGGCTAGGTCCCGATATAACATCTCCCAAAATTATTAGTTGCTTTCCAAGGTACCACCATATTGGTTCATTGCTGCTATCAAGAAGAAAAATGCGATCGACCAATCTATCATTTCCCATCATTTAATTTAATGAGCATTTAATTTTTGAGGTAAAATCGTCTATAAATACTAAAAAACTCGATGTGAAAAAAAGGATGGATATTTGCTTGTGAAACTCTTTGAGTTTAAAAATTTGCTTTGATTCAAGGAATATTTGGCTCTAAAGTTCTTGATCATTTTATGTATGTTTATACTTTCTGCTTTGCATTTCTGTTAAATTTATGTCATCATTGGTAGATTAAATTCTAAGTCTAGATTTAGTTTTCAACGATGAATGAATACTGGAATGCTATTGGAAGTCATGTTTTTAATATGATCTGAGTTCAGTTTATATTATATCCTTCTATTGAATGTTGTTAGTTTAAATTGGATTGTTAATCTTACTATTAATTTATCCTCGTATTATCTCTTCAACTTACAACCATATTTCTCTTCCTTTCTGTTAATTTATTTTCCTAATATTTATACCAGATTTAGAGTAGCAAGGGAACCAACCCTCTTTGGAGATTGGCCTGAAGGACATTCCTTTTCTTCAACATTTCAATGTTGGTCGGGTCTAGGGTGCATACATACATTTTATCCTAGGGCAAAATTTTTACCAACAGTTTTTGGCACGCCCGATGGGACCCGAAAGGTCCACCTTAAGCAATATTAAGATTTGATATTCATATTTTAATATTTCATTAGAACATCTGGCAACTCAGTTTTACCCATAAGCCTCTGAACGTGAAGTTGGTGAAAGCTTTACTTCATGATCATGAGATCAAAGGCCAAAAATTTAGAAAATCATGTTGAGTTCTTTGAGCTTAACACCCAAGTCTTAGGAGAGCATCCTATATTAATCACTTCAACTATCCCATAAATTGCAATATCTTCACAGGTAGTTGGTGTGTTTTTCATTCCTTCAAGTCCCTCTAGCACTGCCACTAGATTTCCTCAAACAAATTCTTTGGTCCAAATGGCTCAAAATCTAGCATGATAATTTCCAGCATGGAATCATTACAAAGCTTTGAATCTGCAAGATCAAAAATTTATCCCGATAGTAACATTAAAGGCTTTGCCTACTTATGATAGTATGGGAAAAATAACTTATGAGTATGTTCAAGACGTGGCTTCTTTGGCAACTATTCATAACATCACAAATGAATATGTCATGTTCAGATTGCTCATGCTCTCTCTCAGAGGGAAATTGCTTTATTGGTACTAGTCCTTACCATCTTCCTCCATTGCCACATGGGACCACTTGGCCGAGTTAATGATAAAAGGCTTCAATGAACAAGTGGATCCTTTCTCATTATTGCATCAATTCACTAATATTCAAAGGTATCCATAAGAGGAAATCATTGAATTCAATGTCAGGTTCGCTCAAACTTGGCAGAGAGTACTTGACGATCTCCGATCGACTCTCAAACAAGCTATATTTTATTATCTTCGGGTCTTTAATTCTGACATTAGCATGGCCATTTGCCAGTCCAATGTTGATACATTTCTAGCCTTTTACTCCCAAGAACAAAAGGCTGAAGTTTATTTAATTGCTATTGGTAATCTCCCACTGAAAATGATGATGTTGCTATTTCCTGATCTCCCACAACATTTATATCCCAATGCATCTTTTCAGTTTTTACCAATGTTCTCCATGTATCCAGTTCCTTCATGGAATTCTAGTTCCTCTAAAACCTCAACAATTTTTATCCCGTAATTGCCTGCTCCTTCCATTCCACAACTTCCCGCTCTAGTTCCAATCCTAGCATTGTCATATTCACTAGTACCACTACCATTACCAACTCCTCCAACACCCTTAAATCCTGATCCTCAAGTGCAGTTGTTGCAAGATATACAATTGATGCACTCGAAAATGAGAGCGATGATGAATGAGATCATGACTATTAAGAAAAGATAAGCCGAGAGATATTTCTAACCTAGGATATTTCAACCTCCACCAATCACTAGGGAGCAAGCAGGTTCGACCAGCAAGATGCTTGAAAGGAATGCAACCATGTAGACAAATGAAGAAGCTAGCCTGTCAAATAAAATGTATTGGTGTTCTACCTGCAATGATCCACACGGTAAAGAATCTTGCATGGTTTATCTGAACTATGTGCAAACATTGGTGGACAAATCTTCTTGTGGTTAGATAAACATGATTAAAGAAGATGATCATAACTTCATGATCCCTTCTATAGAACAAGTTTTAGTTCTCACGAGGGCTAGAAAAAAGTTGGTCACAGTGGACCCAACTGAGATGGAGCCATTGAATATACTTGTTGATCTGGAGGTGCAGAATAAAAAGAGACAAGCACATGCGAAAGCACCTGGATTAGCACCTAAGTCAGAAGAACCTATTCTCTTAAAATATCTCTTACCTACATAAAAAAAATAAAGAATCTCTCAAGCGAAGGTGTCAACGTCACAAATGTAAGCTAAGACAAAGGAATAGGTAAACAAATACCTTAAATACCCATATTTGACCAAGCATAAAAGGATGGAAGCCACACAACAATATAGGAGTAAGTATGAGGCTGCTAATGAAGGAAGAGAATAAAATTCATCCACGTACAACATTGTTTAATTAAAGAAAATTACTGCCAAGGGTAGTCTCTATGATGATTTGCAATTGCCTGGATAGGTTGATTTGTTGCAAGAATCTCTAAAGTCTATTAAAGATAAAAATAAAAATCCTACTCAAACTGTGTTAGCTCAAACACTTACAACTTTAGCTACTAGAAAGAATAGACCACCACCATTTTACTTGTCTCTCAAGATGGAGGGTTGGATTGTGCATAACTACATGATCGACTCTAGTGCTGCGACGACTGTCATATCAAAAGCGGTTTGCAAGATCATGGGCATGGAGTATACCAGAAGAAGCCTAGGATTTTTGTACTTATATGGAACCCCTATGAAAATAGTGAGTGTTATCAAATATATCCCAATTGTGTTGCATAAAATACCTCAAATCACTGCGATCTAGGAGGTGGTTGTGGTTGATTTGGAACCATACTTTAGTACGTTCCTCTCGAGATAATTCACTGCCAAGCTAGGAGGCTACATTTCTTTGGATTATTCCCATCTTGAAATTCTATTCAAAGGGAAAAGAATTCATATCTATAATGAGAAACCTTCCACCTTTCATATAGAGAGGATCGAGGATGAAGAAAATCCCATGGATTCGACTAACTTGTTGATCAAAGAGATGGAAGAGTTAGATTTAATGGAAGAAGCTATTGGTGAGCTTCACACAAAAGATGAATTCTCTATGAATGACTTCAATGCAATGATTGAAACTAAGATTGGTTGCTATGCCATTACTAAGCCTGAAAAGGTGGAAGTGAAGATATCCAATGATGGAGATCCTATCTTAGACCAATATTGGAAACTCTTCTTTGACGGTGCGAGATGTAAAAATGGCATCGAAGTAAGGATTGTCCTCATCTCCCATTATGGCATACAAAAGATATATCCATATTGACTAACATGAAGCTATATAAATAATGTTGTCGAGTATGAAGCATTGTGCTTAGGTTTGAAGAAAGCAGAGAAAATCGGGATCAAACAACTCTAGATTTTTGGATATTTAGAGCCAATTGTCAATCAAGTGACTAAAAAGTGTGTCTCCAAACAAAACTATGCTTAGGCTCCCATCTTAGTTAATCAATGAAATAAAAATTAGTATTCAAATATATTAAGGATAGGATTGATCAGGCTTCCATCTTAGTGAATCTTGATTATTCTAATTATTTCATCCTTTATGTTGTTGGTGAGCAAGAAAGTTATACAATTGTCCTTACACAGAAGGAAGAAGATGGAAATGAATGGTCTATTACATTCCTGAGTCAAGTGATTCAACCGCATGAAGAAAAATATAATTTCATTGAGAAGCAAGTATACGTAGTGATGAAATCTCTAAAGAAGTTTTAGCATTTTATTTCATACAGTAAAATGATAGTTCATGTTGTTAGAATTAAAGTGCACTATGCCTTCACCTTGACACTTGTCAGTTTCACTTGACATTTTTCATGTTATCAAATAGGACTTATGCGTATATATGTAATCCATTTGTATCAATACATATCTCATCAGTTTCCCTCCTAACATTTGGTATCAGATCCAGGTTTTCTCTAGCCTTGTGAGCTTGATCATGGAAATCCCCCCCTCATCCTTTTCCCTTATTTTCCCATTTTTTCATTTTCCCCCCATTTTTTTTCAAAATAGGGAGTATGCTCTTCATCCTTGATGGATGAATCAAAAACCAGATTTTTGAAAATTAATGGCCACCCTGGCTGTTCTTGCATGGAGGAGGACCTATTGCACCAGATCCTGGAGTTGGCCTCTTTAGTGTACAGAGCATCGAATCAAATTCCCATGAATTTTTTATTTTCTTAATTTTTCTTTGATGTAGGTATAACCTTCAGCACTGTGGGATCCATGAGCAACATTAGGCAAGTCTATTGGATCTGGCACGGCCTGCAATCGAAGCGGATTGAACTCAACAATGGAACAACCATGCACTGCTGGCTGTACAAGGCAAAATCTTCGACATCACTGGAGAAACCGGCTGTTCTGCTCATTCACGGCTTCGGCGCCGACGACATGACGGGATGGAGCAATCAAATCGGTGCTCTGAGCCAGAATTTTGATCTCTATATCCCGGATCTTGTATTTTTTGGGGAGTCCACAACTCGTAGCTCAGAGCGATCAAAGATTTTCCAAGTAGAGTGTGTGAAGAATATGCTGAATAACCTGCAAATGAAGAGCATGGTGGCGATAGGCCATAGCTACGGTGGCTTCGTGGCCTTCTGGATGGTGCACTGTTACCCACAGCTGGTTTGTTGCCTCGTCATCGTGAGCTCCGATATTTGCATGACATCGTCCAGCAACGATGCGCTTCTCCAGGAGTTTGGTGCCTCCAACATCAAGGAGGTTCTTATTCCTGCCATGGTTCAAGACTTTAAGAAGGGGATTAATCTTACCATGTACAAAACACCGTGGCTTCCCAATTTCGTATACAAAGACTCCATGGAGAGTAAGGGTAGGAACAGAGATCAGAGGGCACAAAACCTGGACGTCGTCGTTATTGGCTTGAAAGATTCACAAATACTTCTGTTGCGAGTTAGTGTAGTCCAAATATGGAGCCGAAGCCAGAGCCGAAGACGATACCTGTGCCGCTACAAGGCCCGCAAAAGCCACGAATGCCAGAGCAAAAATCACATTTATTGATGACATCCTATTTCTCGCCATGCATCAGGCCTACCAAATACGTGAAAATATTGACCACTCCACTTGTAGTCTAGCATGCTCCTCGGATTCAAATAATTTATGTTGCTCAACTGTTAACTAGCAGTCTTCAGAAGCACTTTCCTCCAAAATAAGGGCCATATTTCTTTGAGCATGATATCTACCAAACTCATCAAGAGAACTTTGATTAATATTGATTGCAGAGGTTGTGAGAGGATGAGTAATATTGATTGTGGAAGCAAAGGGTCCACATGGGCAGTAAAATCAAGGGGCATCACGACTACACATGTCTACCATGATTGTGCTCCATTGCACGAGAATAGCCAAAAAACATATGTCCACACATGCTAAATCAAATCCAACGTGCCTGACAGATGTCGGTGGTAGCAAAGCTGTTATCAAAGACCCTCCTGCATGGCGCCATTAATGCCAGTAGCCACATCATCATCGATCAGTAGTCGATGATGGAGACGCTTGCAACCTCATTATCATCGTCAGGTTCAGAGGACGGCCTTGTCGCATTGTCGCTCGCCAACGTGGACGCCTGCACAAGGGTGGTGGAGGTCGTTGAGACAGCTGGCAGGAGCCTATTGGATTTGGTGGAGTTTCAGCACCAGCTCAAGGATCATGAGCAGTAGTAGCAGAGCACGTGGCCGGAAGGTGAACAAAGTTGCTATTTTTCAAGATCGTGAGAAGGATAAGAAAGACCCTGTTTATTTTAGCTTGAGGGAGTATCTTATTTAAAAATCTTATTTTTTATTATTATTAAAACTATGAAGGGGTCGTGAACCTTTTTTAATATTTGCAAGTTGTGAGGGTCAGCTTTTATAAAGTGGAGAAAGGCCACTTTATTTTTAAACATGTATGGAGAGTCTTATTGGCCGACAAGTCCACATGGCCAAATTTTTCAAACATTGTAATTTTCCTTGGAGGGAAATTTTTTTAATCATGGTGGAGATTTTATTGGCCGACAGTATGGCCTATTTGGCCATTTTTTATTTTTCCACATAGAGTGGAAGTGGAAGAAGGCCTACATGGTCTGTTTATTGTACCTTATTGCATTTTTCAGGTGATGGCCTAGATGGCCCATGTAATTCCCCTGCGAGGGAACATTTAAGATGATTGTTTTTTTCCCATGGATGAAGGACTTATTGAGATCCGACTATAGCCATGTTTATAGTCGTTGGAAATATTTTTTTGAGACGAACACATTGGTGGTGTTCATTTGTAATTATGAGGCTATTTCATTTGAGTTTTTAAGCCTCAAAGTTTTCTACCTTGGAGTGCACTCTCGGTTGAACCCAACACTCCCAAGGCACTTGTAAGTGAACCTAGTATCTAGTATTATCCTCTTTCTACTTGGTGGATGTAGCGGCTGGTTACCCATGCATTTTGGTAAGATGAGGTGACTACCATAAGGAAACTTATTCTAGGGACTACAGACATAGACACCCTAGACTCTATCCGAGGTTTTTTCGGATCTACTTCTGAAGACTACAAACGAAGACACTTTAGAATATTCTCTTCTATTCTTATTTCTTCTTCTCCTCCATATTTGGCTTCTATGGCTCATTTTATTGTATTTCATGGCTCATTTTTTCTTATGTATTAAGGTGCATTTTCGGCAGATACCGACACCTTCTAGATTGAGTTCACCATGAGGAGGGATTTGATATTCATGGTGGATCTAGTCAGTGACCTACGAGAGGCAACATCCTCTGAGGATGACCTACAGAGGCAACAGACCCAAAAGTGGCTGACCTTGAGGCACCCATGATGACCCTGAGGCACTTAGATGGCTGACCCAGTGGCAACAAACCCATATATGTGGCTGACCTTGAGGCAACAGATCGAGATGTATACACAGTTAATCTAGCATTATTCACAGTTGGAGAGCCAAGTGCAAGGAGCACGAGCCTAGACCAAATTAGCAATAAAAGAGGATGATAGGTTGCTTTTAGAGAAGTCAAAATTAAGGGGGAATGTTACCTAATGTTGACTTGTTTTTCTTTAGTTAGGATAGTGCACTTTAAGGGGGAATGTTAGAATTAAAGTGCATTATACCTTCATCTTGATACTTGTCAGTTTCACTTGACATTTGTCATGTTATCAAATAGGCCTTATGCCTATATATGTAATCCATTTGTATCAATACATATCTCATCAATTTCCCTCCTAACACATGTTGTACATCATAATGTTTGAAGTTTCATTATCCAAGGAGAACTTGGAGATAAGCGAGTTGGTTGGGTCTCCAAAATCCAAGAAAATGAAATCAAGGTTTGGTCGACCAAGTTGGTTTGTGGTCGAGCACTGTGTCAAGAGCTTGCGAGGAGTGTTGCTTCTAAAATAATAGCCTGTAAGTTCGAAGATCTAGTGCAAGAAAGTAATCTTACTAATCAACTAGAAATTAACCGATATTGGACAGAAGACCTTGTTGAATACTTAAATACAGCAAGGTGTCCTTATCATATTAATGCTTCACAAAGAAGAAGGTTTAGGTTGCAAGCTTACAGATATGTCATGTTGACAAATGGGCTATTCCATAAGAATATTGATGGAGTGCTTCTAAGATGTGTCAAAGAGACAGAGAAATAGAAGATCCTAAAATAATTCCATTATGTATTATCAGGAGGACATTATGTAGGTAGACCCATGGCTCTAAAACTCATAAAGGTGGCTTATTATTGGCCTACTTTTTTTTTTATGCCTTCAAAGTTAGCCAAAACTATGACAAATACCAAATATATGTCAGTCGAAGTAGAAATGCTTCCTTGCAGCTTCACCCAATTCAAGTAGAAGCATCGTTTCAGCAATGGAGCTTAGATTTTATTGGGGTTATTGACCCTAATTCATATGATGGACATAAATATATCTTAACATCCATTGACTATTTCACCCAATGGGTAGAAGCAGTGCCGACTACGAAAGAAGATCAAGAAGTTATAATTTCTTTCCTAGAGGGGTTGATAACACGCTTTGGTGTACCAGATGTCATTGTGATAGATAATAAGACTCCATTCATTGGAGCCAAAATTAATCAATTTGCAAGTAATTATGGAATATATTTGAAGACTTCGTCCAAATATTACCCATAAGGAAATGGATTGGCTGAGTCGACAAATAAAAATCTTCTAAGAATTTTGAATAGAACTCTAGAAGATAACAAGTGGAGCTGGTATTTACTCCTACTCTATGGGCTAATCACATCTCAATTAATAAGTCCATCAAAACCTCTCCATACTCTTTGGTTTATGGAAAATAAGTGGTTTTGCCTACCCATATAGAGTTGTCAGTGCTTCAGTCCTTACACTTGCTTGATAGTGAAGAGGGGGAGTTTGATCCTATGAGTACAAGGTTATCTCAGCTTTTGCAGCTGGAAGAAGAAATATAGAAAGCACATAATGCTTTCATGAAGCATATTTAGGTGACTAAGAACTGGTTCAATAGAAAAAATTCAGATAAAGATTTCAGTGTTCGTGATCTTATGTTAAAATGGAATTAAAATAAGACCAAGCCAAAAAATCATCATAAATTTGAGGTAATATGGGAAGGTCTCTTCCAGATCGCTAGCAAAAATCAAGCTAATTCATTCTATTTGTAGGACATGGAAGTGTTGAGTGTATATTTTTCCCAATTGCAAAATACCACCACATGCAGAGTATTGAATAGAAAACTCTCTCTTGAAAAGAAACCAAATGACAAACATTCAACTTCTCCAAGGTTCTGGTAAAATATCTAAAAGATTACAATAGTGCCAGAAATAATTCAATAATGCATGTGACCATAAACAAGGGGCCTTTACTGGTTCTAAACAATGCTTAGTGATTTGAAAGATCTAACTAAAAATAAAAGCAGTTCTTTTTAGGGTTTTTTTAAATTGGTGCTACCCTGAATCCCTGTTAGTAGAGTATTTTATCTTCATTTAAAAGGTTTCAAATGACAAAATGTGGAATTGTCCACCTCATTTTAATGCCCGTGCCTTTAAGATGAAGTAAATTTTAGATAGTTGGGTTCATTTTATCTTCCTTATGTTGATGCCACTACCCTAATAGTGGTTAGTAGAAGTTAGCATGTTAGCAATGTTAGCAAAGTTAGCAAAGTTAGCTTTCATTTCTTATCTTAGTTTAATGTGAAATAGTAGGTTAGTATCCCTCCTAAACCATGTGTTTTATCTGAAAGCTTTAGATTAATGAAACTTGGAGGTGCAAAAATTCTGGAAAATGACCAGAATGGAAATAACTTGAAAGCTTAACAATTCTGGAAATGGACCAGAAAAAATGAAACTAACAGGAAATTAGCAGAAATTCTGGAAAAGGACCAGAATGGAAATGAAAGAAACTAAAATTCTGGATGGACCAGAATGGAATGCTTGAATGCTTGAAATAAAATAAACTTTGAGAACAGTAAATGAAATAAACATGTAAATTTGGTTAGCTGAAAAAGTCAAATTCTGAATTAGTTTAGCAAGCTCCTCCCTGCAAAATCCCAAGTTATGAGGTAATCATAAAACAACCTGAATCAATGGACCTGCAACATAAGCACAATACCATTAAATCAAGTGCGAGACTCAAAGGAAACATAAAGAAACTGCATAATCTTGACCTTCGCCTATTGCAACCCATTTCATGGCATAAGACAATGGCTAGAAGTCACTAAAATGCAGAAATGATAAGACACTAAAAACGTTAGTTTTATGATAAAAACCCTCCTTTTGATTTTGCTCACAGAAGTTTGCTACCCTCTCAAAATCTGAAAAATGCTCTTTCTTTATTGCTTTCTCAGAATGTTACATCATTTCCAGCCCCCCTTGAAAAAGGTAGGATAGCAAGGTATAAATAATGCTTAGAAGTCCTTTCACTTCATCTTCTCTCACAACCAAAATAATGAATGGATATAAGAAAATAATCCATCATCATTTTTAGTGATTTAATAAACATAACACTTCTAAACGTTATTTATTTTTAAAAAAACTAACAACAAAAACATAACCCTGCATGACTCCTTATATCTCCCCTTTCTCTTATAAGCATTCTACCCAAGAATACCCCTTTACATCCATCAAACGAATGATAAAAGCATTAACTATACCTTATAACCCCTATGATTTTAGACCTCCTTTAAAACATTGAACATGATCAAACCACATTCACATTAACTAAAATAATATAGGCCAATCTTATTCAATGAAACTTTCATTGTCACTTTTTGAGGCCGAGACCCGATGGTATTTCTCCTAAGCCATACCAATGTGCCCAAGGACTGGGATGGCATTCCCCCATCCTGGGCACTTTGGTTTCCATGTAACCAAATGAAACCATCACACTACCTACGCAGCCATGGCACTGTCCAACTTACGTAGCCATAGCGCTGCCAACGATGCAGCCATGGCGCTGCCAAGACTACGTAGCCATAGCACTGCCATCAACATCGTGGCACTGCCAAACCTACGCAACCATGGCACTACCAAGACTACGCAGCCATAGTACTGCCATCATCATCATGGTACTGCCAAACCTATGCAACCATCGATGCTGCCATCGATGTCATGGTGCTGCCAAACCTACGCAGCCATCGATGCTGCCATCGATGTCATGGTGCTGCCAAACCTACGCAGCCATGGCATTGTTCAACTCCCTACTCTCACACTCATGCTGCCATAGCGTAATGAAATAGATGCAACACTAAAACCTTCCATGCTCTTCGAGGCCAGCCTTTAACTCCATCAATTGGCATCATAGGTTGCCCTAATAACGCTTCTTCCTTCCTTGTTCGATGGCATGCCTCTGCCTCTCGGCCGTTTCACTGACAACTCTGATGCCTTTCATGTTGTTCTTCTGAAACCCTAATGCCATCTTGGACCGCCTCTTCTTTGTCGACGTTGCTCCATGAAGCTTCACTGCCATAGCGTTGAACGTTCTTGGACTAGCCACTCATGTCTTCGAATGTTTTCGAATAGCCACCATCGCCTTATCTGCAATCAAATGAAATGACGTTAAACTTTACCTTATCGTAAATATTATTATCACGTCTTTTATAAAGTACATTATAATAATATTATTATATACAATATAATAATATTATTATAATAATAACATTAATAATATAATCATAATAATATTATTATAATGATAACATTTTAGAACCTTATAACATAATCTTAAAAATATTACTATTATGTACATAATATAGTTAATGCAATTATATTAGGTAGATAATAGCATATTGGCTTCTATCTCAATTTCTTTGTACCTTTTGTATCCTCTTTTTGTTTTAGGTCAGGCCTTGCTTTGTTAAACACATTCCATCACCTTAGATAGTATGAAGAACATTAAACTCCTATTCATCAAAATGGATTTTAATTAATCTAAGCATTAATGCCTAGATTAATTAATCATTAAATATCAAATAACCAAAGCAATTAAAATCATTAAAACAAAATGGTCAAACATCCCTATTCTTACAAACCAAAGAAAACCAAAAACCTTTCATATCAAAATATGACAAGTGGGTCCCCAAGAATTTTGGGGTGGTTGTGGAAACTCCACAACAAATGGCGACTCTGTTGGGAAATGCTCCTGAGCATTTCGGTGAGAACCCAAAAAGAAAATCTGAAAACACACTCCAAACCAGAAAGCAACAAGCATCAACAAATGCATGAATAATGTCAATAGACTTATAAGAACAGTAAAATATTAGAATCATGCAATATTAGCTCTGGGTGTGTGTAGCACTCCACACCTTATTTTTTTTGTAACTTTTCCGCATTGCATCATCAATTTTACCTGACTAGAATTATGGCAATGGATATGGAGAGCTTTGAGGGTAAAATTTTTTATAGCATGAGCAACACATTCTATGGTGGCTTGAGCAAACACCTCAAAAATGTCTAACCATCTTAGGATCAACTGTGTGTGCGATGAATTCATTGACTAGATCTAGGGCTTGGTTATGAGCCATCATCATCAAGGACCAGTGTGTGCAAGTGTACCTTAGAGCTTTGGGGAATCAGATTCTCAACCAAGGTGTGATGAGAATATAGCCCTATCCTTTATTGCTCTCATATTTGACCAAAATAATTAAACCGGTTATGGATGAGGTCATCAGACTAATCTATCCTCATGGTGGCCATAAATCTCAACCTTACGGGAGTCATGTCACCAGGCATGAGTGTACTCCACTGCCAGTCAAGCGTCTATAGCCCCGATGGAGGTTAACTCCATAGTCCATGATTTTTCTCTTGACTTCTTGAATCTTGGGATGACTACCCATCCTTCTGAGGGACACGTAGTACGATCCTTACAACCCAATAGTCAATGGTGTGATGGAAACGGAGTGGTGAACATTTTGCTTTGGATTTCTTGAATCTTGGGATGACTACCCATCCTTCTGAGGGACACGTAGTATGATCCTTACAACCCAATGATCCATGGTGTGATGGAGGCAAAATCAAAGCTTTGGGGAATCAGATTCTCAACCTAAGCATGATGAGAATTTGACCCTATCCTTACTACTCTGATTTTGGGCTTTCAAGTATTGCGAAAGTGGTAAAAACCACTATTTTATGGACTATGTGCAGGGCGGGATAGACCAGAATTATCTTTTCACCTCACATCCCCATCCAAGTATGGTTTCATATTATTTTACCCAAGATGTTGGACATGGACAAAAATGTGATAGACCTACGACAACTTCGGCAACAACTTCCAAACCTAAGATCTTCTTAGTGTTCTTTGTGCCTTTGATCCCAAGATAATTGGACATCACTTTCAGTGTTTGGGTTTAGCATATGATGTTTATGTAATAAGAATGTGCCTTTGAGACATGGGTGGATGATATGCAAGATCAACGACTTCATGCTTCATGAGCTGCAAATAATATTTCACATGTTCAAGCCTTTTGCCATATGATTCCAATTTTTCACATCCTTTTAGTCTTGGTTGACATTCGTATACACATAGGCTGACCTCTTACTCCTACAATCAAATCCAAAACTGGACCACTTTGACATACTAAAGACTTCTGAAATCAAAGAAACAAGATCAAATAAACAGGAAATAAAACTGATAAGACAAACAATTAAGCAAGTTGATTAGTGTACATATAATACAATGACTCTACCCTTAGGCCTAAAAATAATGCTTTAAATGAAGGCCATTGATGGGTAAGGCCAAATATTTTCCATCCAAGGTTTTTAATCTGAAACTATTTTCACCTAGGACTTCGGATATTAGATAGGGTCCCAGCCACAAGCAATCAAACTTTTCATGTTCTCCTTTTTTTCATGCCTTTTATCCCACAACAAAACTAAATCTGAAACTTTAAAGACCTTAATTTTGGACCGTTTATCAAACCACATTTTGATTATGTCTTGATGTTTGCTGAAATGAAGCATGGCTTCCTCCCTTTTCTCATCAAGATGCATTAATTGGGTTAATCTGGTTTCAAGTTTATCATCAGTCCCAACATAGTCTTTTATAAAATGTAAAGTTTGCAATTTCAGATTAGTAGGAAAAATAGGGTCTTGCCCATAGACTAAGTGATAAGGAGATGTCCCAATTGACTCCTTGCTTCTGGTCCTATCTCCCCAAAGGGAAAATTTTAACTTACTATGCCAATCTCTAGGGTTCTTTTCAAGTAATTTTTTTTATTATGCATAATAAATTTTTATTTGATGATTCTGCCAAACCATTGCCTTGGGGGTAATAATTGGAAGAGAATTTTAGACTCACCTTATTGTCGTACGCCCAATTTGCAAATTCTAAAGAGGAAAAGGTAGAACCGTTGTCACTTACTATGGAGTTAGGCATTCCAAAATGAGTGACTATGTTTTCCTCTAGAAATCTAATCACAACCTCGGAGGTGGCATTCTTAGTAGGTATAGCCTCTGTCCACCTTGTGCAGTAATCAGTAGCAGTGAGGATGAACTTATGGGAATCAAACGAGTTAGGATTTATCACCCCAACAAAGTCTAATCCCCATTGTGCAAATGGTCTCGTCTCTACCACTGACTGCAATGACATTGCTGCATTCCGCTCTCTGTTGGCTGCCACTTGGCATATGTGACATGTTCTTACATGTGCATGTGCATCTTTAAACAAGTGGGGCCAATAATACCCAACTCTAAGAATTTGGTGTGTTGTCGCATTTGCTGACCCATGTCCAGTTCCATACTTACCATGGAAGTCTTTGAGTACTTGGGTTGCTTCCTCTTGAGTAATGCAACGAAGGAAAATTCCTTCGTGATTCTTCCTGTACAACACACCAGATTTAATCAAAAATCTAGCTGATTTTAAATGCAGTGCCCTGCGCTGAGTGGAATTCAAATGAGAAGGGCACTTACCATGCAACAAAAAATATACAATATCTACGTACCATTCCTCTGTAGTGATATCATTAACCTCGTAGTTTTGGCACGTTATTAAAGGGTCAATTTCTGCGATAGCCTTGACCAAACCTTGTCCACGCACTATCTTCATGGGCTTTATCTCTAAGTCAAATTCTTGAAGGGTGGAAAGCCATTTCCCCCTTCTTTCACCTAGCTCACTCTATAAGAACATGGACTTTATTGTCGGGTCAGGAACTATAGCAAAAAATTTACTATGCACTATGTAATGCCTGAATTTTTTACAGTTTTAAACAAGGCATACATTTGCTTGTCTAGGACAGAATACCTCAGTTTCACATCCTTCAAAGGAGAACTCAGAAAGGCTATAGGATTTTCAATGTTGTCTTCACTTTTTTGAGTTAACACACTTGCAAAAGAATGATCTGAAGCAAATGTGTAAATATAAAATGGTTTAGCATAGTCTGGACTAATGAGAATAGGGGCTTTGGAAATAGCATCCTTGATGCTTGTGAAGGCATCCCTATTCTCACTGGTCCACTTAATCTGAACATATTTTTTCAGCATGTCATTTAGGGGCTTGGCGATTTCAGCAAAACCTGAAATGAATTTTCTCACAAAGTTAATCTTACCAAAAAAGGACCTAAGCTCCTTTTTGCTATTGGGATGAGGAATATCCCGGATAGCGGCTATCCACTCTGGGTCTATAGCAATCCCATATTTTGAAATGACATGTCCTAACAGCTTACCCTCCGTTACCCCAAAGATGCACTTTTTTGGATTTAGGGAAATTCCATGTTCCCTGCACCTTTGGAGCACTTTCCTCAAGTCTCTAACATGATCTTCCCTCTTCTTGGAGAAGATAGGAATATCATCCACATAGACAATAATGCACTTACCACTGAGCCCCTTGAATGCAAAATCCATGGCTCTTTGGAAAGTGGCTCCAGTGTTCAACAAACCAAACGACATCCTCCGATAGGCAAATGTTCCCCACTTCGTGGTGAAGGTCATCTTCATCCTGTCATTTGGATGTATGAGAATTTGATTATATCTCGAGTATCCATCCAAGAATGACATCATTTCAGACCCATTTACCTTTTGGAGTATCTCGTCAATGGTGGGTAATGGGTAATTGTCTTTTTGGCAAGCTTTGTTCATATTTCTAAAATCTATGCACAACCGAATCTCTCCACTCTTCTTCCTAATAGGGACAAGATTAGCCACCCATGTGGAATGCCTAATAGGGAAGATGATTTTGGCTTCCAGCAACCTCTTCACTTCCTTCTCTATCATGGGCTCTAGGATTGGGTTAACCGTTCTTTACCTCTGTCTAAAAGGCTTGGAATCAGGCTTCAGAGGAATAGTATGCATGATTACATTCGGGTCATAAGTTTTCAGCTCTTCATAGCTCCAAGCTATGCAATCAATGTATTCTCCTAAAACCTGAGCTATTGATTCCTTCTCTCGTTGTGTGCATGCCTTTGCAATGAACACTTCACGTGGATCTACTGCACTCCCAAAATTGATTGAATTGCATGATTCCTTGGGGGATGGTATTTTTCTTTCTTTTTTCTTTTGATATCCAATATCAAACAACTTTTCTAGAGAGGCCCTATCACTTGGCATCTCGTTCCATACTCCGGTTGTTCCTACTTCTACTTGCCTCCTCTCTTCTTCGTCTATAACCTGATTTTCAAATATACCAGAATTAGTGACAAAACTAAAAATGTGTCTATCACTATCAAAGACCTGTAAGTTCATGACATTGTCTGGTATGGAGGGGCAAGGCACTAACTCAATGGAAATTTTTTTACATTTTTTATGGTCGGCAAGTGAAAGCATGCTGGCCGCTACGGCTAACGAATCAACCATTTTATTATTTTTTCTTGAGATGAGGGAAATATTGAAAGCATCAAACTCATTAATTAATTCCCTCACTCTGGTTTTATAGAGGTTCAACCTCTTGTCTCTATAGGTATATTGCTCCTTGACCTATTTGACTACTAACTCCGAGTCTCCCGATGCCTTAAGGTATTTTACCTTTTCTCTTAGGGCCAACTGAAGTCCAAAAATTAGGGCTTCATACTCCGCCACATTATTGGTGGTCGAGAACTGTAATCTGTAGGCAGCAAGCAAAGGCTTACTACCAGGACATGTGAGCTCTACCCCAGCTCCCACACCTTGTTTTGATTTGGACCCATCAAACTTTAGGGTCCACACCCTCTTGTTTTCTTCCGAAGTACAATGGTAAAGATTATCATTTTGGGACCCTTCGGCTATGTCCTCTATGTCAAAATTGTAAACCCCTAATTCTATTTTAGTAAACTGAATCTCATTGGGTTTATTATATTCTGTAATCATTTCCCTAAGTCTGGGCTCTCTGTCTACCCGGATTTGGTTTGCAACTCCTCTCCATGGCAACCACATATGGGAGGAATCGAGTCACCACATAACCATTGAGATTTTTGCTCCAATCCCTGCCCAACACCATGCCATACTTGGCAGCAATATTTAGCACAAGGATATCCATGTAATGTTGGACCCTAGGCTCTGAGTTGATCTGAACTAGGACATATTTTACAACACCTATTACATCCACCATAGATCTGTCTAATTGGACCACTTTGCTATTCGAATGAACAGGCTTAAGTCCTAGCTTTTGGCTTATCTCAAGAGGCATGATGTTGGCCGAGGCACCAGAATCAATCAAATAGTTGTGTAAATTCTTGCCTACGATCCTAATAGTTATGAGAAAAGGAGGTACCTCTGGTTTCTCTTTCATCATAGCAAGTTGGGGTTCTACAGATTTAACCTCATGAATTTGACTCGGGGAATTTAATCTCTTCCCCATGATTTTATCCTGCCCCAACAATAGAGAGACCTCATACATTGAGATATTGGCCTTGGTCCTTTTCATATCTTCTTCCAAGTCATAAGTGGATGTTCCAGGATTTGACACTTTTGGCATTGTCCTAGGTGCTTCCAAAAATGGAGGTGGTGGATTCACATCACCTTTTGTATCAGGAGGAACTAAAGGGTTGTTTGGGGGAGTAGAGGAGGTTTTGGGATCCTTAGAACTCCTAGTAAAATACTTGTGATTAGCTTTCCCAAAATGTTTAGCGGCCTGGGCTTCCAAAGCTTCATCCTCTTCCTCTCCTAACACATTCATATCTTCCTCCATCTCATCATTTTCTAAATAATGAATGACTTTAGACACCAAAGAGTCTGAATTTCTATGGCAATAATGATGCATTTCCTCATCACATGACTCTGACTCATCACAATCTCCTAACGCATCAGCTTGATTGGCTACCGGATTGGGTATGCGCCCATTATTAGGCTGCGTATTGTACGGTCCTGTTCTCCTATGGTCATGGTTTCGATTGGGCATGTGATTTTGGGCAACTTGTTTCTGTAATCGAATGATGTCATTGCCCTATTTGATGGTCATTCTCTTGAGCTCTTCCAGCTCAGAATTGGGTCCTTGTGGCTAGGGCATGACAGCCCCAGATCCACTGACATTTTTGACATTAGCAACCTCTGGATTAGGCACTAAGGTTTGACTCTGGGTGTTTTGGGTCCACCATGGACCCTTGGCCTGAAGAGGCGCAACCATGGGATAGGCATTTGAGGCTTGAGTACTACTCACCTCAAATCCTGGCAAGGTTATCTGATTAGCAGCCATCATTTTTGGAGTGGGTGGAATGGCAACACTAGGGTATGTCAAAAAATATGGAAGCATGGGAGCGAATGGGTATGACTGATGATATGGCAAAGCATTCATCATGGGCATCTGAGGTGTCACAACTTGATTCATCATGGAAAATTGATTGTAAGGGCCATATTGCCCTAACATGGGAAATTGAGGCATAGTGCCACCTTGCGGTGTCATTTGTTGCTCAATAGTCATGGCTTCAGCATAGGCTAAGGCCAACATTGTAACTTGAGGATTTCTCCTGGTAAACATGGCTGTCATCGGATCTAAGGCTACGAGGTATAATTGCAATGCCACAACAACATCTATTGCAAAGTGACGAGTCACGTTTGTGTAAAGCTTTTGGAATCTGGCATTAAATGTTCTGATAGGTTCATTAGGATACCTCTTGCATGACACGAATTGGTTATACATGATGGTAGGATCTAGCAATGACCTAAATTGATTAACAAAGGCAGCTTCCAACTGGGCCCAAGATGTAATGGACCCTGCAGGAAGATTCCTGTACCATTCATGAGCCATTTGGTCAAAGCTATTAGGGAAGAGTCGACAAGCGACGTCTTCATGACTGACTCCCTACCTAATCATATGGTCCTTGTAAATTTGAACGTGCTCTTCAGCTGAAATGGGACCATCATGGACAAACTTAGGGATAGACCTCTCAAGGTGCCTAGGTATGTCATGGACATCCCCAGGTATACTTAACGGAGAACTTTGGGTACCAAACCAGGGAACTAGTTGTTGTTGCTATTGTTGTTGGGCCATATTAACCAAAGGTAATGACCCTACTAAAGCAGTTGATACACTCGAGATGACGAAGATGGGTACACTTGATGTAGCTCTTGCGGTGGAACTAATGGGTGCACATCCACTGAAGGTATTCAGATTCAGAGGTCTGAGAGCTAGCCTTTCCAAATCTTGGCAAAGCGTCTCTAAACCTAACGTATCAGAAAGCTCGAACGAGATTTTAATCTCCTAGATTTTGTACCTCGGTTTCCTAGTTTTGGGAGAAAGACTTTGAAAAATGGTTTCCTCAGTGGTTTTAGACCTAGTAGCAATGCGTCTAGGTGGGTCCATCTTGGGAAAACTCAAATCTATTCTATTAAGGCTTCTCACAAACTAGTCAAGAGTAAAATGTTGCACCTGCAAACACAATACTGTTGAACCAAAACTGACCACGTTAGCATTAGCAAAAAACTAAATCACAAAGCATAAAAGAAGGCCCTCCTTCTAGCACCAAAGATGTTGAGTGTATATTTTTCCCAATTGCAAAATACCACCACATGCAGAGTATTGAATAGAAAACTCTCTCTTGAAAAGAAACCAAATGACAAACATTCAACTTCTCCAAGGTTCTGGTAAAATATCTAAAAGATTACAATAGTGCCAGAAATAATTCAATAATGCATGTGACCATAAACAAGGGGCCTTTACTGGTTCTAAACAATGCTTAGTGATTTGAAAGATCTAACTAAAAATAAAAGCAGTTCTTTTTAGGGTTTTTTTAAATTGGTGCTACCTTGAATCCCTGTTAGTAGAGTATTTTATCTTCATTTAAAAGGTTTCAAATGACAAAATGTGGAATTGTCCACCTCATTTTAATGCCCGTGCCTTTAAGATGAAGTAAATTTTAGATAGTTGGGTTCATTTTATCTTCCTTATGTTGATGTCACTACCCTAATAGTGGTTAGTAGAAGTTAGCATGTTAGCAATGTTAGCAAAGTTAGCAAAGTTAGCTTTCATTTCTTATCTTAGTTTAATGTGAAATAGTAGGTTAGTATCCCTCCTAAACCATGTGTTTTATCTAAAAGCTTTAGATTAAAGAAACTTGGAGGTGCAAAAATTCTGGAAAATGACCATAATGGAAATAACTTGAAAGCTTAACAATTCTAGAAATGGACCAGAAAAAATGAAACTAACAGGAAATTAGCAAAAATTCTGGAAAAGGACCAGAATGGAAATGAAAGAAACTAAAATTCTGGATGGACCAAAATGGAATGCTTGAAATAAAATAAACTTTGAGAACAGTAAATGAAATAAACATGTAAATTTGGTTAGCTGAAAAAGTCAAATTCTGAATTAGTTTAGCAAGCTCCTCCCCGCAAAATCCCAAGTTATGAGGTAATCATAAAACAACCTGAATCAATGGACCTGCAACATAAGCACAATACCATTAAATCAAGTGCGAGACTCAAAGGAAACATAAAGAAACCGCATAATCTTGACCTTCGCCTATTGCAACCCATTTCATGGCATAAGACAATGGCTAGAAGTCACTAAAATGCAGAAATGATAAGACACTAAAAATGTTAGTTTTATGATAAAAACCCTCCTTTTGATTTTGCTCACAAAAGTTTGCTACCCTCTCAAAATCTGAAAAATGCTCTTTCTTTATTGCTTTCTCGGAATGTTACATCATTTCCAGCCCCCCTTGAAAAAGGTAGGATAGCAAGGTATAAATAATGCTTAGAAGTCCTTTCGCTTCATCTTCTCTCACAACCAAAATAATGAATGGATATAAGAAAATAATCCATCATCATTTTCTGTGATTTAATAAACATAACACTTCTAAACATTATTTATTTTTAAAAAACTAACAACAAAAACATAACCCTGCATGACTCCTTATATCTCCCCTTTCTCTTATAAGCATTCTACCCAAGAATACCCCTTTACATCCATCAAACGAATGATAAAAGCATTAACTATACCTTATAACCCCTATGATTTTAGACCTCCTTTAAAACATTGAACGTGATCAAACCACATTCACATTAACTAAAATAATATAGGCCAATCTTATTTAGTGAAACTTTCATTGTCACTTTTTGAGGCCGAGACCCGATGGTATTTCTCCTAAGCCATACCAATGTGCCCAAGGACTGGGATGGCATTCCCCCATCCTGGGCACTTTGGTTTCCATGTAACCAAATGAAACCATCACACTGCCTACGCAGCCATGGCATTGTCCAACTTATGCAGCCATAGCACTGCCAATGATGCAGCCATAGTGCTACCAAGACTACACAACCATAGTGCAGCAAACAATGCAGCCATGGTGTTGCCAAGACTATGTAGCCATAGCGCTGCCATCGACATTGTGGCACTGCCAAACCTATGTAGCCATGGCACTGCCAAGACTATGCAGCCATAGCACTGCCATCATCGTCGTGGCGCTACCAAACCTACGTAGCCATCGATGCTGCCATCGACGTCATGGTGCTACCAAACCTATGCAACCATCGATGTTGCCATCGACATTGTGGTGCTGCCAAACCTACGTAGCCATGGCACTGTTCAACTCCCTACTCTCACACTCATGCTGCCATAGCATAATGAAATAGATGCAACACTAAAACCTTCCATGCTCTTCGAGGCCGACCTTTAACTCCATCAATTGGCATCACAAGTTGCCCTAATAATGCTTCTTCCTTCCTTGTTCGATGGCATACCTCTGCCTCTCGGCCATTTCACTGACAACTCCGACGCCTTTCATGTTGTTCTTCTAAAACCCTAACACCATCTTGGACCGCCTCTTCTTTGTCGACGTTGCTCCATGAAGCTTCATTGCCATAGCATTGAACGTTCTTGGACTAGCCACTCATGTCTTCGAATGTTTTTGAATAGCCACCATCACCTTATCTGCAATCAAACGAAACGACGTTAAACTTTACCTTATCATAAATATTATTATCACGTCTTTTATAAAGTACATTATAATAATATTATTATATACAATATAATAATATTATTATAATAATAACATTATAATATAATCATAATAATATTATTATAATGATAACATTTTAGAACCTTATAACATAATCTTAAAAATATTACTATTATGTACATAATATAGTTAATGCAATTATATTAGGTAGATAATAGCATATTGGCTTCTATCTCAATTTCTTTGTACCTTTTGTATCCTCTTTTTGTTTTAGGTCAGGCCTTGCTTTGTTAAACACATTCCATCACCTTAGATAGTATGAAGAACATTAAACTCCTATTCATCAAAATGGATTTTAATTAATCTAAGCATTAATGCCTAGATTAATTAATCATTAAATATCAAATAACCAAAGCAATTAAAATCATTAAAACAAAACGGTCAAACATCCCTATTCTTACAAACCAAAGAAAACCAAAAACCTTTCATATCAAAATATGACAAGTGGGTCCCCAAGAATTTTGGGGTGGTTGTGGAAACTCCACAATAGGAAGGTCATGTTCTACCAATTACAGTTAATGGTCTTCATATGAAGGCCTATTATCAGTAAAATATGCAGGAACGTCCAAGTTGTAAATTGCAAATATGTATATAGTTAGTTTGACTTTCTCAGTTGCTTCTATTTTGAATATCTAAAAACAAAAAGTCTTCTATGAGTGAAATTCATTTTCACTCAGTGAGAGTATCTTCGCTGGTGAAAATCATTTTCACCAACGAAGGTGTTTTCTAAAGCCAAAGACACGAAGTACGTCCAGTTGGAACTTTCACTCAAATCCCTACTTCTCTAGAAACAACATCATTAAAGGGTAGTTTTGGTGGTGAAAATACATGCAAGTTTTTAAAAAATTTGCTTTTTAGTATACAGAGTTAAGTCAGGCTTATTTTTATTAGCCGAAAATCAATGATTGGCACTTAAGTTAGGACTAAAAGAAAAAACAAAAAAACAAAGCAAAACAAAAAGCAATTTCACCCAAAACAAGTCTTTTGCTCATGCATATCTTCTGTTTTCAGAGCAAAACTCAAGTTGGCGGCAAGACACTTCCACTCACAAGCTTTTTCATGCGGACGAATTGGTGAAAGCTATTTTTGAGGTTTAAGTGGGCGAAATTGCTTTTTGCCTTGCTTTTTTAGCGAACTCCCAGAACACAGCTTTTTTGCCAGTGAAATCAGAGAAATGTACTATCAACACTCCACTTCAGCAAAACATACACCTATCACGTAGTTCGAGGTAAAAAATAGTGAATCATGTTTTCCCAAATTAAATGTTAATGATAGGGAGCGTCCCCAAAAAAGAAAAAACAAAAATGAAGGTGAAACAACCAATCACATCGCTCAAAAAATATATGGGCAAAAATGTTGAATCATGGGAAAGCGTGACATGCCCTTGAATTTAGTAGGTGCACTATAGGCATTAAATTTGATAGGTGTATTTGGAAGATTATAAAAGGGTGAACACTTTAGCTAAAAAAATTAAGAAAATTGTAGAGCTCTTGTTTGTAAAAGTTGTTGTGAATTGCTTTTACTCCAAGGTTTCAAATTATTTGTTATCTGCTCAAAGAAATCTAAAGATGGGAAAGAAGACCATAGAAGCCAAGAAAGAGAAGGCTTAGAAGAAGACTGACCAAGAGAAGAGGTAGATAAAATCTAAAGAGGAATACGAAGAAGAAGAATTGGTGCCTTACTATGATCGTCTGACACAAATCGATGATTGTATAATCACGAAAAAAGGCGTGGAAAAATTAGGGTAAGACATCAAATTTTCTCTTCATAAGGTATCTGCTGAAAGTTCATGCACCACGAAATTTTACTCCCATATTTTTTTCTATCTTTGTAAGTTGGTATATTCATGTCCTGAGCTGGTATGGGTGATTTCTCAGTTTTATGATCCTTCTACGAGAGTTGTTCAAAATTCCAATGGAGATAGGATGTTCAATATTTTAGCCAACTCAGTCAGAGAAGCTTTCACTTGTGGTGCAAGACCTTCTTTCGACATCATTTTCAAGAAGCTCAATATTTTAGAGCAGGAGGAGAGATACAAATCGACAGTACCTATGCAACAGTTCATGGAAAATCAATTGTTAAAGACACCACGATTTTGGGAATTACAATAGTTACCGATGTCGTTGAAGGATTTTAAAAGCCCAAATTTATATTCAATGTTGGCTTGGACTGTTAGACTTCCCTCAGATTCCACAATGTATAAGTGGCAAGCATTTATTGCGTAGTATATTTCATAGGTTGAGTTTTACACCTCGACTGCCATGAAGGCAACCACAAATCCAATTTTCTTTGATTGGGTAAATTTTTTAGCTCGAAGGATGCACACAGCTACAAAAGGTGTAGAGTGGGGAATACGTCACCTTCAAGCATTGTTCTTTTCTAGTATGGTACTTCTTTTATTACATGCATCCCTATTTTTCCTTCGTAGCAGTAAAGAAAACATATAAAGTAGTCAAAACATTTTCAGTTTATTTATGGACCCAAAATTTGTCAAAGGGGTCCTACTATAATTTTAATAGGGTATTTTTGGAACTCGCTCTTGAGCTCATTTACGGTGTGTGCGATAGAGTGCTGAAAGCGATGAAGGAGGCAATTTTTAAAGAGAAGAAAGGTTACACATTTTTGCTAACACAAGGTGATGCATTTTTGCTGACGCATTTTGGCTTCAATGGAAAACCTTTTATTTTATCGTATTTTACCATGGAACATATTTTCGCACTAAAAGTATCCCGACAAAATAATTTTACAAATAATACATATGGGTCAGAGAAGAGAAATCTAGCCACGTGCACCATGTCTTTTCATTTTGGTGATATTAAAGTGACCCAATATGGGCAAAATGAGTTTATTGTTGAAATACTATATGACCATGGGTTAATTGAGCTTCCCTAGCAATGGTGATACAACCCTTTGGGTATTTTTGGGAAGTTTATCAAGGCTAAGAATTTTCATTGCTACCCCAAAGAAGATATCTTGCAGTAGAGGAACAATTCCAAGGGATGTGACCTTGAGTGGCATATTAAAAATATGATGTCGCTCTCTTCTTGGTATGATTTTATGAAATGGAAGTCGAGTATGATCTCGCAAATCATCTGGAGCAGGTTTGTCCTAATTATTTTTTAATCAAATGAAAGCAAAATTTTCCTGAATGGTTTGATGAAAAAATCACCAACTGGTTGATCATGAGGTTTCATCGAGGGAAGCCCGGGTCAGCTTACCCATTGGTTATGGACGAAGTGTTTTTGCAATTTTATGACAAGCATTGTGATAAGTACCAGCCCATCTCTTTCATTGACCTGGTGTCTCAAAGTATCCAAAGTACTAACAATGAAGAAGATGTGGTAAGAGAAAAGAAGGTGTTGGTAGAAGAGAGGATAGTTATCAAAGAAGAAGAGGAACACCTACCGCCCAAATAATAGTTTTCACTCAAAAAAAGGAGCACAGGTACAAAGCTACCTTTCTATAAAGTTACAAAGAAGCCCAGAAGTGGTGTAGTTTTTGCTCCTAGAACAAACCCTCTTTCTTCACTTGCAGTTGAGCACACTGGTTTTAGTGATGCATCCTCTTCGGCTCAGCAAAGACAACCAAGCCAAATGGTGAAGTTGATATATCTTGAAGCAAAGGTGGTGCAAGACCAGGAAGAGGAAGATCTAGTAGTGTGGTAGCCTTTGTCATTGTCTCAAATGGTGTTGGAGGCTGTAGGTACGAATTTTCTTTCTTCTTCCTCCAATATCAAGCATTTGGTGACCACTTCCTCCTCGCTTGCAGTTTCTACTTCTACTTCACTTTCATTTTTCGTACCTATCTCTTCTACTCCCTTCTCTATTCCACAGTCGCAGGTCACCAATGCTACTCCTATTTCTTCCATTCCTTTCATTTCTCTATCTTTCAATTCATTTGCATCCATCCTTATCCATTTTCCTTTCCATCATCCTCAATTCTATCTTCTACCCTTATCAATCTCCTTGTCACTATAAGTATACAAGCCCCTCCAAGGGTAAGTGTAACTGTAGCGCCTTCCATTTCCACTCCCACTATTGAGCCAAACCCTCAATAGACTCTCTTCCTATTTTTCCTGATCTTTGCATCATAGGCATCACTAGCTTCATAAATGGAGCTTCTTCTGGAGCACCCCGTAGCAGAGAAGATCAACCGAGAATGACAAAGTTACTCACGATGGTTAAAAAGCTGCAAGTGAAAGGATGTGCAAGCCCCGACTAAGATAGTGAAGAAGGTGACTTTTGATCTAAAGTCTATGGAGGCACATATTGTGAAGATGGTCCCTTTAGTCCAAAATCCCCAAGGATAAATGACAACGAATGATTATTCATATCAGTTCATCACCAAGGACCTCATGAAGATTGATGCAGCTGAGAAAATGGGTAACATATAGGAGGAGATGAGTTCGATCTACTTGCACGGTGAACATTACAAGGATTATTTCTTCTAAGCTAAAGCAAAGATAGTAGAACTAGAAGACACTTTAGATGAGTAGAAGGTCCAACTAGAAACTACACAATTAGAATATCAGCAATGGTAGTAGAAAGCGGTAAAATTGGAGGGAAAAATTATAGAATACAAACAAGCAACCAAAAAACATCAAGCAGCACGACAAGAAGTAGAGTAACAATTCCAAGCCTTGAAGGACCAAATCCAGAGTCTGCAAGACTAGTTGGCAGACAAGACGACGCAATCGATAGCTCTCATAAAGGAAAAATTCAAGAAGGATCATAGTCATCTGCTTACATATTATTCAACAATGGCATCAAAAGTAACATTGGTTCTCATGTTCCCTCGGGAGGTGCAGCAGGTTTTTTTATACGGTTTACACGTAGTGGAGTATTTGGAAGAGGACCTCGAACCAAAACTAGAAATGGTGATGAAGATCCAAATGATGGTTAAAATGGATTTCAATTTTGTCCCAATGAGCGACATGGCCCGTACTTGGGCACGTGCCAAGATAACATTGTGCACTTATTTTTCCAGGTTGGATCTGGTCAAAGAAGCTCAAAAGCTACTAGATACATTTGAGCAAGAGAGGCACATTGTTTTGGTCTATTTTGAGACTGTAGCAAGCAATGGTTTCTCCATTTTCACTGATGATCAGGGGAATATTTTTGTGAAGAAAGACCTGGATGTGGTATGGGCTATTTTTGAAAATGACACTTCAGAGATTGATGGTTGGGAAGAGCCCATCACCAAAGAGCATGTGCTGCAACTGATGAGGAAGCTTACTTGCATCAAGTCTAGTTTGTTGGAGCTCAGCTAGAGGGCCAACTACATTGATCTAGAACATGTTCAGACCTTTCGGTACATTGTTGATACACTCCAAATTTTTCAAGCAATCAATATCAATGCTTGGGCCAAAGTTGTTGTAGTATATGAAACAACATATTTACACCTCAAAGAGCAGGAAGAGACTGGTGCAAGTAGCATATAATTCTATGTAGTCAGTGGTGGTTATTCTTAGCCCAATGGATAAAGACCCTGGGGTCAATTGCATTCAAGTAATCTAAATACCCTGCAAACTGCCAAAAGTGTTGGCATTTTTACCACACTAAAATAAATTTAAATTGTTTGTCTAAGTGTGCAGTAAGTTTCATTAAGGTATTTTTGGGTAAAAAAATCATTTTGGGTTTTATCTTGGAAAATACCCATTTCGGCCCCACGCCTTAGCGAAAACCCTTTTTCACCCATGCCTTGGCGAGTTTCACAAAATCACGTTTCGGGCAGTAGTTTAGTTTCAACAACAAAATTCCAGTTTGTGCTTTGCCTTGGTGAAGTTCCTTTTTGCACAAAGGCTGGAAGAAGTTCCTTTTCACACGAATGCTGGGTGAAGCACATTTTCACATGAAGGTTGAGCAGAGCACATTTTCACGTGAAGGCTGAGCGAAGCACCTTTTCACTCGAAGGCTGAGTGAAACACATTTTTTCACAAAGGTTGGGAAAATTTTATTTTCATGCGAAGGCTAGGCGAAAGTACCTTTTTGCATGAAAGCTGGGCAAAGTGCCTTTTAGCACGAAAGATAGACAAAGAACCTTTTCATGCTCTAACTTGGCGATATCATGTTTCGAAGACACGCCCTGGCGAAATCCCTTTTCAAGATTTGCCTTGGCGAAATTCAGTTTTGCCATTTTCTCTAGTGGAAAATCATTGTCAAAGGTGCTCTAAGTGAAGATTAGATTGGAAGGGATTTCAAGGCTAGCGAATTCAATTTTTGGGGCAAAAAGGATTGAAGTTTCTGGAATTGCTATTAATAAGGATCAGGTTCAAAAAATAACCAGAATATTTCCTAAAATAAATGTCGTCTACTCTTGACTCTGGTGTGATCCTACTATTTTCGAGGCACTGCCATGAAGATGAATTTTACTGATGATTCTGGATAGGTCCCGATATAACATATCCTAAAATTATTTGTTACTTTCCAAGGTACCATCAGATTGGTTCATTGCTGCTATCAAGGAGAAAATTAAGATCGACCAATCTGTCATTTCCCATCATTTTATTTAATGAGCAAAAAATTGTGGAGACGAAATCCTCTATAAATACCAAAAAACTTGATGTAAAAAAGAGAATGGATATTTGCTTGTGAAATTCTCTAAGTTTAAACATTTGTTTTGATTCAAGGACTATTTGGCTCTAAAGTTCTTGATCATTTTATGTATGTTTATACTTTTTGATCTGCATTTCTATTAAATTTATGTCATCATTGGTAGATTAAATTATGAGTCTATATTTAGTTTTCAATGGTGAATGAATGATGGAATGTTATTGGAAGTCATGCTTTTAATATGATATGAGTTCTATTTTTGTTTTTTCCTTATGTTGAATTTTGTTAGTTTAAATTGGATTGTTAATCTTACTATTAATTCATCCCCGTATTATCTCTTCGGGTTACAACCTTATTTCACTTCCTTTTGGTTAATTTCTTTTCTTAATTTTTATACCAGTTTTAGAGTAGCAATGGAACCAACCCTCTCTATAGATTGGCCTGAAGGACATTGCTTTCCTTCAGCCTTTCAATGTTGGTCGGGTCTAGAGTGCATACATACATTTTACCCTAGGGCAGACTCTTGACCAACATATTAAGAGATGTAGTTAATACGCTCAACAAATCAGTTTTTAGATTTTCCAATATGTTATCAATTTTCGTTCTTGCCACTCCTCCTGTTGATGGGTATTTGTTGCTTCTAAGTGGTTTATTTCTTGAGTAATTCTTGCAAAGGTTTACAATTTCTTCAAATCCCATTTGGTGGATATCCCCCTTAGCCATAATATTTAATATGTCAAGGACATCTTCTTTTAACTCTTTTAGAAAAATTTCTTTCAGTATCTCTTCATCTACCTCAATGCTCACTCTAGATCCCACAAACTAAAATATTTCAAGGTAATATTCAAAGGATTCTTCCTCTCATTGGTTCATGCAAAATAATTTAGATTTCTTATCCCTAAATCTACAGTAATATTGGGGGGAGGAAGTGGGGAGGTCTCCCATTTTGGGCAGGAGGACCCTGTCCCAAATTTCCCGCTTCCCCCTCCCAGGGATGACCCTATGTCAACCCTGCTGCACTTCCAGATCCATTACAGAATCATCCTAGGGCATTCCATGTGGTGTTTCCCATCCTGATGGATTTTCTAGAGCTTGGTTGGATTGTCCCTGAGTTTTTCCATAGTGGCCTTCATTGGTGGTTGGTTTTTAGGTAGCCCAAATTAGGATTTGGAGTTTTAGAGACTATATCGATGGTCCTTTTGGCTTTGGTATGGGATTGTACTTTCTTGCTTACCATCGATTTCACATCCTCACTATTTGCATCCATTTTATTTGGAAGAATGTGATTTTGCGTCTAGTTGTTTTTGGTGATGCATGACAGGGATCGTGCAGGAGGTAGAGGAGAAAACCCACCCCCTGACTAGGACAACGGTTAGGAATGTCAAGTAAGGTGGATATGATGTGTGCCTAGTGCACCTTTGTCTATGGGTACATGGAATACCACTATAG
The DNA here is from genome assembly GCA_028583015.1 of Wollemia nobilis. NCBI lineage: Eukaryota > Viridiplantae > Streptophyta > Pinopsida > Araucariales > Araucariaceae > Wollemia > Wollemia nobilis. Next base: position 1,692,848 of record JAQPPZ010017175.1, on the reverse strand, counting down.
ATTTTTACTCATATTTTGCATTTTTCCTATTTGTTTGCATGAGTGTTAGTTTACCGAATGTTGTCTTGCTGTCGCATGTCGCTTGTCAATAATTTAAAGATATCAAATTTTGAAAAATATAATATAAATATAAATGATTTATCTATATATATATAATAATGAATAATAAAAGTAAAATATATTTTTTTATTACATAGGAGAGTTGGTAACAACCACTATTTTTAGTAACTGGCCAACGCAGGGTTCAAACCACAGGGACTGCAACCACCAAACCTATCCATCTCGTTAAGGTTAACTGACATGATATGAGGACAATCCTTGCTTTTGTATTCATACCATCATCATCAGTCTAGCGCGTACTCAAAGGATTCATAACAGACTACTACCTTTAGCACAAAGTGGGAATGCCCGTGAGGTTTGAACCTAGGTCTCCTCCTGGTAAGTCCCTAAAACCTTATGTAAAGAAAATTGTTCCCCGTATCCCCTAGGGGCAAGGAATTTCCATTCCATGGGGCCTGTCCCATCCGAGTATACCCCTCAGGCTAGCCGAGGGGTTTTTGTATCCGACATAGGCCACTAGGCTTGAACCCCAAACCTCCTTTCAAGGATTTAGGGAACTTGCCAGTAAGGTACCTAGTGCGGTAAGACTATCACATAAAAATTAAGAAAGCATATACATATTTAATATCTTTAAAAAATGGGAGGCTCACCTTCTTTACGATATAACTAAGTCATGCATTCCTAAAATTATTAAAATTTATACAAATAAATAAAACTACTAATCCCCAACTCTAGAGAGTGGTCTATTTATCCTACGAAGGGTCTTTGCTTTAAAAAATAATTTTTGAAATGAAAATATATTATAATTCAAACAAAGACAATACTTATACTTGATGAAGGAATAGCAAATGAAATTTAAAACAATATATATTATAATACCATTTTAAATTTCCTACCTATCAACATTTGGGAAGAACAAAACCTACCACCTGGACAAATTTTTAAGGTTATACTTGGCAGGAATAGGTAATGAGGTGTCAATGCACTATTTCATTAATCTTGTTCTTTAAGCCAAGAAGTTACGAGGGCTAAGGGGGAATTCAATTACGAATTCTATTACGTTTATGCTTAATACTTCGCTGGAATGGATGAGAAGGAAGGAAAGATGATGCATTACGACAGGCCGTGGAAAACTTGGGAGAACCAAGCAAGTTTGACAAAATCCTAATCTCAGAGAATAGAATTCAGTTAATGTTATATTTAATTAAAAAATATATATGAATGTATATCTGCTCACTGTGTAACCTTATAAGGTGTTGGATAAAATAAATAGACTGGTATGATTGAAATTAAATCAACCCTGCGTGATATTATAGTTATGGCACCTTGATTTTTAATTATAAGAGAATTGAGGAAGGGCTCTGTGTGTATTCATACAATTTATGGATTATTTAAAGAATATGGAAACGATTGTTAAAGGGTTGTATAAATTTAAGATTTAATTTTATAAAAAAAATATGAGTGCAATGCGATTAAAAACCAATAACTTACATTTTTTTTCCTCCATCCGTGTATGCATTTTGGATTTTCCTCTATTGAGCTCTATTTTGTTATGGTTTTTTCATCTCAGAATGAGGAACGAATTTTACAGTCTATGTATACTATATTCATAGTTTCGATTGTCTTATTTCCTTTGGGTAATGTTTTTTTAAATGGTGTGAATGTGCTTGAACGTTTGCTTGAGAGAAAAGGGTAGTGTAATTACAATATGTAAGCGTTATGCAACTGGTGGTTTTGAACTTTTTTCCTGCATTGCATTATTGCCTCCTTGTATGACTATGTGAATTTAAGCATTCATGGACCAAGCTGATCCAAACTCTTTTCCATCTCCTTGTCCAAAATCTGTGAGGGTGGATTTTGTGGAAGACGTTGGAAAAAGGTGACACAGTAGTACAGATTGTCCATTTAGTGTGAATTGTCTCCAGAACAATTTAATTGAGGTTTTGTAAATGTATGTATTAGCCAGTGCAAAGTAATTCTAGAGTTGTATCGTAAGGTCATGATCTCAAATATATCTTGGTATGTATTTAAATTAAGAGAACTAAGTCATACGTTTAGTAAAAGAGTCTTAAAAAAAAAGAATAATGGAGGCCTCTTTTTCTTTAAAACTAATAGACGCCTCAAGATGTGAGCATAATACTTAATGATGGTTGTTCTTTCATATGCGTCTTTCAAAATCTATGACTGTTCCTTTAAGTGGAAATATCCTTTGAACAGAAGTTTTTTATTTAAAAAAAAAAATGCATCATTATTTTATGGTTGTTCGTTTCTGATGGCAGCATCCAAATTAAATAGAATTAATTCTTTGGTTTAAGTTTTCAGAAGCGTACATTGCATGAAACCTTTTGAATTATGGAAAGGAGTTTTCAAGGATCTTTAGAAAACATTTTTTTCTATAAATTATCATTGAGATGATACATAGGAGAGAACACAGTCTTTTAATGGTACATTTATGACAAAACAACATTGAGGAAAAACTTATAGCATAAGAGGAATTAAGACCCAAACATAGAACTTAGTTACTGGAACCTTTGTCTAATAATAGGACTTTGAATAGAGATATCCTTTATTAGATTATAGCATATAAAGTTTGTTATGGTTGATTTAATTAGGTTGGGATATAAAGTGTTTTTATTTAAAGTTGTTATGTAGATTAAATTATGTTAGGTTATAAAGTGAATCCTTTAAATTGTTATGGTATGTGGGTAAGCTGGTTATTGACATTCAGATAGAATTGTAAAATAGTATTACCTTTAATGTTTTAAAAATAAAAACTATTCCTAGAGAGACTACTTCATTGATATTATATGAATTCTTTTTAATTAATCACATAGATACTTAAACTCATTGTAGACTAGTTGGATATATTATCTCTTAGCTAGATTATGAGTTTTTAATAATTATTTATTAATTGGTTATATCTTCTTTTTGGTTATTTAACTTAGTAGATTAATTAATTAAAACATGGTTGCGAAGCATATGGTTGGTTAGTAAACGCATTGATGTAAAATCCTAAAATGGAAGTTGGGTATAATTAAGAATATATCATTTAATCAATAAATACTTCGATTAAACTTTGCACTAAGATTGGATTATGTCAAGCAAGGACACAATCCATCCCAACCACTCCAAATAGTAGTGGCGACTTGAATAAAATTATGGTGTCTGTTCTCCAACATTTAAGGACAGTGGTCGGTGCTATTGAAAGTAAAGAATGGTGGTATGGGATATCGCTCCAAGAAGCCAGTTAGTTAGTTGGTGGGGGTGTTCAATAATCCACTCGGGTTGTGGAGTAACCAATAGAGGGTATGGTTAGAGGGCTAATCATGATGTTGGAAGATCCAATGGTAATTGGTATGGACAACATTACCATCAACCTGAGATGAATCTTGAACATCTAGTTCACAAGTAATGCGATGGTGGACTCTAGTCAAACCTTAGTAGAGGGTCAATGACTAGCATCGGCATAATAACGTTGGTTCTAGAACAAATGGATTAAAGGACCTATGAGAATTTGGATTGAGATTCCACTTGTTATGGATAGGGGAATACAACATTTTCTATTTCAAGTGATATGGGCCCTAAAAGGGATAACCCTTTGCCAGGATTCGTGTGAACTCGAGAAAGGAGTTAAGATCTTATAAGGCAAACATTGTGGGAAGTTGGCCGGTCCCGAGCACTTAAGACACCATCTATAGTGGTGATTAGTATTGAAGTGCAAACAAATTTATGCCTGAACTAATGTTAAGATGGGATTAAAATTAAATTTGAGTATTGAAACTATTTTACAAAGAAAATTTTGAATAACTAATGTTGAGAAATTATTGGGTTGTTACAGTTGGTATCAGAGCCTAGGTTTGTGAAACCCTAGTTAATATAGTTTTTCTAAAAAAATCTTTGATACCAGTTATGGCAGGTACCTCGCGAAGGGCCAGTATAAATTTGCTAGAGGGGATTGTAGAGGCTCCAAGGAAAGGACCTAGACCACTCATGAAGGAGTCAGAAAGGATGCAAGTTGCTGAAACACCACGTCAGGTGGTTAGAAAGAATAAAGAACCTGTAGCCATAAGAGCTACTTAAAAAAATGAGAACATGGCTCATATGATTCAACTCATGCAAGATCAACTGAACCAGCAACATGAGCAGATGGAGATACATAGGGCTCAACTAAGTGAGAATATGGATCAGTAACAGGTATAGATGGCTCAGTAGCAGGAGCTGATCACCTAGTAGCAAAAGGTTATTGAAAACCTGACTTAGAAAAATACAAACAGTAATGTGAGTCAATTTTTGGAAGGATCCATCCTGGTATCAAATAATACAGGTCTAATTTTTGGACTTAAGGTTACTTCTCAATGTAACCCCATCACCCACCAAAATTTTTTTGATGATACTATGTTGTCTACTTTTGCCTCCGTAAATGAAGCCAAAATCATCAAACGTATTCTCCTCTTGTATGAAGCAGCTACGGGCCAAAAGATAAATTTCCAAAAAAGCAAATTATATTTTCTTAACACTCCCTTAAATAGACATAATATCATTGCCAACATCCTTGAATACACTATAGATCATATTCCCTCATCCTATCTAGGCTTACCTTTATTTATTGGAAATATTAAAGAAAGCCTATGGGATAATGCTATTGAAAGGCTTCAAAAAAGCTTTCTACTTGGAGAGGCAAACTTTTGTCTCAAGCAGGTAAAATCATTCTCACCATATCCTATCTTTAGAGTATCCCAATTTATTTCCTCTCTTTTTTTAAAGCTCCTATCAACGTTTATCAAAAAATCAAAAATATCCAAAATCATTTTCTTTGGTCAGGGTCAAAAAATAGACATAGATTTCATTTAGTCGTCTGGGATAAATTTTGTAAACCCAAATACCAGGGAATTTTAGGGCTTAGAAAGATCCATCTTATCAACATTTATCTCCTTGCTAAACAATCCTGAAGGCTCATTTCTAATGACAGTGCTAATTGGGTCAAGATTCTTAAAAGGAAATATCTTTAGGACTCTGAATTTATTTTCGATGATGTCCCTTCAGCAGGGTCTGCCTTTGGGAAATCTATATGTGTTTCCCGTTCCCTCTTGAGAAAATTATTAAGATGGCATTTTGGAAATGGAAAATCCATTTCCTTTTGGGAAGACAAGTGGCTTGGCAATAGTCCTCTCATTCAGAATCCTATGCTTCAAAGGTTAATTGCAATCACCAAAGATATGGTTGGGTCTTCAGTTGCATATTTTATTTCTTCAAATAATGGAATCAAAAGCTGGAAAAGACTTGATTTCCCTAATTTGGAAGTAGAAATTTCATGTTTGCAAGCTTAGTTATCTTCCATCAGAATTCCACTAGAATATTCCTCAGATTGTCCTATTTGGGAGCCTACTGATTCTGGAGAGTTCTCAGTCAAATCAGCTTATTTGCTTTCTCTCAATGATTTCCAAAATCCTATTCCTTTTAAGTTGGTCTGGATAAAATATCTGACTCCCAAAATTTCTTCCTTCTCTTGGCTTTGCATTCAGGATCGAATCCTCACAATGGAAAACCTAATCAAAATAGGCATTCAGCTCCCTAATAGATGTTACCTTTTCTGACTAAGAGTCTACTTCCCACATTTTCTTTTTATGTTCCTTTTCTAGAATGGTGATTAAAAATATATTCCTTAAATTTCAAATAGTCTGGGCTTGTCCTCCTTCCATTGTTGATCTTTTTCTCTAGTGGCCAAATCCTTTCCAAAATCCTGTTCTTAAAGGATTATAAAAATTTTGTCTACAACATTACCTTTGGCAAATTTGGCTTGAACGTAATAGAAGAGTGTTTGATAAGAATGCCTTGGATGCTGATTACATTGCTAATAAAATCATCCTTAATGCTAAATATAATGCCCTCATTACCCATTTTGATCCTTTTCCTCGTCCATGTTTTGAGGAAGCTATCCTCAATTTCTGTCATATCCACCTTGAAAGTTCAAGAACGGTCAATCCTTCAGCTTCAAGAACTAAAATCAAGTGGCATACTCCTCCGGTTGGATGGGTTAAGCTCAATTTTGACAAAGCTGCTAAAGGAAATTCTAGCAATGCTTCTGTCGAAGGAATTCTTCATGATCATCGGGGTAATCCCATTTTTGCTTACTCTAAACCTTTAGGTGTTCTCTCAAATCACTGTACAAAAGCAAAGGATTTATGGCGAGGTCTCCAATTCATCAAAAACATTCCAAGAAACGTCATTGTGGAAGGATATTCTCTTAATATAATAAATTATCTTAAAAATTCTAAACTTGGCAGTTGGAAGATAAGAACCATTATGGAAGAAAGCAAAGAAATCCTGCTTAATCAGAATGACACCATGTTTCAACATGCTTTCAAGGAAGCCAACTTTGTTGCTGACAGACTGACTAACATTGGAGTGAATGCCCAAGGATTTATGACATGGACTGATAGTCTTCCTCCTAAAGTTGATGAGCTTGTCAAGTATGATCAAATTAATTGTAATCATGGTGAATCCTAAGGCTATTGTAATTTTCATTTCTCGAGGCCTCCTTTTCCATGTGAAGCTTATTATTTTTTGATAACCAACTCTTTTGAGAGACCCAATACAAATGTTAGCACAATATTTAATAATGCGTCCCCCTAGTTTTTTTGTTTTCACCATTTGGCTCTTTCGAGATTCATTCTCCCCCATTTTTCCTTTTGCCTCGTCTCGAGATCTATGTTGGTCGACTTTCCAATCCTTCACGTTTCTAGTGCCAGCTTCCCCTGTTGGCTCCATTTTATGGGTGTCCCCAATAGTCAACTCCATCAGAACCTTTTGATTTTTCCAATTACCTATTTTAGTTTTCAAAGCTAGAAAATCCCCCTCATTATCTGTCCTAGCCAATTCCCTCTCTCTAGGCGAGATTTTTCCTTTTTGAGGTGTCCTTTCTATTTTTTTTGCTGGTTCTAGAGATGCATTAGTGTTTTCCTTATATATTATCCTCTACATGCTTTTTCTATTCATCTGCCATTGTACAAGTGCATCCTCCTATTGTTCCCTTACCTTCGTCTTTTTCCCTTTCCCTATTTTTCTTTGTCTTTAATCATGAAACAGGGAAAGCATATTTATATCGAGCCTGAGGTGTTTGATTTAGATTCCATTACTATAGAAATTTTAAAAAACAAATGAGGACTTAGTAGTTTCTTCAATATGTTCTATGGCATCGACGGGGAGCTGACCAAGGCATTTTATACATCTTGGGATAATGGCATGGTCACTATTCATGGAGTGGAGTTTCAGATCACTATGGAGCTGTTGGCAAAACTCACAGGGCAATATCTGGACAACAAAGTAATAAGGAAAAACAAGCGTAACTGGGATGCGGAGCTGGCTCACTTTGAGAAGAATTTGGTTATCCATAAGCTTTACAAAAAATGTTTGTACCGTCACCATATTTCCACCCCATGGAAGGAAATCCTAAAATCCATCATGCAATATTTAATTGTTGATAATCCTGAGTCCCAAATTTTTTGTTTTCATTTAGCTTTCATTAATCATTTTTGTGAAGCTAAGATGATAAAAATTCTTGTTGCTCTTTACTGGTCCTTAGATTATACAATTGTTTCTACCCATTCAAAAAAGGAAGAGGGATCGCCCTATCATCAAGGTCTTTTCAAAATCCTTTATAGGTTCCTCCTCCTTAAGTTCCCCAAAGGAAATATCCAAGCCCTTGAATCTTCTAAAGAGAACTCTTTTTCCATGCCCAGTATTAATACCTCTAGACCCAAGAGAAAGGATTAGAGTGAAAGACCCTACTCTATTTGTAACATTAAGAAAAATGTTAAGGTTGAGAAATTGCCTGTCCGCTATTCCCAAAGACTCAATCTCAAGAAAAATTTTGGAACCCCTACTATTTCCTCTGTGAAGCCCAAGAAATATCCTTCCAATTATCTTGACCTGGTGGAAAAATACCTTCACAAATTGGTTGTCCATGTTACATCTGTTACTATTGACCATCTGGAATCTGCCCATGTGGCTATTGGGAAGGCAATTGTGAAGCTCAAAGAACAACGCCAAGCTCTAAGCCTTCTATTTTTCTGTGATACCTTTGAAGACATACCTACTATTTTTGGTATGGAGGGACCTTCCGATGTCAAGGATGAGGATAAGGATAAGGAAATTGTGGATATCACCAAGGATACCTGCATTGTAGCCCCAAAGGAAGCCCCAAAGGATGTACTGAAGGACGATGCCAAGGACACCGAGCTGGAGGTTACCGTTGCGTATCCTATGTAATCTGACATTCCCATCTAATTCTGCATGTAGGGACTATTGGGGAAAGCCTATTTTTATTTCTTCTTCTTGTTTCTTTCCTTTATTCTGGAGTTTTTGTGCTTTAGGTTCTTCTGGATGGTGGCCATTTTTTTTGTTGTTCCTCTCTACCAGAGGATTTTGTCCTTTTTGGATTCTACTGGATTTCGACTATTTGTTTATGTTACTTCTCGTGTTTCCTCTAAGAAGTTTTATTTTCTGCTCTGCTGATGTACAAGGTGTTGGGGAGCCTTTCAAATGCCCCGTTAAATGAAAATAATTAACTTACAAAATTTTTTTTTGGAAGGATCCTCGAGGAGGAAAGTGGGTTAAGAATTGCAAAAAAATTTAAAGAAACTAGATATTTCTAAATTTGATGGATGTGGTGATGAAGAAATCGTTGTTAATTGGCTTAGTGAAGTCGAATGTTATTTTACCATCCAACCCCTTTGTTTTTAAGAAAAACCCACATGGGAAGTTGCTCATTTAGAATGTCCTACCAAGACCTAGTGGACCACATACAAGAAAGCTACTCAGAAAGAAGCAACAAATATACCTTGGGAAGAATTTGTAAGGGAATTCAAAAGCCATTTCCTCACAAAGCAATTTTATATTGAGAAACATGAAGAATTTACAAATTTATGTCAAGGCAACATGACGGTAGTTGAGTATTACCAAAAGTTTGTGCAACTACTTAAGTATGCCCCAAATTTTGATGGGCAAGAGAAGTTTAAGGCACACAAATTTGTCATGGGACTGCATCCAAAGTATAGTCAACCTGAAGGAGGGAAGTTACCCCAAACACTATAATTTGCCTATGATGTCACTTAATATGAGGAATCGAGCCAAAAATAGGTAAACTCTTTCTACCAACAAGAAAGATATAATGCAATGAAGAGAAGGTATCCTGAACATAATCGAGGTATGAAACATAATAGGAAATTTATAGATAGGGGTCGTAACAAAAGTGACAATAGTAACAAGGGCAGAAATCAGGGGTACAAAGGGCATTCAGAGCGAAGGAATTATCAAGAAAGAAAAAATAATAACAAAGAACAAGGTAAAAATGACAACCATAAGGAAATTGATAAACAAAAAAATGATGGACCAAACACCTATTTTACATGTGGAGCACTGGACCATTTTTCTAGACAATGCCCTAAAATAGCAGATCGTAGGAACTCCACAGATGAAGCAACAGATAGAATCTTTGCTGCCACAAGCAATCCTAACCTTCTAGGGCAAACTACTCCATTTTTAATTAAGGGAAAAATAGGCAAGAGAAATGTGAATATCTTAATTGATAGTGGTGCTACCGACAATTTTGTTTCAATTAATATTTTGAGGGATATACTTGTAAAACCTGGGGTTTTAGCAAAAGGGTGGCAAGTTGAGTATGGCTCAGGATAAACTTATGTAGTCATTCAATGTCTACAATGAAAAATCAACTAGTATTTATATGTAGCTCCCTTACATGCATTTGACATAATTCTAGGAGTATATTGGCTTAAGGCTCATAGAGCTTTGCTAAATTTTGAAGAGAGATGGGTGGATTTTACAAATGATACTAATCAAAGAATCTGCATTCATTACAATAGAACATATCTTGAGTCTCATTTAATAACCAGTATGTAAGCTAGGAGAGCGTGGAGGAAAGGATGTAAGTTGTATGTAGTAAAGATGAACAAAAAAGAGGAAATTGATTCAAGTACAACACTATACCAACAATATCTAGTACTAGATGAGTTTAGGGATATCTTTCCTGAATATTTTCCAGGATTACCACAAAAAAGAGAATTTGATTTTTCTATAGAACTTGTACCTGGAGCAACTCCGGTTGTGAGGACCAAGTACTGTATGACATCACTAGAATTACAAGAACTTAAAACTCAACTATAGTATTTATTGGAGAAGGGTCATATTAAACCTAGTGTGTCACCATGGGGAGCACCAGTTCTATTTGTTAAAAAGAAAGATGGTTCCCTAAGATTATGCATTGATTATAGGATGCTTAACAAGATGACTATTAAAAATAAGTATCCATTGCCTAGAATTGATGATTTGTTTGACCAGCTAAGAGGAGCCACCATATTTTCTAAAATTGATCTGGGGTAGGGCTATCACTAGTTAAGAATCCAGGAAGAGGATACTTACAAAACTGCTTTTAGAACACGATATGAGAATTATGATTTCATAGTATTACCATTTGGTTTAACTAATGCACCAACCGATTTTATGAACCTGATGAATAGAATGTTTCGAGAGAAGTTAGATCAGTTTGTGCTTATATTCTTGGATGATATACTAATTTATTTACAAAACAAAGAAGAACACGATGAACACATGTGATAGTATTAGGGATCCTCAGGAAAAAACAATTATATGGAAAGTTATACAAATGTGAATTTTATACATCGCAGGTGCAATACTTGGGACATATTGTCTCAACCGAAGGTATTGTCATAGACCCCAAAAATATTGAGGCTATAATAGATTGGCCAGCTCCAACCAATGTGTCAAAAGTAAGAAGTTTTATGGGAATGGATGGCTACTATCGACGATTTGTGAAAGGGTTCTCAAAAGTTGCATATCCCATAACTAATATGCAGAGGAAAGCGAAAGCATTTAAATGTTCGGTTATGTGTGAAGAAGCCTTAAAAACTCTTAAAGAGAAATTAACAATTGCACCTATACTAAAGATACCTGATCTAAACAAAATATTCACAGTTTGTACCGATGCCTCAATGGAAGGATTAGGTGGCATATTGATGCAAGAAGAAGCTGTAGTGGCATATGAATCCATAAAACTCAAGAAACATGAGATAAATTATGCCACTCATGACTTAGAACTAGCAGTCGTAATTAATGCCCTTAAAATTTGGAAACATTATATATTAGAAAAGCCTTTTAAGCTTAAAACTGATCATCAAAGTCTGAGATACATTTTTACACAACCATTGTTGAACGCTCGACAACGAAGATGGATGGAGTTTTTGGCTAAATATGACTTTGGTATTGAGTATATCAAAGGAAAAGAAAATAAATTGGTAAATGCTCTTAGTAGAAGAAGACACATAATTACTATCACAAGGTATCAGTATGTACTGAAAGATCAGATCGCAGAACTGCAGATGACTGATGAGTTTTGCAAATCATGTCATAATAAGGTTGAGCAAGGACCGAATCGACATGAAGATTATAGTATCAATCAAAATCTGGTATACTTTCGAGATATAATTATAGTACCCAATAATGAAGAGCTTAAAAGAACTATTCTACAGGAAGCTCACTATGCTCCCTAATATGCTCACCTAGGAGTAGTTAAAATGAGAGAAAACTTGAAGAAAGACTATTTTTGGCCTGGAATGAAAAAAATTGTAGTGCAATATGTTGCAAGATATTTTGAATTTCAAAAATTTAAGGCAGAGCACCAACATCTTGGTGGAAAACTGTATCTGTTTGAGGTACCAGAACAAAAATTGCAAATAATATCAATTTACTTCATCGTATGTCTTCCAAAAACCCGATTTCAACATGATGCAATATTTTTAGTAGTGTATAAGTTAACCAAAGTGGCACATTTTATACTAGGCAGTGTGCATGATGATGCTTCAACCATAACCCAAAAATTTGCATGGGAAATTGTGAGACTACATGGTTTTCTTGAAGTAATAATATTTGATAGAGATTCACGATTTACTTCTGAGTTTTGGTAAGCTTTACACCGAGCTTGGGGAACAAGGCTCAATATTAGCACTGTTTATCATCCAGATATGGATGGACAGACCGAGAGGGTCAATCAAGTGCTTGAGGATATGCTACGCATGTATTGTATGGACCACCAAAGAAAATACGAAGATTATATTTTCCTAGTGGAATTTACTTACAATAATAGCTATCATACCACGTTGGGCATGGCCCCTTTTGAGGCCTTATATGGGTGAAGGTGTAAGACACCATTAACGTGGGATAATTTGGACGATCAGAGGTGATCGGTCCTGAGGCTGTAAAGCGAATGGAAAACCAACTTAAGGAAATCCATCAGCGGTTGCATGAAGCTGTTGACCATAAGAAAGTTTATGTAGTTCTTAAAAGAACACCCCATGAATTTGCTATTGGAGACAAGGCTTTCCTGAGAGTCAAGCCTACCAAAAAGTCTATTAAATCCACTAAACTGAGTCTGAGGTTTATCGGTCCTTTTGATATAGTTTCCAAAATCAATCTTGTTGCCTATAAACTTGCATTGCCATCGAACTTGTCAAAAATACACAATGTTTTCCATGTGTCCCTCCTACGTAAATATGTAGCTGATCCATCCCACATTTTGGATGTAACTCATTTGCAAATGTTGGACTCGCAACTCATTTAAGTTCAACCAGTAAAAATTTTGGGTTATAGGACCAAACAACTAAGGAAAAGGACCATGGAACAATGTAGGGTTCAATGGGATCAGTATTCTGAGAGGAATGCCACCTGGGAAGATGTTGCTAGCACAAGAAATTAGTTCCCTTGTTCGAATATTGATACTAAAAGATAATTTACTATTAATATAATAGCTTCTCTTTTTGTAATACTGGATAAGACTTATTATGCATATTAGACATGTTTGTTACATTTTTTGTGATGTTATGATGGTACTTGTTATATTAGACATGCTTATTACATAATTTTTTCTTTCATATATGATGCCATGATGGAATATGTTATGCATATTAGACATGCTTGCTATATAAATTTTCTTCTAGTTGCTGGAATTATAAAAGAAAGTGGTAACTTGCATATAAATATGTCTAATTTTCTAGCTAACACAAGGACTGTGTTAATCCTAAGAGGGGGAGTATGTCACATCCCCACTATTTGCATCCATTTTATTTGGAAGAATGTGATTATGCATCTAGTTGTTTTTGGTGATGCATGCATAGGGATCGTGCAAGAGGCAGAGGAGAAAACCCACCACCTAACTAGGAAAATGGTTGGGAATGTCAAGTAATGTGGATATGATGTGTGCCTAGTGCACCTTGGTCTGTGGGTACATGGAAGCCCACTGTAGATTTTTACTCATATTTTGCATTTTGCTTGTTTGTTTGCATGAGTGTCAGTTTACCGAATGTTGTCTTGTTATCACATGTCGCTTGTCAATAATTTAAAGATATCAATTTTTTTTTAAAATATAATATAAATATAAATTATTTATATAAATATATATTTATTTAATAATGAATAATAAAAGTAAAATATTAACAATAAGACTATCATATAAAAATTATAAAAATTAAGAAAGCATATACATATTTAATATTTAAAAAAAGGGGAGGCTCACCCTCTTTAAAATATAACTATGTCATGCATTCCTAAAATTATTAAAATTTATACAAACAAACAAAACTACTAATCCCCACCTCTAGAGAGTGGTCTATTTATCCTACGAAGGGTATTTGCTTTAAAAATGGAATTGTTGAAATGAAAATATATTATAAGTCAAACAAAGACAATACTTATACATGATGAAGGAATAATGAAATTCAAAACAATATATATTATAATACCTATTAAATTTCCTACCTATCAATGTTTGGGAAGAACAAAACCTCTCACCTGGATGCATTTTTAAGGTTATACCTGGCAGGAATAGGTAATGAGGTGTCAACGCACTATTTCATTAGTCTTATTATTTAAGCTAAGAAGGTAAAAGTGCTAAGGGGGAATTCAATTACAAATTCTATTACATTTATGCTTAATACTTCACTGGACTGGGTGAGAAGGAAGGAAATATGACGCATTACAACAGGCAGCAGAAAACTTGGGAGAACCAGGCAAGTTTTGATAGAATCATAATCTCAGAGAATAGAATTCAGTTAATGTTATATTTAATTAAAAATATATATATGAATATATATCTGCTCACTGTGTAACATTATAAGGTGTTGGATAAAAGAAACAGACTGGTATAATTGAAATTAAATCAACCTTCCATGATTTTATAGTAATGGCACTTTGTTTTTTAATTATAGAAGAATTGAGGAAGGGCTTTATGTGTATTCATACAATTGATGGATTATATAAATAATCTGGAAAAGGTTGTTAAAGGGTTACGTAAATTTAAGATTTAATTTTATAAAAAAAAATATGAGTGCAATGCGATTAAAAACCAATAACTTACATTTTTTTCCTCCATCCATGTATGCGTTTAAGTTTTTCTTCTGCTGAGCTCTGTTTTGTTATGGTTTTTTCATCTCAGAATGAGGAATGAATTTTATAGTCTGTGTATACTGCATTCATAGTTTTGATTGTCTTATTTCCTTTGGGTAATATTTTTTTAAGTGGTGTGAATGTGCTTGAACATTTGCCTGAGAGAAAAGGGTAGTGTATATGTAAGTGTTATGCAACTAGTGGTTTTGAATTTTGTTCTTGCATTGCATTATTGCCTACTTGTATGACTATGTGAATTTAGGCATTTATGGACCAATCTGATCCAAACTCGTTTCTATCTCCTTGTCCAAAATATGTGAGGGTGGGTTTCATGCAAGATGTTTGGAAAAATATGACACAGCAGTACATATTGTCCATTCAGTGTGAATTTTCTCCAGAATAGTTTAATTGAGGTTTTGTAAATGTATGTATTAGCTAGTGCAAAGTAATTCTAGAGTTGTATCGTAAGGTCATGATCTCAAATATATCCTAGTATGTATTTAAATTAAGAGAACTAAGTCATACGTTTAGTAAAAGAGTCTTTAGAAAAAGGAATAATGGAGGCCTATTTTCTTTAAAACTAATAGACGCCTCAAGATGTGAGCATCATACTTAATGATGGTTGTTCTTTCATATGCATCTTTAGAAATCTATGATTGTTCCTTTAAGTGGAAATATCCTTTGAATAGAAGTTGTTCCTTTTAAAAACAAGTATGCGTCATTATTTTATGGTTGTTCGTTTCTGATGGCAACGTCCAAATTAAATAAAATGAATTCTTTGGTTTAAGTTTTCAGAAGCATACATTACATGAAACATTTTGAATTATGAAAAGGAGTTTTCAAAGATATTTAGAAAATGATTTTTTTTTTTTATAAATTATCATTGAGATGATACATAGAGAGAACACAGTCTTTTAATGGTACATCTATGACAAAACAACATTGGAGAAAAACTTATAGCATAAGAGGAATTAAGACCCAAACATAGAACTTGGTTACTGGAATCTTTGTGTAAGAACAGGACTTCGAATAGAGATATTATTTATTATATTACAACATATAAAGTTTTTTATTGTTGATTTAATTAGGTTGGGATATAAAGTGTTTTTCTTTAAAGTTGTTATGCAGATTAAATTATGTTAGGCTTTAAAGTGAATCCTTTAAATTGTTATGGTATGTGGGTAAGCTGGTTATTGACATTAAGATAGAATTGTAAAGTAGTATTACCTTTAATGTTTTAAAAAGAAAATCTATTCCTAGAGAGACTACTTCATTGATATTATATGAATTCTTTTTAATTAATCACATAGATACTTAAACTCATTGTAGACTGGTTGGACATATTATCTCTTAGCTAGATTATGAGTTTTTAATAATTATTTATTAACTGGTTATATCTTCTTTTTGATTATTTAACTTAGTATATTAACTAATTAAAACATGGTTGCGAAGCATATGGTTCTTTAGTAAATGCATTGATGTAAAATCCTAAAATGGAAGTTGGGTAAAATTAAGAATATATCATTTAATCAAGAAAGACTTTGATTAAACTTTGCACTAAGATTGGATTATGTCAAGCAAGGACACAATCCCTCCCAACCACTCCAAATCGCGGTGGTGACTTGAGTAAGACTCTGGTTTTTGTTCTCCAGCATTTAAGGACAGTGGTTCGTGTTGTTGAGAATAAAGAGTGATGGTATGGTACATCGCTCCAGGAAGACAGTCAGTTAGTTGGTGGGGGTGTTCAATAATCCACTCGGGTTATGGAGTAAGCAACCGAGAGCATGGTTAGAGGGCTAATCATGTTGTTGGAAGATCCAGCAGTAGATGGTATGGGCAGCATTACCATCAACCTGATATGAATCTTGAACACCTAGTTCACAAGCCATGCGATGGCGGACTCTAGTCAAACCTTAGTAGAGGATCAATTATTAACACTGGTATAATAATACTTGTTCTAGAACAAATGGATTAAAGGGCCTATGAGAATGTGGATTGAGAATCCACTTGTTCTGGACAAGGGAATACAATTTTTTCTTTTTTAGGTGATATGGGACCTGAAAGGGACAACCCTTCACTAGGATCCGTGTGAACTTGAGAAAGGAGTTAAGACCTTATAAGGTGAACATTGCAGGAAGTTGGCCAACCCTGAGCACTTAAGATACCAGCTACAGTGGTGATTAGTCTTGAATTGCGAAAAAAAAATATGCTTGAACTAACATTAATATGGGATCAAAAGCAAAGTTGAGTATTGAAACTATTTTACAAAGAAAATTTTGAATAACTAATATTGATAAATTTTTGGGTTGTTACAATCGATTTGTTTTCATTTCTCTATTCGTATATTCGGCATCCAAAGGGGTTCCCACATTTTTTGGTCCTACTATATTATCTTAGGATTTTCTCTCTACTTATTTCTTGGCCTTGGGGTTGGACCATGATTTTATCATTTGTAGTTGAGTGGATCTCGATTTTGGCTGGTGTGGACTCTCTAAAGTTGGGTTCATTGTCTATCTTGGGTTTTTTATGGTTCCTCTCCCTACTACATATTTTTGGCCTTTGGGGTAGGGCTCTAGGTTTCTCGTGTTATTACAGGTGTTGGAGTTTATAGATCTCCTTTGGATGAATAGTTGGTGGAGCTGGTGGGTATCCTTACTCTCGGGACTCTATTGGATTTCATCTTTGCAATTTTTTTTGCCTAGGGGTGGCTCGGTGCATATGTGCCTACTGATTTTGATGATCTCTTATTGATAGTCTCGGTGGCTTGATCCCTTCTAGCCATGGAGTACCATAGTGGATTGAATTTTAGGGTTTTTTTACCTATTATTGTAATCTTTTTCTCCTTTGCAGTGAGACCTCGATGCTTGAAGAGATCTCTCATGGTTGCTTGCTCTTTTTCCAAGCTAGTCATGTGCCTTCCTGGATGGGTTTTTACTTTTTTGGTTGTTCCCATCCCTTCTTGGATGGGTTTTTTCATCTCCAGGTTGGTCTCATGCCTTCCTTGATGGGTTTTCCACTTACAATATTTCCCCATGCCTTCTTGGATGGATTTTTCATTTTTTGCAGTTTCAAGTTTTCCCAGGTAGGTTTTTAGGGTCTGATTTTGTGTTGGGCTATTTTCTTTTGGGCAATATGCCCTATTTCAAACTATGCCAGATGGTCTCTCTTTCCTGAGACTTCTTGGATAGGATTTTGTTTTTTAATTTTAAATTTTAATTCTATTGTCAGTTTCTCCCATTTCGGAGGGGTGTCTCCTTTTGTTGTTTATCTTGGGCTACCACTAGCCGAATTTTATTTAAGCTATTTTCTTTGTTTGTCCTGGGATCCCTTTAGCCAGGTTTTAATCTTGTTGTTACTCATAATCTCGGGCTTCCATAAGCCGGTATTTCTAGCTTGTGTTGTGTGGGATGGTCCCACTTTTTTATTTTGTGAGATTGTTCTGTTGGAACTGTCTAATATTCTATGTTCGCTTTGTAGATACCCTCTTCCTATGGAGATCCTCTCCATAACCCATTTGTATAAGGTTTTTGGGACCTTTCAAAACCCAATTATCCATAAAAAAACTCTACAATAATTCTAATATCATTCAAGGAACATATATTTTAATCCATTTTCTCCATCCCATCATCTACAATCACTCTCACCTAGACCCATAAACCATCTCAAGGTTGCATCCTTAAGTGTAGAGGAAAATAGTTGTAGTTTATATTCATCAGTGGTGTAGAAGTAAGCTTGGAATACCACTTTAAACTCAAAAAGGAATGCATCAAGATCCTCATGTGGTTTTCCATGGAAGGTAGGCAAAATAGCAACAAAGATAGGCTTTGGTTCTCTCATTATCCTATATTATAGAGAAGAAATTAGAAAGGCAAACATTTTTCTTTGCCTATTTTATATTTGGTTTCCTTCTACTTCTTCGTGGCCACTATTTCTTTATCTATTCCTTCTTTGGCTTCCCTCTACTCCCCCATGCTCACTACTAATGTTGTCCATAACTGATTGAAGGAATTCTAAGATTGGACCAGGTATAGGTTCAAAAAATATAGTGGAAGGATCTATATGATTATCAAATTCAGATTTTTGCAATAAAAATATTTCAGGATCTTGATATAGTAGAGCTAATGGAAACCTGGTTTGCTCTTTTGAATAATTCTCAATTGCTACAATCTTAGTCTCTTTTAATTTAGCAATATCAATTATTTTAGTAGATTCTCTTCTTTTTTCTCTTTAAAATTTTAATGAATCTTCATTTTGAGTCTCTAGGCTAATTCATAATTTATGAAACAATGCTTCTAATATCTGCAACTAGGTTTAAGTGTATTAAATTCATTCATCCTTATAGAATAGTTTATGGATGTCATTTATTGGATCTAACTATTTAGGGATCATATAATGCTCTTATTCAAATGTAAAATCTTGTTTTAAAAGATGAATCAATTGGGTAACAAAATCTTATCCTTGTATAGAAGTAGGGTTTTCAAATTGTAAGTCTTGATATAACTCTCTTAAGCGTATAATGCTAGGTGCTTTGTGGTATATTTTACTATATTCCAGAATCACCTCCCTAGTTTCTATATCTATTAAGAAATTATGGATAGCATGGGAATTCTCAAAGTAATGCTCCCAAGGATATGTAGATGATTTTATGCTTGCTCTTATGTCCCCTAACCAACATTCATAATTTCTCAATAGGTCAAAGTAGGATGAGTGATAATTCATACCTAGGGCCTTAGTTATATTGATCCTTTTAATTTTACCTAACTCTTATGACCTTTACCTAATAACATCAAGGTGTTCCTACAGACGGTTCCATTGTTCCCAAGATGGACCTATGTATTATTCATAAAGTAAGTTGATTTCTTGTTCTAGCAGTATTCTCCTGAGGTCTATTTATGTAGACTAACTAATACAATTTTCCACCATTAGCAACGTATACTTCTCTTTTTTTTCAGTTTTCAATAGTTTTTTTTTCTTTTGTTTTGTTTTTGAGAAAAATGCAATTCACATAAACTAAATTTTACTTTTCAAAGAAACAATATTATTGCTATTAAAATCAGATCTAAATTACAATAGTCAATTTTAATGTAGTTTGAAAAATAAAAATGTTGCCACTACTTTGGTTTAAAAACACTCGGTATGATCTTGTCACACCACTGACTTGCATCCAAATAAAATTTCTAAACCAAAGATGTTACAACCATAAAACCCTAGAATTAAAATGCTAAAAATAAATATTAACTAATATTTCCACTACTTTAGTTTAAGAAACACTCGGTATGATCTTGTCGCACCACTGACTTGCATGCAAGTAAAGCTTCCAAAACCAAAAATGTAACAACCACAAAATATTAAAAATAATTTGCTGAAATAGAAATGCTAAAATAAAGACTAAATTATTGTCACTACTTGGGTTTAAGAAACACTCGGTATGATCTTGTCGCACCATTGACTTGCATGCAAGTAAAAAGTTTTCAAACAGAAGATGTGACAACCATAAATTCTAAAAATAACTTGCTGAAATTAAATGCTAACTAGAAAAAAAAGTAAAATTGAAACCAAAAAAATGGAACCTGGAAATGTTGAAATGAAGACACTCTATGGAACTTCTTGTGCCACTCCTGACCTGCATGCAAAGTAAATATTCTCACGCAATCCAACAATCTCCAACCAGAAATTATCGCACTATTCTCCCGATAATGGCACCAAAATGTTGAGTTGTAATCTCTCATACTTAATTGTCAAACCAAGATTAGATTTAAAGAATAGTTATCCCGTATAGATATCCATAATTTTGATCGTTGATTTTTTATTCATTTTTCTTAGTTTCTTACGTAAAAGAAAGTTTGCAATAAATGAAAATATGCTTAATCTAAGGTATGCAATTATGAACTATACTAGGTTTGTGGATCCACTTATGATTTTAATTATGCATTATCTATCTTAATATATTATGTAATTCTAAAATATGTAATTAATTAAATTTATATTCTAAGTTTATTCTACGTTTTAACTATATATACTGTAATTTAGGAGGAATATATCTAGGGACTAACCTTTTGGAGTGGGCCCTGCCTCCTCGAGGTCAGTATTAATCTCTTCTCATTTTTACCTTACTTTACTTTCAGTAATTTATATTCATTAAACTAATTTAAAGTTTTCTAATTCATACTTGCAGGAAGGGAAATGAAAGTTACAGGAATCACAAACAAAACATGCAGAAGATAAAGTATTCATTACCACAGAAGATGAACAAAATGATTCTAATTTAGTCTTTTATTCCAATTCCAAATAAAATCTTACAGTGCAACATGACTAAAGAAATAATATTCCTTCCTCTTCCTACATATCTATGTGGACTGGACGGGACCTTTTTCAAGGTTTTGACTTTGTATTATGGACTGGACTGGACCCTTTTCAAGGTCTTGACTTTGTATTACATTATTCCTTTCAATAGAATTTTTCAACCTCTTTTTGTTACATGTTGAACAAATTCATATTGGTCGCTAAAAATACATAACAAAATAATCTATAATTTCAAATAGCCTAATAACTACTTTGGATTTTTACAAAAAACTTTGTCCTTTTTTTAGGAGAGGATAAATTTATTACAATGCATAATCATAACCATATAACAAATTCTTATAAGGTCAATCCAAATAAATAATAATAATAAATTATTCACACCTAACTATTCCAATGACCCATGTGACATTGATCGAGCTGGCAATACGCATGGTCTTATTGCACAAAAAAGAAATATGTTGAAAATAAATTGGTTTCTATAATCTGTATCAGTAGCATCCTTTCGTAGCCACATTCAGTCACCTTCTTTTGTAGACGGTTTCAGTAGTGCCATTTTGTAGCCAGTTTCTATCAACTGCACCCGTAGGCTACTTCAACCGTGTTCTGCCATAGGTTGTTTTAGCCATATTCTTTTGTAGCAATCTTCGTGAACACCTGTAGCTTTTACCTGTTAACAACACAACACTTTCACACGATTTATGTAAAATTGCAATCATTCAAAACATAAGCCTACAAATAACATTTATCTAAAGATCATACTAAAACATACACATTTTTGATCAAAATGCACATATATATCATGAAGGTTGCAGCTGAAATGCAGGAATAAACTACATATTACTATTAAATTCTAGACCTCATCAATAATCATAAACTACATATTACAATTAAATTCTAGATCTCATCAATAATCATAGTGTTCTTCTTGGTGATACCAATTAGGTAATTCTTTATCCAAAGGT
This sequence comes from Wollemia nobilis, assembly GCA_028583015.1. Lineage (NCBI taxonomy): Eukaryota > Viridiplantae > Streptophyta > Pinopsida > Araucariales > Araucariaceae > Wollemia > Wollemia nobilis. The sequence goes on along the minus strand of JAQPPZ010017175.1, from coordinate 1,671,051 downwards.
CTAATATGTGGAAAATTGATCATTTTTTAATCAAGGAGCATTTTTATGATAGTGATTTGGGTTTGTCCAATATTTATATATTGACATCTTGGTTTGTCTTATTTTGATAACACTAATTTTTGGGGAGCATTTTGAGTTGTATTTATATTGTTTGTCTGGTGAGAATCGATTACACCATCCCCTACGACATGTTTATTTTTGTATTTTCCTTTATTTTTAGAGGCTATGTATTTTTCTATATTATAATTAATTTATCCTCATCTTATAAGGGCAACTTCTACCCTTTTTGCCATATCCATTGCTTCAACAAAAGAGGTGATATTAGCTATTTCTAGAGGGTAAGATAATTGTTCATGAAGGTTTCGTATGAAGATTGGTAGGATTTCCTTTGGTAGGGAAATATATTAGATTATGCCTACTAAGCCTCTTCTATTTTGCTAAAAAGTCTATAAAATGTTCATTTTAAGCTTGCTTAAGTTGGTATAAATAATCTATGGTGATATTTTCTTCAATATAAACTAAAAATTGTTTGACAAATGCCTCCATAAGTTCTTTAAAAATTTTAATGGAATGATAGGCTATTTGGAAATACCATTCTAATGCTAAACCACTAAGACTTTTATGGAATAACCTAAGGAGTAATTTTTCATCATGGGTTACATCACTACATGTGATTTGAAACGATCTTAGATTTTTAATGGGATCCTGCTTACCATTGTACATTTGAAATTTAGATATTTCAAAATTAGGTGAAAAAGGATTACTAGTGACCATAGGATCTAAATGTTGACTATAGAATTCATCAAAAGAATATTTTTTTTCCAAATGTTCCTTAAAGAGAGGCAATTTGGTGTTCTAATTCTTAAAATTTAGAATACTTCTTTTCAAAGTGTTCTAATTTAGCATTCATGTTTTAAAATTTTCCATTTGATTGATTTAAGGGTGCGGGTAAAATTAGTGAGGGTTGAGGTATAGGAGGTAAATTTGCTAAAGGTTGTGTAACTTGATTGTGTAGTGGGTGCAAGAATGTAATTAACCCCTAAATAATTTGTTAAAGAAGGGTTAATGGAATTGGGATTTGGAATAGGAATGGTCATGGAGGTACTAGAAGATGATGTTGAAACAAGTATGACTATATTAGCTATGCATATACATATAGTTGGGAAGTTGTAGAGTCGAGAGGTTGTGCCATAGACACATTAATACTAGTAAGATTATTTTAATTTTCATTAAGTTGTGCAATAACAAATTTTCCATTAGAATACTCAATATTTGGATTAGAATTAGAAGGTACACTCCTATTTTATTTTTCAACTCCTCTAAGTACATTCAAGAATATATTTTTGTTTCTTTTTACATATTCTTGAATCTATAAAATCAAAATTTACCCTTTCAACAAGATGTTCCACTTCTATATATTCAGGGTTTACCCAAGGTTTTTCTTCTTTTTCTTCATGAGCATGTGAAAAAGGTTCATAATATGTTGATATTAAACCTTTGCTATGAGTGCTATATTGATGTTCAACCATAGGTTATAGGTTTTGAGTAAGGAGGAGAGATAAAATTTTATTAAATTTTGATTAAGATAGGTAGCAAATGCTATAAATATTAATCAACAAAATGATATACTTTAGGAGAATTTCTCGATATACCTAAACTTACCCAATATACATGTCCTTTCAATATAATCTTTGGTACTATAAGTGACTCGATTCCCTTGATATACATGGTTGTACGAGAGGAAAAACCTTGAGGTACTAGACTAGAAATGATACAAGGATCAATCACACCTAGATACATGACTCAGTATTGATATTTCCATGACAAAAGAGAATCAGTTATTAATTCTTGATTAATGTGGTCTAACTAATTAAACGAATTTAAGTGATTTTGTTTAAGTTTGAATAAATTCTTATATTTAGAGGAAAAGTGTTGGCTTCTACCATAAAAATTCCATGAAATTACCATCCCAAGAGCTCTATTTAAATATTTTGGGAGAGCTGATCCTTGTAGGGGAAGAGGGTCAAAGATGGCCTAATAAGTGGATTGAGCATGTGTGATCAGAGCAGGGAGTAGAATTGAGGAACCCACATGTTTTTGGATCATGCTAGAAGATTATATTTGTGTTACAAAAGTACCACTAAAAACATTGGATAATTTTCTCAAGTCACACTTTTGATAAATGGTCAAGTTGATCGATCAAAATATTGAAAAATATCTATTTTGCAAAAGCCCAATGTTTAGCAATAGTGCCATTGTGGCGCTTTTGACAAGAGCAATATTTGATGTCTAGGTTACCTAGGTTAGGATGATTGACCATAGATATTGTGTCTAGTTTCTTGCCTATAATTAAGGGTTAGCAGGCATGCCAAAATTGGGTTTCTACAACTTGTTCAAAGAATTATGCACCAAATACAAAGACATCATTGTCTATGGATATGAATATCTTAAGGTGTATGAATAAATCATAGTCAAACATACCATTGACCTTGAGGAATCACTGGGTCATTTTAATAGAAATAAATACCCATTAATCCTAACATTGAGGCTTAATAAAAAATAAACTCTATATTGCTACAAGTGTAAGTTATATTTACTATAAAGCATTGGACAAGGGTGTCAAATTTGGTACCCATACCCAAGAAGAATAAATATATCTAATTGTGTCTAGTTTTTAAGAACTTGAATAGAGCATATATAAAGGACCATACTCATTATTATCCATAGATCAAATATTATAGAAGGTGACAGGGTCATAAATGTTGTCATTACTTGATGGTTTATCAGGGTACAATCATATTTGGTTCAATGAGGATGATTAACATAAGATAAAATCCACTACAAAATGGAGAACTTTTTCCTACTAGAAAATTATTTTGAGGTTATCTAATTTAGGAGCTACTTTATAAAGAATCGTAGATACTATATTTGCAAGACTGATTGACGAAATAATACTCATATATCAATGGTATTATCAAAGGAAATAAGTAAGCATATCGAACACTTGGAATCAATTTCCAAAAAGTGCAATGAATATGGAATATCCTTAAACCCTATGAAGTCAATCTTCTTTGTTCAATATGGAAAACATCTAGAACATGTAGTATCAAAACAAGGCCTTGTAATAGATCCTAATTGTATCAAATCAATTCAAGAGTTGCCACTACTATCATCAATCAAAGGTATTAAGTATTTCCTATTATAAATCTAGTTTGTAGAAAAATTCATAGCTAATTTTTTATAGCTATTTAGGCCCATCATCAAGTTGTTGAATAAGGATACCACTTTTACTTGTACCAAAGAGGGAAACAAGCCTTCCAAGGCATTAAGAATGAAATCACAAAAGTACTAGTGTTGATTAATCTAAATTCTCTAGGGATTACTTTTGGTGCTAATGAGAGTATAAAATTTGTATTGACTCAAAAAGATGATAAATAAGATGAGCAATCAATATCCTTTATAAGTCAAACACTTTACAATTACAAGGAAATATATTCTTTTATCAAAAAATAAGTGTCTGTAATGATGAAAGCTCTTAGGAACTTCAAGTATTATTTATCCCAAAGTAATATTATCATCTTTTTAGTCCACCCCAATGTAAGATCTACAATATTGCATGAGCATTTAGGTTAAAAGAGAGTTGGATGGATAAATAGAATTTAAGAATTCAACACTAGAGAGGAGCCACTCTTTGTGAAAATCTAGTCATATCTCATTCTAGTGAATAGGTAGCACTTGTGGCAGAAGAATTTAGAGGACTAAAAATAGAATTATTTCTATTAGCCTAAAAGCAATGATTGGCACTTAAGTTAGGACTAAAAGAAAAAAAAAAAAAACAAAACAAAAAACAATTTCACCCAAAACAAGCCTTTTGCTCATGCATATCTTCTGTTTTTAGAGCGAAACTCAAGTTGGCAGCAAGACACTTCCACTCACACGCTTTTTCATGTGGATGAATTGGCGAAAGCTATTTTCGAGGTTTAAGTGGGCAAAATTTCTTTTTGCCTTGATTTTTTAGTGAACTCCCAGAACACATGGTTTTTTTGCTAGTGAAATCAAAGAAATGTACTATCAACACTCCACTTCAACAAAACATGCACCTATCATGTAGTTCAAGGCAAAAAAATAGTGAATCATGTTTTCATAAATTAATTGTTAACGATAGGGTGCATCCCCAAAAAAGTAAAAGCAAAAAGGAAGGCGAAACAACCAATCACAATGCTCAAAAAATATATGGGAAAAATTGTTGAATCATGGGAAAGCGTGACATGCCTTTGAATTTAGCAGGTGTATTGTAGGCATTAAATTTGATAGATGTATTTAGAAGATTATAAAAGGGTGAACACTTTAGCTAAAAAAATTAAGAAAATTGCAGAGCTCTTGTTTGTGAAAGTTGCTGTGAATTGCTTTTACTCCAAGGTTTGAAATTATTGTTATCTGCTCAAAGAAATCTAAATATGGGAAAGAAGACCATAGAATCCAAGAAAGAGAGGGCTTAGAAGAAGACTGACCAAGAGAAGAGATAGAGAAAATCTAAAGAGGAATACAAAGAAGAAGAACTGGTGCCTTACTATGATCGTCTGACACAAATCGATGACTGTATAACCACGAACAAAGGCATGGAAAAATTACGATAATACATCAAATTTTCTCTTCAGAAGGTATCCGCTGAAATTTCATGCACCACGACATTTTACTCCCATATTTTTTGGTATCTTTGTAAGTCGGTATATTATTTCTCGAGCTGGTATGGGTGATTTCTCAGTTTTATATTCCTTCTACGAGATTTGTTCGAAATTCCAATGGAGACAAGATGTTCAACATTTCAGCCAACTCAACCAGAGAAGCTTTCGCTTGTGGTGCAAGACCTCCTTCTGACATCATTTTCAAGAAGCTCAATATTTTAGAGCAGGAGGAGAGATACCAATCGACAGTACCTATTCAACAGTTCATGGAAAATCAATTGCTAAAGACACCATGATTTGGGTAATTACGAGAGTTATCGACGTCGCTGAAGAATTTTAAAAGCCCAAATTTATATTCAATGTTGGCTTGGATTGTTAGACTTCCCTCAAATTCCACAATGCATAAGTGGCAAGTATTTCTTGCACAGTATATTTCATAGGTTGAGTTTTACACCCCAACTGCCATGAAGGCAAACACAAATCCAATTTTCTTTGATTGGGCAGATTTTGTAGCTCGAAGGATGCACACTCAGCTGCAGAACGTGCAGAGCGAGGAAGATGTCACCTTCAAGCATTGTTATTTTTTGGTATGGTAATTATTTTATTACATGCATCCCTATTTTACCTTTGTAGTAGTAAATAAAATAGATAAAGCGAGTAGAACATTTTTGGTTTATTCATGGACCCAAAATTTGTCAAAGGAGTCCTACTATAATTTTAATAGGGTGTTTTTGGGACTCACCCTTGAGCTCATTTATGGTGTGTGTGATAGAGTGTTGAAAGCGATGAAGGAGGCAATTGTTAAAGAGGATAAAGGTGGAATATTTTTGCTAACACAAGGTGACACATTTTAGCTTCAATGGCAAACCTTTTATTTTATCGTATTTTACCATGGAGCATATTTTCACACTAAAAGTAGCCAAGAAAAATAATTTTACAAATGATACATATGGGTTAGATAAGAGAAAGCTAGCCACATGCCCCATGCCTTTTCAATTTGGTGATATTAAAGTGACTCAATACGGGTAAAATGATTTGATTGTCAAAATACTATATGACCATGGATTAGTTGAGCTTCCCTAGTGATGGCGATACGACCCTTTGGGTATTTTTGGGAAGTTTATCAAGGCTAAGAATTTTCATTGCTACCCCAAAGAATATATCTTGCAGTAGAGGAACAATTCCAAGGGACATGACCTTGAGTGGCATATTAAAACTATGATATCACTCTCTTCTTGGTATGATTTTTATGAAATGGAAGTCGAGTATGATCCTGCAAATCATCTGGAGTAGGTTCTTCCTAATGATTTTTTAATCAAATGAAAGAGAAATTTTCCCGATTGGTCTAATGAAAAAATCACCAACTAGTGGATCATGAGGTTTCATCGAGGGAATCTCGGGTCAGCTTACCCATTAGTTATGGATGAAGTTTTTTTGCAATTTTATGACAAGCATTGTGATAAGTACCAGCCCATCTCTTTTGTTGACCTAGTGTCTCAAAGTATCCAAAGTCCTAACAATGAAGAATATATGGTAAGAGAAAAGAAGGCGTTGGTAGAAGAGAGGATAGTTATCAAAGAAGAAGAGGAACACCTACCGCCCAAAGAAAATTTTTCACTCAGAAAAAGGAGCGTAGGTACAAAGCTACCTTTCCATAAAGTTGCAAATAATCCCAGAAGTGGTGCAGTTTATGCTCCTAGAACAAACCCTCTTTCTTCACTTACGGTTGAGCAGAATGGTTTTAGGGAGGCATCCTCTTCGGCTTAGCAAAGAAAACCAAGCCAAATGGTGAAGTTGATAGATCTTGAAGCAAAGGTGGTGCAAGATCAGGAAGAGGAAGATCCATTTGTGCGGTAGCCTTTGTCGTTGTCTCAAACGATGTCGAAGGCTATAGGTACGAATTTTCTTTCTTCTTCCTCCAATGTCAAGCATTTGGTGACCACTTCCTCCTCGCTTGCAGTTTCTATTTCTACTTCACTTTCATTTGTCGTATTTATCTCTTCTAATCCCTTCTCTATTCCACAGTCGCAGGTCACCAATGCTCCTTATATTTCTTCCATTCCTTTCATATCTCTATATTTTAATTCATTTGCATCCATCCCTATCCATTTTCCTTTTCATCATCATCCATTATGTCTTCTACCCCTATCAATCACCTTGTCACTATAAGTATGCAAGCCCATCCAAGGGTAAGTGTAACTGTAGTACCTTCCATTTCCACTCCCACTATTGAGCCAAAACCTCAATAGTCTCTCTTCCTATTTTTCTTGATCTTTGCATCACAGAAACCACTAGCTTTAGAAATGGAGCTTTTTTTGGAGCACCCCGTAGTAGAGAAGATCAATCGAGCATGACAAAGTTCCTCATGATGGTTGAAAATTTGTAAGTGAAAGGACGTGCAATCCTCGACTAAGATAGTGAAGAAGGTGACTTTTGATCCAAAGTCTATGGGGCACATATTGTGAAGATGGTCCCTCAGGTCCAAAAACCCCAAGGATAAATGACAATGAATGATTATTCATATTAGTTCATCACCAAGGACCTCATGAAGATTGATGCAACTGAAAAAATGGGTAACATATAGGAGGAGATGAGTTCGATCTACTTGCACGGTGAACATTACAATGATTATTTCTTCTAAGCTAAAGCAAAGATAGCAGAACTAGAAGACACTTTAGATGAGTAGAAGGTCCAACTAGACACTACATAGTTAGAATCTCAGCAATGGTAGTAGAAAGTGGTAAACCTGGAGGGAAAAATTGTAGGATACAAATAGGCAACTGAACAACATCAAGCAGCACGACAAGAAGCAGAGTAACAAGTCTAAGCCTTGAAGGACCAAATCCAGAGTTTGCAAGACTAGTTGGAAGAGACGACGTACTCCATAGCTCTCACAAAGGAAAAATTCAAGGAGGGTCATAGTCATCTGCTTATAGAATATTTGATAATGGCATCAAAAGTAACATTGGTTCTCATGTTCCCTCGGGAGGTGCAATAGGTTGTTTTATATAGCTTCCACGTAGTGGAGTATTTGGAAGAGGACCTCGAACCAAAACTAGAAATGATGATGAAGATCCAAACGATGGCTAAAATGTATTTAAATTTCATCCCAATGAGCGACATGGCCCATGCTTGGGAAGTGCCAAGATAACATTATGCACTTATTTTTCTAGGTTGGATCTATTCAAAGAAGCCTAAAAGCTGCTAGATATGTTTGAGCAAGAGAGACACATTTCGTTGGTCTATTTTGAGACTATAGCAAGAAATGTTTTCCCTAGTTTCACTGATGATAAGAGTAATATTTTTGTGAAGAAATACCTCGATGCGGTATAGACTATGTTTGAAAATGACACTTCAGAGATTGATGATTAGGAAGAGCCCATCATCAAAGAGCATGTGCTGCCACTAATGAGGAAGATTACTCGCATCAAGTCTAGTTTTTTGGAGCTCAAATAGAGGGCCAACTACATTGACCTAGAGCAGGTTCAGAAATTTCAGTACATTATTGATACGCTCCAAATTTTTTAGGCAATCAATATAAATAATTGGGCCGAATTTGTTGCAGTATATGAAACAACATATTTGCACCTCAAATAGCAGGAAGAGACTGGTGCAAGTAGCATATAATTAAATGCAGTCGGTGGTGGTGATTCTTATCCCAATGGATAAATGCCCTGGGGTCAATTGCATTCAAGTAAGCTAAATACCCTACGGGCCGCCAAAAGTGTTGGCATTTTTACCACACTAAAATAAATTTTAATTTTTTTTGTCTAAGTGTGTAGTAAGTTTCATTTTAGGTATTTTTGGGTAAAAAATTCATTTTGGGTTTTACCTTGGAAAAGACCCATTTCGGGCCCACGCCTTAGTGAAAGCCCCTTTTCACACGTGCCTTGGCGAGTTTCACAAAATCACATTTTGGGTGGCAGTTTAGTTTCGACAGCAAAATTCCAGTTCGTGCTTTGCCTTGGTGAAGTTCCTTTTCACGCGAAGGCTGGACGAAGTTCCTGTTGACAATTTTGTCACATTGCACAAGGGGTAGAAAAAAATCAAAATTTTGTATAGTCTTTCCTTTTGCAGGAGTATTTTTTTTTTTTGCTTTGAAAGTATCTGTAAGTGTTATAGAAATTTTGGCTTTCAATGCCATCCCATTGTACACAATATGAAGAAGGAAAAGCTTCGCTGCCAAACGGTCCAAAGAAGATAGCTTCACCGCAAGAAAGAAAAGTGTCGCGATATCATGACATGTTGCATTTTCGTGGCTTAGAGTGACAAGAGGGAGCAAGAAAGAAAAGTGTCACGATATCGCGACATGTTGCATTTTCGCGGCTCAGAGCAACAAGGAAGCGCCAAAGAAGAAAGCGTCGCGATATCGCGACATGTTGCATTTTCATGATCGAAAGCGAGGAGGAAGAGCAGAAGATGAAAAGTGTCACAATATCACGACATGTTGCATTTTCGCTGCTTAGAGCGACAAGGAAGCGCCAAAGAAGAAAGCATCGCGATATCATGACATGTCGCATTTTCACGACCGAAAGCAAGGAGGAAGAGCAGAAGATGAAAAGTGTCACGATATCGCGACATGTTGCATTTTCATGATGCAAGAAGAAGAACCAAGCTGAAGGCATAGAAATGTCACGATATCACGACATGTTGCATTTTCGTGGCCGACAGCGACAAAGAAGTGCAAACAAAGAAAAGTGTCGCGATATCACGACATGTTGCATTTTCGCGGCTGAAAGCAAGAATAAGCGCAAGAAGGAAAAAGTGTCGCGATATCGCGACATGTTGCATTTTCACGACCGATAGCAAGGAAAATGCATAGAAGACAAAAAGTGTCGTGATATCATGACATGTCGTATTTTCGCGACCGACAGCGACAAAGAAGCGCAAAAGAAGAAAAGTGTCACGATATCATGACATGTATTTTCGTGACTCAGAGCGACAAGGAAGCGCCAAAGAAGAAAGCGTCGCGATATCGCGACATGTCACATTTTTGCGACTGAAAGCAAGGAGGAAGAGCAGAAGATGAAAAGTGTCGCGATATCGCGACATGTTGCATTTTTGTGATGCAAGAAGAAGAACCAAGCTGAAGGCATAGAAATGTCATGATATCGTGACATGTTGCATTTTCACGGCCGAAAGCAAGGAGGAAGAGCAGAAGGAAAAAGTGTCACGATATCGCGACATGTCACATTTTCACGGTAGACAACGACAAGGAAGAGCAGAAGACAAAAAGTGTCGTGATATCATGACATGTCATATTTTTGTGGTCGACAGTGACAAAGAAGCGCAAACAAAGAAAAGTGTCACGATATCGCGACATGTTGGATTTTCGTGGCCGATAGCGAAGAGAAAGCGCAAGAAAGAAAAAGCGTCGCGATATTGCGACATGTTGCATTTTTGCGGCTCAAAGCAAAGAAGCGCAAGAAAGAAAAAGAGTCGCGATATCACGACAGGTTGCATTTTCACGGCCGAGAGCAATAAGGAAGAGCAGAAGGAAAAAGTGTTGCGATATCGTGAAATGTTGCATTTTTGTGGCCGAAGGCAAGAAAAGAAGACAAAGACATAGAAATGTCACGATTTCATGACATGTCATATTTTTGTGATGCAACGAGAAGAACCAAGCTGAAGACATAGAAACGTCATGATATCGTGACATGTTGCTTTTTCACGAGGGGCACGCACTCCAAGCCAGGTATTTTCTCGAGATGATTAAGTGCCCCATAAAAGCATTTTTACTTGCTCGACAAGCTCGCTACTCATTTTTGGAAATTGGAAGCGAAGTATCAGTCCCTAAAGGATAACCTGGCAAGCATGGCGGCCACTTGAGCATTGCACCCAAAAACCAAGGACACTCAGATGGCTCTTCAATGTATGTTTCTATGGTTGACTTGGTCACAGTTGCCAGTTCTGGTAATGGATTTGAAAGCTCAGTCTCGAGGGCCGCAAGGAGCCGACTTCTCAGATCTCAAGAGTATACTTCATCTTTCTGTGTAATAATGACTCAGAGGGTCGGGTCCTCTATAAAAACCCAAGCATTGTAATGTAAGAGGGGGGGAACTATCTGCTAGAAAGTTGTTGTAACTTGATGCCCTATGATTAATACTAAGAGCTTTGGGCTCAATTCCTTTATTTTATGTTGCCTCTTGTGCTTGATTCTTTTGTCTTTCTTCAATTGTATACTGAGACTCTGAATCCTGAATCCGATGTGCAATTGGGGACTGTACCCTGAAACTCGCCTAAAGGATACATAGGAAAGGAAAAATTCTATATTGGTCTTCTTTTATGCTGCCTGGTGGGTTCTGGTTTCTGTTACATTCGCTTTTCCTAATCGTCTTTACTCTGAACCCTGAATTTTGATGAAAGGGATAAGGAGAATCCCTGTGACCTCGCCTAGAGGATACATAGGAAGGTTAATGTAGCATTTCTTTTGTTTATTCTTGGTGTTCCTTGTTGCTATTCAAGTTGTTAGTTAGTAATCATGCTTCCTATTCTCTCCCACCTTAAATCATCGATCTCTCTTCCCTTACCCCTTTTTATTTCTTTCTCTAACCCTAACTCCTTTATCTCTTTCCTACATCCCTTATCTCAAAACACCAAAGTAGATTAGCATAGGAGCCGACCTTTCTTCGGATATTGGCACGAGGGGCATCTCTTCCCTTCGGCCTTTCAATGTTGGTCTAGGTCTAGGGTGCATACACTTACCCAGATTCTTTCCTAGGCAGATTTGATGACCAACAACTTTTGGCACGCCCGATGGGACACTGGTCCCATGTTTTAAGGAAGCCCGAGTTTGGTGAATCTCTGGCTTACCTCCATCTGGAAAAATCACCTGGCGACTCTGACTGAGCTAAAGATCTAGATTTCTTTATCGTAGGCACATTTTAAATCTGAAAGAAGACACCCTAGAGGAATCAAGGTTCGATGAGCAGCCTTGACCTCACAAGCGAAGAAAAGTATGTTCACCTGGTGACTCTGACTTAGTGGCAAGAACCGTGATATCTGTAGTCCACTGCTATAATGGATAGGGCATGCTATCCCATATAGGATGATCGTGGCCCTCTGAATCTTCAAAGTTACCATGAAATTCCTGAAAGTGCCTTGGAGACATTGACAAAATATGATGGCACTAAGGGAATGGCCCGAGAGCACCTTGAAGATGTTGCGGCTTTAGCGTTCCTCTATGACATAATCCATGAAGATGTCATGATCAGACTCCTAGTTCTATCTTTGGAAGGAAGGGCACTGTAGTGGTACAGACTGCTCGGGCGTAAAATCATCTACTCATGGGATGACTTAGCGGGAGCATTATTCGAAGCATTTGATGGCTCTCAGGATCCCTTCCAGCTTTTTACGTACCTCTCCACCATCAGGAGAGCACCTCTGGAGAGCATCATGGACTTCAATGTCCGATTCTATAGAATTTGGAAGAGAATTCTAGGGGATATCCAACCGACGCCTGCCCAAGTCCACCTATTCTATGTTTGGGCTCATCACCCAGACATGGGCCTCCTCTTACTGCAATCAGGCAAACAAAGATTTCCTCAAATTTTTGAGGAAGAAGTATGAGCAGAGCAGCTCCTGCTCCTATATGGAAAGTGGCGGTGGGGGGAAACTCCATCACTTCCTCCAATAATTGCTGCTCTTGTCTATCCAATGCAGTATTCACCATGGCAGACTCCTCATACTGAGCAGAGGCCTGAGATGCAGTCATTTGGAGCTCGAGAGGCAAATTTCATCCAAGTCCAACAATGGGAATATGCAAGCCATGATCCAACAATGAACAATATGGTTGCTTGCAGTTCCCATCAGAAGATGGGCCAAGGAGAAGAACAGGCTCAAGTCGTAGAGCTTGAGAATGAAGAGGGAACATTTTTGCACCCTTTTTGTGTCCCAAGGGACAGCATGCAAGTACTCAGCCAGAATCCATTAAGCATGTCTCATCAAGTTGAACCTGAAAAGATCCTGGAAGATTACTCTTTGCCAGAGGAACCCTGTTACCACATCAGGAGGATGGAAGAACCTGTACCCAGCCCACAGTTAGTAGATTCTTTAGTATCCTGGTATTGGTTCCAGCCATCACTACGACCAGTACCCCAAGAGGCCCCTCATACGATGAACTTCTTCGCCACATATTTTATCAACAGTACGGGTACTGGCAGGAGTGAAAACTCACTACGTTGCTCCCTGTTCGCAACATGGACAACTTCGAGAAGATGCCAGTCGGACTTCAAGGATCAATTGAAGTTTAATATGATCTGGTCCGGACATTGCAGGTTCACCGGATAGGCACCCAAAGCTAGTTTTATGGTGGCGGTATGCCAATCATGTCACAAAATTTTGTGTAGATACTGTAAATAGCCCGGCTAGTAAATAAGTGCCGAGGGCGCTAAGTGTTTCTTAGGAGCTTAGGCACAAACAAAAAAAAATGTTGTCAGTGGATAGTCAAAGAAGAGGACAATGGGAATGACTCTGTTGCCCAATGGATAAAGGCCTGAGATCTCTACATTCAGACAAGCTAAATGCCCCGCGAGCCACCAAGAATGTTGATAATTTTTTCACATTGCACAAGGGGTAGAAAAAAATTAAAAAAAATCAAAATTTTGTATAGTCTTTCCTTTTGCAGAAGTATTTCTTTTTGTTGCTTTGAAAGTATCTGTAAGTGTTGCAGCAATTTTGGCTTTCAATGCCACCCCCTTGTACACAAGATGAAGAAGGAAAAGCTTCACTGCCAAATGGGCCAAAGAAGATAGCTTCGCCGCAAGAAAGAAAAGTGTCACGATATTGTGACATGTTGCATTTTCACGGCTCAGAGCAACAAGAGGGAGCAAGAAAGAAAAGTGTCGCAATATCGTGACATGTTGCATTTTCATGGCTCAGAGCGACAAGAGGGAGCAAGAAATAAAAGTGTCGCGATATCACAACATGTTACATTTTTACGGCTCAGAGTGACAAGGAAGTGCCAAAGAAGAAAGCGTCGCGATATCGCGACATGTCGCATTTTTGCGACCGAAAGCAAGGAGGAATAGCAGAAGACGAAAAGTGTCACAATATCGCGACATGTTGCATTTTCGCGATGCAAGAAGAAGAACCAAGCTGAAGGCATAGAAATGTCGCGATATCGTGACATGTTGCATTTTTGCGGCCGACAGCGACAAAGAAGTGCAAACAAAGAAAAGTGTCACGATATTGCGACATGTTGCATTTTCGCGACCGAAAGCAAGAAGAAGCGCAAGAAGGAAAAAGTGTCGCGATATCGCGACAAGTTGCATTTTCACGACCGATAGAAAGGAAAATGCGCAGAAGAAAAAAAGTGCCACGATATCGTGACATGTTGCATTTTCATGACCGACAGCGACAAAGAAGTGCAAAAGAAGAAAAGTGTCACGATATCGTGATATGTCACATTTTTGCAGCTCAGAGCGACAAGGAAGCGCCAAAGAAGAAAGCGTCGCGATATCATGACATGTTGCATTTTCACGACCGAAAGCAAGGAGGAAGATCAAAAGATGAAAAGTGTCGCGATATCGTGACATGTTGCATTTTTGCGATGCAAGAAAAAGAACCAAGCTGAAGGCATAGAAATGTCGTTATATCGCGACATGTTGCATTTTCGTGGCCGAAAGACAGGAGGAAGAGCAGAAAGAAAAAGTGTCACGATATCGCGACATGTCACATTTTCATGGCAGACAGCGACAAGGAAGAGCAGAAGACAAAAAGTGTCACGATATCACGACATGTCGCATTTTTCCGACCGACAACGACAAAGAAGCACAAACAAAGAAAAGTGTCACGATATCGCGACATGTTGCATTTTCGTGGCTAACAACGAAGAGAAAGTGCAAGAAAGAAAAAGCTTCGTGATATCGTGACATGTTGCATTTTCATGGCTCAAAGCAAAGAAGCGCAAGAAAGAAAAATTGTCACGATATCGCGATAGGTTGCATTTTCGCGGCCGAGAGCAATAAGGAAGAGTAGAAGGAAAAAGTGTCGCGATATCGCGACATGTCGCATTTTTGCGGTCAAAGGCAAGAAAAGAAGACAAAGACATAGAAATGTCACGATTTCATGACATGTCATCTTTTCACAATGCAAAGAGAAGAACCAAGCTGAAGACATAGAAACGTCGTAATATCGCAACATGTTGCTTTTTTGCGAGGGGCATGCACTCCAAACCGGGTATTTTCCTGAGATGATCAAGTGCCCCATAAAAGCATTTTTACTTGCTCGGCAAGCTTGCTGCTCATTTTTTGCAATTGGAAGTGAAGTATCAATCCCTGAAGGAGAACCCAACAAGCATGGAGGCCACTCGAGCATTGCACCCAGAAACCAAGGACACTCAGATGGCTCATCAATGCATGTTTCTGCGATTGACTCGATCGCAGTTGCCAGTTCTAGTAATGGATTTGAAAGCTCAGTATCGAGGGCCACAAGGAGCTGAATTCTCAGATCTGAAGAGTATACTTCATCTTTATGTGTAATAATGACTCAGAGGGTCGGGTCCTCTATAAAAACCCAGGCATTGTAATGTAAGAGGGGGGGAACTATCTGCTAGAAAGCTGTTGTAACTTGATGTCTTGCGATTAACACTAAGAGCTTTGGGATGAAGGCTAGGTGAAGCACCTTTTCACATGAAGTCTGAGCAGAGCACCTTTTCACGTGAAGGCTGAGTGAAGCACCTTTTCACATGAATGTTGAGCAAAGCACATTTTTGAGCAAAGGTTGGGCGAAGTTTCTTTTCACATGAAGGCTAGGCGAAAGTACCTTTTTGCACAAAATTTGGGTGAAGCACATTTTAGAACGAAAGTTGGACGAAGCGCATTTTCATGCTCTAACTTTGCGATATCATGTTTCGAAGACACACCCTGGTGAAAGCCCTTTTTGGGATTTGCCGTGGAAAAAATTAGTTTTACCATTTTCTCTAGTGGAAAATCATTGTCAAAGGTGCTCTAAGTGAAGATCATGTTGGAGGGGATTTCAAGGCCAATGAATTCAAATTTTGGGGCAAAAAGGGCTAAAGTTTTTGGAATTGCTATTAATAAAGATCAAGTTCAAAAAATAATCATAAGATTACCTAAATTAAATGTCGTCTACTCTTGACTCTGGTGTGATCCTACTATTTTTGAGGCACCGCCATGAAGATGAATTTTACTGATGATTCTGGATAGGTCCCAATATAACATCTCCCAAAATTATTCGTTACTTTCCAAGGTACCATCATATTGGTTCATTGCTACTATCAATGAGAAAATTACGATCGACCAATCTGTCATTTCCCATCATTTTATTTAATAAGCAAAAAATGGTGGAGGCGAAATCCTCTATAAATTCCAAAAAAAATGATGTAAAAAATAGGATGGATATTTGCTTGTGAAACTCTCTAAGTTTAAACATTTTCTTTGATTCAAGGACTATTTGGCTCTAAAGTTCTTGATCATTTTATATATGTTTATACTTTTTGATCTGCATTTCTATTAAATTTATGTCATCATTGGTAGATTAAATTATGAGTCTATATTTAGTTTTCAATGGTGAATGAATGATGGAATGCTATTGGAAGTCAAGCTTTTAATATGATCTGAGTTCTATTTCTATTTTGTCCATCTGTTGAATTTTGTTAGTTTAAATTGGATTGTTAATCTTACGATTAATTCATCCCCGCATTATCTCTTCGGGTTACAGCATTATTTCCCTTCCTTTTGGTTAATTTCTTTCCCTAATTTTTATACCAATTTTAGAGTAGCAAGGGAATCAACCCTCTCTAGAGATTGTCCTGAAGGACATTCCTTTCCTTCATCCTTTAAAGGTCGGTCTAGTCTAGAGTGCATACATACATTTTATCCTAGGGCAGACTCTTGACCAACAGATCAAGAGATGTAGTTAATATGCTTAACAAATCAGTTTTTAGATTTTCCAACATGTTATCAATTTCCGTTCTTGCCACTCCTCCTGTTGAAGGGTATTTGTTGCTTATAAGTGGTTTATTTCTTAAGTAATTCTTGCAAAGGTTTACAATTTCTTCAAAACCCATTTTGTGGATATCCCCCTTAGCCATAAGATTTAATATGTCAAGGACATCTTCTTTTAACTCTTTAAGAAAAATTTCTTTCAAGATTCTTCATCTACCTCAATGTTCACTCTAGATCCCAGAAACTAAAATATTTCAAGATAATATTCAAGGGATTCTTCCTCTCATTGGTTCATGCAAAATAATTTAGCTTTCTTATCCCTAACTCTATAGTAATCTTAGGGGGAGGAAGTGGGCAGGTCTCCCATTTTGGGCGGGAGGACCCCGTCCCAAATTCCTTGCTTCCCCCCTCCCAGGGATGACCCTATGTCAACCTTGTTGCACTTCCTGATCCATTACGGGATCATCCTGGGGCCTTCCAGGTGGTGTTTCCCATCTTGACAGATTTTCTAGAGCTTGGTTGGAACGTCCCTGAGTTTTTCCATAGTGGCCTTCATTGGTGGTTGGTTTTTAGGTAGCCCAAATTAGGATTTGGAGTTTCAGAGACTATCTTGGTGGTCATTTTGGCTTTGGGAGGGGCTTGTACTTTATTTCTTACCATCGATGTCACATCCTCGCTATTTGCATCCATTTTATTTGGAATAATGTGATTTTGCATCTAATTTTTTTTGGTGATGTAGGCACAGGGATCGTGCAAGAGGTAGAGGAGAAAACCCACCCCCTGACTAGGACAGCGGTTAGGAACGTCAGGTAAGGTGGATATGATGTGTGCCTAGTGCAACTTTGTCCATGGGTACATGGAAGCCCACTGTAGATTTTTACTCATATTTTGCATTTTTCCTATTTGTTTGCATGAGTGTCAGTTTACCGAATGTTGTCTTGTTGCATGTCGCTTATCAATAATTTAAAGATATCAAATTTTAAAAAATATAGTATAAATATAAATGATTTATATAAATATATATATAATAATGAATAATGAAAGTAAAATATTTTTTTATTACATAGGAGAGTTGGTAACGACCACTATTTTTAGTAACTGGCTAGCACAGGGTTCAAACTACAGGGACTGCAACCACCAAACCTATCCATCTCGTTAAGGTTAACCGATATGATATGGGGACCACCGTTGCTTTGAGATTCATACCGTCATCGTCAGTCTGGCGTGCACTCAGAGGATTCAGAACAAACTACTACCTTTAGCACAAAGTGGGCATGCCCATGAAGTTTGAACCTAGGTCTCCTCCTGGTAAGTGTCTAAAACCTTATGTAAAGAAAAACCATTCCCCGTATCCCTTGGGGGCCAGGAATTTTTGCTCCACAAGGCCTATCCCATCTGGGTATACCCATCAAGCTAGCTGGGGGGGTTTTTGTATCCGGCATAGGCCACCAGGATTGAACATCGGACCTCCTTTCGTGGATTGAGGGAACTTGCTAGTAAGGTACCTAGTGCAGTAAGACTATCATATAAAAATTATAAAAATTAAGAAAGCATATACATATTTAATATATTTAAAAAATGGGAGGCTCACCCTCTTTACGATATAACTAAGTCATGCATTCCTAAAATTATTAAAATTTATACAAACAAATAAAACTACTAATCCCCAACTCTAGAGATTGGTCTATTTATCCTACGAAGGGCCTTTGCTTTAAAAAAGAATTGTTGAAACAAAAATATATTATAAGTCAAACAAAGACAATACTTATACGTGATGAAGGAATAACAAATGAAATTCAAAATAATATATATTATAATACCATATTAAATTTACTACCTATCAACATTTGGGAAGAACGAAACCTACCACCTGGACGTATTTTTAAGGTTATACCTGGCAGGAATAGGTAATGAGGTGTCAACGCACTATTTCATTAATCTTGTTATTTAAGCGAAGAAGGTAAAAGTTATAAGGGGGAATTCAATTATGAATTCTATTACGTTTATGCTTAATACTCCATTGGACTGGGTGAGAAGGAAGGAAAGACGACGCATTATGACAGGCCATGGAAAACTTGGGAGAACTAGGCAAGTTTGACAGAATCCTAATCTCAGAGAATAGAATTCAGCTAATGTTATATTTAATTAAAAAATATATATGAATATATATCTGCTCACTGTGTAACCTTATAAGGTGTTGGATAAAATAAATAGACTAGTATAATTGAAATTAAATCAACCCTGCATGATATTATAATGGCACCTTGATTTTTAATTATAAAATAATTGAGGAAGGGCTATGTGTGTATTCATACAATTTATGGATTATATAAAGAATCTGGAAACGACTGTTAAAGGGTTGTGTAAATTTAAGATTTAATTTTATAAAAAAAAGATGAGTGCAATGCGATTAAAAACCAATAACTTACATTTTTTTTCCTCCATCCGTGTATGCGTTTCGTATTTTCCTCTACTAAGCTCTATTTTGTTATGGTTTTTTCATCTCAGAATGAGGAACGAATTTTATAGTCTATGTATGCTGCATTCATAGTTTCGATTGTCTTATTTCCTTTGGGTAATGTTTTTTAAGTGGTGTGAATGTGCTTGAACGTTTGCTTGAGAGAAAAGGGCAGTGTAATTATAGTATGTAAGCGTTATGCAACTGGTGGTTTTGAATTTTGTTCCTGCATTGCATTATTGCCTCCTTGTATGACTATGTGAATTTAGGCATTCATGGACCAAGCTGATCAAAACTCGTTTCCATCTCCTTGTCCAAAACTTGTGAGGGTGGGTTTTGTGGAAGATGTTTGGAAAAAGGCAACACAACAGTACAGATTGCCCATTCAGTGTGAATTGTCTCCAAAATAGTTTAATTGAGGTTTTGTAAATGTATGTATTAGTTAGTGCAAAGTAATTCTAGATTTGTATCGTAAGGTCATGATCTCAAATATATCCTGGTATGTATTTAAATTAAGAGAACTGAGTCATACGTTTAGTAAAAGAGTCTTTAGAAAAAGTAATAATGGAGGTCTATTTTTCTTTAAAACTAATAGATGCCTCAAGATGTGAGCATAATACTTAATTATGGTTGTTCTTTCATATGTGTCTTTCAAAATCTATGATTGTTCCTTTAAGTGGAAATATCCTTTGAATAGAAGTTGTTTCTTTTTAAAAAAAGTATGCATCATTATTTTATGGTTGTTCGTTTCCGATGGCAACATCCAAATTAAATAAAATGAATTCTTTGGTTTAAGTTTTCAAAAGCTTACATTGCATGAAACCTTTTGAATTATGGAAAGGATTTTTCAAGGATCTTTAGAAAACACTTTTTTATAAATTATCATTGAGATGATACATAGGAGAGAACGCAGTATTTTAATGGTACATATATGACAAAACAACATTGAGGAAAAACTTATAGCATAAGACGAATTAAGACCCAAACATAGAACTTGGTTACTAGAACCTTTGTGTAATAATAGGACATTGAATAGAGATATTCTTTATTATATTACAGCATATAAAGTTTGTTATGGTTGATTTAATTAGGTTGGGATATAAAGTGTTTTTCTTTAAAGTTATGTAGATTAAATTATGTTAGGTTATAAAGTGAATCCTTTAAATTGTTATGGTATGTGGGTAAGCTGGTTGTTGACATTAAGATAGAATTGTAAAGTAGTATTACCTTTAATATTTTAAAAAGAAAAACTATTCCTAGAGAGATTACTTCATTGATATTATATGAATTTTTTTAAAATAATCACATAGATACTTAAACTCATTGTAGACTAGTTGAAAATATTATCTCTTAGCTAGATTATGAATTTTTAATAATTATTTATTAATTGGTTATATCTTCTTTTTGGTTATTTAACTTAGTATATTAATTAATTAAAACATGGTTGTGAAGCATATAGTTGGTTAGTAAACGCATTGATGTAAAATCCTAAAATGGAAGTTGGGTATAATTAAGAATATATCATTTAATCAAGAAAGACTTCGATTAAACTTTGCACTAAGATTGGATTATGTCAAGCAAGGACACAATCCCTCCCAACCACTCCAAATCGTGATGGCGACTTGAATAAAATTGTGGTGTCTGTTCTCCAGCATTTAAGGACATTGGTCCATGCTATTGAGAGTAAATAATGGTGGTATGGGATATCACTCCAAGAAGACAGTCAGTTAGTTGGTGGGGGTGTTCAATAATCCACTCGGGTTATGGAGTAACCAATAGAGGGCATGGTTAGAGGGCTAATCATGTTGTTGGAAGATCCAGTGGTAGATGGTATGGGCAGCATTACAGTCAACCTGAGATGAATCTTGAACATCTAGTTCACAAGCCATGCGATGGAGGACTCTAGTCAAACCTTAGTAGAGGGTCAATGACTAGCATCGGAATAATAACACTGGTTCTAGAAAAAATTGATTAAAGGGCCTATGAGAATGTATATTGAGAATCCACTTGTTCTAGACATGAGAATATAGTGTTTTCTCTTTCAGGTGATATGGGCCCTGAAAGGGACAACCCTTTGCCAGGATCCGTGTGAACTCGAGATAGGAGTTAGGACCTTATAAGGCAAACATTACGATAAGTTGGCCGGTTCCGAGCACTTAAGACACCAGCTGCAATGGTGATTATTATTGAAGTGCAAAAAAATTTATGCCTAAACTAACGTTAATATGGGATTAAAATCAAAGTTGAGTATTGAAACTATTTTACAAATAAAATTTTGAATAAATAATGTTGAGAAATTTTTGGGTTGTTATAGTTGGTATCAGAGCCTAGGTTTTTGAAACCCTAGCTAACATAGTTGTTCTAACAAAATATTTGATACCAGTTATGGCAGGTACCTCACAGAGGGCCAGTATAAATTTGCAAGAGGGGATTGCAGAGGTTCCGAGGAAAGGACCTAGATGACTCATGAAGGAGTCAAAAAGGGTGCAAGTTTTTGAAACACCACATCGGGTGGTTAGAAAATAAAAAGAGCCTGTAGCCGTAAGGGCTGCTAAAAATGATGAGAACATGGCTCGTATGATTCAACTCATGCAAAATCAACTGAACCAGCAACATGGGTAGATGGAGATCCATAGGGCTCAGTTGAGTGAGCATATGGATCAGTAGCGGACACAAATGGCTCAGTAGCAGGAGCTGATCACCTAGTAGCAAAAGGTTATTAAAAACCTGACTTAGAAAAAGGTAAAAAGTAATGTGAGTCAATTTTTGAAAGGATCCATCTTGGCAAAAAATAATGTAGGTCTAATTTCTGGACTTAAGGTTACTTATCAATGTAACCCCATCACCCACCAACAATTTTTTGATGACACTCAGTTGTCTACTTTTACCTCCGTCAATGAAGCCAGAATCATCAAACGTATTCTCCTCTTGTATGAAGCAGTTGCGGAAAAAAATATAAATTTCCAAAAAATAAAATTATAT
The DNA here is from genome assembly GCA_028583015.1 of Wollemia nobilis. Taxonomy (NCBI): domain Eukaryota; kingdom Viridiplantae; phylum Streptophyta; class Pinopsida; order Araucariales; family Araucariaceae; genus Wollemia; species Wollemia nobilis. Next base: position 1,649,017 of record JAQPPZ010017175.1, on the reverse strand, counting down.
TTTCTTAACACTCCCTTAAATAGACAAAATCTCATTGCCAACATCCTTGAATGCACTATAGATCATCTTCCCTCATCCTATCTAGGCTTACCTTTATTTGTTGGAAATGTTAAAGAAAGCCTATGGGATAATGTTATTGAAAGGCTTCAAAAAAAGCTTTCTACTTGGAGAGGTAAACTTTTGTCTCAAGCGGGTAAAATCATTCTCACCATGGCCTATCTTCAGAGTATCCCAATTTATTTCCTCTCTTTGTTTAAAGCTCCTATCAACGTTTATCAAAAAATCAAAAATATCCAAAATCATTTTCTTTGGTCAGGGTCATAAAACATACATAGATTTTATTTAGTCACCTGGGATAAAGTTTATAAACCCAAAGACCAGGGAGGTTTAGGTCTTAGAAATATCCATCTTATCAACCTTTATCTCCTTGCTAAAAAATCCTGGAGGCTCATTTCTAATGACAGTGCTAATTGGGTCAAGATTCTTAAAAGAAAATATCTTTAGGACTCTGAATTTCTTTTTGGTGATGTCCCTTCAGCAGGGTCTGCCTTTTGGAAATCTATATGTGTTTCTCATTCCCTCTTGATAAAATTATTAAGATGGAATTTTGGGAATGGAAAGTCCATTTCCTTTTAGGAAGACAAGTGGCTTGGTGATATTCCTCTCATTCAGAATCCTATGCTCCAAAGGTTAATTGCAATCACCAAAGATATGGTTGGGTCTTCAATTGTAGATTTTATTTCTTCAAATAATGGAATCAGAAGCTGGAAAAGACTTGATTTCCCTAAATTGGAAGCAAAAAATTCATGTTTGCAAGCTCAGTTATCTTCCATCATAATTCCACCAGAAGATTCCTTAGATTGTCCTATTTAGGAGCCTACTGATTCTAGAGAGTTATCAGTCAAATCAGCTTATTTGCTTTCTCTCAACAATTTCCAAAATCCTATTCCTTTTAGGCTAGTCTAGACAAAATATCTGACTCCCAAAATTGCTTTCTTATCTTGGCTTTGCATTCAATATCAAATCCTCACAACGAAAAACCTAATCAAAAGAGGCATTCGGCTCCCTAATAGATGTTACCTTTGCCTTTCTTACTGAGAGTCTACTTCCCACATTTTCTTTTTCAGTTCTTTTTCTAGAATGATGATTAAAAATATATTCCTTAAATTTCAAATAGTTTGGGCTTGTCCTCATTTTATTGTTGATATTTTTCTCCAGTGGCCAAATCCTTTCCAAAATCTTATTCTTAAAGTATTATGGAAATTTTGTCTACAACATTATCTTTGGAAAATTTGGCTGAATGTAATAGAAGAGTGTTTGATAAGAAGGCCTTGGATGCTAATTACATTGCCAATAAAATCATCATTAATGCTAAATATAATGCCCTCATTACCCCTTTTGATCCTTTTCGTCATCCGTCTTTTGTGGAAGATATCCTCAATTCCTATCATATCCACCTTGATAGTTCAATACCGGTCAACACTTTAGCTTCAAGAACCAAAATCAAGTGGCATCCTCCTCCAGTTGGATGGGTTAAGCTCAATTTTGACAAAGATGCTAAAGGAAATCCTAGCAATGCTGGTGTCAGAGGAATTCTTCGTGATCATCGAGGTAATCCTATTTTTGCTTACTCTGAACCTTTAGGCATTCTCTAAAATCACTCTATAGAAGCAAAGGCTTTATGGTGAGGTCTCCAATTCATCAAAAACATTCTAGGAAACATCATTGTGGAAGGATATTCTCTTAATATAATAAATTATCTTAAAAATTCTAAACCTAGCAGTTGGAGGATAAGAACCGTTATGGAAGAAAGCAAACAAATCCTTCTTAATCATAATGACACCATGTTTCAACATGCTTTCAGGGAAGCCAACTTTTTTGTTGACAGACTGGCTAACATTGGAGTGAATGCCCAAGGATTTTTGACGTGGACTAATAGTCTTCCTCTTGAAGTTGATGAGCTCATCAAGCATGATCAAATTAATATTAATCATGGTGAATCTTAAGGCTATTATTTCTTTCATTTCCCGAGGCCTCCTTTTCCATGTGAAGCTTTGGGTTTTTTTTTCCTAAATTTCTTCAAAGTCTTTAATTCCAGCTTTCTAAATCTCACATATCCTCCTCGATGTTCAATCTTGGATCATGTCCACATGGCCCTTATTAACTTATTTTATATAATACACTACATTTTAACCTAGGAAGCGCTTATTATTTTTTGATAACCAACTCTTTTGAGAGCCCCAATGCAAATGTTAGCACAATATTTAATAATGCCTCCCCCCAATTTTTTGGTTTTCACCATTTGGATCTTTCGAGATTCATTCTCCATCATTTTTTCTTTTGCCTCATCCCGAGATCTATGTTGGTGGAATTTCCAGTCCTTCACATTTCTAGTGCCAGCTTCCCCTATTGGCTCCATTTTCTAGGCATCCCCAATAGTCAAATCCATAAGCACATTTTGATTTTTCCAATTACCTATTTCAGTTTTCAAAGCTAAAAAATCCTCCTCGTCATCTGTCCTAGCCAATTCCCTCTCTCTAGGCAAGATTGTTCCTTTTTGAGGTGTTCTTTCTGGTTTTTTGCTAGTTCTAGAGCTGCATTAGTGTTTTCCTTATATATTTTCCTCTGCATGCTCTGTTTATTCATCTGCCATTGTACAAGTGCATCCTCCTATTGTTCCCTTGCCTTCACCTTTTTCCTTTTCCCTATTTTTCTCTATCTTTAATCATGAAGGAGGGAAAGTCTATTTATATCGAGCCTGAGGTGTTTGATTTAGATTCCATTGTTGTAGAAATTTTGAAAAACAAAGGTGGACTTATTAGTTTCTTCAAGATGTTTTGTGGCATCGATGGGGAGGTGACCAGGGCCTTTTCTACATCTTGGGACAATGGCATGGTTACTATTCATGGAGTGGAGTTTCAGATCACTATGGAGCTACTGGCGAAACTCACAAGACAAGATCTAGACAACAAAGTAATAAGGAAAAACAAGCATAACTGGGATGCAGAGCTGGATCACTTTGAGAAGAATTCGGTTATCCATAATCTTTACAAAAAAGGTTTGTACCATCACCATCTTTCCACCCCATGGAAGGAAATCCTAAAACCCATCATGTAATATTTAACTGCTGATAATCCTGAGTCCCAACTTTGCTATTTTCATTTAGCATTCATTAATCATTTTTGTGAAGCTAAGATGATGAACATTCCTGTTGCGCTTTACTGGTCCTTAGATTATACAATTGTTTCTACTCGTTTGAAAAATGAAGAGGGATCACCCTGTCATCAAGGTCTTTTCAAAATCCTTTATAGGTTCCTCCTTCTTAAGTTCCCCAATGGAAATATCTAAGCCCTTGAATCTTCTGAAGAGAACTCTTCTTCCATGCCCAATATTAATACCTCTAGACCCAAGAGAAAGGATTAGAGTGAAAGACACTACTCTATTTCCAACATTAAGAAAAAGGTTAAGGCTGAGAAAAAGCCTATCCGCTATTCGCAAAGACTCAAGCTCAAGGAAACTTCTGAAACCTCTACTCCTTCCTCTGTGAAGCCCAAGAAATATCCTTTCAATTCTCCTGACCTGGTGGAAAAATACCTTCACAAACTATTTTTCCATGCTACATATGTTACTATTGACCATCTAGAATCTGCCCATGTGGCTATTGGGAAGGCAATTGTGAAGGTCAAAGAGCAATGCCAAGCTCTAAGCCTTCTATTTTTCTATGATACCTTTTAAGACATCCTTGCTATTTTTGCTACGAAGGGACCTTTCGATGTCCAGTATGAGGATAAGGATGAGGACGTTGTGGATATCGCCAAGGATTCCTGCATTATAGCACCAAAGGAATCCCCAAAGTATGTACTGAAGGACGATGCTAAGGATGTTGAGCTAGAGGTTATCATTGCGTCTCCTATGCATACTGACATTCCCATCTAATTCTGCATATAGGGACTGTTGGGGAAAGCCTATTTTGCTTTCCTCTTCTTGTTTTTTTCCTTTCTCCTAGAGGTTTTGTCCTTTAGGTTCTTTTGGATGGTGGCCATTTTGCTGTTGTTCCTCTCTACCAGAGGATTTTGTCCTTTTTGGATTTTGTTGGCTTTCGACTGTTTATTTTTGTTTCTCCTTGTGTTTCCTATAAGAAGTTTTATTTTCTTCTCTATTGATGTACAAGGTGTTGGGATGCCTTGCAAATGCCCCGTTAAATGAAAATAATTAACTTACCAAAAAAATTTGGAAGGATCCTCAAGGAGGAAAGTGTGTGAAGAATTGCAAAAAGAGTTAAATAAATTTGATATTTATAAATTTGATGGATGTGGTGATGGATAAATCATCGTTAATTGGCTTAGTGAAGCCGAAGGGTATTTTGTCATCCAACATATTTGTTCTAAAGCAAAAACCACATGGGCAGTTGCTCATTTACAAGGTCCTACCAAGACCCGGTGGACCACATACAAGAAAGCTACTCAGAAAGAAGCAACAAATATACCTTGGGAATAATTTTTAAGGGAGTTCAAAATCCATTTCCTCAAAAAGCAATTCTATATTGAAAAACACGAAGAATTTACAAATTTACGTCAAAGCAACATGACAATAGTTGAGTATTACCAGAAGTTTGTGCAACTACTTAAGTATGCCCAAGAATTTTATGGGCAAGATAATTTTAAGGTACACAAATTTTTCATGGGACTGCATCCAAAGTATAGTCAACCTGAAGGAGGGAAGTTACCACAAACACTATCAGTTTCCTATGATGTCGCTCGATATAAGGAATCGAGTCAAAAAGAGGTAAAAACTTTCTACCAACAAGAAAGAGATAATGCAAGGAAGAGAAGGTATCCTGAACAAAATCGAGGTATGAAATATAATAGGAAATTTAGAGATAGGGGTCGTAACAAAAGTGACAATAGGAACAAGGGCAAAAATTAGGGGTACAAAGGGCAGTAAGAGCGAAGGAATTATCAAGAAAGAAAAAATAATAACAGAGAACAAGGTAAAAATAGCAACAATAAGAAAATTGATAAGCAAAAAAATGATGGACCAAACACGTATTTTACATGTGAATCATTGGACCATTTTGCTACACAATGCCCTAAAAGAGTAGATCATAGGAACTCCACATATGAAGCAACAAATAGAATCTTTGCTACCACAGGTAATCCTAACCTTCTATGACAAACTACTCCATTTTTAATTAAGGGAAAAATAGGCAAGAGAAATGTGAATATCTTAATTGATAGTGGTGCTACTGACAGTTTTGTTTCAATTAATATTTTGAGGGATATACCTATTAAACCTGGGATTTTAGTAAAAGGGTGGCAATTTGATTATAGCTCAGGATAAACTTATGTATTCAATCAATGTCTACAAGGAAAAATCAACTAGTATTTATATGTAGCTGCCTTACATCCATTTGACATAATTCTAGGAGTAGATTGGCTTAAGGCTCATAAAGCGTTGCTAAATTTTGATACTAATCAAATAATCTACATTCATTGCAATAGAACATCTCTTGAGCCTAATTTAATAACCAGTATGCAATCCAGGAGAGCGTTGAGGAAAGGATGTAAGTTGTATGTAGTAAATATGAACAAAAAAGAGGAAATTGATTCAAGTACAACACTATACCAACAATATATAGTACTAGGTGAGTATAGGGTTATCTTTCCTAAAGATTTTCTAGGATTACCACCAAAAAGAGAATTTGATTTTTCTATAGAACTTGTACCTAGAGCAACTCCGGTTGTGAGGACCCCGTATCGTATGACATCACTAGAATTACAAGAACTTAGAACTCAACTACAGTATTTATTTGAGAAAGGTCATATTAAACCCAGTGTCTCACCATGGGGAGCACCAATTCTATTTGTTAAAAAGAAATATGGTTCCCTAAGATTGTGCATTGATTATAGGATGCTTAACAAGATGATTGTTAAAAATAAGTATCCATTGACTAGAATTGATGATTTGTTTGACCAACTAAGAGGAGCCACCATATTTTCTAAAATTGATCTTAGGTCAGGTTATCACCAGTTAAGAATCCGGGAAGAGGATACTTACAAAACTGCTTTTAGAACACGGTATGGGCATTATGAGTTCATAGTATTACCATTTGGTTTAACTAATGCACCAACCACTTTTATGAACCTGATGAATAGTGTGTTTTAAGAGCAATTAGATCAGTTTGTGCTTATATTCTTGGATGATATATTGATTTATTTACGAAACAAATATGAACACGATGAACACATGGGGATAGTATTAGGGATCCTCAAGAAAAATCAATTATATGGAAAGTTGTCCAAATGTGAATTTTATACATCGCAGGTGCAGTACTTGGGACATATTGTCTCAACCGAAGGTATAGTCGTAGACCCAAAAAACATTAAGGCTATAATAGATTGGCTAGCTCCAACCAATATGTTAGAAATAAGAAGTTTTATGGGAATGGCTGGCTACTATCGACGATTTGTGAAAGGGTTCTCAAAAGTTGCATATCCCATAACTAATCTGCAAAGGAAATGGAAATCATTTAAATGGTTAGTTCAGTGTGAAAAAGCCTTCAAAACTCTTAAAGAGAATTTGAAAATTGCACCTATACTGAAGATACTTGATCTAAACAAAATATTCATAGTTTATACTGATGCCTCAATGGAAATATTAGGTGGCATATTGATGCAGGAAGAAGAGGTAGTGGCATATGAATCCAGAAAACTCAAGAAACATGAAATAAATTACACCACTCATGACTTAGAACTAGCAGCTGTAGTGAGGATCCTTTTTGCGGCAAGACAGAACAAGAGGGCTCGTCATGTGTATCATGAGGCCAACAGGTCAGCTGACAAATTAGCCAACATAGGTGTTGATCTTGGTAGTTTGGTGACATGGACACAAGGTGTGACACGTGAAGTGGAAAATATTATTAGTCATGAAAAGAAACCTACCTGTTAAGGAGAAATATGAATGGGTGTTCTTTCCCCATGGAGCTGGTAATAACTATGGGTTTCCCTCTAAATCATACCAAATTGGAAATGAAGGTAACAGGGTGTAAGCCTTGGAAGATTTCGACAGAGAATAGGAAATGGGCAAGCAACAGGTTTCACAAGTGCAACGTTCCAAACTTCAATTCCTGTAAATGTAAGTAATGTTTACATTTATGTTTAGGTATGGGTGTGTTTTGTTAGTAAGGTGTTGTAGGGGATTCAACACAATTTCTGGTAAGAAAGTTTCAAGGATGACTACGATCTACAATCTCAGGAGAAAGTTGGATATTGTAATAGGTTTTGGGTTAACCTGCAAAACTCGGTAATTAATGAAGACTTTTATTTACCAAAAAAAAACCCTTTTAAACTTAAAACTGATCATCAAAGTTTGAGATACATTTATACACAACCATTGTTGAATGCCCGACAACGAATATGGATGGAGTTTTTGGCTGAATATGACTTTGGTATTGATTATATCAAAGGAAAAGAAATTAAATTGGTAGATGTTAGTAGAATAAGACACATAAATGCTATCACAAGGTGTCAGTATGAACTAAAATATCAGATCGTAGAATTGCAGATGACTGATGAGTTTTGCAAATCATGTCATAATAATATTGAGCAAGGACCGAATCGGCATGAAGATTATAGTATCAAGCAAAATCTGGTATACTTTCGAGATAGAATTGTAGTACCCAATAATGAAGAGGTTAAAATAACTATTCTATAGGAAGCTCACTATGCTCTCTAATCTGCTCACCTAAGAGTAGTTAAAATGAGAGAAAACTTGAAGAAAGACTATTTTTGGCCTGGAATGAAAAAATATGTAGTGCAATATGTTGCAAGATGTTTTGAATGTCAGAAACTTAAGGTGGAGCACCAAAATACTGGTGGAAACTTATATCTGTTTGAGGTACCAGAACAAAAATGGCAAATAATATCCATGGACTTCATTATGGGTCTTCCAAAAACCCAATTTCAGCATGATGCAATAATTGTAGTAGTGTATAAGTTAACCAAAGTGGCACATTTTATACCAGGCAGTGTGCATGATGATACTTCAGCCATAACCCAAAAATTTGCATGGGAAATTGTGAGACTACATGGTTTTCTTGAAGTAATAATATCCGATAGAGATTCACGGTTTACTTCTGAGTTTTGGTAAGCTTTGCACCGATATTGGGGAACAAGGCTTAATGTAAGCACTGCTTATCATCCAGAGATGGATGGACAGACTGAGAGGGTCAATGTATTGTATGGACCACCAAAGAAAATGCAAATATTATATTTTCCTCATGGAATTTACTTACAATAATATCTATCATACCACATTAGGCATGGCCCCTTTTGAGGCCCTATATGGGCGAAGGTGTAAGACACCATTAACATGGGATAATTTGGACGATCGAGAGGTGATCGGTCCTAAGGCTGTAAAGCGAATGGAAAACCAACTTAAGGAAATCCGTCAGCGGTTGCGTGAAGCTATTGACCGTCAAAAAAGTTAAGTAGTTCTTAAAATAACATCCCATGAATTTGCTATAGGATATAAGGTTTTCCATAGAGTCAATCCTACCAAAAACTCTATTAAATCCACCAAAATGAGTCTAGGGTTTATCAGTCCTTTTGATATAGTTGCCAAAATCAGTATTATTACCTATAAAATTGCATTACCGCAAAACTTGTCAAAAATCCATAGTGTTTTCCATGTGTCCCTCCTACGTAAATATGTAGTTGACCCATCCCACATTTTGGATGTAACTCATTTGCATATGTCGTATTCGCAGCTCATTGAAGTTCAAGCAGTAAAAATTTTGGGTTATAGGATCAAACAACTAAGGAAAAGAACTATGGAACAATGTAGGATTTAGTGGGATCAGTATTCCGAGAGGAATACCACATGGGAAGATGTTGCTAGCATGAGAAACCAGTTCCCTTACTTGTTCGAAAATTGATACTAAAAGACAATTTACTATTAGATTCCATTTCTGTAAAAATTTTAAAAAACAAAGGACTTATTAGTTTCTTCAAGATTTTCTATGGCATCGACGGGGATGTGACCAAGGCATTTTCTACATCTTGGTACAATGCAATGGTCACTATTCATTGAGTGGAGTTTTATATCACTATGGAGTTGTTGGCGAAACTCACAAGGCAAGATCTGGACAACAAAGTAATAAGGAAAAACAAGCATATCTAGGATGCGAAGCTGACTCACTTTGAGAAGAATTTGGTTATCCATAAGCTTTACAAAAAAAAATTGTACCGTCACCATCTTTCCACCCCATGGAAGGAAATCCTAAAACCCATCATGCAATATTTAACTGTTGATAATCTTGAGTCCCAAATTTGTTGTTTTCATTTATCTTTCATTAATCATTTTTGTGAAGCTAATATGATGAACATTCCAACTATGCTTTACTGGTCCTTAGATTATACAATTGTTTCTACCCATTCAAAAAAGGAAGAGGGATCGCCCTTTCATCAAGGTCTTTTCAAAATCCTTTATAGGTTCCTCCTTCTTAAGTTCCTATTGGCATTTTTGCCACATTGATTCTCATTGATTAATGCATCAGTGTATTGTTGAAAATCTGACCTTTGATATCAGCTTTGATGCAGCTTTGGCGAAAAAAGGAGAAAAAATGAGCAAAAAATGACTAAGTCTAAAAACTGCAGCGATGCGCTGACATGTCGCAGAATCGCGGTCAACGCAGTCAACGCAGGCAGGTTGGGCGGAACCGTCGCGATATCGCGACGTGTTCCGGAATCGCGGGTCGGTCGGCTTCAAAGGCTCAAAGTTGAAAACTTGCAGCGCGTCGCTGACATGTCAGCGAATCGCGACACTGGCGGCTTCGAAGGGGCAAGTGCCAAAACTTGCAGCGATTCGCTGCATGTTCGAGCAGAGAAGAGTCTAAGGAAAAAGTTGCAGTGCATCGCGACGGAAAATGACAAATGGTACGGAGAAAGAAATGCGTAGCGATATCGCTACCCGTAGCAAAATCGCGGGGTTTTGACCAGAAAGACAAAGTGCCCGAAACATGTAGCGATATCGCTACATGTTCCGTTTTCGCGGGGCAGAGCGCAGGGAAGAGCCAACGACAAAAAGATGTAGCGAAATCGCTACATGTGCCGTTTTCGCGTGGATAAGCTAGCGATGGAGAAAAGGAAACCGAAGACGTAGCGATATCGCTACATGTGCCATTTTCATGGGTCTTCAGCAGCGAAGCGTACGACATCAAAATATGTCGCGATTTCGCGACCCGTTGCGTTTTCGCGACCTGCGACTGTTTTCCCGCCAAGTGCAGTATGAACGGCCGAGAAGGGTTTTTGATTTTCGATGATTTAATGCTGACCCGAATTTAATAATTTGTGGATTTCCAAGGCATTCAAGGTCGAAGAACCGCCCAGGCTTCCAAAATTACAGTTTTATTTATTCGAAGTTGTTGTTCGTGGATTAATTCAACGGTTTCATGCATATTTTAAAAAAACGAATTTAATGAAGAACTACGAACATTTCGTTGCATTTAATTTTTGTTTCTTTGATGCTGCAATTAAGGGGATCGTGTGCATAATTTCCGTTGCATGGTTTTAGATCACGAGGAGGTCGGTTTCAAATATTAAATGCTGCAAAGAGGACGGCCCTCTATAAAAACCAATGTAATTTTCATTTACAAAGGGTTGGAAAAGTTCTCTGCTAGAAACTGAAGTGCATTTGCAGGAATAAAAGACTTGACTTCTGATTTTTTTTCAAGCAACGCTTTGAGTGATTTCCTTTCTGTCTTTATTGCATTTCTAATTGCATTATTATTCTTTAACGGCTGTTGCGTTTAAATTCTGCATTCTGAATTTATGTACTGCCGTGAGAGTATGATTCCTGGAATGTGATTTTGGAGGGTTTCTCTGCGTACATCGTGCGAAAGTTAGATTGATAACTTTTATTGCTTGCTGTTGCTGCACTTTAAATTTCCTGCTGTTATTTTTCGATCCCATCACTTCGGCCTGTGGCCATATTTCCCATTTCTTTCTGCAACTTTTCAAATCTCTTTCCTGTAACCCTTATCTTAAAACCAAATTTTAGAATAGTAAAGGGAACCAGCCCACTCTGGAGATTGGTCTGGGAGCCATTTCTTGCTTCCAGCCTTTCAATGTTGGCCGGGTCTAGGGCGCACTTGTAAAAATCCTTTCCTGTGGCAGATTCGTGACCAACAATTTTTGGCACGCTCGGTGGGACAGACTGTTTCTGTCTCCAAGAATTCATAATCGGTGGGATACGCATAATTTTCCAAAGTGATAAACCCACCGATGCCAACAGTTTTTGGCACGCCCGGTGGGACAGACTGTTTCTGTCTCCAAGAATTCATAATCGGTGGGATACGCATAATTTTCCAAAGTGATAAACCCACCGGTGCCAACATTTTTTGGCACGCCCGGTGGGACAGACTGTTTCTGTCTCCAAGAATTCATAACCGGTGGGATACACATAATTTTCCAAAGTGATAAACCCACCGGTGCCAACAGTTTTTGGCACGCTTTTAACACCCGGAGGTCTCAAGATTTGATGAGTTGTCTTGGCCTCACAGCGGAGATTTGTAAGTTCATCTGGCGACTTTGCTGAGTTGAAGATCCGAATTTCTTGATCGTGGACGCCTATTTTTTTTTTAAAGTTCAAAGAATGTTTTTTCTGGCGACTCTGACTTAATGGCGATGGCCATGATTTCGCAGACCACTGTCACAAAGGTGAGGGTTTTTCCTAGATGGGATGATCCTGGCCCTCTGAATCTCCAAGTTCGGCATGAAATTCCCGAAGGTGCCCTGAAGAACCTAGCAAAATATGATGGTACCGAAGGAATGGCTCTGGCACATGTTGAAGACATTGCTATTCTGTCCATGATCCATGTCATAGAACACGAAGATGTCATGATCCGACTTCTGGTTCAGTCTTTGGAAGGAAGAGCATTGCAGTGGTACAGACTTCTCAAATGTCAAAGCATCAGCTCATGGGACGATCTAGCAGGGGCACTGATCAGAAGATTTGACGAAGATCCTTTCTACAGTTCTTTGGATCTCTACCAATTTTTCATGTACATCAAGAGAGCACCTCAAGAAAGCATCACGGACTTCAATGTCCAATTCTTGATAAGTTGGAAGAGAATTCTAGAGAAGATCCATCCATCCCCCACCCAAGCCCACCTCTTTTATGTTCGAGATTTTAATTCTGACATAGGTCTCTTTTTGCTGCAGTCAGGTGAACAAAGGTTCCCAAAAATCTTTGAGGAAGCAGTGCGAGCAGAACAGCTTTTGCTCTTATCGAGAAAGTTACCGTGGGGAGAAAATCCATTACTTTCTTCGGTGGTTGCTGCTCCTGTCTACCCTGCACAGTAATTTTCATGTCAGATCCCTTATATCGAGCATAAACCTGAGATGCAGTCATGTGGAGTTCAAGGGACAGATCTCGTCCAAAGTCAAGGATTGGAACATGCAAGCACTTTTCCAAGCAATGAACAATATGGTTGCTTGTAGTTTTCATCAAGAGATGGGCCAAGTAGAAGAACAAGTTCAAATTCCAGAACCTGAGGAGATCCCAAAATCAGATTTCTCACTTGAAGAGCCCTGCGATCACATCAAGGAGTTAGAAGAGCCTGTACTCAGCCCACAGCCAGTAAAGTCTGCAAAGTGGTGGTGTTGGTTCCAGCCACTACATCCAGTACCTGAAGAAGTCCTCTATGTGGGTACTAGTAAGAAGGATAATCTGCCGCATTGCATCCTATTCGCACCATGGAGAACTTCGAGAAGCGACCGACCCAATTTCAAGAACCGACTCAAGTATGATTGGATCTGGTCGGGACATTGCAGATTTATCGGATAACTCCTGAGACTGGGTTTCTGGTGGCGACATGCCAATCATGTCGTAAACCCTTGTATATAGATATATTTAACAAAAAAAAAAAAAAAAAAGCGGTATTGTTTTTATTACTGTTCATCTCAGCTCTTTTGTTGTCTGCGAGCTGTAGGTGCTTGTTTTTTTTCCTTTTGTCTCCTCCTTTCCCAGCAGTTGATGGCTTTCAAAAAATTCTTCTTTTCCCCTTTCCCTTTTCCCTCTCTTTCCTTTCTTCATTTTCTTCCTCCTTCTTTTTCTTCTATAGTAATAAAAAGCAGGCCACGGCTGTTGTTTCTTTTCCATTTTTCTGTTTTTCCCCGTCCCTTCTTATCCCTTTCCTCTAAGTTCAGTCTTTTATGCATTTATTTCATAGTCTAGTTCATTTCATTTCACAGCTTTCCTAGTTCCATTCCCACTCCATAACTTCATTCATTTTCATTTCATCATTCCATTGCAGTCACCGCTTGCGCAATCGCAGGAGCTCACTCCACCATCACATTCCATTTCTTCAGTTTATAACCGCTTCTATGCAGGTTCTTCCGGTTCTAGTTTTCAGCAGTAGAAGAAGTTTAGCAGTAGTCCTTTGACATGTTTTGCAGTAGCCAACCTTCCTATTTTGATATGACTCTGTGCCCAATGGACTAAGGCCTGGATTCTTGCATACAGCGAGCTGTATACCCCGTGAGCCGCCAAGAATGTTGGCATTTTTGCCACATTGATTCTCATTGATTAATGCATTAGTGTATTGTTGAAAATCTGACCTTTGATATCAGCTTTGATGCAGCTTTGGCGAAAAAAGGAGAAAAAATGACTAAGTCTAAAAACTGCAACAATTCGCTGACATGTCGCAGAATCACAGTCAACGCTGTCAACACAGGCAGGTTGGGCGGAACCGTCGCGATATCGCGACGTGTTCCAGAATCGCGGGTCGGTCGGCTTCAAAGGCTCAAAGTTGAAAACTTGCAGCGCGTCGCTGACATGTCAGCGAATCGCGACACTGGCGGCTTCGAAGGGGCAAGTGCCAAAACTTGCAGCGATTCGCTGCATGTTCGAGCAGAGAAGAGTCTAAGGAAAAAGTTGCAGCGCATCGCGACGGAAAATGACAAATGGTACGGAGAAAGAAATGCGTAGCGATATCGCTACCCGTAGCGAAATCGCGGGGTTTTGACCAGAAAGACAAAGTGCCCGAAACATGTAGCGATATCGCTACATGTTCCATTTTCACGGGGCAGAGCGCAGGGAAGAGCCAACGACAAAAATATGTAGCGAAATCGCTACATGTGCCGTTTTCGCGTGGATAAGCTAGCGATGGAGAAAAGGAAGCCGAAGACGTAGCGATATCGCTACATGTGCCATTTTTGCGGGTCTTCAGCAGCGAAGCGTACGGCATTAAAATATGTCACGATTTCGCGACCCATTGCGTTTTCGCGACCTGCGACTGTTTTCCCGCCAAGTGCAGTATGAACGGCCGAGAAGGGTTTTTGGTTTCCGATGATTTAATGCTGACCCGAATTTAATGATTTGCGGATTTCCAAGGCATTCAAGGTCGAAGAACCGCCCAGGCTTCCAAAATTAAAGTTTTATTTATTCGAAGCTGCTGTTCGTGGATTAATTCAACGGTTTCATGCATATTTTAAAAAAACGAATTTAATGAAGAACCGCGAACGTTTCATTGCATTTAATTTTTGTTTCTTCGAGGCTGTAATTAAGGGGATCGTGTGCATAATTTCCGTTGCATGGTTGTAGATCACGAGGAAGTTGGTTTCAAATATTAAATGCTGCAAAGAGGACGGCTCTATAAAAACCAATGTAATTTTCATTTACAAAGGGTTGGAAAAGTTCTCTGCTAGAAACTGAAGTGCATTTGCAGGAATAAAAGACTTGACTTCTGATTTTTTTTCAAGCAACGCTTTGGGTGATTTCCTTTCTGTCTTTGTTGCATTTCTAATCGCATTATTATTCTTTAACGGTTGTTGCGTTTAAATTCTGCATTCTGAATTTATGTACTGCCGTGAGAGTATGATTCCTGGAATGTGATTTTGGAGGGTTTCTCTGCGTACATCGTGCGAAAGTTAGATTGATAACTTTTATTGCTTGCTGTTGCTGCACTTTAAATTTCCTGCTGTTATTTTTTGATCTCATCACTTCGGCCTGTGGCCATATTTCCCATTTCTTTCTGCAACTTTTTAAATCTCTTTCCTGTAACCCTTATCTTAAAACCAGATTTTAGAACAGTGAAGGGAACCAGCCCACTCTGGAGATTGGTCTGGGAGCCATTTCTTGCTTCCAGCCTTTCAATGTTTGCCGGGTCTAGGGCACACTTGTAAAAATCCTTTCCTGTGGCAGATTCGTGACCAACAGTTCCCTAAAAGAAATATCCAAGCCCTTGAATCTTATGAAGAGAACTCTTCTTCCACGCCCAGTATTAAGACCTCTAGACCTAAGAGAAAGGATTAGAGTGAAAGACCCTACTCTATTTCCAACATTAAGAAAAAGGTAAATGCTGAGAAAATGCATGTTTGTTGTTCCCAAAGACTCAAGCTCAATAAAACTTCTGGAACCTCTACTCCTTCCTCTGTGAAGCCCAAGAAAGATCCTTCTAATTCTCTTGATCTGGTGGAAAAATACCTTCACAAACTGGTTTTCCATGCTACATCTGTTACTATTGACCATCTGGAATCTGCCCATGTGGCTATTGGGAAGGCAATTGTGAAGCTCAAAGAACAACGCCAAGCTCTTAGCCTTCTATTTTTTTGTGATACCTTTGAAGACATTCCTACTATTTTTGCTATGGAGGGACCTTTCGATGTCAAGGAGGAGGATAAGTATAAGGAGGAGGATAAGTATAAGGACGTTATGGATATTTCCAAGGATACCTGCATTGTAGCACCAAATGAAGCTCCAAAAGATGTACTGATGGACGATTCCAAGGATGTTGAGCTGGAGGTTATCATTGCGTCTCATATGCAATCTGACATTTCCATCTAATTCTGCATGTAGGGACTATTGGGGAAAGCCTATTTTACTTTCCTCTTCTTTTTTCTTTCCTTTCTTCCAGAGGTTTTGTCCTTTTGGTTCTTCTGGATGGTGGCCATTTTGTTGTTGTTCCTCTCTGCCAGAGGATTTTGTCCTTTTTGGATTTTGTTGGCTTTCGACTGTTTGTTTTTGTTCCTCCTTGTGTTTCCTCTAAGAATTTTAATTATCTACTCTACTGATGTACAGGGTGTTGGGGAGCCTTTCAAATGCTCCGTTCAATGAAAATAATTAACTTACCAAAAAAAAATTCGGAAGGATACTCGAGGAGGAAAGTGGGTGAAGAATTGCAAAAAGAGTTAAAGAAACTAGATATTTCTAAATTTGATGGATGTGGTGATGGAGAAATCGCTGTTAATTGGATTAGTTAAGTTGAAGGGTATTTTTCCATCCAACCCCTTTGTTTTGAAGCAAAAACCACATGGGTAGTTGCTCATTTAGAAGGTCCTACCAAGACCTGGTGGACCACATACAAGAAAGCTACTCAGAAAGAAGCAACAAACATACATTGGGAATAATTTTTAAGGGAATTCAAAAGCCATTTCCTCACAGAGCAATTCTATATTGAAAAACATGGAGAATTTACAAATTTACATCAAGGCAACATGACAGTAGTTGAGTATTACCAGAAGTTTGTGCAACTACTTAAGTATGCCCAAGAATTTTATGGGCAAGATAATTTTAAGGTACACAATTTTTTCATGGGACTGCATCCAAAGTATAGTCAACCTGAAGGAGGGAAGTTACCCCAAAAACTATCAGTTGTCTATGATGCCACTTGATATGAGGAATCGAGCCAAAAAGAGGTAAATATTTCTACCAAAAAGAAAGAGATAATGCAAGGAAGATAAGGTATCCTGAACAGAATCGAGGTATGAAACATAGTAGGAAATTTAGAGATAAGGGTCATAACAAAAGTGACAACAGGAACAAGGGCAAAAATTAGGGGTACAAAGGGCAGTCACAGCGAAGGAATTATCAAGAAAGAAAAAATAATAACATAGAACAAGGTAAAAATGGCAACCATAAGGAAATTGATAAACAAAAAAATGATGGACCAAACACCTATTTTACATGTGGAGCACTGGACAATTTTTCTAGATAATGCCCTATAAGAGCAGCTCGTATGAACTCCACAGATGAAGCAACAGATAGAATCTTTGCTGCAACAGGTAATCCTAACCTTCTAGGGCAAACTACTCCATCTTATTAACCTTTCTCTCCTTGCTAAACAAGCCTGGAGGCTCATTTCTAATGACAATGCTAATTGGGTCAAGATTCTTAAAAGGAAATATCTTCAGGACTCTAAATTTATTTTCGATGATGTCCCTTCAACAGGGTGTGCCTTTTGGAAATCTATATGTGTGTCATGTTCCCTCTTGAGAAAAGTATTAAGATGGCATTTTGGGAATGGAAAATCCATTTCCTTTTGTGAAGACAAGTGGCTTGGCAATAGTCCTCTCATTCAAAATCCTATGCTCCAAAGGTTAATTGCAATCACCAAAGATATGGTTGGATCTTCAGTTGCAGATTTTATTTCTTCAAATAATGGAATCAAAAGCTAGAAAAGACTTGATTTCCCTAATTTTGAAGTAGAAATTTCATGTTTGTAAGCTCATTTATCTTCCATCAAAACTCCACTAGAATATTCCTTAGATTGTCCGATTTGGGAGCCTACTGATTCTGGAGAGTTCTCAGTCAAATCAGATTATTTGCTTTCTCTAAATGATTTCCAAAATTCTATTCCCTTTAAGGTGGTCTGGATAAAATATTTGACTCCCAAAATTACTTCTTTTTCTTGGCTTTGCATTCAGGATCGAATCCTCACAACAGAAAACCTAATCAAAATAGGCATTCAGCTCCCTAATAGATGTTACCTTTTCTGACTGAAAGTCTACTTCCCACCTTTTCTTTTTCTGTTCCTTTTCTAGAATGGTGATTAACAATCTATTCCTTAAATTTAAAATAGTTTGGGCTTGTCCTCCTTCCATTGTTGATCTTTTTCTCCAGTGGCCAAATCCTTTCCAAAATCCTATACTTAAAGGATTATGGAAATTTTGTTTACAACATTACCTTTGGCAAATTTGGCTTGAACGTAATAGAAGAGTGTTTGATAAGAAGGCCTTAGACGTTGATTACATTGCCAATAAAATCATCCTTAATGCTAAATAGAATGCCCTCATTAACCCTTTTGATCATTTTCCTCGTTCGTATTTTTAGGAAGCTATCCTCAATTCCTGTCATATCCACCTTGAAAGTTCAAGACCGGTCAATCCTTCAGCTTCAAGAACCAAAATCAAGTGGCATCCTCCTCCAGTTGGATGGGTTAAGCTCAATTTTGACAAAGCTGCTTAAGGAAATCCTAACAATGCTGGTGCAGGAGGAATTCTTTGTGATCACCGGGGTAATACCATTTTTGCTTACTCTGAACCTTTAGGTGTTCTCTCAAATCACTGTACAGAAGCAAAGGTTTTATGGTGAGGTCTCTAATTCATCAAAAACATTCCAAGAAACATCATTATGGAAGGATATTCTCTTAATATAATAAATTATCTTAAAAATTCTAAACTTGGCAGTTGGAAGATAAGAACCGTTATGGAAGAAAGTAAAGAAATCCTGCTTAATCAGAATGACACCATGTTTCAACATGCTTTCAAGGAAGCCAACTTTGTTGCTGACAGACTGGCTAACATTGGAGTGAATGCCCAAGTATTTTTGACATGGACTGATAGTCTTCCTCCTGAAGTTGATGAGCTCGTCAAGCATGATCAAATTAATTGTAATCATGGTGAATCCTAAGGCTATTGTAATTTTCATTTTCCAAGGCCTCCTTTTCCACGTGAAGCTTTGTTTTTTTTTCATAAATTTCTTCAAAGTCTTTAATTCTAGCTTTCTAAATATCACATATCCTCCTCGGTGTTCAATCTCGGATCATGTCCACATGGCCCTTATTAACTAATTTTATATAATCCACCACATTTTAACCTAGCAAGCACTTATTATTTTTTGATAACCAACTCTTTTGAGAGCCCCAATGCAAATGTTAGCACAATATTTAATAATGCCTCTCCCTATTTTTTTTGTTTTTGCCATTTGGCTCTTTCGAGATTCATTCTCCTCCGTTTTTCCTTTTGCATCATCCCAAGATCTATGTTGGTGGACTTTCCAATCCTTCACATTTCTAGTGCCAGTTTCCCCTGTTCACTCCATTTTATGGGTGTCCCCCATAGTCAAATCCATCAGCATCTTTTTATTTTTCCAATTACCTATTTCAGTTTTCAAAGCTAGAAAATCCTCCTCGTCATCTGTCCTAGCCAATTCCCTCTCTCTAGGCGGGATTTTCCCTTTTTTGAGGTGTCCTTTCTATTTTTTTTTCTGGTTCTAGAGCTACATTAGTGTTTTCCTTATATATTCTCCTCTGCATGCTTTGTTTATTCATCTGCCATTGTACAAGTGCATCCTCATGTTGTTCCCTTGCCTTCGTCTTTTCCCTTTCCCTATTTTTCTGTCTTTAAACATGAAGGAGGAAAATCTTGTTTATATCGAGCCTGAGGTGTTTGATTTAGATTCCATTGCTATAGAAATTTTGAAAAACAAAGGCCTTTTCTACATCTTGGGACAATGGCATGGTCACTATTCATGGAGTGGAGTTTCAAATCACTATGGAGCTATTTGCGGAACTCACAGGGCAAGATCTGGACAACAAAGTAATAATGAAAAACAAGTGTAACTGGCATGTGAAGATGGCTCACTTTGAGAAGAATTTGGTTATCCATAAGCTTTACAAAAAAGGTTTGTACCATCACCATATTTCCACCCCATGGAAGGAAATCCTAAAACCCATCATGCAATATTTAACTACTGATAATCCTAAGTCCCAACTTTGTTGTTTTCATTTAGCTTTCATTAATCATTTTTATGAAGCTAAGATAATGAAAATTCATTTTGCTCTTTACTGGTCCTTATATTATACAATTGTTTCTACCCATTCAAAAAAGGAATACGGATCGCCCTGTCATCAAGGTCTTTTCAAAATCCTTTATAGGTTCCTCCTTAAGTTTCCCAAAGGAAATATCCAAGCCCTTGAATATTATGAAGAGAACTCTTTTTCCATGCCCAATATTAAGACCTCTAGACCCAAGAGAAAGGATTAGAGTGAAATACCCTACTCTATTTCCAACATTAAGAAAAATGTTAAGGTTGAGAAAATGTCTGTCCGCTGTTCCCAAAGACTCAAGCTCAAGAAAACTTCTGGAAACCCTACTCCTTCCTCTGTGAAGCCCAAGAAATATCCTTCCAATTATCCTGACCTGGTGGAAAAATACCTTCACAAACTGGTTGTCCATGCTACATATGTTACTATTGACCATCTAGAATTTGTCCATGTGGCTATTGGGAAGGCAATTATGAAGCTCAAAGAACAATTCCAAGCTCTAAGCCTTCTATTTTTCTATGATACCTTTGAAGACATCCCTGCTATTTTTTCTATGGAGGGACCTTCTAATGTCAAGGATGATGATAAGGATAAGGACATTGTGGAGATCGCCAAGGAAACCTGCATTGTAGCACCAAAGAAAGCCCCAAAGGATGTACTGAAGGACGATGTCAAGGATGCCGAGCTGGAGATTACCGTCGCGTCTCCTATGCAATCTGACATTCCCATCTAATTCTGCATGTAGGAAGGGAAAGCCTATTTTTCTTTTCTCTTCTTGTTTCTTTCCTTTATTCTATAGTTTTTTTCCTTTAGGTTCTTCTGGATGGTGGCCATTTTGTTGTTCCTCTTTGCCAGAGGATTTTGTCCTTTTTGGATTATGCTGGCTTTCGACTGTTTGTTTCTATTCCTCCTTGTATTTCCTATAAGAAGTTTTATTTTCTGCTCTACTGATGTATAAGGTGTTGGGGAGCCTTTCAAATTCCCCATTAAATGAAAATAATTAACTTACCAAAAAAAAATCTAGAAGGATCCTCGAGGAGGAAAGTAGGTGAAGAATTGCAAAAAAAGTTAAAGAAATTAGATATTTCTAAATTTGATGGATGTGGTGATGGATAAATTATTGTTGATTGGCTTAGTGAAGCCTAAGGTTATTTAACCATCCAACCCCTTTGTTTTGAAGAAAAACCCACATGGGCAGTTGCTCATTTAAAAGGTCCTACCAAGACCTAGTGGACCACATACAAGAAAGCTACTCAAAAAGAGGCAACAAATATACCTTGGGAAGAATTTGTAAGGGAATTCAAAAGCCATTTCCTCACAGAGCAATTCTATATTGAGAAACATGGAGAATTTACAAATTTACGTCAAGGCAACATGACAGTAGTTGAGTATTACCAGAAGTTTGTGCAACTACTTAAGTATGCCCCAGATTTTGATGGGCAAGATAAGTTTAAGGCACACAAAATTGTCATGGGACTGCATCCAAAGTATAGTCAACCTGAAGGAGGGAAGTTACCCCAAACACTATCAGTTGGCTATGATGCCGCTTGATATGAGGAATAGAGCCAAAAAGAGGTAAAAGCTTTCTACCAACAAGAAAGAGATAATGCAATGAAGAGAAGGTATCCTAAACATAATCGAGGTATGAAACATAATACAAAATTTAGAGATAGGGGTCGTAACAGAAGTGACAATAGGAACAAGGGCAAAAACTAGGGGTACAAAGGGCAGTCAGAGTGAAGGAATTATCAAGAAAGAAAAAATAATAACAGAGAACAAGGTAAAAATGGAAACCATAAGGAAAATGATAAACAAAAGAATGATGGACCAAACACCTATTTTACATGTGGAGTACTGGACCATTTTGCTAGACAATGCCCTAAAATAGCAGATCGTAGGAACTCCACAGATGAAGCAACAGATAGAATCTTTGCTGCCACAAGTAATCCTAACCTTCTAGGGAAAACTACTTCATTTTTAATTAAGGGAAAAATAGGCAAGAGAAATGTGAATATCTTAATTGATAGTGGTGCTACCAACAGTTTTGTTTCAATTAATATTTTGAGGGATATACCTGTAAAACCTGGGATTTTAGCAAAAGGGTGGCAATTTGAGTATGGCTCAGGATAAACTTATGTAGTCAATCAATTTCTACAAGGAAAAATCAACTGGTATTTATATGTAGCTCCCTTACATGCATTTGACATAATTCTAGGAGTAGATTGGCTTAAGGCTCATAAAGCGTTGCTAAATTTTGAAGAGAGATGGGTGGATTTTACAAATGATACTAATCAAAGAATCTACATTCATTGCAATAGAACATCTCTTGAGCCTCATTTGATAACCAGTATGCAAGCCAAGAGAGCGTGGAGGAAAGGATGTAAGTTGTATGTAGTAAATATGAACAAAAAAGAGGAAACTGATTCAAGTACAACACTATACCAACAATATCCAGTACTAGGTGAGTATAGGGATATATTTCCTGAAGATTTGCCAGGATTACCACCAAAAAGAGAATTTGATTTTTCTATAAAACTTGTACCTGGAGCAACTCCGGTTGTGAGGACCCTGTACCATATGACATCACTATAATTACAAGAACTTAGAACTCAACTACAATATTTATTTGGTAAGGGTCATATTAAACCCAGTGTGTCACCATGGGGAGCACCAGTTCTATTTGTTAAAAATAAATGTGGTTCCCTAAGATTGTGCATTGATTATAGGATGCTTAACAAGATGACTGTTAAAAATAAGTATCCATTGCCAAGAATTGATGACTTTTTTGACCAGCTAAGAGGAGCCACCATATTTTCTAAAATTGATCTAAGGTAGGGTTATCACCAGTTAAGAATCTGGGAAGAGGATACTTACAAAACTATTTTTGGAACACGGTATGGGCATTATGAGTTCATAGTATTACCATTTGGTTTAACTAATGCACCAACCAGATTTATGAACTTGATGAATAGAATGTTTTGAGAGCAGTTAGATCGGTTTGTGCTTATATTCTTGGATGATATACTAATTTATTTATGGAACAAAGAAGAACACGATGAGCACATGAGGATAGTGCTAGGGATTCTCAAGAAAAATCAATTATATGGAAAGTTGTCCAAATGTGAATTTTATACACCGCAGGTGTAGTACTTGGGACATATTGTCTCAACCGAAGGTATAGTCATAGACCCCAAAATATTGAGGCTATAATAGATTGGCCAGATCCAACCAATGTGCCAAAAATAAGAAGTTTTATGGGAATAGCTGGCTACTATCGGTGATTTGTGAAAGGGTTCTCAAAAGCTGCATATCCCATAACTAATCTGCAGAGGACAATGAAAGTATTTAAATGTTCGGTTCAGTGTGAAGAAGCCTTAAAAACTCTTAAAGAGAAATTGACAATTGCACCTATACTAAATATACCTTATCTAAACAAAATACTCACAATTTGTATCAATGCCTCAATGGAAGGATTAGGTGGCATATTGATGTAGGAAGAAGCGATAGTGGCATATGAATCCATAAAACTCAAGAAAGATGAAATAAATTACGCCACTCATGACTTAGAACTAGTAGTCGTAGTTCATGCCCATAAAATTTGGAGACATTTTCTGTTAGAAAATCCTTTTAAGCTTAAAACTGATCATCAAAGTCTGAGATACATTTTTACACAACCATTTTTGAACGCCCGACAACGAATATGGATGGAGTTTTTGGCTGAATATGACTTTGGTATTGAGTATATCAAAGGAAAATAAAATAAATTAGCTAATGTTCTTAGTAGAAGACACATAAATGCTATCACAAGGTATCAGTATGAACTGAAATATCAGATCGCAGAACTACAGATGACTGATGAGTTTTGCAAATCATGTCATAATAAGGTTGAGCAAGGACTGAATCGACATGAAGATTACAGTATCAATAAAAATCTGGTATACTTTTGAGATAGAATTATAGTACCCAATAATGAAGAGCTTAAAAGAACTATTCTACAGGAAGCTCACTATGCTCCCTAATCTGCTCACCTAGGAGTAGTTAAAATGAGAGAAAACTTGAAGAAAGACTATTTCTGGCCTGGAATGAAAAAATATGTAGTGCAATATGTTGCAAGATGTTTTGAATTTCAAAAAGTTAAGGCAGAGCACCAACATCCTGATGGACTAGAACAAAAATGGCAAATAATATCCATGGACTTCATCATGGGTCTTCCAAAAACCTGATTTCAACATGATGCAATATTTGTAGTAGTGTATAAGTTAACCAAAGCGAAACATTTTATACCAGGCACTGTGCATGATGATGCTTCAGCCATAACCCAAAAATTTACATGGGAAATTTAAGGATATGCTACGCATGTATTGTATGGACCACCAAAGCAAATGCGAAGATTATATTTTCCTGGTGGAATTTACTTACAATAATAGCTATCATACCATGTTGGGCATGGCCCCTTTTGATGCCCTATATGGGTGAATGTGTAAGACATGATTAACGTGGGATAATTTGGATGATCGAGAGGTGATCGGTCCTGAGGCTGTAAAGCGAATGGAAGACCAACTTAATGAAATCCATCAGCGGTTGCGTGAAGCTGTTGACTGTCAAAAAATTTATGTAGTTATTAAAATAACACCCCGTGAATTTTCTATTGGATATAAGGTTTTCTTTAGATTCAAGCCTACCAAAAACTCTATTAAATCCACTAAACTAAGTCCGAGGTTTGTCGGTCCTTTTGATATAGTTGCCAAAATCAGTCTTGTTGCCTATAAACTTGCATTGCCACCGAACTTGTCAAAAATCCATAATGTTTTCCATGTGTCCCTCCTACGTAAATATGTAGCTGACCCATGCCACATTTTGGATGTAACTCATTTGCAGATGTTGGACTCACAGCTCATTTAAGTTCAACCAGTAAAAATTTTGGGTTATAAGACCAAACAGCTAAGGAAAAGGACTATGGAACAATGTAGGGTTTAATGGGATCAGTATTCTGAGAGGAATACCACCTGGGAAGATGTTGCTAGCATGAGAAACTAGTTCCCTTGTTCAAATATTGATACTAAAAGATATTTTACTATTAATATAATAGCTTCTCTTTTTGTAATATTGGATAAGACTTATTATGCATATCAGACATGTTTGTTACATTTTTTGTAATGTTATGATGGTACTTGTTATATTATACATGCTTATTACATAATTTTTTCTTTCATATATGATGCCATAATGGAACATGTTATGCATATTAGACATGTTTGCTATATAGATTTTCTTCTAATTGTAGGAATTATAATAGAAAGTGGTAACTTATATGTAAATTGTCTAATTTTCTAGCTAACTCAGGGACTTTGTTAATCCTAAGAGGGGGAGTATGTCACATCCCCACTATTTGCATCCATTTTATTTTGAAGAATGTGATTCTGCATCCATTTATTTTTGGTGATTTAGGCACAAGGATCGTGCAAGAGGCAGAGGAGAAAACCCACCACCTGACTAGGACAAGGGTTGGGAATGTCAAGTAAGGTGGATATGGTGTGTGCCTAGTGCACCTTGGACTGTGGGTACATGGAATCCCACTGTAGATTTTTACTCATATTTTGCATTTTTCCTGTTTGTTTGCATAAGTGTCAGTTTACCGAATGTTGTCTTGTTATCGCATGTCGCTTGTCAATAATTTAAAGATATCAAATTTAAAAAAAATATAATATAAATATATATTTATTTAATAATGAATAATAAAAATAAAATATTAACAATAAGACTATCATATAAAAATTATAAAAATTAAGAAAGCATGTACATATTTAATATTTTAAAAAATGGGAGGCTCACCCTCTTTACAATATAACTAAGTCATGCATTCCTACAATTATTAAAATTTATAAAAACAAACAAAACTACTAATCCCCACCTCTAGAGAGTGGTCTATTTATCCTAAGAATGGCATTTGCTTTAATAAGGGAATTGTTGAAATGAAAATATATTATAAGTCAAACAAAGACAATACTTATACATGATGAAGGAATAGTGGATGAAATTCAAAACAATATATATTATAATACCATATTAAATTTCCTACCTATCAATGTTTGGGAAGAACAAAACCTACCACCTGGATGAATTTTTAAGGTTATACCTGGCAGGAATAGATAATGAGGTGTCAATGCACTATTTCATTGGTCTTATTATTTAAGCCAAGAAGGTAAAAGGGCTAAGGGGGAATTCAATTACGAATTCTATTATGTTTATGCTTAATACTCCGCTAGACTAGGCGAGAAGGAAGGAAATATGACGCATTACAACAGGCAGCGAAAAACTTGGGAGAACCAGGCAAGTTTGATAGAATCCTAATCTCAGAGAATAGAATTCAGTTAATGTTATATTTAATTAAAAATATATATATGAATATATATCTGCTCACTATGTAACCTTATAAGGTGTTGGATAAAATAAATAGACTGGTATAATTGAAATTAAATAAACCTTGCATGATTTTATAGTAATGGCACTTTGATTTTTAATTATAGAAGAATTGAGGAAGGGCTTTATGTGTATTCATACAATTGATGGATTATATAAAGAATCTAGAAAAGGTTGTTAAAGGGTTACATCAATTTAAGATTTAATTTTATAAAAAAAAATATGAGTGCAATGCGATTAAAAACCAATAACTTACATTTTCTTTCCTCCATCCATGTATGCGTTTAAGATTTTCTTCTACTGAGCTCTGTTTTGTTTTGGTTTTTTAATCTCATAACGAGGAAAGAATTTTACAGTCTATGTATACTATATTCATAGTTTCGATTGTCTTATTTCCTTTGGGTAATATTTTTTTAAGTGGTGTGAATGTGCTTGAACATTTGCCTGAGAGAAAAGGGTAGTGTAATTACAGTATGTAAGTGTTATGCAACTTGTGGTTTTGAATTTTGTTCTTGCATTGCATTATTGTCTGCTTGTATGACTATGAATTTAGGCATTTATGGACCAAGCTGATCCAAACTCGTTTCTATCTCCTTGTCCAAAATATGTGAGGGTGGGTTTTGTGCAAGAAGTTTGGAAAAAGGCGACACAACAGTACATATTGTCCATTCAGTGTGAATTGTCTCCAGAACAGTTTAATTGAGGTTTTGTAAATGTATGTATTAGCCAATGGAAATTAATTCTAGAGTTGTATCATAAGGTCATGATCTCAAATATATCCTAGTATGTATTTAAATTAAGAGAACTGAGTCATACGTTTAGTAAAAGATTCTTTAGAAAAAGGAATAATGGAGGCCTATTTTCTTTAAAACTAATAGACACCTCAAGATGTGAGCATCATACTTAATGATGGTTGTTCTTTCATATGCATCTTTAGAAATCTATGATTGTGCCTTTAAGTGGAAATATCCTTTGAATAGAAGTTGTTCCTTTTAAAAAAAAGTATGCGTCATTATTTTATGGTTGTTCGTTTCTGATGGCAACATCCAAATTAAATAAAATGAATTCTTTGGTTTAAGTTTTCAGAAGCGTACATTACATGAAACCTTTTGAATTATGGAAAGGAGTTTTCAAGGATCTTTAGAAAATGATTTTTTTTATAAATTATCATTGAGATGATACATAAGAGAGAACACAGACTTTTAATGGTACATATATGACAAAACAACATTGGGGAAAAACTTATAGCATAAGACGAATTAAGACCCAAACATAGAACTTGGTTACTGGAATATTTGTGTAACAACAGGACTTCGAATAGAGATATTCTTTATTAGATTACAACATATAAAGTTTGTTATTGTTTATTTAATTAGGTTGGGATATAAAGTGTTTTTCTTTAAAGTTGTTATGTAGATTAAATTATGTTAGGTTATAAAGTTAATCCTTTAAATTGTTATGGTATGTGGGTAAGTTGGTTATTGACATTAAGATAGAATTGTAAAGTAGTATTACCTTTAATGTTTTAAAAAGAAAAACTATTCCTAGATAGACTACTTCATTGATATTATATGAATTATTTTTAATTAATCACATAGATACTTAAACTCATTGTAGACTAGTTGGACATATTATCTCTTAGCTAGATTATGAGTTTTTAATAATTATTTATTAATTGGTTAATCTTCTTTTTGGTTATTTAACTTAGTGTATTAATTAATTAAAACATGGTTGCAAAGCATATGGTTGGTTAGTAAACGTATTGATGTAAAAACCTAAAATGGAAGTTGAGTATAATTAATAATATATCATTTAATCAAGAAAGACTTTGATTAAAATTTACACTAAGATTGGATTATGTCGAGCAAGGACACAATCCCTCCCAACCACTCCAAATCACGATGGCGACTTGAGTAAGACTTTGGTTTTCGATCTCCAGCATTTAAGGACAGTGGTTCGTGTTGTTGAGAGTAAAGAGCGATGGTATGGTACATCGCTCTAGGAAGACAGTTAGTTAGTTGGTGGGGATGTTCAATAATCCACTCAAGTTTTGGAGTAAGCAACAGAGAGTATGGTTAGAGGGCTAATAATGTTGTTGGAATATCCAGCGGTAGATGGTATGGGCAGCATTACCATCAACCTGAGATGAATCTTGAACACCTAGTTCACAAGCCATGCGATTGCGGACTCTAGTCAAACCTTAGTAGAGGATCAATGATTAGCACTGGTATAATAATGACGGTTCTAGAAAAAATGGATTAAAGGCCCTATGAGAATGTGGATTGAGATTCCACTTGTTCTGGACAAGGGAATACAACGTTTTCTCTTTCAGGTGATATGGGACTTGAAAGGGACAACCCTTCACCAGGATCCATGTGAACTCGAGAAAGGAGTTAGGACCTTATAAGGCAAACATTGTGGGAAGTTGGCCAACCCCGAGCACTTAAGATACCAGCTGTAGTGGTGATTAGTCTTGAATTGCTGAAAAAATTATGCTTGAACTAACGTTAAGATGGCATCAAAAGCAAAGTTGAGTATTGAAACTATTTTACAAAGAAAATTTTGAATAACTAATATTGATAAATTTTTGGGTTGTTACAATCGATTTGTTTTTGTTGCTCTATTCCTGGATTTGGCATCTGAAGGGATTCCCACTTTTTTTTGTCCTGCTATATTAGCTTGGGATTTTCTCTCTACTTCTTTCTTGGCCTTGGGGTTGGACCATGATTTTATCATTTTTAGTTGAGTGGATCTCGATTGTGGTTGGTGTGGACTCTCTGAAGTTGAGTTCATTGTCTATCTTGGGTTTTTTGTGGTTCCTCTCCCTACTACATATTTTTGGCCTTTGGGGTAGGGCCCTAGGTTTCTCATGTTATTACGGGTGTTGGAGTTCATAGATATCCTTTGGATGAATAGTTGGTGGAGTTGGTGGGTATCCTTGCTCTGGGGACTCTCTGTTGGATTTCATCTTTGCAGTTTTTTTTGCCTAGGTGCGGCCTGGTGCGTACATGCCTACTTCTTTTGATGATCTCTTATTGATAGTCTCGGTGGATTGATCCCTTATAGCCATGGAGTACCACAATGGATTGAATTTTAGGGTTTTTTTACCTATTATTGTAATCTTTTTCTCCTTTGTAGTGAGACCTCGGTCCCTGAAGAGATCTCTCATGGTTGCTTGCTCTTTTTCCAAGCTGGTCCTATGCCTTCCTGGATGGGTGTTAACTTTTTTTGTTGTTCCTGTCCCTTCTTGGATGGGTTTCTTCATCTCCAGGTTGGTCTCATGCCTTCCTTTATGGGGTTTTCATTTACAATCTTTCCCCATGCCTTCCTGGATGGATTTTTCATTTTTTGCAGTTTCAAGTTTTCCCAGGTAGGTTTCTGGGGTCTGATTTTGTGCTGGGCTATTTTATTTTGGGCAATATGCCCTATTTCAAACTATGCTAGCTGGTCTCTCTTTCCCAAGACTTATTGGATAGGGTTTTATTTTTTAATTTCAAATTTTAAGTCTATTGTCAGTTTCTCCCATTTCGGATAGGTTTCTCATTTTGTTGTTTGTCTTGGGCTACCACTAGCCCGATTTTATTTAAGCTATTTTATTCATTTTTCCTGGGATACCTTTAGCCGGGTTTTAATATTATTGTTACTCTTTATCTCGGGCTTCTATAAGCCGATATTTCTAGCTTGTGTTGTGTGGGATGGTCCCACTTTTTTATTTTGTGAGATCGTTTTGTTGGCACTATCTCATATTCTATGTTCGCTTTGTAGATACCCTCTTCATGTGGAGATCCTCTCCCTAACCCATTTGTATAAGGTTTTGGGGACCTTTCAAAACCATATTATCAATAAAAAACTCTACAATAATCCTAATACCATTCAAGGAACATATATTTTAATCCATTTTCTCCATCCCATCATCTACAATCACTCTCACCCAAACCCATAAACCATCTCAAGGTTGCATCCTTAAGTGTAGAGGAAAATAGTTGTAGTTTCTATTCATCAGTGGTGTAGAAGTAAGCTTGGAATACCACTTTAAACTCAAAAAGGAATGCATCAGGATCCTCATGTGGTTTTCCATGGAAGGTAGGTAAAATAGCAACAAAGATAGGCTTTGGTTCTCTCATTATCCTATGTTCTAGAGAAGAAATTAGAAAGGCAAATATTTTTCTTTGCCTATTTCATATTTGATTTCCTTCTACTTCTTCGTGGTTACTATTTCTTTGCTTATTCCTTCTTTGGTTTCCCTCTACTCCCCCATGTTCACTACTATTGTCATCCATAACTGATTGAAGGAATTCTAAGATTGGACCAGGTATAGGTTCAAAAGAGATAGTGGAAGGATCTATATGATTATCAAATTCAGATTTTGGTAATAAAAATATTTCAGGATCTTGATATAGTAGAGCTAATGGAAACCTGGTTTACTCTTTTGAAGAATTCTCAATTGCTACAATCTCAGTCTCTTTTAATTTAGCAATATCAATATTTTTACTAGATTCTCTTCTTGTTTCTCTTTGAAATTTTAATGAATCTTCATTTTGAGTCTCTAGGCTGATTCATAAATTTATGAAACATGCTTCTAATATCTGCAAATAGGTTTAAGTGTATTAAATTCATTCATCCTTATAGAATAGTTTATGGATGTCATTGATTGGATCTAACTATTCAGGGATCATATAATGCTCTTCTTCAAATGTAAAATCTTGTTTTAAAATATGAATCAATTGGGTAACAAAATCTTATCCTTGTATAGAAGTAGGTTTTTCAAATTATAAGTCTTGATATAACTCTCTTAAGCATATAATTCTAGGTGCTTTATGGTATATTTTACTATATTCCAGACTCACCTCCCTAGTTTCTATATCTCTTAAGAAATTATGGATAGCAAGGGAATCCTCAAAGTAATGCTCCCAAGGATATGTAGATGATTTTATGCTTGCTATTATGTCCCCTAACCAACATTCACAACTTCTCAACAGGTCAAAGTTGGTTGAGTGATAATTCATACCTAAGGCCTTAGTTATATTGATCCTTTTAATTTTACCTAACTCTTCTGACCTTTACCTAATAACATCAAGGTGTTCCCACAAACGGTTCCATTGTTCCCAAGATGGACCTATGTCTTGTTCATAAAGTAGGTTGATTTCTTGTTCTAGCAGTATTCTCCTGAGGTCTATTGATGCAGACTAACTAATACAATTTTCCACCATTAGCAACGTATACTTCTCTTTTTTTCGATTTTCAACAGTTTTTTTTTCTTTTGATTTGTTTTTGAAAAATGCAATTCACAGAAACTAAATTTTACTTTTCAAAAGAAGCAATATTATTGCTATTAAAATCAGATCTAAATTACAACAGTCAATTTTAATGTAGTTTGAAAAATAAAAATGTTGCCACTACTTTGGTTTAAAAACACTCGGTATGATCTTGTCACACCCCTGACTTGCATGCAAGTAAAATTTCTAAACCAAATATGTTTTTTTTTTTTTAATTTACATGGTGGAATCGGTAGCCACCACGAATCCGGCAGGTTGTCCAGCTTTTATGGCCGCCACAATATTCTATGTTGTCCGCCCCATAAGTCGCCACACAGATCTTCGCGCAATCCGCCCCTATAACCACCATGCCACAATCATTTTAAACCTTTTACGTCGTTGAAAGCACCAGGAAAGGGACAAGCGTTCAATCCGACGAGGCCCGAGATTTGAACCTTGGACCTCCGCCCCCTTATGGGGTTTGGATGAACCAATTGGTCTACACCTCGGACCTTCTAAACCAAATATGTTACAACCATAAAACCCTAGAATTAAAATGATAAAAATAAATATTAACTAATATTTCCACTACTTTAGTTTAAGAAACACTCTGTATGATCTTGTCCCTCCACTGACTTGCATGCAAGTAAATCTTTCAAAACCAAAAATCTAACAACTACAAAATGTTGAAAATAATTTGCTGAAATAGAAATGCTAAATTAAAGACTAAATTATTGTCACTACTTGGGTTTAAGAAACACTCGGCATGATATTGTCGCACCATTGACTTGCATGCAAGTAAAAAGTTTTCAAACGGAATATGTGACAACCATAAATTCTGAAAATAACTTGTTGAAATTAAATGCTAACTAGAAAAAAAAGTAAAATTGAAACCAAGAAAATGGAACCTAGAAATGTTGAAATGAAGACACTCAATGGAACTTCTTGTGCCACTCCTGACCTGCATGCAAAGTAAATATTCTCACGCAATCCAACAATCTCCAACCATAAATTATGGAACTATTCTCCCGGTAATGGCACCAAAATGTTGAGTTTTAATGTCTCATACTTAATTGTCAAACCAAGATTAGATTTAAAGAGTAGTTATCTCGTATAGATATCCATAATTTTGATCGTTGATTTTTTATTCATTTTTCTTAGTTTCTTGCATAAAAGAAAGTTTGCAATAAATGAAAATATGCTTAATTTAAGGTATGCAATTATGAATTATACTAGGTTTGTGGATCCACTTATGATTTTAATTATGCATTATCTATCTTAATATGTTATGTAATTCTAAAATATGTAATTAATTAAATTTATATTCTAATTTTATTCTACGTTTTAACTATATATACTGTAATTTAGGAGGAAGATATCTAGGGACTAACCTTTTGGCGTGGGCCCTACCTCCTCGAGGTAAGTATTAATATCTTCTCCTTTTTACCTTACTTTACTTTCAATAATTTCTATTCATTAAACTAATTTAAAGTTTTCTAATTCATACTTGCAGGAAAGGAAATGAAAGTTACAGGAATCACAAACAAAACATGCAGAAGATAAAGTATTCATTACCACATAATATGAACAAAATGATTCTAATTTACTCTTTTAGTCCAATTCCAAATAAAATCTTACAGTGTAACATGACTGAAGAAATAGTATTCCTTCCTCTTCCTACATATATATGTGGATTGGACTGGACCTTTTTCAAGGTTTTGACTTTGTATTATGGACTGGACTGGACCCTTTTCAAGGTCTTGACTTTGTATTACATTATTCCTTTCAATAGAATTTTTCAACCTCTTTTTGTTACATGTTGAAAAAATTCATATTGGTCGCTAAAAATACATAACAAAATAATCTATAATTTAAATAGTCTAATAACTACTTTGGACTATTACAAACAACTTTGTCCTTTTTTTAGGAAAGGATAAATTTATTACAATGCATAATCATAACCATATAACAAATTATTATAAGGTCAATCCAAATAAATAATAATAATAAATTATTCACACCTAACTATTCCAATGACCCATGTGACATTGATTGAGCTGGCAATATGCATGGTCTTATTGCACAAAAAACAAATCTGTTGAAAATAAATTGGTTTCTATAATCTGTATCAGTAGCATCCTTTTGTAGCCACTTTCAGTCACCTTCTTTTGTAGACGGTTTCAGTAGTACCATTTCGTAGCCAGTTTATATCAACTGCACCCGTAGGCTACTTCAACCGTGTTCTGCCATAGTTTATTTTAGTCGTATTCTTTTGTAGCAATCTTCGTGAACACTTGTAGATTTTACTTGTTAACAACACAACACTTTCACACGATTTATGTAAAATTGCAATCATTTAAAACATAAGCCTACAAATAACATTTATCTAAAGATCATACTAAAACATACATGCTTTTGATCAAAATGCACATATATATCATGAAGGTTGCAACTGAAATGCAGGAATAAACTACATATTACTATTAAATTCTAGACCTCATCAATAATCATAAACTACATATTACAATTAAATTCTAGATCTCATCAATAATCATAGTGTTCTTCTTGGTGATACCAATTAGGTAATTCTTTATCCAAAGGTCTAATATGTGGAATATTGATCATTTTTTAATCAAGGAGCATTTTTATGATAGTGATTTGGGTTTGTCCAATATTTATATATTGACATCTTGGTTTGTCTTATTTTGATAACACTAATTTTTGGGGAGCATTTTGAGTTGTATTTATATTGTTTGTCTGGTGAGAATCGATTACACCATCCCCTACAACATGTTTATTTTTGTATTTTCCTTTATTTTTAGAGGCTATGTTTTTTTCTATCTTATAATTAATTTTTCCTCATCTTATAAGGGCAACTTCTACCCTTTTTGCCATATCCATTGCTTCAACAAAAGAGGTGATATTAGGTATTTCTAGAGGGTAAGAAAATTGTTCATGAAGGTTTCGTATGAAGATGTGTAGGAGTTCCTTTGGTAGGGGAATATATTAGATTATTCCTACTAAGCCTATTCCATTTTGCTAAAAATTCTATAAAATGTTCATTTTAAGCTTGCGTAAGTTGGTATAAATAATCTATGGTGATATTTTCTTCAATATAAACTAAAAATTGTTTGACAAATGCCTCCATAAGTTCTTTAAATTTTTTAATGGAATGATAGGCTATTTGGAAATACCATTCTAATGCTAAACCACTAAGACTTTTAGGGAATAACCTAAGGAGTAATTTTTCATCATGGGTTACATCACTACATGTGATTTGAAACAATCTTAGATTTTTAATGGGATCCTGCTTACCATTGTACATTTGAAATTTAGATATTTCAAAATTAGGTGAAAAAGGATTACTAGTGACCATAGGATCTAAATGTTGACTATAGAATTCATCAAAAGAATATTTTTGTCCAAATGTTCCTTAAAGAGAGACAATTTGGTGTTCTAATTCTTCAAATTTAGAATACCTCTTTTCAAAGTGTTCTAATTTAGCATTCATGTTTTAAAATTTTGCATTTGATTGATTTAAAGGTGCGGGTAAAATTAGTGAGGGTTGAGGTATAGGAGGTAAAGTTGCTAAAGGTTGTGTAACTTGATTATGTGTAGTGGGTGCAGGAATGTAATTAACCCCTAAATAATTTGTTAAAGAAGGGTTAATGGAATTGGGATTGTAATAGGAATGGTCATGGAGGTACTAGAAGATGATGTTGAAACAAGTATGACTATATTAGCTATGCATATACATATAGTTGGGAAGTTGAAAAGGATTGAAAATCCAACTAACTTCATATTATTTACAAACTCATTATATAGGCACTAATGGCCCAAAATACATAACCAAACCCATCAAATCATGGATTTGATCCAATATGCTTAACCATAAGCTACAAAAGTGCAAGGGAGAATGCACGTAACTTCTAAGTTAAGAGGAAAGGAATAATGCTAACTATAAGATCCATTTTAGCTATCTTGAAGTACACACTTCCTACTTTGAGTTCACACTTACTAACTAACACTCTAAATGACAACTAGAAGATAACTAGTGCCCACAAGTGCATGTGAGAAGGAGACTCACTTACAATTATTAATTTGCAAGAAATAAACTATGCAAACCTAGCTAGGAACTACTAGAGGGGTCATATGAGGGATCAAACATCAATCCTCATCATGCCTCCCCACAATAGAAGCATTGGCCTCCAATGCTTTCAGAAGAGTAGGAAAGTCACGGGACATCTGATGAAAAGAAATCCAATGAGCCTGATGCGGCAGCTGTCCTCGCCGAGCCACAAGATATGAGGTGGTAGACCCCTAGCGAGTCTGTCGAGTCTTTGTGTCATAGACCTGATCGGAATCCAATGGTAACTGAGAATCAGGAACCACGTCCACAGGATGACTGATAGCTGGTGTTGTCTCCAATGTAGAGTCAAAGTACAACTTCAAAAGATCTACATTGACGACGTCATGAATTCCCAAGTGTGCGGGAAGATCAAGGCGAAAAGCATTCTCGAACACCTGTTGAAGAATAGTATAAGGCCCATAGCGAATCGGTTTGATTTTACTATGAGTCTTATCAGTAAAACGTCGCTTGTCAAGATGCAACCAAACTTTGTCACCAACCAGAAATGGATGAGGAATTCGATGTCGATCCATGGCCTTTTTCTCGTCGTCTGTCGTGTCTTTTGCAAAATCTCAACCACCTTTGATTGCAGATTGTGCAAGTGCTGAATAAATGAGTGTGCCTTGTCTTGCTCCTTCCGAAGATGTGAAGTGACAGGAGAAGGCAAAGACAAAGGTAACTCATAAGGTGCCAAGGGCTGAAATCCCATACAAACCTCAAAGGGTGAATGACCTGTAGAAGAATGTAGGGCCCTATTGTAGGCATGTTCAATATGAGTGAGACTCAAGTCCCACTTTTTTGGTGAAGCGTGATGATAGATTCGTAAACTTTGCACAAGGGTACGGTTTACCACTTGATCTTGCCCATCGGACTGCGGATGATAGGCGATGGAAAAGTTAAGGGAAACTCCCAAAATTTTCCACAAAGAACGCCAAAAGTGACCCACAAAGCGTGAATCACGATCCGATATAATGCTGGTAGGTAGACCAAAGGAACGCCAAATGCTATCAAAGAAAAATTGGGCTAAGTCTGCTACAGAACTTGTCTTGCGGCATGGAATAAACTTAGCCATCTTACTGAATCTGTCAACCACCACGAACACACAATCATGTTGTCGCACCTGTCATAGGAAAACCACTAACCAAATCCATGGAAATGCTTTCCCAAGGACGGGAAGGAATGGGCAAAGGCATGCCTAAGCCAAACTTCCCGTTAGCTGGTTTTGAGCGACAACAAACCGCACACTGTTTGAGAAATCTCAACACATCCCTCTGCATTTTAGGCCAATAGAAAAATCTTTGCAAGTGATGAAGTGTTTTGTGCTTCCCAAAGTGACCACCATAAAGTGTAGAATGAGCTTCCTTAAGAAGTGACACTCTAGGCTCACAAGGAACACAAACCTTGTCCAATTTGTAAAGAAGTCCTTCTTTGATGTAGAAATCTTGGAAAGGACGCAAATTGGAAGAAGAAGGCTTACTCACTTGCTCAAATATTTTCCCAAAATCAGGATCCTGTGAATACCGATTAGGCCAAGTCTGAAATCCCAAGTGTGAAGTGGACATAACTATTAAGGCAAGAGCGGCAGGAGGCCTACTCAAACAATCAGCAACAAGTATTACTCTTCCCCTTTTTGTACTTGATCACCAAGTGAAATTGTTGGAGGTAAGAGGCCCACTTCATATGTCTTGATTCTTCAATTTTACTTTGAGATTGTAAAAACTTGAGAGGCATATGATCAGTGTGTACTTCTGTATCTTTTCCCAAAATATAATGTCTCCAGTACTTGATAGCTTGAACTAATGCATACAACTCCTTGTCATATGTAGAATAGTTCAACTTAGCAGCAGAAAAAGTTTTTGAATGATAAGCAACTGGATGACCATTCTGTTTGAGCACAGCTCCTAAGGCAACTTTAGAGGCATCCGTTTCAATCTCAAAAGGTTGAGAGAGGTCGGGTAAAGTTAACACAGGTGTTGTACAAAGTTTCTTTTTGAGTTTCTCAAAGGCAATCTCTTGGCTTTTCTCCCAATGAAATGGAACTTTAGACTTAGTGAGATAATGCAATGGAGCCGCAAGGGTGGAATATTGAGGAATGAACTTGCGATAAAAATTTGCAAGTCCTAGGAAACTCCTTAACTCAGTGAGAGTTGTAGGAGGGGACCACTTAAGTAAAACATCAACTTTGGTGGGATCTACCTGAATTCCACTTTCACTAATCACATAACCAAGGTAAGAAACTGAAGTATTGCCAAAAGAACACTTGGAAGAATTGGCATATAATTGATTCTTCGCAAGAAGATCAAGGGTATGATGGATATGCCTAAGGTGTTCCTCCCAAGTTTTTGAGAATATCAATATATCATCAAGATATATTATTACAAATTTGTCAAGTACATCACGAAATACATCATTCATCAACCTCATGAAGGTTGCAGGAGCATTAGTAAGACCGAAGGGCATGACCAACCATTCAAAGAGGCCCATCTTCGTCTTAAAAGTTGTCTTCCATGTATCCTCAGCTTGGATACGCACTTGATGATATCCACTTTTGAGATCTATTTTTGAAAAGAACTTAGCTCCTTGGAGCTGATCTAATAAATCATCAATGCGTGGGAGTGGATATCTATTCTTTATAGAAATTCTGTTCAAAGCACGAAAATCAATGCACAATCTCCAAGTGCCATATTTTTTAAGAACCAACAAAATAGGTGAGGCACAAGCATAAGTACTTTCCTTAATGAAACCCTTAGACAACAAATCTTCTATTTGCCTTTTTATTTCTTCATTTTGCAAAATAGATTGTCTATACATGGGAGCATTAGGTAGTGAAGAACCAGGAATGATTTCAATGTTGTGATTAATTGTGCGAATTGGAGGAAGAGACTTTGGCTCCTGAAATATGTGTGAGTAACTTTGCAATATTTTATCCATTGAAGAGTGTTGCTTTGGAATGGATGTGGATGTAGGAGTGTTTTGAGAGCGAATGAAAATTAGAGCAACATCACCACCTTTTTTAATTACTCTTTTTGTTTGCTTGGAACTTAGAATGATGTTAGGAGTGTTGGTGCTTTTAATGAGAAAAACCTGACCATATTTTTGAAGTGTGTAGGTTCTTTTGAAAGCATCATAAACAACTCTCCTATCATACTGAAAAGGTTGTCCAAGCAAAATCCCACAACAATCCATAGGAGTCACATCACAAGTGACTTGATCTATGAAATGTGGGCCAAGTGCAAATTTTAATGTGCAAGTGTGAGTGATTTCTGAGCCTCTTCCACTATCCTTCCAACCCAAAGAATAAGGTTGAGGATGAGGCTCCATAGGTAACTTCAAACGCTCGACAATGGACCTCGCAATTAGATTTTTCTGCGAGCCATTATCCACTATACAATCTGTTGCAAAATTATGGAGCAAATGAGCTCGAGTGATGAACAAAGCATCACGAGCGCCCTCTGATGAACTTACATTTACCAAGGTAACTTCATTGAGCTTACCTCGTAATTTCGTGTATACTCTACTTTCTCCTACTGACTCAAGGGGACCTTTGGAAGCATCCTCCTCTTGAGTAGTAATGACTAAACTCTTCTTTTTAAGCTTAAAACAATCAGCTTTTTCATGACCTTTCTTCTTACAATAGTTACAAAACTTTTTAGAAGAAGAAGAAGAAGGTTTGGAAGAAGAAGAAGAAGAGGGAGTAGAAGCGGAAGGGGAAGGAGAAGAAGGAGATGGAGAAGAAACATTCTTCTTTTGAGCAAAATTCTTCTTTTGTGAGAAAGAATTATTCCCTTTTGATGAGTTTGCAACCACTTGAGTAGCAGGTGCGCGGAATGCCTGTGAATGCGCCTTAAACTTGTCCTCCGCAAGTTGCGCTTGGTTGAAAACTGAATCCAATGTGTCCATAGAAACAAACATAATTTCCCTGTACAAATGTTCCAACAAACCACTTTGAAATTTGAGAATCAAAGCTTTAATATCTTCCTCCACATTCACAAGTATCCTGTACCTGTTGAATTGAAAGATATATTCCTGCACAATCATATTAGTACCTTGCCGAAATCGAAACCACTTAATGACCAATTCCTTAGAATAATTGGAAGGATAAAAATTGGTCTTAAGACAATCTACAAGCTCATCCCATGAGGTGAGTTCATCATGACCTCTTTTTCTTTCAACAAGTACTTTAGCTAAACCAGAAAGTTTGAGTTTAGCATATGGAACCAGATCATCATCTGAAAGTTGAGTGTAAGAAA
Organism: Wollemia nobilis; assembly: GCA_028583015.1. Classification (NCBI taxonomy): domain Eukaryota; kingdom Viridiplantae; phylum Streptophyta; class Pinopsida; order Araucariales; family Araucariaceae; genus Wollemia; species Wollemia nobilis. The sequence continues at coordinate 1,609,138 of JAQPPZ010017175.1, read as the reverse complement.
ACCAAGAACTCATGTCAAGAATCCAACTATTCAAGACTTCAGGGTTTCGGGATCCATCATAAAGTGGCACTTCACAACGAACTCTCAAGCGAGAATCATGAGCAGAAGTTGAAGCATTATGGAGAGAAATATCATTTACCTTCATTGCAAGGTTACCAAGAACTTCTGCCATGGTAGTATCATTAGCCTTATCTGCTAAAGCATTTACAACATGTGCAAGTTCCGCCACTTGGGCAGCCAAGTCAGAAGCCATGTGAGACCGGGTATAAGCCAGGAGTAAAAGGGAAAAGCACTTAAAAATCAAGGAAAAATTGAAGGTTCCTTGTTACAATGTTGTGCCCTGAAAATTACCCCTAAGGCTAAAAATTTAAAAATTTAAACTAACCTAAGGTTTACAATTTATATTTTATTAATTTAAAAATAACTTAATTAAAAATTAAATTATAATTAATCAAAGATTAATTAATTTAATTAAGCTATTAAAAATTAAATTAATAAAAATAAAAAATTACATGCAACCTTAGAATAGGAAATTTTTTAAAAAATTTACAAATTTACCCTCGGTAAAAATGAAACTGCACTTGTTGTGTCTGACTGGCCGAACTCCACTGGCACGTTTCCCGAGGCAGCCAATCATGCAAAAATTTTTGCACCCGGTACTTAAAAATTTTGTGCCTGAAGAAAAAAAATGTAGTTGCAGCCTCGGGCTACGTGCAGGCTACCGGCTGCCGATTGTTGGCAGTGGACGCGGCACAACCGACAGTTTGTCGGTTGTGTGGTGCGTCGACGTTCGCACCTGCAATTTTTGCAAGCAGATGGACTGGCCGGCTAGCCAATCAGCCTTGGTGGGTCTAACACAGCCTGGCGGCTTGTCAGCCACAGCAGGCCTGACAGCCGCGTCAGGCCGGTCAGCCGCAGCAGGACTGACAGCCCGCTATAGGTCTATCAGTCGTGACAGGCCGTTGCAGGCCTGTTAGTTGTGATAGGCCTTTGCAGGCCTGTCAGCTGCAGTGGGACTGATAGCCCACTACAGGTCTATCAGCCATGATAAGCCGCTGCAGGCCTATCAGCCGCGACAGGCTCGACAAATTGCAGGGTCTATCAGCCGCGGTCAGACACAGTGTCACACAGCCTACCTTTCATCGGTTGTGTTGGACGTCGACCAACGTTCGTCGGCAGCCGACAGGAAAGGTCTGTCGATCGACGGACGTCCGATGGCCGACGTCGGTAGGCGACGCCGCTGACTCAGCCGAGCCGCCTGCACAAGCCCTCAACTCCTGCTGAGATGGGGCCGAGGGAAAAAAATTCAATTTTTTTTTTTTTTTACAATGCAAAATTAATTAATATATAAGAAGAATATATATTAATTAAAACTTAAGTTTTCTAACAAAAACTAAGAAATTTTTAAAAATTAACCAGGTGGGTTAATTTAAAAAAAAAATAGAAAACTTGAACTATTACAATTATTAGCAATTATTTGAAGGCAAATTACCTTCAAATTTCTTAAAAATTGCTAATTTCTCTTGCATATCACCAAAAGTCCTTCAGTAGCTCTCCTTTCAAGATCCAGTCGACACACGACCAGCGTTTGAAAGGCAACCAGATCTAAGTCGACACACGACCTAGTTTGATGATCCTCGATCTTCAAGACTCCGAAATGGCAGGAACTTCAGGAACAACAGGCTCCCTAATTCGCATTTCACCGTAGGAGAAATCCAACCCTGCCAAGGGATCTTTGTAAGAAAGAAATCGGGGTAAACTTCTCCTATACTTCTTGAGCATACGGAGAAAGTTGGAACGAGGATTTTGACGCCTAAGGAACTTCCTTCTACATATGGTTTTCAAGCTCCCCTTGAGCTTGAACCGAGTCCTCAATGAAAACAAGTTTCTCATAAGAAAAACTAATCTATCTCCTATCCTCTCACCTCACAAGCCCTAGTGTAAACTTGAACTAGGCTCTGATACCAATGAAAAGGATTGAAAATCCAACTAACTTCATATTATTTACAAACTCATTATATAGGCACTAATGGCCCAAAATACATAACCAAACCCATCAAATCATGGATTTGATCCAATATGCTTAACCATAAGCTACAAAAGTGCAAGGGAGAATGCACGTAACTTCTAAGTTAAGAGGAAAGGAATAATGCTAACTATAAGATCCATTTTAGCTATCTTGAAGTACACACTTCCTACTTTGAGTTCACACTTACTAACTAACACTCTAAATGACAACTAGAAGATAACTAGTGCCCACAAGTGCATGTGAGAAGGAGACTCACTTACAATTATTAATTTGCAAGAAATAAACTATGCAAACCTAGCTAGGAACTACTAGAGGGGTCATATGAGGGATCAAACATCAATCCTCATCATAAGTTGTAGAGTCGAGAGGTTGTGCCATAACCACATTAATACTAGTAAGATTATTTTGATTTTCATTAAGTTGTGCAATAACAAATTTTCCATTAGAATACTCAATATTTTTATTATAATTAGAAGGTACACTCCTATTTTATTTTTCAACTCCTTCTCTAAGTACATTCAAGAATATATTTTTGCTTCTTCTTACATATTCTTGAATCTATAAAATCAAAATTTACCCTTTCAACAAGATGTTCCACTTCTATATATTTAGGGTTTTCGTATTTTTCTTCATGAGCATGTGAAAAAGGTTAATAATATGTTGATGTTAAACCTTTGCTATGAGTGCTATATTGATGTTCAGCCATAGGTTATAGTTTTTGAGTAAGGAGGAGAGATAAAATTTTATTAAATTTTTATTAAGATAGGTAGAAAATGCTATAAATATTAATCAACAAAATGATATACCTTAGGAGGATTTCTCGATATACCTAAACTTACCCAATATACATGTCCTTTCAATATACCCTTTGGTACTAGAAGTGACTCGATTCCCTTGATATACATGGTTGTACGAGAGGAAAAACCTTGAGGTACTAGACTAGAAATGATACAAGGATCAATCACACCTAGATAAATGACTTAGTATTGATATTTCCATGACAAAAGAGAATCAATTATTAATTCTTGATTAATGTGGTCTAACTAATTAAACAAATTTAAGTGATTTTCTTTAAGTTTGAATAAATTCTTATATTTAGAGGAAAAGTGTTTGCTTCATGTTGGCTTCACCAAAATGTAGATTCAAAACCTCTTTCATGCAGGGTGGTAGCCTGAGTCTCTTTCCAAAGGATACTTGAAAGTCTATTTCACGTTAGTAGGCTCTACTTCCATGTATATGTTGTTATGTATATGTTTATGTTCAAGAGGTATTTTGTGAGTTAATTAACAAACACCTAAGTTTTTGTCTCTAACAATCCTCTTAAGATAAGATTGACTAAACTTAAGCAAGATGATCACTAAATTTGTAAGCTAGATGCAATAATACAAGAATGCAACAAACAAGATTCCTATCCTAGAATATCTTTTTGATGATTTTCTAAAACTAAAGAGAGTTTTTTTTTAAGGAAAGCAAGAGATGATGCTAGGAACAAGCTAACCTACAATGCAACTATAAGACTTTAGGTTAGTTGAATAAAACTATCCTAGGGATTATTTGAATTTTCTAAAATAAGTGTGTTTTTATATAAAATTTATAGAAAATAAGGAATCAAAACACGAAAAAAAAGGTGAAATGATAGTCAACAAAAAATTTAGGGAAAAAATGACTTTTTTAAGAAGAAAAAATACCACTAGATTTAATGTCAGATTTGACAACCTACAACTAAGGTGGAAAACAATTGGAATTAGGTTTAGGAGTCCCATCTAATTGCAAAGAAGTGATAAACTAGATTCCTCAGTTGATCAGACCCCCAGTCCTTGATAAAAAATCAAATTATACCTTGATCTTGGAAGGAAAAACAATTTGGCAAAAGCATCATTGTTTCAAAAGTACCATTGGATTCAGTGACGGATTTACTCTATGTAAAATAATGAATCAAAAGTTTTAATTTTTGGGTTGAGTGGTGCTATTAACCTTGTAACTATAAATTGAAGTATTTTTGAGTGAAATTTGGAGGCAAATGGATTTCAAGTGCTGTCAAACTCAATAAGAGGGTAGGAACCCTAATTCCTAAGGCCTGTAAGCTAATAAATTCACAAAATGTTGTCAAATGATCCATAAATTTTATAAAAATTGAGGAAAAACAAGATAAGGTAGATATAAAGGGAAAATTATTGTTAATTTATCAATGTGACTAATATTATAGTCTTAGATTATCTAAATAGCAAGGAAATGGCTCTAATGTGGCTTTAAAACGAAGTAGAAGTCTACAAAAATCCACAAGACTTATGATAGAGTAAATTGAGAGCTATGTGAGCATGGAAATGTATGTCAAACTAAGCAATATGCTACTATGATGCCCTTCAAATATGATTAGAGAATTATTAAAACTCTCTAAAGACACCAATACCGAAGGAAAACTAAGATTATAGCAATGTGTCAAAATATAAATGGATTCGACAAAAATAATGCCTACAAATAAGAACAAAGTGAGCAAGAAGATACAAGATATGTTTGTAAATATGAATATAAAAGTTATAATAAATATTTTTAATAAAATATTATGAAAATAAGGAAGTTAAGACAATAAAATGCTTATGATTATGTAAAAAGATATCACAAATGAGCATAAACATAAATAAGTCTGCAATAAGATTATATTAAGCAAAGATGAGTATAAATGTTTGCTAGATTAGAGAATACCAAAAATTTAAATGATTATAAGTTCATGAGCAAGTAAAATTAGCAATTATTGATAAGAAAAATAGAGTAAATAACCCTGCATAAAATGATTAGAGATGAAATTACATGAGGAGATGTTGCAAATAAAATAAAAATGCACAAGAAAACTTGTTAGCATGTTGCAAATAGAGATTAAAATTATAAAGAAATATGAATATTAATAGCTGGAACATAGAAATCCAAGTATTAGCAAGGCTTAAACAAGAGGTAAATGCATAAAAATCAAAGCAAAGGAGATGAAAAGAGAAGGGAGCTAGGGATTTTATTGCCTAGAAAGACCTCCTCTTAGAACCAAGATGATATCCTTGCCCCAATACCTCTTTTTCTTGCTCTACTTGCCCCAAATGCTTGATTCAAGTGCTCCAAATGCAAGAAATTAGAGAAATAAGAAAGAGATAGAGAGAGAGAGAGAGAGAGAGAGAGAGAGAGAGAGAGTATGTCTACCATAAAAATTCCATGAAATTACCATCCCAAGAGCTCTATTTAAATATTTTGGGAGAGCTGATCCTTGTAGGGGAAGAGGGTCAAAGATGCCATTAGGGCAATGACTAGATTTAAATTTCATAGGCCTAATGAGTGGATTGAGCATGCGTGATCAGAGCAAGGAGTAGAATTGAGGAACCCACATGTTTTTGGATCATGCTAGAAGATTATATTTTTGTTACAAAAGTACCACTAAAAACATTGGATAATTTTCTAAAGTCACACTTTTGATAAATGGTCAAGTTGATCGATCAAAATGTTGAAAAATAGCTATTTTGCAAAAGCCCAATATTTAGCAATAGTGCCATTGTGGCACTTTTGACAAGAGCAATATTTGATGTCTAGGTTACCTACGTTAGGGTGATTGACCATAGATATGGTGTCTAGTTTCTTTGCTATAATTAAGGGTTAGCAGGCATGCCAAAATTGGGTTTCTACAACTTGTTCAAAGAATTATGCACCAAATACAAAGACATCATTGTCTATGGGTATGAATATCTTAAGGTGTATAAAAGAATCATAGTCAAACATACCATTGACCTTGAGGAATCACTGGGCCATTTTAATAGAAATAAATACCCATTAATCCTAACATTGAGGCATTAATAAAAAATAAATCCTATATTGCTACAAGTGTAAGTTATATTTACTATAAAGCATTGGACAAGGGTGTCAAATTTGGTACCCATACCCAAGAAGAATAAAGATATCTAATTGTGTCTAGATTTAAAAACTTGAACAGAGCATATATAAAGGACCATACTCATTATTATCCATAGATCAAATATTGTAGAAGGTGATAGGGTCATATTTGGTTCAAGGAGGATGATTAACATAAGATAAAATCCACTATAAAATGGAGAACTTTTTCCTACTAGAGAATTATTTTGAGGTTATCTAATTTAGGAGCTACTTTATAAAGAATCGTAGATACTATCTTTGCAAGACTGATTGATGAAATAATACTCATAAATCAATGGTATTATCAAAGGAAATAAGTAAGCATATCAAACACTTGGAATCAATTTCCAAAATGTGCAAGGAATATTGAATATACTTAAACCCTATGAAGTCAATATTCTTTTTTCAAGATGGAAAACATCCAGAACATGTAGTATCAAAACAAGGCCTTGTAATAGATCCTAATTGTATCAAATCAATTCAAGAGTTGCCACTACTATCATCAATCAAAGGTATTAAGTATTTCTGATCAATCTAGTTTGTAGAAAAATTCATAGCTAATTTTTTATAGCTATTTAGGCCCATCACCAAGTTTTTGAATAAGGATACCACTTTTATTTGTACCAAAGAGGGAAACAAGCCTTCCAAGGCATTAAGAATGCAATCACAAAAGTACTAGTGTTGATTAATCTAAATTCTCCAGGGATTACTTTTGGTTCTAATGAGAGTATAAAATTTGTACTGACTCAAAAAGATGATAAATAAGATGAGCAATCAATATCCTTTATAAGTCAAAAACTTCACAATTACAAGGAAATATATTCTTTTATCAAAAAATAAGTGTCTGTAATGATGAAAGCTCTTAGTAACTTCAAGTATTATTTATCCCAAAGTAATATTATCATCTTTTTAGTCCACCCCAATGTAAGGTCTACAATATTGCATTAGCATTTAGGTTAAAAGAGAGTTGGATGGATAAATAGAATTTAAGAATTTGACACTAGAGAGGAGCCATTCTTTGTGAAAGTCTAGTCATATCTCATTCTAGTGAACAGGTAGCACTTTTGGAAGAAGAATTTAGAGAACTAAAAATAGAATTATTTTTATTAGCCTAAAAGCAATTATTGGCACTTAATTTAGGACTAAAAGAAAAGAAAAAAAAAACAAAACAAAACAAAAAGCAATTTCACCCAAAACAAGTCTTTTGCTCATGCATATCTTCTGTTTTCAGAGCGAAACCCAAGTTGGCAGCAAGATACTTCCACTCACAAGATTTTTTGTGCGGACGAATTGGTGAAAGCTATTTTTGAGGTTTAAGTGGGTGAAATTGCTTTTTGCCTTGCTTTTTTAGCGAACTCCTAGAACACATGGCTTTTTTGCGAGTGAAATTAGAGAAATGTACTATCAACACTCCACTTCAGCAAAACATGCACCTATCGTGTAGTTCAAGGCAAAAAAACAGTGAATCATGTTTTCCCAAATTAACAGTTAACGATAGGGTGCATCCCCAAAAAAGTAAAAACAAAAAGGAAGGTGAAACAACCAATCACAACGCTCAAAAAATATATGGGAAAAACTATTGAATCATGGGAAAGTGTGACATGCCCTTGAATTTAGCAAGTGCACTGTAGGCATTAAATTTGATAGGTGTATTTCGAAGATTATAAAAGGGTGAACACTTTAGCTAAAAAAATTAAGAAAATTGCAGAGCTCTTGTTTGTAAAAGTTGCTGCGAATTGCTTTTACTCCAAGGTTTGAAATTATTTGTTATCTGCTCAAAGAAATCTAAATATGGGAAAGAAGACCATAGAAGCCAAGAAAGAGAAGGCTTATAAGAAGACTGACCAAGAGAAGAGGTAGATAAAAGCTAAAGTGGAATACAAAGAAGAAGAATTGGTGCCTTACTATGATCGTCTGACACAAATCGACGACTGTATAATCACGAACAAAGGCGTGGAAAAATTATGATAATACATCAAATTTTCTCTTCAGAAGGTATCCGCTGAAAGTTCATGCACCATGACATTTTACTCCCATATTTTTTGGTATCTTTGTAAGTTAGTATATTCATTTCCCGAGCTGGTATGGGTGATTTCTCAGTTTTATAATCCTTCTACGAGAGTTGTTCAAAATTCCAATGGAGACAAGATGTTCAACATTTCAGACAACTCAGCCAGAGAAGCTTTCGCTTGTGGTGCAAGACCTCCTTCTGATGTCATTTTCAAGAAGCTCAATATTTTAGAGCAGGAGGAGAGATACCAATCCACATTACATATGCAACAGTTCATGGAAAATCAATTGCTAAAGACACCATGATTTGGGTAATTACGAGAGTTACCGACATCGCTGAAGGATTTTAAAATACCAAATTTATATTCAATGTTGTCTTAGATTGTTAGACTTCCCTCAGATTCCACAATGCATAAGTGGCAAGAATTTCTTGCACAGTATATTTCATAGGTTGAGTTTTACACCCCGACTACCATGAAGGCAACCACAAATCCAATTTTCTTTGATTTGGTAGATTTTGTAGCTCGAAGGATGCACACTCAGCTGTAGAATGTGCAAAGCGAGGAAGATGTCAACTTTAGGAATTGTTCTTTTTTGGTATGGTACTTATTTTATTACATGCATCCCTATTTTGCCTTCATAGCAATAAATAAAATAGATAAAGCAGGTAGAACATTTTCGGTTTATTCATTGACCCAAAATTTTTCAAAGGAGTCCTACTATAATTTTAATAGGGTGTTTTTTGGGAATCACCCTTGAACTCATTTACGGTGTGTGTGATAGAGTGTTGAAAGCAATGAAGGAGGAAATTGTTAAAGAGGAGAAAGGTGATGTATTTTTGCTAACACAAGGTGATGCATTTTTGCTAACGCATTTTGGCTTCACTGGCAAACCTTTTATTTTATCGTATTTTACCATGGAGCATATTTTTGCACTAAAATTAGCCCAGCAAAATAATTTTACAAATGATACACATGGGTTAGATAAGAGAAAGCTAGCCACGTGCCCCATGCCTTTTCAGTTTGGTAATATTAAAGTGACTCAATACGGGAAAAACGAGTTGATTGTCAAAATACTATATGACCATGGGTTAGTTGAGTTTCCCTAGCGATGGCGATATGACCCTTTGGGTATTTTTGGGAAGTTTATCAAGGCTAAGAATTTTCATTTCTACCCCAAAGAAGATATCTTGCAGTAGAGGAACAATTCCAAGGGACGTGACCTTGAGTGGCATATTAAAACTATGATGTCGCTCTCTTCTTGGTATGATTTTTATGAAATGGAAGTCAAGTATGATCCGGTAAATCATCTGGAGCAGGTTCCTCCTAATGATTTCTTAATCAAATGAAAGAAAAATTTTCTCGAATGGTCTGATGAAAAAATCACCAACTAGTGGATCGTGAGGTTTCATCGAGGGAATCTCGGGTCAGCTTACCCATTAGTTATGGACGAAGTTTTTTTGCAATTTTATGACAAGTATTGTGATAAGTACCAGCTCGTATCTTTTTTTGACTTGGTGCCTCAAAGTATCCAAAGTCCTAACAATGAATAATATGTGGTAAGATAAAAGAAGGCATTGGTAGAATAGAGGATAGTTATCAAAGAAGAAGAGGAACACCTATCGCCCAAAGAATAGTTTTTACTCAGAAAAAGGAGCACGGGTACAAAGCTGCCTTTCTATAAAGTTGCAAAGAATCCCAGAAGTGGTGCAGTTTATGCTCCTAGAACAAAACCTCTTTCTTCACTTACGGTTGAGCAGACTGGTTTTAGGGAGGCATCCTCTTTGGCTCAGCAAAGAAAACCAAGCCAAATGGTGAAGTTGATAAATCTTGAAGCAAAGGTGGTGCAAGACCAGGAAGAGGAAGATCCAGTAGTGTGATAGCCTTTGTCATTGTCTCAAACGACGTCAAAGGCTATAGGTATGAATTTTCTTTCTTCTTCCTCCAATGTCAAGCATTTGGTGACCACTTCCTCCTCGCTTGCAGTTTCTACTTCTACTTCACTTTCATTTGTCGTACCTATCTCTTCTACTCCCTTCTCTATTCCATAGTCGCAGGTCACCAATGCTTCTTATATTTCTTCCATTCCTTTCATATCTCTATAATTTAATTCATTTGCATCCATCCCTATCCATTTTACCTTCCATCATCCTCCATTACGTCTTCTACCCCTATTAATTCCCTTGTCGCTATAAGTATGCAAGCCCCTCCAAGGGTAAGTGTAACTGTAGCGCCTTCCATTTCGACTCCCACTATTGATCCAAACCCTCAACAGTCTCTCTTCCTATTTTTCCTGATCTTTGCCTCACAGGAACCACTAGCTTCAAAAATGGAGCTTTTTTTGGAGCACCTCATAGTAGAGAAGATCAACCGAGCACGACAAATTTCCTCGTGATGTTTGAAAAGCTGCAAGTGAAAGGACGTGCAAACCCCGACTAAGATAGTGAAGAAGGTGACTTTTGATCCAAAGTATATGGAGGCACATATTGTGAAGATGGTCCCTCAAGTCCAAAAACCCCAAGGATAAATGACAACGAATGATTATTCATATTAGTTCATCACCAAGGACCTCATGAAGATTGATGTAGCTGAGAAAATGGGTAACATATAGGAGGAGATGAGTTCGATCTACTTGCACGGTGAACATTACAAGGATTATTTCTTCTAAGCTAAAGCAAAGATAGCAGAACTAGAAGACACTTTAGATGAGCAGAAATTCCAACTACACACTGCACAGTAAGAATCTCAGCAATGGTAGTAGAAAGTGGTAAACCTAGAGGGAAAAATTGTAGGATACAAATAGGCAACTGAACAACATCAAGCAACACGATAAGAAGCAGAGTAACAAGTCCAAGCCTTGAAGGACCAAATCCAGAGTCTGCAAGACCAATTGGTAGATAAGACGACGTAATCCATAGCTCTCACAAAGAAAAAATTCAAGGAGGATCATAGTCATCTGCTTACAGATTATTTGACAATGGCATCAAAGTAACATTGGTTCTCATGTTCTCTCGAGAGGTGCAACAGGTTGTTTTATACTGCTTACACGTAGTGGAGTATTTGGAAGAGGACCTTGAACCAAAACTAGAAATGGTGATGAATATCCAAACGATGGCTAAAATGGATTTAAATTTCATCCCAATGAGCGACATGGCCCGTGCTTGGGAAAGTGCCAAGATAACATTGTGCACTTATTTTTCTAGGTTGGATCTGTTCAAAGAAGCTTGAAAGCTGCTAGATACATTTAAGCAAGAGAGACACATTTTGTTGGTCTATTTTGAGATTGTAGCAAGAAATGGTTTCCCTATTTTCACTGATGATCAGGGGAATATTTTTGTGAAGAAAGACCTGGATACGGTATGGGCTATTTTTGAAAATGACACTTCAGAGATTGATGATTGGGAAGAGCCCATCACCGAAGAGCATGTGTTGCCACTAATGAGGAAGCTTACTCGCATCAAGTCTGTTTTGTTGAATCTCAGCTAGAGGGCCAACTACATTGACCTAGAGCAGGTTCATACCTTTCGGTACATTATTGATATGCTCTAAATTTTTTAGGCAATCAATATATATAATTGGGCCGAAGCTGTTGCAGTATATGAGACAACATATTTGCACCTCAAATAGCAGGAAGAGACTGGTGCAAGTAGCATATAATCAAATGCATTCGATGGTGGTGATTCTTAGCCCAATGGATAAAGGCCCTGGGGTCAATTGCATTCAAGTAAGCTAAATACCCTGCTAGCCGCCAAAAGTGTTGGAATTTTTACCACACTAAAATAAATTTAAATTTTTTTGTCTAAGTGTGCAGTAAGTTTCATTTCAGGTATTTTTGGGTAAAAAATTCATTTTGGTTTTTGCCTTGGAAAAGACCCATTTTGGGCCCATGCCTTAGCGAAAGCCCCTTTTCACCCGTGCCTTGGCGAGTTTCACAAAATCATGTTTTGGGCGGCAGTTTAGTTTCGGCAACAAAATTCCAGTTCGTGCTTCGCCTTGGTGAAGTTCCTTTTTGCACGAAGGCTGGACAAAGTTCCTTTTCACATGAAGGCTGGGTGAAGCACCTTTTCACATGAAGTTTGAGCAGAGCACCTTTTCACGTGAAGGCTAAGCGAAGCACCTTTTCACATGAAGGTTGAGCAAAGCACCTTTTTGTGCAAAGGCTGGGCAGAGTTTCTTTTCACGTGAAGGCTAGGCGAAAGTACCTTTTTGCATGAAATTTGGGTGAAGCACATTTTAGCATGAAAGCTGGACGAAGTGCATTTTCGTGCTCTGACTTGGCGCTATCATGTTTCGAAGACATGCCCTAGTGAAAGCCCTTTTCGGAATTTGCCTTGGCGAAATTCAGTTTGAAATTTTCTCTAGTGGAAAGGTGCTCTAAGTGAAGATCATATTGGAGTGGATTTCAAGTCCAACGAATTCAAATTTTGGGGCAAAAAGGGTTAAATTTTCTGGAATTGCTATTAATAAATATCAAGTTCAAAAAATAATCAGAAGATTACCTAAATTAAATGTCTTCTACTCTTGACTCTAGTGTGATCCTACTATTTTTGAGGCACCGCCATGAAGATGAATTTTATTGATGATTCTAGATATGCCTTGATATAACATATTCCAAAATTGTTCATTACTTTCCAAGGTACCATCAGATTGGTTCATTGCTGCTATCAAGGAGAAAATTACAATCGACCAATCTGTCATTTCCCATAAATTTATTTAATGAGCAAAAAATGGTGGAGGCGAAATCCTCTATAAATACCAAAAAACTTGATGTAAAAAAGAGGATGGATATTTGCTTGTGAAACTCTCTAATTTTAAACATTTTCTTTGATTCAAGGACTATTTTTCTCTGAAGTTCTTGATCATTTTATGTATGTTTATACTTTCTGATCTGCATTTCTATTAAATTAATGTCATCGTTGGTAGATTAAATTATGAGTCTATATTTAGTTTTCAATGGTGAATGAATGATGGAATGCTATTGGAAGTAATGCTTTTAATATGATCTTAGTTCTATTTTTTTTTTGTCCTTCTGTTGAATTTTGTTAGTTTAAATTAGATTTTTAATCTTACTATTAATTCATCCCCGCATTATCTCTTCGGGTTACAGCCTTATTTCCCTTCCTTTTGGTTAATTTATTTTCCTAATTTTTATACCAATTTTAGAGTAGCAATGGAATCAACCCTCTCTAGCGATTGGCCTGAAGGACATTCCTTTCCTTCAGCCTTTAAATGTCGGTCGGGTCTAGAGTGCATACATACATTTTATCCTAGGGTAGACTCTTGACCAACAGATCAAGAGAGGTAGTTAATATGCTCAACAAATCAGTTTTTAGATTTTCCAACATGTTATCAATTTCTATTCTTGCCACTCCTCCTGTTGATGGGTATTTGTTTCTTATAAGTGATTTATTTCTTAAGTAAAATTTCTTCAAAACCCATTTGGTGGATATCCCCCTTATCCATAAGATTTAATATGTCAAGGACATCTTCTTTTAACTCTTTTAGAAAAATTTCTTTCAAGATTCTTCATCTACCTCAATGTTCACTCTAGATCCCACAAACTAAAATCTTTCAAGGTAATATTCAAGGGATTCTTCCTCTCATTGGTTAATGCAAAATAATTTAGCTTTCTTATCCCTAACTCTATAGTAATCTTGGGGGTAGGAAGTGGGCAGGTCTCCCATTTTGGGTGGGAGGACCCCGTCCCAAATTCCCTGCTTCCCCCCTCCTAGGGATGACCCTATGTCAACCTTGTTGCACTTCCAGATCCATTACAGAATCATCCTGGGGCCTTCCATGTGGTATTTCCCATCCTGAAAGATTTTCTAGAGCTTGTTTGAAACGTCCCTGAGTTTTTCCACGATTGCCTTCATTGGTGGTTGGTTTTTAGGTATCCCAAATTAGGATTTAGAGTTTCAGAGACTATCTCGGTGGTCATTTTGGCTTTGGTAGGGGCTTGTACTTTCTTTCTTACCATCGATGTCACATCCTCTCTATTTGCATCCATTTTATTTGGAAGAATGTGAGTATGCGTCTAGTTTTTTTTGGTGATGTAGGCACAGGGATCAAGTAGGAGGTAGAGGAGAAAACCCACCCCCTGACTAGGACAGCGGTTAGGAACGTCAGGTAAGGTGGATATGATGTGTGCCTAGTGCACCTTGGTCAATGGGTAAATGGAAGCCCACCGTAGATTTTTACTCATATTTTGCATTTTTGCCTATTTGTTTGCGTGAGTGTCAGTTTACCGAATGTTGTCTTGCTGTCGCATGTCGCTTGTCAATAATTTAAAGATATCAAATTTTAAAAAATATAATATAAATATAAATTATTTATATATATATATATATAATAATGAATAATTAAAGTAAAATATTTTTTTATTACATAGGAGAGTTGGTAACAACCACTATTTTTAGTAACTAGCCAACACAAGGTTCAAACCATAAGGACAATAACCACAAAACCTATCCATCTTGTTAAGGTTAACCGACATGATATGGGGACCACCATTGCTTCGAGATTCATACTGTCATCGTCAGTCTAGTGTGCACTCATAGGATTCAGAATATACTACTACCTTTAGCACAAAGTGGGCATGCCCGTGAAGTTTGAAACTAGGTCTCCTGGTAAGTACCTAAAACCTTATGTAAAGAAAAATCGTTCCCCGTATCCCCTGGGGGCCAGGACTTTCCGCTCCACAGGGCCTATCCCATCCGGGCATACCCCTCAGGATAGCCGAGGGGGGGTTTTGTATCCAGCATAGGCCGCCAAGCTTGAACCCCGGACCTCCTTTCAAGGATTGAGGGAACTTTCTAGTAAGGTACCTAGTGCGGTAAGACTATGATATAAAAATTATAAAAATTAAGAAAGCATATACAAACAAATAAAACTACTAATCCCCAACTCTAGAGAGTGGTCTATTTATCCTACAAAGAGCCTTTGCTTTAAAAAAGAATTGTTGAAATAAAAAATATATTATAAGTCAAACAAAGACAATACTTATATGTGATGAAGGAATAACGGATGAAATTCAAAACAATATATATTATAATACCATATTAAATTTCTTACCTATCAACATTTGGGAAGAACGAAACCTACCTCCTGGATGCATTTTTAAGGTTATACCTGGCAGGAATAGGTAATGAGGTGTCAACGCATTATTTCATTAATCTTATTATTTAAGCCAAAAAGGTAAAATTTCTAAGGGTGAATTCAATCACGAATTCTATTACGTTTATGCTTAATACTCCATTGGACTGGGTGAGAAGGAAGGAAATATGACGCATTACAACAAGCCATGGAAAACTTGGGAGAACCAGGCAAGTTTGACAGAATCCTAATCTCAGAGAATAGAATTCAGTTAATGTTATATTTAATTAAAAAATATATGAATATATATCTGCTCATTGTGTAACCTTATAAGGTGTTGGATAAAAGAAACAGACTGGTATAATTGAAATTAAATCAACCCTGCATGATATTATAGTAGTGGCACCTTGATTTTTAATTATAAAATAATTGAGGAAGGGTTATGTGTGTATTCATACAATTAATGGATTATATAAAGAATCTGGAAATGACTGTTAAAGGGTTGTGTAAATTTAAGATTTAATTTTATAAAAAAATATGAGTGCAATGCGATTAAAAACCAATAACTCACATTTTCTTTCCTCCATCCGTGTATGCGTTTCAGATTTTCCTCTACTGAGCTCTATTTTGTTATGGTTTTTTCATCTCAGAATGAGGAACGAATTTTACAATCTATGTATACTGCATTCATAGTTTTGATTGTCTTATTTCCTTTGGATAATGTTTTTTTAAGTGGTGTGAATGTGCTTGAACGTTTGCTTGAGAGAAAAGGGCAGTGTAATTACAGTATGTAAGCGTTATGCAACTGGTGGTTTTGAATTTTGTTCCTGCATTGCATTATTGCATCCTTGTATGACTATGTGAATTTAGGCATTCATGGACCAAGCTGATCCAAACTCATTTCCATCTCCTTGTCCAAAATTTGTGAGGGTGGGTTTTGTGGAAGACGTTTGGAAAAATGCGACACAATAGTACAGATTGTCCATTCAGTGTGAATTGTCTCCAAAATAGTTTAATTGAGGTTTCGTAAATGTATGTATTAGTTAGTGCAAAGTAATTCTAGAGTTGTATCGTAAGGTCATGATCTCAAATATATCCTGGTATGTATTTAAATTAAGAGAACTGATTCATACATTTAGTAAAAGAGTATTTAGAAAAAGTAATAATGGAGGTCTGTTTTTCTTTAAAACTAATAGACACCTCAAGATGTGAGCATAATACTTAATGATGGTTGTTCTTTCATATGCGTCTTTTAAAATCTATGATTGTTCCTTTAAGTGGAAATATCCTTTGAATAGAAGTTGTTTCTTTTAAAAAAAAGTATGCATCATTATTTTATGGTTGTTCGTTTTTGATGGCAGCATCCAAATTAAATAAAATGAATTCTTTGGTTTAAGTTTTCAGAAGCTTACATTGCATGAAACCTTTTGAATTATGGAAAGGAGTTTTCAAAGATCTTTAGAAAATAATTTTTTTATAAATTATCATTGAGATGATACATAGGAGAGAACACAGTCTTTTAATGGTACATATATGACAAAACAACATTGAGGAAAAACTTATAGCATAAGATGAATTAAGACCCAAACATAGAACTTGGTTACTGGAACCTTTGTGTAATAATAGGACTTTGAATAGAGATATCCTTTATTAGATTACAACATATAAAGTTTGTTATTGTTGATTTAATTAGGTTGGGATATAAAGTGTTTTTCTTTAAAGTTGTTATGTAGATTAAATTATGTTAGGTTATAAAGTGAATCCTTTAAATTGTTATGGTATGTGGTAAGCTGGTTATTGACATTAATATAGAATTGTAAAGTAGTATTACCTTTAATGTTTTAAAAATAAAAACTATTCCTAGAGAGATTACTTCATTGATATTATATGAATTTTTTTAAAATAATCACATAGATACTTAAAATCATTGTAGACTAGTTGGACATATTATCTCTTAGCTAGATTATGAGTTTTTAATAATTATTTATTAATTGGTTATATCTTATTTTTGGTTATTTAACTTAGTATATTAATTAATTAAAACATGGTTGTGAAGCATATGGTTGGTTAGTAAACGCATTGATGTAAAAGCCTAAAATGGAAGTTGGGTATAATTAAGAATATATCATTTAATCAAGAAAGAATTTGATTAAACTTTGCACTAATATTGGATTATGTCAAGCAAGGACACAATCCCTCCCAACCACTCCAAATCACGGTGGTGAATTGAATAAAACTGTGGTGTCTGTTCTCCAGCATTTAAGGACAGTGGTCCATGCTATTTTGAGTAAATAACGGTGGTATGGGATATCGCTCCAATAAGACAGTCAATTATTTTGTGGGGGTGTCCAATAATCCACTCGGGTTATGGAGTAACCAATAAAGGGTATGGTTAGAGGGCTAATCATGTTGTTGGAAGATCCGGTGGTAGATGGTATGGGAATCATTACCGTCAACCTGAGATGAATCTTGAACATCTAGTTCACAAGCCATGCGATGATGGACTCTATTCAAACCTTAGTAGAGGGTCAATGACTAGCACCGACATAATAACATTGGTTCTAGAACAAATGGATTAAAGGGCCTATGAGAATGTGGATTGAGAATCCACTTGTTCTAGATAGGGTAATATAGTGTTATCTCTTTTAGGTGATATGGGCCCTGAAAGGGACAACCCTTTGCCAAGATCTGTATGGACTCGAGATAGGAGTTAGGACATTATAAGGCAAACATTGCGGGAATTTGGTCTGTCCCGAGCACTTAAGACACCAGATACAGTGGTGATTAGTATTGAAGTGCAAAAAAATTATGCCTGAAATAACGTTAAGATGGCATTAAAATCAAATTTGAGTATTGAAACTATTTTACAAAGAAAATTTTGAATAACTAATGTTGAGAAATTGTTGGGTTGTTATAGTTGGTATCAGATCCTAGATTTACGAAACCCTAGCTAACATAGTTGTTCTAACAAAATCTTTGATACCAGTTATGGCAGGTAACTCGCGGAGGGCTAGTATAAATTTGCAAGAGGGGATTGCAGAGGTTCCAAGAAAAGGACCTAGATGACTCATGAAGAAGTCAAAATGGGTGCAAGTTTTTAAAACACCACGTCGGGTGGTTAGAAAGGAAAAAGAGCCTGTAGCTGTAATAGCTACTCAAAATGATGAGAACATGGCTCGTATGATTCAAATCATGCAAGATCAACTGAACCAGCAACATGAGCAGATGGAGATCCATAGTGCTTAGCTGAGTGAGCATATGGATCATTAGCAGACACATATGGCTCAGTAGCAGGAGCTAATCATCTAACAGCAAAAGGTTATTAAAAACCTGACTTAGAAAAAGATAAAAGGTAATGTGAGTCAATTTTTAGAAGGATCCATCCTGGCAGCAAATAATGCAGGTCCAATTTCTATACTTAAGGTTACTTCTCAATGTAACCCCATCACCGACCAACAATTTTTTGATGACACTCTATTGTCTACTTTTACCTTCGTCAATGAAGCCAGAATCATAAAACGTATTCTCCTCTTGTATGAAGCAGTTGCGGGCCAAAAGATAAATTTCCAAAAAATCAAATTATATTTTCTTAGCACTCCCTTAAATAAATAGAATCTCATTGCCAACATCCTTGAATGCACTATAGATCATCTTCCCTCATCCTCTCTAGGCTTACCTTTATTTGTTGGAAATATTAAAGAAAGCCTATGGGATAATGTTTTTGAAAGGCTTCAAAAAATATTTCTACTTGGAGAGGTAAAATTTTATCTCAAGCAAGTAAAATCATTCTCACCATGGCCTGTCTTCAGAGTATCCCAGTTTATTTCCTCTCTTTGTTTAAAGCTCCTATCAACGTTTATCAAAAAATCAAAAATATCCAAAATCATTTTCTTTGGTCAGGGTCATAAAACATACATAGATTTAGTCACCTGGGATAAAGTTTGTAAACCCAAAGACCAGGGAGGTTTAGGGCTTAGAAGGATCCATATTATCAATCTTTCTCTCCTTGCTAAAAAATCCTAGAGGCTCATTTCTAATGACAGTGCTAATTGGGTCAAAGTTCTTAAAAGGAAATATCTTTAGGACTCTGAATTTATTTTTGGTGATGTCCCTTTAGCAGGGTTTGCCTTTTGGAAATCTATATGTGTGTCTCGTTACCTCTTAAGAAAAGGATTAATATGGAATTTTGGGAATGAAAAATCCATTTCCTTTTGGGAAGACAAGTTGCTTGGTGATAGTCCTCTCATTCAGAATCCTATGCTCCAAAGGTTAATTGTAATCACCAAAGATATGGTTGGGTCTCCAGTTGCAAATTTTATTTCTTCAAATA
Organism: Wollemia nobilis; assembly: GCA_028583015.1. Lineage (NCBI taxonomy): Eukaryota > Viridiplantae > Streptophyta > Pinopsida > Araucariales > Araucariaceae > Wollemia > Wollemia nobilis. The sequence goes on along the minus strand of JAQPPZ010017175.1, from coordinate 1,589,772 downwards.
ATGGAATCAGAAGCTGTAAAAGACTTGATTTCCCTAAATTGGAATCAAAAATTTCATGTTTACAAGCTCAGTTATCTTCCATCAGAATTCCACCAGAATATTCCTCAGATTGTCCTATTTGGGAACCTACTGATTCTGGAGAGTTCTCAGTTAAATCAGCTTATTTGCTTTCTCTCAACTATTTCCAAAATCCTATTCCTTTTAAGCTGGTCTGGAAAAAATATCTGACTCCCAAAATTGCTTTCTTCTCTTGGCTTTGCATTCAGGATCGAATCCTCACAATGGAAAACCTAATCAAAAGAGGCATTCAATTCCCTAATAGATGTTACCTTTACCTTTCTTACTGAGAGTCTACTTCCCACCTTTTATTTTTTAGTTCCTTTTCTAGAATGGTGATTAACAATCTATTTCTTAAATTTCAAATAGTCTGGACTTGTCCTCCTTTTATTGTTGATATTTTTCTCCAGTGGCCAAATCCTTTCCAAAATCTCGTTCTTAAAGGATTATGGAAATTTTTTCTACAAAATTACCTTTGGAAAATTTGGTTGAACGTAATAGAAGATTTTTTGATAAGAAGGACTTGGACATTGATTACATTGCCAATAAAATCATCCTTAATGCTAAAGAGAATACCCTCATTACCCCTTTTGATCCTTTTCATCGTTCATCTTTTGAGGAAGCTATCCTCAATTCCTATCATATCCACCTTGATAGATCAATACCGGTCAACACTTCAGCTTCAAGAACCAAAATCAAGTGGTATCCTCCTTCGGTTGGATGGGTTAAGCTCAATTTTGACAAAGTTGCTAAAGGAAATCCTAGAAATGTTGGTTTCGGAGGAATTCTTCGTGATCACCTGGGTAATCCCATTTTTGCTTACTCTAAACCTTTAGGTGTTCTCTCAAATCATTCTATAGAAGCAAAGGCTTTATGGTGAGGTCTCCAATTCATCAAAAACATTATAGGAAACATCATTGTGGAAGGATATTCTCTTAATATAATAAATTATCTTAAAAATTCTAAACCTGGTAGTTGGAGGATAAGAACCATTATGGAAGAAAGCAAACAAATCTTGCTTAAGAATAATGACACCATATTTCAACATGCTTTTAGGGAAGCCAACTTTGTTGCTGACAGACTAGCTAACATTGGAGTGAATGCCCAAGAATTTCTGACATGGATTGATAGTCTTCCTCCTGAAGTTGATGAGTTGATCAAGCATGATCAAATTAATTATAATCATGGTGAATCCTAAGGCTATTGTAAATTTCATTTCCTGAGGCCTCCTATTGTTCCCTTGCCTTCACCTTTTTCCCTTTCCCTATTTTCTCTGTATTTAATCATAAAGGATGGAAAGCCTATTTATATTGAGCCTGAGGTGTTTGATTTAGATTCCATTGTTGTAGAAATTTTAAAAAACAAAGGATTTATTATTTTCTTCAGGATGTTCTATGGTGTCGACGGGGAGGTGACCAAGGCCTTTTCTACATCTTGGGACAATGGCATGGTCACTATTCATGGAGTGGAGTTTCAGATCACTATGGAGCTGCTGGTGAAACTCACAAGGCAAGATCTAGACGACAAAGTAATAAGGAAAAACAAGAAAAATTGGGATGCGGAGCTAGCTCACTTTCAGAAGAATTTGGTTATCCATAAGCTTTAAAAAAAAGGTTTGTATCATCACCATATTTCCACCCCATGGAAGGAAATCCTAAAACCCATCATGCAATATTTAACTGTTGATAATCCTGAGTCCCAACTTTGCTATTTTCATTTAGCTTTCATTAATCATTTTATTAGTCTCACAATGACACTGAGAGGGGGGGTGAATCAGTGTAGCTCTTTAAAACTTAAATCTTCAACTCTTAAAGCCGAAACAATGAAAACTTAAAACCAAATAAAGAAAATATAACAAGAGAGCATCACACAACACAAGATGTACCGAGGTTCACCAATTTTGGCTACTCCTCAAAAATTGACTGTTTGGACTCCCATCCAAATCCAGCCTTTGCAAAGCAACAACTTTACAATCAATTTACCAGCACACACTGGAAGGAGCACCAACCCCTGATTTATCTGCACCAATAGAAAGGAGCACCAACCCCTGATTTATCTGCACCAACAAAAGGAGCACCAACCCCTGATTTATCTACACCAACAGAAAGGAGCACCAACCCCTGATTTACTAGCACCAACTGGAAGGAGCACCAACCCCTGATTTATCTGCACCAATAGAAAGGAGCACCAACCCCTGATTTATCTACACCAACAGAAAGGAGCACCAACCCCTGATTTACCAGCACCAACTAGAAGGAGCACCAACCCCTGATTTATCTACACAAATAGAAAGGAGCACCAACCCCTGATGCCAAGCACCAACTTGGACTTCAATTCTGAAACTAGAAGATTGACATATAAATGCCTTCACTTTTACAAGACCCTGACTGGTCTATTGCTTACTCAACATCTCCCACAATTCACAAAACACACATTCTTCTCGCTCGCCTCTAGCTCGCCTCTCGCTCTCCTCTCGTGCTCCTCTCGTGCACTTCACCGAATAAATTCCCCAAATTAATTCTCCAAGCAGCACTCCTTTTATAACAATCCTTTCTCTTTGTAACTCCAGTCGTAACTCCTCCTTTCATATTCTCATACGCCACTTGTCAATTGTAACGCCTTCTTTATGTAACTCCTTTTGTATATATAGAGTAGGCATTTCGTCAAACATGTTACATGCAAAGAATTGACACCATATTCTCCTACCATGACTGTTCGTCTTCTCGGTCATGACTGTTCATTTTCTCCTTTGTGCATGCATGCGTTTTGGTTTTTGAAAAAGCTTTTCGATTCTATTTTGATGACTGTTCATTTTCTCCTTCTTTGACTGTTCATTTTCTCCACATGGGCATGCGTCCACTTCTTTCCATGTGTAACGTCCATCTTAAATGATTTCAAATCATTAAAGATTCCTTATGGGTCCACGTCACTATGTAGTCTTCAGTTTCACCATCCTGGTCTTCAGTCACGAAAATGCGACATGTCGATATCACGACACTTTTGTTTCACTGCTTGCCTGGCCTTTTTGAGTCATGAAAATGTGACATGTCACGATATCGCGACACTTTTGTTTCTCTACCTGCCTGGCCTTTTGAGTCACGAAAATGTGACATGTCGCGATATCGTGACACTTTTTCTTTCTCTGCCTGCCTGCCCTTTTGAGTCATGAAAATGCGACATGTCGCGATATCGTGACACTTTTGCTTCTCTGCCTTCCTGCCCTTTTCAAGTCATGAAAATGCGACATGTCGCGATATCGCGACACTTTTTCTTCTCTGCCTTCCTGCCCTTTTCAAGTCATGAAAATGCGACATGTCGCGATATCGCGACACTTTTTCCTCCTTGCATTTTCTCTTTGCTTTGGACCGCGAAAATGCAACATGTCGCGATATCGCGACACTTTTTCTTCCTTGCATTTTCTCTTCGCTTTGGACCGCGAAAATGCAACATGTCGCGATATCGCGACACTTTTTCCTCCTTGCATTTTCTCTTCGCTTTGGACCATGAAAATGCAACATGTCGCGATATCGCGACACTTTTTCTCCTTGTCCTTTCTCTTTGCTTTGGCCCATGAAAATACAACATGTCGCGATATCGTGACACTTTTTCTCCTTGCTCTTTCTCTTTCCTTTGGCCCACGAAAATACAACATGTCGCGATATCGCGACACTTTTTCTCCTTGCATTTTCTCTTCTCTTTTGGCCGCGAAAATGCAACATGTCGCGATATCGTGACACTTTTTCTCCTTGCATTTTCTCTTCTCTTTTGGCCGTGAAAATGCAACATGTCACGATATCGCGACACTTTTTCCTTCCTTGCTTTTCCACTTCTTTAGCATATGGGTCACTTCGGTCTTCTTGGACAGCCTGTAACAACTTCACCCAAACATCAAAAACATCTTCATAAGCATTTAACATCACTGTACATACTCTGAATAACCTCTGAACTCCTATCCACTGCATCAACCGATCTATCTGATTGTGTTGACAACAATGACAATACCGTCGCTGCACCTTGCTCTACAATCTCCCCCTTTGGAATTGTTGGCAACACACGTGCAATTTCCTGTAACTCTTCTCCCCCTTTGACAACAATATCAAAGGGCTGCTGCAGACTCCCCCTGAGTCCATGCACAACATTCTCGAGCAAAAATTATTACACTTAGTAAAAATCACAAACATGAGCAAAAAGATAAACAAAAACACAAATGCTCCCCCTGAGAATGTGGTCCCGATAGCTAGTCAATTCTTGGGAAACGTGACCACTCCCAATTTATTGCGAAGGTACTCAAAGACTTCCTTGGGCAACGGTTTTGTGAAGATATCCGCTACTTGCTCTATTGTTGGAACAAAATCCAACTTAACCTCACCTTCCGCAACTTTCTCCTACGTACAACACGTTGTCGCTGCAATATATTCTGCCTCTGCTGTGGATAAGGAGACTGACTCTTGTTTCTTATTGTGTCACACGACCAACCTGGTCTCCAAGATAGAATGCACCTCCACTGATACTCTTTCTGTCATCTACACATCCTGCCCAATCTGCATCTGAATACGTAATAAGGGTGAAGTCCTTACCTTTCGGATACCATAACCCATACTCCATAGTACCCTTGAGGTACCGAAGAATCCTCTACAAACAACTACATGAACTGAAACACACTTTGACAACTATACGACAACTCCCCCTGACTACTTGCCTTTCATCCTCAGATAACCAAACAACATAGGAGCATTAAAATAAAACTTTAAGATTGCTCCCCCTGAGGATGTGCTACCTGGAGTTGCTTAGTGCAATAGAGGAGTAGTCTCCTTCAGTCCAAGGAGATACGATTTCCTCTCTTCTTTCTTTCTCCAATATTTCTTGAACTTGGGCTTGAGTTTTTCAACTGCATCCCTATTTTGAACCTTTTCGTGAACTTGAACATTTCTCTTGGGTGGTTGTCTCTTGTGCATCCTTGATGGATGATTATTTTCCTTTCTTTGATGCACATGATTTCTTCCCTGTCTGTGTTGCATTCTTTGTGTCTGATGAAATCTATTGTCTTGCCTTAGATTAGATACAAAAGTTCTTGGACAAGACCTTGCTATGTGCCCATGACCATTACATTTAAAACATTGCACATGGTGTTCAACAGATGTATTTCTACCAGCATAACTCTTTGATCTATTATTCAATCCACAATACATTGCCTTGTGACCATAATGGTTGCATCTAAAACAATAGCCATTAAAAGCATTATTATGAATAAAGTGAGAGTGATAGAACCTCTTTTGTTGTGGTTGCTTTGTCTGTAGATCTCCTTTGAGATTTTCTTCCTTTTGAAGTTTCAGCTTCAAACTTTTCTTGCTTTGATCCTTCAGTAGTGGACTTCTTCTTCTCTGCAGATTTTGAAGATGAAGGTTGTTCAACTTCATATCCAAGACCAAGCTTACACATGGGGCTTCTTTGTTGCCTTATCATTTTATCTAGCAACTCTGTGCTCTTCTCAAATTTGAGATTTGTATTGGCCTCTTCTAGTTGTTTCCTCAATAAAACAATCTCCTCTTCTTGTTTGCCGCAAACAATCTCTTTCTCATTGATCCGTGACCTGAGAGTTTCTTCAATCCTTTTGGACTCTTCTACTTGCAGCTTTAGATCACTAATAACTTTGTTAGATTCCTCTTCACGTTTGCTACATACATCGCCTTTATCATCCAGGTGTGACTTCAAGGCTTCTTCTATTTTCTTGGCTTTATGAATTTGTAAGAAGAGATCTTCAATATTATCCCCATATTCTTCCAACTTCTTGGACAATATTTTGTTCTTTTTCCTTTCTATACCCAACTCTTCAAGTGCAGCGATCAACTCACCTTCTAGATCTACTTCAGCCTCTAGGTTTTCATCACATACTTGTTCTTTTTCTATTTTTTCTTCTTTGAGTGCCATAAAAAGAGCTTCACCTGTTTCCTTTTCAGAATCCTCACTGCAGTTGTCTTCTGATGAACTGACATTCTTGGAGATGAAACTTTTCTTCTTGAAGTTGCCTTTTCTGAAATTTGTTTTTTTCTTCCAGTCACTTCTTTCTTGGTGCGATCCTTCATCACTTTTGTTCTTCTCATTAAAAGGACATTTAGCTGCAATATGCCCAATGCCTCCACAATTGAAACATTTAAACGGTAACTTTCCTCTGTATTTTCCTTTTCCCATTTTTAGTTTTTGAACAAAGTTTGCTTCCATTTCATCTGATGTTTCTTCTTCCTCGGATTCTTGTTTTGCTTTCATATTTTTATGGGCTTTAAAAGCAGCTTCTCTGTCTGTGGGTTTAGATTTTCCTATTCTCATCTCATATGCAGTCAAAGAACCATGCATCTCATCCATACTAAAAGAATTTAGATTTTTAGCTTCTTCTATAGCTGAAACTTTAGAATCAAATCTTTGGGGAAGAGATCTTAATACCTTTTTCATGATGACAGAATCTTCGATTTCCTCACCGAGTCCTCTAATCGCATTAATGACTTCATTAACTCTCAGCATATATGCCTCTATGTTCTCATCGTCATTCATCTTTAATACTTCGAACTGAGCTCGATGTGTTTGTAACTTGGCCTCCTTGATCTTATCGTCTCCTTCATGAATGCTCCTCAGTTTGTCCCATATTTCTTTTGCCATTTTACAACTCATAATTTTTACTAGTTCACTATCCACTAATCCGCACATGATAGCATTCTTTGCTTTTGAGTTATTCTCAAACAATTTCTTACCGGCAACATCGGTTGGAGAAGTGGTGGGTATTGTGTATCCACTATCTACTGAATCCCAAATGTCGTATCCCAAAGCACAAAGATATGTCTACATCCTGAGTCTCCAAAATGTGTAATTAGTTCCATCCAACAATGGTGCTTTGTTTGATGAGAAGCCTTCACCACCTGCCATTGTGTCACTTCCAAGATCACCCTAGCCGGTTAAGCTTGTTCAGGAACTTGGCTCTAATACCAATTGTTAGTCTCACAATGACACTGAGAGGGGGGGTGAATCAGTGTAGCTCTTTAAAACTTAAATCTTCAACTCTTAAAGCCGAAACAATGAAAACTTAAAACCAAATAAAGCAAATATAACAAGAGAGCATCACACAACACAAGATGTACCGAGGTTCACCAATTTTGGCTACTCCTCAAAAATTGACTGTTTGGACTCCCATCCAAATCCAGCCTTTGCAAAGCAACAACTTTACAATCAATTTACCAACACACACTGGAAGGAGCACCAACCCTTGATTTATCTGCACCAATAGAAAGGAGCACCAACCCCTGATTTATCTGCACCAATAGAAAGGAGCACCAACCCCTGATTTATCTGCACCAATAGAAAGGAGCACCAACCCCTGATTTACCAGCACCAACTGGAAGGAGCACCAACCCCTGATTTATTTGCACCAACAAAAAGGAGCACCAACCCCTGATTTATCTACACCAACAGAAAGGAGCACCAACCCCTGATTTACCAGCACCAACTGGAAGGAGCACCAACCCCTGATTTATCTGCACCAACAGAAAGGAGCACCAACCCCTGATGCCAAGCACCAACTTGGACTTCAATTCTGAAACTAGAAGATTGACATATAAATGCCTTCACTTTTACAAGACCCTGACTGGTCTATTGCTTACTCAACATCTCCCACAATTCACAAAACACACATCCTTCTCGCTCGCCTCTCGCTCTCCTCTCGTGCTCCTCTCGCGCACTTCATCGAATAAATTCCCCAAATTAATTCTCCAAGCAACACTCCTTTTATAACAATCCTTTCTCTTTGTAACTCCAGTTGTAACTCCTCCTTTCATATTCTCATACGCCACTTGTCAATTGTAACACCTTCTTTATGTAACTCCTTTTGTATATATAGAGTAGGCATTTCATCAAACATGTTACATGCAAAGAATTGACACCATATTCTCCTACCATGACTGTTCGTCTTCTCGGTCATGACTGTTCATTTTCTCCTTTGTGCATGCATGCATTTTGGTTTCTGAAAAATCTTTTCGATTCTATTTTGATGACTGTTCATTTTCTCCTTCTTCGACTGTTCGTTTTCTCCACATGGGCATGCGTCCGCTTCTTTCCACGTGTAACGTCCATCTTAAATGATTTCAAATCATTAAAGATTCCTTATGGGTCCACGTCACTATGTAGTCTTCAGTTTCACCATCCTGGTCTTCAGTCGTGAAAATGCGACATGTCACGATATCGCGACACTTTTGTTTCACTTCTTGCCTGGCCTTTTTGAGTCACGAAAATGTGACATGTCACGATATCGCGACACTTTTGTTTCTCTGCCTTGCTGGCCTTTTTGAGTCACAAAAATGCGACATGTCGCGATATCGCGACACTTTTTCTTTCTCTCGCTCGCTCGCCCTTTTGAGTCATGAAAATGTGACATGTCGCGATATCGCGACACTTTTTCTTCTCTGCCTTCCTGCCCTTTTCAAGTCACAAAAATGCGACATGTCGCGATATCGCGACACTTTTTCTTCTCTGCCTTCCTGCCCTTTTCAAGTCACGAAAATGCGACATGTCGCGATATCATGACACTTTTTCCTCCTTGCATTTTCTCTTTGCTTTGGACCGCGAAAATGCAACATGTCGCGATATCGCGACACTTTTTCCTCCTTGCATTTTCTCTTCGCTTTGGACCACGAAAATGCAACATGTCGCGATATCGCGACACTTTTTCCTCCTTGCATTTTCTCTTCGCTTTGGACCGCGAAAATGCAACATGTCGCGATATCGCGACACTTTTTCCTCCTTGCCCTTTCTCTTTGCTTTGGCCCACGAAAATACAACATGTCGCGATATCGCGACACTTTTTCTCCTTGCTCTTTCTCTTTCCTTTGGCCCACGAAAATACAACATGTCGCGATATCGCGACACTTTTTCTCCTTGCATTTTCTCTTCTCTTTTGGCCGCGAAAATGCAACATGTCACGATATCGTGACACTTTTTCTCCTTGCATTTTCTCTTCTCTTTTGGCCACGAAAATGCAACATGTCGCGATATCGCGACACTTTTTCCTTCCTTGCTTTTCCGCTTCTTTAGCATATGGGTCACTTCGGTCTTCTTGGACAGCCTGTAACAACTTCACCCAAACATCAAAAACATCTTCATAAGCATTTAACATCACTGTACATACTCTGAATAACCTCTGAACTCCTATCCACTACATCAACTGATCTATCTGACTGTGTTGACAACAATGACAATACCGTCGCTGCACCTTGCTCTACACATTTTTGTGAAGCTAATATGATGAACATTCCTGCTGTGGTTTACTAGTCCTTAGACTATACAATTGTTTCTACCCATTTGAAAATGGAAGAGGTATCACCCTGTCATCAAGGTCTTTTAAAAATCCTTTATAGGTTCCTCCTTCTTAAGTTCCCCAACGGAAATATCCAAGCCCTTGAATATTCTGAAGAGAACTCTTCTTCCACGCCTAGTCTTAAGACCTCTAGACCCAATAGAAAGGATAAGAGTGAAAGACCCTACTCTATTTCCAACATTAAGAAAAAGGTTAAGGTTGAGAAAATACATGTCCGCTATTCCCAGAGACTCAAGCTCAAGGAAACTTCTAAAACCCCTACTCCTTCCTCTATGAAGCCCAAGAAAGATCCTTCCAATTCTCCTGACCTGGTGGAAAATACCTTCACAAACTGGTTTTCCACACTACATATGTTACTATTTACCATCTGGAATCTGCCCATGTGGCTATTGGGAAGGCAATTGTGAAGCTCAAAGAACAATGCCAAAATCTAAGCCTTTTATTTTTCTATGATGCCTTTTAAGACATCCCTGCTATTTTTGCTACGGAGGGACATTTCGATGTCAAGTACAAGGATAAGGATGAGGACGTTGTGGATATCTTCAAGGATTCTTGAATTATAGCACCAAAGGAATCCCCAAAGCATGTACTGAATGATGATGCCAAGGATGCTGAGCTGGAGGTTATCATTGTGTCTCCTATGCAAACTGATATTTCCATATAATTATGCATGTAGGGACTATTGGGGAAAGCCTATTTTGCTTTCCTCTTCTTTTTTTTTCCTTTATTCTAGAGGTTTTGTCCTTTTGGTTCTTCTGGATGGTGGCCATTTTGTTGTTGTTCCTTTCCACCAAAGGATTTTGTCCTTTTTGGGTTTTGTTGGCTTTCGATTGTTTGTTTTTGTTCCTCCTTGTGTTTCCTCTAAGGAGTTTTATTTTCTGCTCTACTGATGTACAAGGTTTTGGGGTGCCTTTCAAATGCCCTGTTTAATGAAAATAATTAACTTACCAAAAAAAATCTGGAAGGATCCTCGAGGAGGAAAGTGGGTGAAGAATTGCAAAAAGAGTTAAATAAATTAGATATTTCTAAATTTTATGGATGTGGTGATGGATAAATCATCGTTAATTGGCTTCGTGAAGCTGAAGGGTATTTTATCATCCAACCTCTTTATTCTGAAGCAAAAACCACATGGGCAGTTGCTCATTTAGAAGGTCCTACCAAGACCTGGTGGACCACATATAAGAAAGCTACTCAGGAAGAAGCAACAAATATACCTTAGGAATAATTTTTAAGGGAGTTCAAAATCCATTTCCTCACAGAGCAATTCTATATTGAAAAACATGAAGAATTTACAAATTTATGTCAAGGCAACATGACAGTAGTTGAGTATTACCAAAATTTTGTGCAACCACTTAAGTATACCCCAGATTTTTATGGGTAAGATAAGTTTAAGGCACAAAAATTTGTCATGGGACTGCATCCAAAGTATAGTCAACCTGAAGGAGGGAAGTTACCCCAAACACTATCAGTTTCCTATGATGCCGCTTGATATGAGGAATCGAGCCAAAAAGAGGTAAAAGCTTTCTACCAACAAGAAAGAGATAATTCAAGGAAGAGAAGATATCCTGAGCAGAATCGAGGTATGGAACAAAATAGGAAATTTATAGATAGGGGTCGTAACAAAAGTGACAATAGGAACAAGTGCAAAAATCAGGGGTACAAAGGGCAATAAGAGCGAAGGAATTATCAAGAAAGAACTAGCAGCCGTAGTTCATGCCCTTAAAATTTGGAGATATTATCTGTTATGAAAGCCTTTTAAGCTTAAAACTGATCATCAAAGTCTAAAATACATTTATACACAGCCATTGTTGAACGCCCAACAACGAATATGGATGGAGTTTTTTGCTGAATATGACTTTGGTATTGATTATATAAAAGGAAAAGAAATTAAATTGGCAGATGTTCTTAGTAGAAGAAGACACATAAATGCTATCACAAGGTGTCAGTATGAACTGAAAGATCAGATCGTAGAACTGTAGATGACTGATGAATTTTGCAAATCATGTCATAATAAGGTTGAGAAAGGACCGAATCGGCATGAAGATTACAGTATCAAGAAAAATATGGTATACTTTCGAGATATAATTATAGTACCCAATAATGAAGAGGTTAAAATAAATATTCTACAGGAAGCTCACTATGCTCTCTAATATGCTCACCTAGGAGTAGTTAAATTGAGAGAAAACTTGAAGAAAGACTATTTTTGGCCTGGAATGAAAAAATATGTAGTGCAATATGTTGCAAGATGTTTTGAATGTCAAAAAGTTAAGGCGGAGCACCAAAATCCTGGTGGAAAATTATATCTGTTCGAGGTACCAAAAAAAAAATTGCAAATAATATCCATGGACTTCATTGTGGGTCTTCCAAAAACCCGATTTCAGCATGATGTGATAATTGTAGTAGTTTTTAAGTTAACCAAAGTGGAACATTTTATACCAGGCAGTGTGCGTGATGATGCTTCAGCCATAACCCAAAAATTTGCATGATAAATTGTGAGACTACATGGTTTTCTTGAAGTAATAATATCCGATAGAGATTCACGGTTTACTTCTAAGTTTTGGTAAGCTTTGCACCGAGCTTGGGGAACAAGGCTCATTATAAGCAATGCTTATCATTCGGAGATGGATGGACAGACCGAGAGGGTCAATCAAGTGCTTGAGGACATGCTACGCATGTATTGTATGGACCACCAAAGCAAATGCAAATATTATATTTTCCTCATGGAATTTACTTACAATAATATCTATCATACCACATTGGGTATGGCCCCTTTTGATGCCCTATATGGGCGAAGGTGTAAGATACAATTAACGTGGGACAATTTGGACGATCAAGAGGTGATCGGTCGTAATGTTGTAAAGCGAATGGAAAACCAACTTAAGGAAATCCGTCAGTGATTGCGGGAAGCTGCGGACCGTCAAAAAATTTATGTAGTTCTTAAAATAAAACCCCATGAATTTTCTATAGGAAAAAAGGTTTTCCATAGAGTCAATCCTACCAAAAAATCTATTAAATCCACCAAATTGAGTTCGAGGTTTGTCGGTCCTTTCGATATAGTTTCCAAAATCAGTCTTGTCACCTATAAACTTGCATTGCTATAGAACTTGAAAAAAATCCAATGTTTTCCATGTGTCCCTCCTACGTAAATATGTAGTTGACCCATCCCACATTTGGAATGTAACTCATTTGCATATGTCGTACTCGTAGCTCATTGAAGTTCAACCAGTAAAAAATTTGGGTTATAGGACCAAACAACTAAGGAAAAGGACTATGGAACAATGTAGGATTTAGTGGGATCAGCATTTCGAGAGGAATGCCACATGGGAAGATGTTTCTAGCATGAGAAACCAGTTCCCTTACTCGTTCGAAAATTGATACTAAAAGAAAATTTATTATTAGATTCCATTGTTGCATAAATTTTAAAAAACAAAGGAGGACTTATTAGTTTCTTCAAGATGTTCTATGGCATCTACGAGGAGGTGACCAAGGCCTTTTCTATATCTTGGGACAATGGCATAGTCACTATTCATGGCGTGGAGTTTTAGATCACTATGGAGCTATTAGCGAAACTCATAGGGCAAGATCTAGACAACAAAGCAATAAGGAAAAACAAGCATAACTGGGATGCAAAGCTGGCTCACTTTGAAAATAATTTGGTTATCCATAAGCTTTACAAAAAAGGTTTGTACCGTCACCATATTTCCACCCCATGGAAGGAAATCCTAGAACCCATCATGCAGTATTTAACTGCTAATAATCCTGAGTCCCAACTTTTTTGTTTTCATTTAGCTTTCATTAATCATTTTTGTGAAGCTAAGGTGATGAACATTCCTGCTGTGTTTTACTGGTACTTAGATTATACAATTGTTTCTACCCATTCAAAAAAGGAAGAGGGATCGCCCTGTCATCAAGGTCTTTTCAAAATCCTTTATAGGTTCCTCCTTAAATTCCCCAAAGGAAATATCCAAGCCCTTGAATATTCTGAAGAGAACTCTTCTTCTATGCCCAGTATTAAGACCTCTATACCCAAGAGAAAGGATTAGAGTGAAATACCCTACTCTATTTCCAACATTAAAAAAAAAGGTAAAGGCTGATAAAATGCATGTCTATTGTTCCCAAAGACTCAAGCTCAAGAAAACTTCTGGAACCCCTACTCCTTCCTCTGTGAAGCCCAAGAAAGATCCTTCCAATTCTCCTGACCTGGTGGAAAAATACCTTCACAAACTGGTTTTCCATGCTACATCTGTTACTATTGACCATCTGGAATCTGCCCATGTGGCTATTGGGAAGGCAATTATGAAGCTCAAAGAACAACACCAAGCTCTAAGCCTTCTATTTTTCTGTGATACCTTTGAAGACATACCTACTATTTTTGCTATGGAGGGACCTTTTGATGTCAAGGAAGAGGATAAGGATAAGGACGTTGTGGATATCACCAAGGATACCTACATTTTACAAAGGAGGCCCCAAAGGATGTACTGAAGGACGATGCCAAGGATGTCGAGTTGGAGGTTATCATTGCGTCTCCTATGCAATCAAACATTTCCATCTAATTATGCATGTAGGGACTATTGGGGAAATCCTATTTTGCTTTCCTCTTCTTGTTTCTTTTCTTTCATATAGAGGTTTTGTCCTTTTGGTTCTTCTGGATGGTGGCCATTTTGCTGTTGTTCCTCTCTGCCAGAGGATTTTGTCATTTTTGGATTTTGTTGGCTTTCGATTGTTTGTTTTTGTTCCTCCTTGTGTTTCCTATAAGAAGTTTTATTTTCTGCTCTATTGATACATAGGATGTTGGGGAGCCTTTCAAATTCCCCTTTAAATGAAAATAATTAACTTACCAAAAAAAAAATCTAGAAGGATCCTCGAGGAGGAAAGTGGGTGAAGAATTACAAAAAGAGTTAAAGAAATTAGATATTTCTAAATTTTATGGATGTGGTGATGGAGAAATCGTTGTTAATTTGCTTAGTGAATATGAAGGGTATTTTGCCATCCAACCCCTTTGTTTTGAAGCAAAAACCACATGGGAAGTTGCTTATTTAGAAGGTCCTACCAAGACCTAGTGGACCACATACAAGAAAGCTATTCAGAAAGAAGCAAAAAATATACCTTGGGAATAATTTTGAAGGGAATTCAAAATCCATTTCCTCACAGAGCAATTCTATATTGAAAAACACAAATAATTTACAAATTTACGTCAAAGCAACATGACAGTAGTTGAGTATTACCAAAAGTTTGTGCAACTACTTAAGTATGCCCCAAATTTTTATGGGTGAGATAAGTTTAAGGTACACAAATTTGGCATGGGACTGCATCCAAAATATAGTCAACCTGAAGGAGGGAAGTTACCCCAAACACTATCAATTTCCTATGATGCCGCTTGATATGAGGAATCGATCCAAAAAGAGGTAAAATATTTCTACCAACAAGAAAGAGATAATGCAAGGAAAATAAGGCATCCTAAACAGAATCGAGGTATGAAACATAATAGGAAATTTAGATATAGGGGTCGTAACAAAAGTGACAATAGGAACAAGGGCAAAAATCAAGGGTACAAAGGGCAGTCGCAGTGAAGGAATTATTAAGAAAGAAAAAATAATAACAGAGAACAAGGTAAAAATGGCAACCATAAGGAAATTGATAAACAAAAAAATGATGGACCAAACGCCTATTTTACATGTGGAGCACTGGACCATTTTTCTAGACAATGCCCTAAAAGAGCAAATTTTAGGAACTCCACAGATGAAGCAACAGATAGAATATTTGCTGCCACAACTAATCCTAACCTTCTAGGGCAAACTACTCCATCTTATCAACCTTTCTCTCCTTGTTAAACAAGCCTGGAGGCTCATTTCTAATGACAGTGCTAATTGGGTCAAGATTTTTAAAAGGAAATATATTTAGGACTCTGAATTTATTTTTGGTGATGTCCCTTCAGCAGGGTCTGCCTTTCGGAAATCTATATGTGTGTCCCGTTCCCTCTTTAGAAAAGGATTAAGATGGAATTTTGGGAATCTAAAATTCATTTCCTTTTGGGAATACAAGTGGCTTGGCAATAGTCCTCTCATTCAGAATCCTATGCTCCAAAGTTTAATTGCAATCACCAAAGATATGGTTGGGTCTTCAGTTGTAGATTTTATGTCTTCAAATAATGGAAATCAGAAGCTAGAAAAGACTTGATTTCCCTAATTTGGAAGTAGAAATTTCATGTTTGCAAGCTCAGTTATCTTCCATCAGAATTCCACTAGAAGATTCCTCAGATTGTCCTATATGGGAGCCTACTGATTCTGGAGAGTTCTCAGTCAAATCAGCTTATTTGCTTTCTCAATGATTTCCAAAATCCTATTCCTTTTAAGCTAGTCTGGATAAAATATCTAACTCTCAAAATTGCTTCCTTCTCTTGGCTTTGCATTCAGTATCGAATCCTCACAACAAAAAACCTAATCAAAATAGGCATTCAGCTCCATAATAGATGTTACCTTTTCTGACTGAGAGTCTACTTCCCACCTTTTATTTTTATGCTCCTTTTCTAGAATGGTGATTAACAATCTATTCCTTAAATTTCAAATATTCTGGGCTTGTCCTCCTTCCATTGTTGATTTTTTTCTCCATTGGCCAAATCCTTTCCAAAATCCTGTTCTTAAAGGATTATAGAAATTTTGTCTACAACATTACCTTTGGAAAATTTGGCTTGAACGTAATAGAAGAGTGTTTGATAAGAAGGCCTTGGACGTTGATTACATTGCCAAGAAAATCATCCTTAATGCTAAATAGAATGTCCTCATTACCCCTTTTGATCATTTTCCTCTTCCGTCTTTTGAGGAAGCTATCCTCAATTCCTGTCATATCCACCTTGAAAGTTCAAGACCAGTCAATCCTTCAGCTTCAAGAACCAAAATCAAGTGGCATCCTCCTCCGATTGGATGGGTTAAGCTCAATTTTGACAAAGCTGCTAAAGGAAATCCTAGCAATGTTGGTGTCGGAGGAATTATTCATGATCACCGGGGTAATCCCGTTTTTGCTTACTCTGTACCTTTAGGCGTTCTCTCAAATCACTATACAGAAGCAAATGCTTTATGGCGAGGTCTCCAATTCATCAAAAACATTCCAGGAAACATCATTGTGGAAGGATATTCTCTTAATATAATAAATTATCTTAAAAATTCTAAACTTGGCAGTTGAAAGATAAGAACCGTTATGGAAGAAAGCAAATAAATCCTGCTTAATCAGAATGACACCATGTTTCAACATGCTTTCAAGGAAGCCAACTCTGTTGCTGACAAACTAGCTAACATTGGAGTGAATGCCCAAGGATTGCTAACGTGGACTGATAGTCTTCCTCCTGAAGTTGATGAGCTCATCAAGCATGATCAAATTAATTGTAATCATGGTGAATCCTAAGGCTATTGTAATTTTCATTTCTTGAGGCCTCCTTTTCCATGTGAAGCTTTGGGTTTTTTTCCTAATTTTCTTCAAAGTCTTTAACTCTAGCTTTCTAAATCTCACTTATCCTCCTTGGTGTTCAAGCTCGGATCATTTCCACATTGCCCTTATTAAATTATTTTATATAATCCACCGCATTTTAACGTAGCAAGCGCTTATTATTTTTTTATAACCAACTCTTTTGAGAGCCCCAATGCAAATGTTAGCATAATCTTTAATAATGCCTCCCCCTATTTTTTTTGTTTTCACCATTTGGCTCTTTCGAGATTCATTCTCCACCGTTTTTCCTTTTGCCTCATCCCAAGATCTATGTTGGTGGACTTTCCAATCCTTCAAGTTTTTAGTGCCAACTTCCCCTGTTGGCTCCATTTTATGGGTGTCCCCAATAGTCAACTCCATCAGCACATTTTTATTTTCCCAATTACCTATTTCAATTTTCAAAGCTAGAAAATCCTCCTCGTCATCTGTCCTAGCCAATTCCCTCTCTCCAGGTGGGATTTTTCCTTTTTGAGGTGTCCTTTCTATTTTTTTTGTTGGTTCTAGAGTTGCATTAGTGTTTTCCTTATATATTCTCCTCTGCATGCTTTGTTTATTCATCTACCATTGTACAAGTGCATCCTCCTGTTGTTCCCTTGCCCTCATATTTTTCCCTTTCCCTATTTTTCTTTGTCTTTAATCATGAAGGATGGAAAGCCTATTTATATCGAGCCTAAGGTGTTTGATTTAGATTCCATTGTTGTAGAAATTTTGAAAAACAAAGGTGGACTTATTAGTTTCTTCAATATGTTCTATGGCATCGACGGGGAGGTGACCAAGGCCTTTTCTACATCTTGGGACAATGGCATGGTTACTATTCATGGAGTGGAGTTTCATATCACTATGGAGATGTTGGTGGAACTCACAAGGCAAGATCTGGACAACAAAGTAATAAGGAGAAACAAGCATAACTGGGATGCGGAGCTGGATCACTTTGAAAAGAATTTGGTTATCCATAAGCTTTACAAAAAAGTTTTGTACCATCACCATCTTTCCACCCCATGGATGGAAATCCTAAAACCCATCATGCAATATTTAACTGGTGATAATCCTGAGTCCCAACTTTGTTGTTTTTATTTAGCTTTCATTAATCATTTTTGTGAAGCTAATATGATGAACATTCCTACTATGCTTTACTGGTACTTATATTATACAATTGTTTCTACCCATTCAAAAAAGGAAGAGGGATCGCCTTGTCACCAAGGTCTTTTTAAAATCATTTATAGGTTCCTCCTTCTTAAGTTCCCCAAAGGAAATATCCAAGCCCTTGAATCTTTTGAAGAGAACTCTTCTTCCTCGCCCAGCCTTAAGACCTCTAGACCCAAGAGAAAGGATAAGAGTGAAAGACCCTACTCTATTTCCAACATTAAGAAAAATTTTAAGGTTGAGAAAATGCCTGTTCATTGTTCCCAGAGACTCAAGCTCAAGGAAGCTTCTGAAACCCCTACTCCTTCCTCTGTGAAGCCCAAGAAATATCCTTCCAATTCTCCTGAACTGGTGGAAAAATACCTTCACAAACTGGTTGTCCATGCTACATAGGTTACTATAACCATCTCGAATTTGTCCATGTGGCTATTGGGAAGGCAATTATGAAGCTCAAAGAACAATGCTAAGCTCTAAGCCTTTTATTTTTCTGTGATACCTTTGAAGACATCCCTGCTATTTTTGCTATGGAGGGACCTTATGATGTCAAGGATGAGGATAAGGATAAGGATATTATGGAGATTGCCAAGGATACCTGCATTGTAGAACCAAAGGAAGCCCCAAAGGATGTACTGAAGGATGATGCCAAGGATGCCAATCTGGAGGTTACCGTTGCGTCTCCTATGCAATCTGACATTCCCATCTAATTTTGCATGTAGGGACTGTTGGGGAAAGCCTATTTTGCTTTCCTCTTCTTGTTTCTTTCATTTATTCTAGAGGTTTTATCCTTTTGGTTCTTCTGGATGGTGGCCATTTTGTTGTTGTTCCTCTCTGCCAGAGGATTTTGTCCTTTTTGGATTATGCTGGCTTTCGAACTATTTATTTATGTTCCTCCTTGTGTTTCCTTTAAGAAGTTTTATTTTCTACTCTATTGATGTACAAGGTTTTGGGGAGCCTTTCAAATGCCCCATTAAATGAAAATAATTAACTTACCAAAAAAAAAATTCCGAAAGATCCTCGAGGAGGAAAGTGGGTGAAGAATTGCAAAAAAAGTTAAAGAAATTAGATATTTCTAAATTTGATGGATGTGGTGATGGTGAAATCATTTTTAATTGGCTTAGTAAAGTCAAAGGTTATTTTACCATCCAACCCCTTTGTTTTGAAGCAAAAACCACATGGGCAGTTGCTCATTTAGAAGGTCCTACCAAGACTTGGTGGACCACATACAAGAAAGCTACTCAAAAAGAAGCAACAAATATACCTTGGGAATAATTTTTAAGGGAATTCAAAATCCATTTTCTCACAAAGCATTTCTATATTGAAAAACACGTAAAATTTACAAATTTACGTCAAGGTAACGTGACAGCAGTTGAGTATTACCAGAAGTTTGTGCAACTACTTAAGTATGCCCCAGATTTTTATGGGCAAGATAAGTTTAAGGTACACAAATTTGTCATGGGACTGCATCCAAAGTATAGTCAACCTGAAGGAGGGAAGTTACCCCAAACACTATCAGTTGCCTATGATGCCGCTTGATATGAGGAATCGAGCCAAAAAGAGGTAAAATATTTCTACCAACAAGAAAGAGATAATGCAAGGAAGAGAAGGTATCCTGAACAGAATCAAGGTATGAAACATAATAGGAAATTTAGAGATAGGGGTCATAACAAAAGTGACAACAGGAACAAGGGCAAAAATCAGGGGTACAAAGGGCAGTCACAACAAAGGAATTATCAAGAAAGAAAAAATAATAACAGAGAACAAGGTAAAACTGGAAACCATAAGGAAAGTGATAAACAAAAAATGATGGACCAAACACCTATTTTACATGTGGAGCACTGGACCATTTTTCTAGACAATGCCCTAAAATATCAGATCGTAGGAACTTCACGGATGAAGCAACAGATAGAATATTTGCTGCCACAGGTAATCCTAACCTTCTAGGGAAAACTACTCCATTTTTAATTAAGAGAAAAATAGGTAAGAGAAATGTGAATATCTAAATTGATAGTGGTGCTACCTACAGTTTTGTTTCAAATAATATTTTGAGGGATATACTTGTAAAACCTAGGGTTTTAGCAAAATGGTGGCAAGTTGAGTATGGCTCAGGATAAACTTATGTAGTCAATCAATGTCTACAAGGAAAAATCAACTAGTATTTATATGTAGCTCCCTTACATGCATTTGACATAATTCTTGGAGTAGATTGGCTTAAGTCTCATAAAGCATTGCTAAATTTTGAAGAGAGATGAGTGGATTTTACAAATGATACAAATCAAATAATTTGCATTCATTGCAATAGAACATCTCTTGAGCCTCATTTAATAACCAGTATGCAAGCCAGGAGAGCGTGGAGGAAAGGATGTAAGTTGTATGTAGTAAATATGAACAAAAAAAAGGAAAATGATTCAAGTACAACACTATACCAACAATATCTAGCACTAGGTGAGTATAGGGATATATTTCCTGAATATTTGCCAGGATTACCACCAAAAAGAGAATTTTATTTTTCTATAGAAATTGTACCTGGAGCAACTCTGGTTGTGAGGAACCCATACCGTATGATATCACTAGAATTACAAGAACTTAAAACTCAACTATAGTATTTATTGGAGAAGGGTCATATTAAACCCAGTGTGTCACCATGGGGAGCACCAATTCTATTTGTTAAAAAGAAATATGGTTCCCTAAGATTGTGTATTGATTATAGGATGCTTAACAAGATGACTGTTAAAAATAAGTATCCATTGCCAAGAATTGATGGCTTGTTTGACCAGCTAAGATGAGCCACCATATTTTCTAAAATTTATATGAGGTAGGGTTATCACCAATTAAGAATCCGAGAAGAGGATACTTACAAAATTGCTTTTAGAACATGGTATGGGCATTATGAGTTCATAGTATTACCATTTGGTTTAACTAATGCACCAACCGCTTTTATGAACCTAATGAATAGTGTGTTTTGAGAGTACTTAGATCGGTTTGTGCTTATATTCTTGGATGATATAATGATTTATTTACGAAAAAAAGAACACGATGAACACATGGGGATAGTATTACGGATCCTCAAGAAAAATCAATTATATGGAAATTTGTCCAAATGTGAATTTTATACATCATAGATGCAGTACTTGGGACATATTATCTTAGTCGAAGGTATACTCGTAGACCCCAAAAATATTGAGGCTATAATAGATTGGCCAGCTCCAACCAATGTGTCAGAAATAAGAAGTTTTATGGGAATGGCTGGCTACTATCGGTGATTTGTGAAAGGGTTCTCAAAAGTTGCATATCCCATAACTAATCTATAGAGGAAAGGGAAAGAATTTAAATGGTCGGTTCAGTGTGAAGAAGCCTTCAAAACTCTTAAAGAGAAATTGACAATTTCACCTATACTAAAGATACCTAATCTAAACAAAATATTCACAGTTTGTATCGATGCCTCAATGGAAGGATTAGATGGCATATTGATGCAGGAAGAAGTGATAGTGGCATATGAATCCATAAAACTCAAGAAACATGAAATAAATTACGCCACTCATGACTTAGAACTAGCAGTCGTGGTTCATGCCCTTAAAATTTGGAGACATTATCTGTTAGGAAAGCATTTTAAGATTAAAATTGATCATCAAAGTCTGAGATACATTTTTACATAGCCATTGTTGAACGCCCAACAATGAAGATGGATGGAGTTTTTGGCTGAATATGACTTTGGTATTGAGTATATCAAAGAAAAATAAAATAATTGGTAGATGATCTTAGTAGAAGAAGACACATAACTGCTATCACAAGGTATCAGTATGAATTGAAATATTATATTGTAGAACTGCAGATGACTGATGAGTTTTGCAAATCATGTCATAATAAGGTTGAGAAAGGACCGAATCGGCATGAATATTACAGTATCAAGAAAAATTTGGTATACTTTCGAGATAGAATTATAGTACCCAATAATGAAGAGCTTAAAAGAACTATTCTACAAGAATCTCACTATGCTCCCTAATTTGCTCACCTAGGAATAGTTAAAATGATAGAAACTTGAAGAAAGACTATTTTTGGACTGGAATGAAAAAATATGTAGTGCAATATGTTGCAAGATGTTTTGAATCTCAAAAAGTTAAGGCAGAGCACCAAAATCCTGGTGGAAAATTGTATATGTTCGAGGTACCAGAATAAAAATGGCAAATAATATCCATGGACTTCATCGTGGGTCTTCCAAAAACCTGATTTCAACATGATGCAATATTTGTAGTAGTGTATAAGTTAACCAAAGTGGCACATTTTATACCAGGCAGTGTGCGTGATGATGCTTCAGCCATAACCCAAAAATTTGCATGATAAATTGTGAGACTACATGGTTTTCTTGAAGTAATAATATCCGATAGAGATTCATGGTTTACTTCTGAGTTTTGGTAAGTTTTGCACTGTGCTTGGGGAACAAGGCTCAATATAAGCACTGTTTATCATCCAGATATGGATGGACAGACCGAGAGGGTCAATCAAGTGCTTGAGGACATGTTATGCATGTATTGTATGGACCACCAAAGCAAATGCGAATATTATATTTTCCTGGTGGAATTTACTTACAATAATAGTTATCATACCATGTTGGGCATGGTCCCTTTTGAGGCCTTATATGGGCGAAGGTGTAAGATCCCATTAACGTGGGACAATTTGGATGATCGAGAGATGATCGGTCCTGAGACTGTAAAGCGAATGGAAAACCAACTTAAGGAAATTTGCCAACAGTTGCATGAAGCTTCTGACCGCCAAAAAAGTTATATAGTTCTTAAAAGAACACCCCGTGAATTTGCTATAGGAGATAAGGTTTTCCTTAGAGTCAAGCCTACCAAAAGCTCTATTAAATCCACCAAACTGAGTCCGAGGTTTGTCGGTCCTTTTGATATAGTTGCCAAAATCAGTCTTGTTGCCTATAAACTTTCATTGCCGTAGAACTTGTCAAAAATACATAGTGTTTTCCATGTGTTCCTCGTACGTAAATATGTAGTTGACCCATCCCACATTTTGGATGTAACTCATTTGCATATGTCGGACCCGCAGTTCATTGAAGTTCAACCAATAAAAATTTTGGGTTATAGGACCAAACAGCTAAGGAAAAGGACTATGGAACAATGTAGGGTTCAGTGGGATCAGTATTTCGATAGGAATGCCACCTGGGAAGATGTTGCTAGCACAAGAAACCGGTTCCCGTACTTGTTTGAAAATTGATACTAAAAGACAATTTACTATTAAGATAATAGCTTCTCTTTTTGTAATACTGGATAAGACTTATTGTGCATATCAGACATGTTTGTTACATTTTTTGTAATGTTATGATGGTACTTGTTATATTAGACATGCCTATTACATAATTTTTTCTTTCATATATGATGCTATAATGGAACATGTTATGCATATTAGACATGCTTGCTATATAAATTTTCTTCTAATTGTGGGAATTATGAAAGAAAGTGGTAACTTATATGTAGATATGTCTAATTTTATAGCTAACTCAGGGAATGTTTTAATCCTAATACGGGGGAGTATGTCACATCCCCACTATTTGCATCCATTTTATTTGGAAGAATGTGATTCTGCATCTAGTTGTTTTTGGTGATGCAGGCACAGGGATCGTGCAAGATGCAGAGGAGAAAACCTACCCCCTGACTAGGATAGCGGTTGGGAATGTCATATAAGGTGGATATGATGTGTGCCTAGTGCACCTTGGTCCGTGGGTACATGAAAAACCACTGTAGATTTTTACTCATATTTTGCATTTTGCTTGTTTGTTTGCATGAGTGTCAGTTTACCGAATGTTGTCTTGTTATCGCATGTCGCTTGTCAATAATTTAAAGATATCAAATTTTAAAAAAATATAATATAAATATAAATGATTTATATATATATATATATATATATATATATATATATATATATATATATATATATATATATATATATATAATTTAATAATGAATAATAAAAGCAAAATATTAACAATAACACTATCATATAAAAATTATAAAAATAAGAAAACATATACATATTTAATATTTAAAAAAAGGGGAGGCTTACCCTCTTTACGATATAACTAAGTCATGAATTCCTAAAATTATTAAAATTTATACAAACAAACAAAACTACAAATCCCCACCTCTAGAGAGTGGTCTATTTATCCTACGAAGGGCCTTTGCTTTAAAAAGGGAATTGTTGAAATGAGAATATATTATAAGTCAAACAAAGACAATACTTATACATGATGAAGGAATAGTGGCTGAAATTAAAAACAATATATATTATAATACCATATTAAATTTCCTACCTATCAATGTTTGGGAAGAACGAAACCTACCACCTGGATGCATTTTTAAGGTTATACCTAGCAAGAATAGGTAATGAGGTGTCAACGCACTATTTCATTAGTCTTATTAATTAAGCCAAGAAGGTAAAAGGGCTAAGGGGGAATTCAATTACGAATTCTATTACGTTTATGCTCAATACTCCGCTGGACTAGGCGAGAAGGAAGGAAAGACGACGCATTACGACAGGCAGTGGAAAACTTGGGAGAACCAGACAAGTTTGATAGAATTTTAATCTCAGAGAATAGAATTCAATTAATGTTATAATTTATTAAAAATATATATATGAATATATATTTGCTCATTGTGTAACCTTATAAGGTCTTGGATAAAAGAAACATACTGTTATAATTGAAATTAAATCAACCTTGCGTGATTTTATAGTAATGTCACTTTGATTTTTAATTATAAAAGAATTGAGGAAGGGCTTTGTGTGTATTCATACAATTGATGGATTATATAAAGAATCTGGAAAAAGGTTGTTAAAGGGTTACGTAAATTTAAGATTTAATTTTATAAAAAAAAATATGAGATTAAAAACCATGAACTTACATTTTCTTTCCTCCATCCATGTATACGTTTCGGATTTTCTTCTGCTGAGCTCTATTTTGTTATGGTTTTTTCATCTCAGAATGAGGAACAAATTTTACAGTCTGTGTATACTGAATTCATAGTTTCGATTGTCTTATTTCATTTGGGTAATGTTTTTTTTAAGTTGTGTGAATGTGCTTGAACGTTTGCCTGAGAGAAAAGAGCAGTGTAATTACAGTATGTAAGCATTATGCAAGTGGTTGTTTTGAATTTTTTTCTTGCATTACATTATTGCATTCTTGTATGACTATGTGAATTTAGGCATTTATGGACCAAGCTTATCCAAACTCATTTCTATCTCCTTGTCCAAAATATGTGAGGGTGGTTTTCACGGAAGACGTTTGGAAAAAGGCGACACAACTGTTTAGATTGTCCATTCAGTGTGAATTATCTCCAGAACAGTTTAATTGAGGTTTTGTAAATGTATGTATTAGCCAGTACAAATTAATTCTAGAGTTGTATCGTAAGTTCATGATCTCAAATATATCTTGGTATGTATTTAAATTAAGAGAACTAAGTCATACGTTTAGTAAAAGAGTCTTTAGAAAAAGGAATAATGGAGGCATATTTTTTTTTAAAACTAATAGACGCATCAAGATGTGAGCATCATACTTAATGATGGTTGTTATTTCATATGCATCTTTATAAATCTATGATTGTTCCTTTAAGTGGAAATATCCTTTGAATAGAAGTTGTTCCTTTTAAAAAAAAGTATGCATCATTATTTTATGGTTGTTCGTTTCTGATGGTAGCGTCCAAATTAAATAAAATGAATTCTTTGGTTTAATTTTTCAGAAGCGTACATTGCATGAAACCTTTTGAATTATGGAAAGGAGTTTTCAAGGATCTTTAGAAAATGATTTTTTTTTATAAATTATCATTGAGATGATACAGAGGAGAGAACACAGTCTTTTAATGGTACATATATAACAAAACAACATTGGGGAAAAACTTATAGCATAAGACGAATTAAGACCCAAACATAGAACTTGGTTACTAGAACCTTTGTGTAATAACAAGACTTCGAATAGAGATATTCTTTATTATATTACAACATATAAAGTTTGTTATTGTTGATTTAATTAGGTTGGGATATAAAGTGTTTTTCTTTAAAGTTGTTATGTAGATTAAATTATGTTAGGTTATAAAGTGAATCCTTTAAATTGTTATGGTATGTGGGTAAGTTGGTTATTGACATTAAGATAGAATTGTAAAGTAGTATTACCTTTAATGTTTTAAAAAGAAAAACTATTCCTAGATAGACTACTTCATTGATATTATATGAATTATTTTTAATTAATCACATAGATACTTAAACTCATTGTAGACTAGTTGGACATATTATCTCTTAGCTAGATTATGAGTTTTTAATAATTATTTATTAATTGGTTAATCTTCTTTTTGGTTATTTAACTTAGTGTATTAATTAATTAAAACATGGTTGCAAAGCATATGGTTGGTTAGTAAACGTATTGATGTAAAAGCCTAAAATGGAATTTGAGTATAATTAATAATATATCATTTAATCAAGAAATACTTTGATTAAAATTTACACTAAGATTGGATTATGTCGAGCAAGGACACAATCCCTCCCAACCACTCCAAATCGCGGTGGCGACTTGAGTAAGACTCTGGTTTTCGATCTCCAAAATTTAAGGACAGTGGTTCGTGTTGTTGAGAGTAAAGAGCGATGGTATGGTACATCGCTCCAGGAAGACAGTTAGTTAGTTGGTGGGGATGTTCAATAATCCACTTAGGTTCTGGAGTAAGCAATAGAGAGTATGGTTAGAGGGCTAATCATGTTGTTGGAAGATCCAGCGGTAGATGGTATGGGCCGCATTACCGTCAACCTGAGATGAATCTTGAACACCTAGTTCACAAGCCATGCGATGGCGGACTCTAGTCAAACCTTAGTAGAGGATCAATGATTAGTACTGGTATAATAATGTTGGTTCTAGAATAAATGGATTAAAGGGCCTATGATAATGTGGATTGAGAATCCACTTGTTTCGAACATGGGAGTACAGTGTTTTCTCTTTCAGGTGATATGGGCCCTGAAAGGGACAACCCTTCGCCAGGATCCGTGTTAACTCGAGAAAGGAGTTAAGACCTTATAAGGTGAACATTACGGGAAGTTGGCCAGTCCCAAGCACTTAAGATACCAGCTATAATGGTGATTAGTCTTGAATTGCAAAAAAAAATATGCCTGAACTAACATTAAGATGTGATTAAAAGCAAAGTTGAGTATTGAAACTATTTTACAAAGAAAATTTTGAATAACTAATATTGCAAAATTTTGGGGTTGTTACAATCAATTTTTTTCGTTGCTCTATTCTTGGATTCGGCATCTGAAGGGGTTCCCACTTTTTTTGGTCCTGCTATATTAGCTTGGGATTTGCTCTTTGCTTCTTTCTTGGCCTTGGGGTTGGACCATGATTTTATCGTTTGCAGTTGAGTGGATCTCAATTGTGGCTAGTGTGGACTCTCTGAAGTCGGGTTCATTGTCTATCTTGGGTTTTTGTGGTTCCTCTCCCTGCTACATATTTTTGGCCTTTGGGGTAGAGCCCTAGGTTTCTTGTGTTATTGTGGGTGTTGGATTTCATAGATCTCCTTTGGATGGATAGTTGGTGGGTCTGGTGGGTATCCTTGCTCTGGGGACTCTCTGTTGGATTTCATCTTTGTAGTTTTTTTGACCTAGGGGTGGCTCAGTGCGTACGTGCCAACTGCTTTTGATGATCTCTTATTGATAGTCTTGGTGGCTTGATCCCTTATAGCCATGAAGTACCATAGTGGATCGAATTTTAGGGTTTTTTTACCTATTATTGTAATATTTGTCTCCTTTGCAGTAAGACCTCGATGCCTGAAGAGATATCTCATGGTTGCTTGCTCTTTTTCCAATTTGGTCCCATGCCTTCCTATATGGGTTTTAACTTTTATGGTTGTTCATGTACCTTCTTGGATAGCTTTCTTCATCTCCAGGTTGGTCTCATGCCTTCCTTGATGATTTTTTCATTTACAAGCTTTCCCCATGCCTTCCTGGATGGATTTTTCATTTTTTGCAGTTTCAATTTTTCCCAGGTAGGTTTTCGGGGTCTGATTTTGTGTTGGGCTATTTTCTTTTGGGTGATATACCCTATTTCAAACTATGCTATCTGGTCTCTCTTTCCCAGGACTTCTTGGGTAAGGTTTTGTTTTTAATTTCAAATTTTAAGTCTATTGTCAATTTCTCCCATTTCGGACAGGTGTCTCCTTTTGTTGTTTGTCCTGGGCTACCACTAGATAGGTTTTATTTAATATATTTTTTTCATTTTTCCTGGGATCCCTTTAGTCGGGTTTTAATCTTGTTGTTACTCTTTATCTTGGGCTTCCACAAGTTGGTATTCCTAGCTTGTGTTATGTGGGATGGTCTCACTTTTTGATTTTGTGAGATTGTTTTGTTGGGACTGTCTCCTATTCTATGTTCACTTTGTGGAGACCCTCTCCTTGTGGAGATCCTCTCCCTGACCCATTTGTATAAGGTTTTGGGGACCTTTCAAAACCCAATTATCAATAAAAAAAACTCTACAATAATCCTAATCCCAAGGATATGTAGATGATTTTATGCTTGCTCTTTTGTCCCCTAACCAACATTCACAATTTCTCAATAGGTCAAAGTAGGATGAGTGATAATTTGTACCTAGGGCCTTAGTTATATTGATCCTTTTAATTTTACCCAACTCTTCTAACCTTTACCTAATAACATCAAGGTGTTCCCACAAACGGTTCCATTGTTCCCAAGATGGACCTATGTATTTTTCATAAAGTAAGTTGATTTCTTGTTCTAGAAGTATTCCTGAGGTCTATTGATGCAGACTAATAATACAATTTTCCACCATTAGCAATGTATACTTCCCTTTTTTTCAGTTTTCAACAGTTTTTTTTTCTTTTGTTTTGTTTTTGAAAAAATGCAATTCACAGAAACTAAATTTTACTTTTCAAAAGAAGCAATCTTACTGCTATTAAAATCAGATCTAAATTACAATAGTCAATTTTAATGCAGTTTTAAAAATAAAAATGTTGCCACTACTTTGGTTTAAAAACACTCGGTATGATCTTGTCACACCCCTGACTTGCATGCAAGTAAAATTTCTAAACCAAAGATGTTACAACCATAAAACCCTGGAATTAAAATGCTAAAAATAAATATTAACTAATCTTACCACTTCTTTAGTTTAAGAAACACTCTTATGATCTTGTCGCACCACTGACTTGCATGCAAGTAAAACTTTCAAAACCAAAAATCTAACTACAAAATGTTGAAAATAATTTGCTGAAATAGAAATGCTAAATTAAAGACTAAATTATTATTACTACTTGGGTTTAAGAAACACTCGATATGATCTTGTCGCACCATTGACTTGCATGCAAGTAAAAAGTTTTCAAACGGAAGATGTGACAACCATAAATTCTGAAAATAACTTGCTGAAATTAAATGCTAACTAGAAAAAAAAGTAAAATTAAAACCAAGAAAATGGAACCTGGAAATGTTGAAATGAAGACACTCAATGGAACTTCTTATGCCACTCATGACCTGCATGCAAAGTAAATCTTCTCACGCAATCCAACAATCTCCAACCAGAAATTATGGCACTATTCTCCCGGCAATGGCACCAAAATGTTGAGTTGTAATGTCTCATACTTAATTGTCAAACCCAGATTAGATTTAAAGAATAGTTATCCTGTATAGATATCCAAATTTTGTTCATTGATTTTTTATTCATTTTTCTTATTTTCTTGCGTAAAATAAAGTTTGCAATAAATGAAAATATGTTTAATTTAAGGTATGCAATTATGAATTATACTAGGTTTGTGGATCCACTTATGATTTTAATTATGCATTATCTATCTTAATATGTTATGTAATTCTAAAGTATGTAATTAATTAAATTTATATTATAATTTTATTCTACGTTTTAACTATATATATATTGTACTTTAGGAGGAAGAGATCTAGGGACTAACCTTTTGGAGTGGGCCCTACCTCCTTGAGGTTAGTATTAATCTCTTCTCCTTTTTACCTTACTTTACTTTCAATAATTTCTATTCATTAAACTAATTTAAAGTTTTCTAATTCATACTTGCAGGAAAGGAAATGAAAGTTATAGGAATCACAAACAAAACATGCAGAAGACAAAGTATTCATTACCACAGAAGATGAACAAAATGATTCTAATTTACTCTTTTATTCCAATTCCAAATAAAATCTTACAATGTAACATGACTGAAGAAATAGTCTTCCTTCCTCCTTCTACATATCGATGTGGACTGGATTGGACATTTTTCAAGGTCTTGACTTTGTATTATTTAATTTTACATTATTCCTTTCAATAGAATTTTTCAATCTCTTTTTGTTACATGTTGAACAAATTCATATTGGTCGCTAAAAATACATAACAAAATAATCTATAATTTGAAATAGCCTAATAACTACTTTGGAATTTTACAAAAAACTTTGTCCTTTTTTTAGGAGAGAACAAATTTATTACAATGCATAATCATAACCATATAACAAATTCTTATAAGGTCAATCTAAATAAATAATAATAAATTATTCACGCCTAACTATTCGAATGACCCATGTGACATTGATCGAGATGGCAATATGCATGGTCTTATTGCACAAAAAAGAAATCTATTGAAAATAAATTGGTTTCTATAATCTGTATCAGTAGCATCCTTCCGTAGCCACTTTCAGTCACCTTCTTTTGTAGACGATTTCAGTAGTGCCATTTTGTAGCTAGTTTCTATCAACTACACCCATAGGCTACTTCAACCATGTTCTGCCATAGGTTGTTTTAGTCGTATTCTTTTGTTGCAATCTTCATGAACACCTGTAGATTTTACCTGTTAACAACACAACACTTTCACACGATTTATATAAAATTGAAATCATTTAAAATATAAGCCTACAAATAACATTTATCTAAAGATCATACTAAAACATACACATTTTTGATCAAAATGCACATATATATCATGAAGGTTGCAGCTGAAATGCAGGAATAAACTACATATTACAATTAAATTCTAGACCTCATCAATAATCATAAACTACATATTACAATTAAATTCTAGACCTCATCAATAATCATAGTGTTCTTCTTGGTGATACCAATTAGGTAATTCTTTATCCAAAGGTCTAATATGTGGAATATTGATCATTTTAAATCAAGGAGCATTTTTATGATAGTGGTTTGGGTTTGTCCAATATTTATATATTGGCATCTTGGTTTGTCTTATTTTGATAACACTAATTTTTGGGGAGCATTTTGAGTTGTATTTATATTGTTTGTCTGGTGAGAATCAGTTACACCATCCCCTACGACATGTTTATTTTTGTATTTTCCTTTATTTTTAGAGGCTATGTATTTTTCTATCTTATAATTAATTTGTCCTCATCTTATAAGGGCAACTTCTACCCTTTTTGCCAAATCCATTGCTTCAACAAAAGAGGTGATATTAGCTATTTCTAGAGGGTAAGATAATTGTTCATGAAGGTTTCGTATGAATATGTGTAGGAGTTCCTTTGGTAGGGGAATATATTAGATTATTCCTACTAAGCCTCTTCCATTTTGCTAAAAAGTCTATAAAATGCTCATTTTAAGCTTGCTTAAGTTGGTATAAATAATCTATGGTGATATTTTCTTCAATATAAACTAAAAATTGTTTGACAAATACTTCCATAAGTTATTTAAATTTTTTAATGGAATGACAAGCTATTTGGAAATACCATTCTAATGCTAAACCACTAAGACTTTTAGGGAATAACCTAAGGAGTAATTTTTCATCATGGGTTACATCACTACATGTGATTTGAAACAATCTGAGATTTTTAATGGGATCCTGCTTACCATTGTACATTTGAAATTTAGATATTTCAAAATTAGGTGAAAAAGGATTATTAGTGACCATAGGATCTAAATGTTGACTATAGAATTCATCAAAAGAATATGTTTGTCCAAATGTTCCTTAAAGAGAGGCAATTTGGTGTTCTAATTCTTCAAATTTAGAATACCTATTTTCAAAGTGTTCTAATTTAGCATTCATGTTTTAAAATTTTGCATTTGATTGATTTAAATGTGCAGGTAAAATTAGTGGGGGTTGAGGTATAGGAGGTAAAGTTTCTAAAGGTTGTGTAACTTGATTATGTGTAGTGGGTGCTGGAATGTAATTAACCCCTAAATAATTTATTAAAAAAGGGTTAATGGAATTAGGATTTGGAATAGGAATGGTCATGGAGGTACTAGAAGATGATTTTGAAACAAGTATGTCTATATTAGGTATGCATATACATATAGTTGGGAAGTTGTAGAGTCGAGAGGTTGTGCCATAGCCACATTAATACTAGTAAGATTATTTTGATTTTCATTAAGTTGTGCAATAACAAATTTTCCATTAGAATACTCAATATTTTATTACAATTAGAAGGTACTGTCCTATTTTATTTTTCAACTTCTTCTCTAAGTACATTTAAGAATATTTTTTTTTTCTTCTTACATATTATTGAATCTATAAAATCAAAAGTTACCCTTTCAACAACATGTTCCACTTCTATATATTCAGGGTTTACCCAAGTATTTTCTTCTTTTTCTTCATGAGCATGTAAAAAAGGTTAATAATATGTTGATGTTAAACCTTTGCTATGAGTGCTATATTGATGTTCAGCCATAGGTTATAGGTTTTGAGTAAGGAGGAGAGATAAAATTTTATTAAATTTTGATTACGATAGGTAGAAAATGCTATAAATATTAATCAACAAAATGATATACCTTAGGATGATTTCTCGATATACCTAAACTTACCCAATATACATGTCCTTTCAATATATCCTTTGGTACTAGAAGTGACTCGATTCCCTTGATATACATGGTTGTACGAGAGGAAAAACCTTGAGGTACTAGACTAGAAATGATACAAGGATCAATCACACCTAGATACATGATTTAGTATTAATATTTCCATGACAAAAGAGAATCAGTTATTAATTCTTGATTAATGTGGTCTAACTAATTAAATGAATTTAAGTGATTTTATTTAAGTTTGAATAAATTCTTATATTTAGAGGAAAAGTTTTTGCTTCATGTTGGCTTCACCAAATTGTAGATTCAAAACCTCTTTCATGCAGGGTGATATCCCGAGTCTCTTTCCAAAGGAGACCTGAAAGTTTATTTCATGTGAGTAGGCTCTACCTCCATGTATATTTTGTTATGTATATGTTTATATTCAAAAGGTGTTTTTTGAGTTAATTAACAAACACCTATGTTTTTTATCTCTAACAATCCTCTTAAGATAATATTGATTAAACTAAAGCAAAATGATCACTAAATTTATGAACTAGATGCAATAATACAAGAATGCAATAAAAAATATTCTTATCCTAGAATATATTTTTGATGATTTGCTAAAACTAAAGAGAGTTTTTTTTCAAGGAAAACTAGAGATGATGCGAGGAACAAGCTAACTTACAAAGCAACTATAAGACTTTAGGTTCCTTTAATAGAAATATCCTAGGGATTCTTTGAATTTTCTAAAATAGGTGCATTTTTAGGTAAAATTTATAGAAAATAAGGAATCAAAACACACAAAAAAAAATGAAATTATAGTGAACAAAAAAATTTAGGGAAAAAATGACTTTTTTAAGAAGAAAAAATACCACTAGATTTAGTGGCGGATTTTAAAACCTACAACTAAGGGATAAAAAAATTGGAATTATATTTAGGAGGCCTGTCTAATTCCAAAGAAGTGATAAACTAGATTTCTCAGTTGATCAGACCCCTAGTCCTTGATAAAAAATCAAATTATACCTTGATCTTGGAAGGAAAAACCAATTTGGCAAAAGCATCATTGTTTCAAAAGTACCATTGGATTCAGTGACGGATTTACTCTATGTAAAATAATGAATCAAAAGTGTTAATTTTTGGGTTGAGTGGTGCTATTAACCTTGTAACTATAAATTGAAGTGTTTTTGAGTGAAAATTGGAGGTAAATTTTTTGTGTTGTCAAACTCAATAAGAGGGTAGAAACCCTAATTCTTAAGGCCTGTAAGCTAACAAATTCACAAAATGTTGTCAAATGATCCCTTAATTTTATAAAAATTGAGGAAAAACAAGATAAGGTAGATATAAATGGAAAACTATTGTTAATTGATCAATGTGACTAATATTATAGTCTTAGATTATCTAAATAGCAAGGAAATGGCTCTAATGTGGCTTTAAAACAAAGTAGAAGTCTACAAAAATCCACAAGATTTATGATAGAGTAAATTGAGAGCTATGTGAGCATGAAAATATATGTCAAACTAAGTAATATGCTACTATTATGCCCTTCAAATATGATTAAAGAAGTATTAAAACTCTCTAAAGACACCAATACCGAAGGAAAACTAAGATTATAGCAATGTTTCAAAAGATAAATGGATTCGACAAAAATAATGCCTACAAATAAGAACAAAGTGAGCAAGAATATACAAGATATGTTTGTAAATATGAATATACAAGTTATAATAAATATTTTTAATAAAAGAGCATGCAAATAAGGAAGTTAAGACACAATAAAATGCTTATGATTATGTAAAAAGATATCACAAATGAGCATAAACATAAACAAGTCTACAATAAGATTATATTAAGCAAATATGAGTATAAATATTTGCTAGATTAGAGAATACCAAAAATTTAAATGATTATAAGTGCATGAACAAGTAAAATTAGCAATTCTTGATAAGAAAATTAGAGTAAATAACCCTGCATAAAATGATTAGAGATGAAATTACATGAGGAGATGTAAATAAAATAAAAAGTCACAAGACAACTTGTTAGCATGTTGCAAATAGAGATTAAAATTATAAATAAATATGAATATTAATAGCTACAAAATAGAAATCCAAGTATTTGCAAGGCTTAAACAAGAGGTGAATGCATAAAAATTAAAACAAAGGAGATTAAAAGAGAAAGAATCTAGGGATTTTGCTACCTAGAAAGACCTCCTCTTAGAACCAATATGATATCCTTGCCCCAATACCTCTTTTTCTTGCTCTGCTTGCCTCAAATGCTTGATTCAAGTGCTCCAAATGCAAGAAATTAGAGAAATAAAAGAGAGAGAGAGAGAGAGAGAGAGAATGAGAGGAAATTTTGATAGAGTATGTCTACCATAAAAATTCCATGAAATTCCCATCCCAAGAGCTCTATTTAAATATTTTGGGAGAGCTTATCCTTAGAGGGAAAGAGGGTCAAATATGCCATTAGGGCAATGACTAGATTTGAATTTCACAGGCCTAATGAGTGGATTGAGCATGCGTGATCAGAGTAGGGAGTAGAATTGAGGAACCCACATGTTTTTAGCTCATGCTAGAAGATTATATTTGTGTTACAAAAGTACCACTAAAAACATTGGATAATTTTCTCAAGTCACATTTTTGATTAATGGTCAAGTTGATCGATCAAAATGTTCAAAAATGGCTATTTTGCAAAATCCCAATGTTTAGCAATAGTGCCATTGTGGCGCTTTTGATAAGAGCAATATTTGATGTCTAGGTTGCCTAGGTTATGGTGATTGACCATAGATATGGTGTCTAGTGTCTTGCCTATAATTAAGGGTTAGCAGGCATGTCAAAATTGGGTTTCTACAACTTGTTCAAAGAATTATGCACCAAATACAAAGACATCATTG
This sequence comes from Wollemia nobilis, assembly GCA_028583015.1. Lineage (NCBI taxonomy): Eukaryota > Viridiplantae > Streptophyta > Pinopsida > Araucariales > Araucariaceae > Wollemia > Wollemia nobilis. The sequence goes on along the minus strand of JAQPPZ010017175.1, from coordinate 1,554,084 downwards.
TCTATGGGTATGAATATCTTAAGGTGTATGAAAGAATCATAGTCAAACATACCATTGACCTTGAGGAATCACTGGGTCATTTTACTAGAAATAAATACCCATTAATCCTAACATTGAGGCATTAATAAAAAATAAACTCTATATTGCTACAAGTGTAAGTTATATTTACTATAAAGCATTGGACAAGGGTGTCAATTTTGGTCCCCATACCCAAGAAGAATAAAGATATCTAATTGTGTCTATATTTTAAGAACTTGAATAGAGCATATATAAAGGACCATACTCATTATTATCCATAGATCAAATATTGTAGAAGGTGACAGGGTCATAAATGTTGTCATTACTTGATGGTTTCTCAGGATACAATCATATTTCTTTCAAGGAGGATGATTAACATAAGATAAAATCCACTATAAAATGGAGAAATTTTTCCTACTCGAGAATTCTTTTGAGGTTATCTAATTTAGGAGCTACTTTTTAAAGAATCGTAGATACTATCTTTGCAAGACTGATTGATGAAATAATACTCATATATCAATGGTATTCTCAAAGGAAATAAGTAAGCATATCGAACACTTGGAATCAATTTCCAAAATGTGCAAGGAATATGAAATATCCTTAAACCCTATGAATTCAATCTTCTTTGTTCAATATGGAAAACATCTAGAACATGTAGTATCAAAACAAGGCCTTGTAATAGATCGTAGTTGTATCAAAGCAATTCAAGAGTTGCCACTACTATCATCAATCAAAGGTATTAAGTATTTCCTATGATAAATCTAGTTTGTAGACAAATTCATAGCTAATTTTTCATAGCTATTTAGGCCCATCACCAAGTTTTTGAATAAGGATACCACTTTTACTTGTACCAAAGAGGGAAACAAACCTTCTAAGGCATTAAGAATGCAATCACAAAAGTACTAGTGTTGATTAATCTAAATTCTCTAGGGATTACTTTTGGTGCTAATGAGAGTATAAAAATTGTATTGACTCAAAAATATTATAAATAATATGAGCAATCAATATCCTTTATAAGTCAAACACTTCACAATTACAAGGAAATATATTCTTTTATCAAAAAATAAGTGTCTGTAATGATGAAAGCTCTTAGGAACTTCAAGTATTATTTATCCCAAAGTAATATTATCATATTGTTAGTCCACCCCAATGTAAGGTCTACAATATTGCATGAGCATTTAGGTTAAAAGATATTTGGATGGATAAATAGAATTTAAGAAGACGACACTAGAGAGGAGCCACTCTTTGTGAAAATCTAGTCATATCTCATTCTAGTGAATAGGTAGCACTTGTGGTAGAATAATTTAGAGGACAAACATGATGAATGAGTGATATAAGGAGCTACATACTACTAGGAAAATAACCTAAAGCGTTAACACCCAAAGAAAGGATTACATTCAGGTAAAACGACTACCTACTATACTTGGCTCAATCATCCTTTTTTTGGAAGCAATAAGATAAGGTGCTCTTAAGGTGCATTGAAGAAAAGAAAGGAAAAGATCTCTTTAAAAAATAAAAGTATGAATACAACCATTCCAAACTATAATCATAAAATATTAAGGGTTGGATACTATTGGCCAACTATTTTCACTGATTATTTTCAATGGGTCAAAAATTGCAAGGCATAATGCATGTTTGCTAGATGAAGGAAAGTTGCTATCACTTTATAGCCCATAGTTGTAGTGAATTTTTTTTAACAATGAGGCTTGGATTTAATTGAACATATTATTCCCTTGTCTAGTGTAGGATACAAATGAATATTAACTATCATCAATTACTTCACTAGATGGACATAACTTGTTCCTGTCAAAACTGTAAATCAAGAGGTAGTTATCTAGTTTCCATAAGACATTGTCACAAGATATGGATCCCCTTTCATAGTGATTACCAACAACATTGTAGCATTTACAAGGGCTAATTTGATGAAGTTTACACTTGAACATGGGCTCATCTTAAAAACATCTTCCAACTACTACCCATAATGGAATGACTTAGTTGAGTCCATGAACAAAAACATTATCAGAATTTTAAAAAGGATAATTGTTGATTCCCAAAGAGACTTGCATAGTAAGCTAAAAATATTTTTATGTGTGGATAGAATACATCTTAAGGCCTCCATTGGTTCATCTCCATAAAAATTCATTTTTGGTAAAGAGGCAAAGCTTTTGGTAAATTTAGATCTCTCTTCTCTCCACATGTCCCAATAGTTGGAGCTCAAAGATACCAACATAGATCTTATAAAAACATGGTTGAACTCACTGTTACTTCTAGAAGAATATAGATAAAAGGTATTTAAGATATTCAACCAATATAAAATATTCAAGATATCGTTTTACAAGAAGACAACAAACATGAAATTCAAAGAAGGAGATATCATGTTCAAATGGGATGAATATAGGGAAAATCTTGAAAAACACAAGAAAATTGACTTGTTCAAGGATGGGTTGTATCATATGATATGATTCAAGGAACTAAAACTTATAGATTTATAAAATTAGATGAAATACCATTATATATATTGGTCTATGGGAAATACCTAAGGCCCCTCTAAGCTTGGAAGAGGTATTGTAAATATGTGCATAGTTATCTCTTTATTTCTCTCATTTTCTTGTTTTCTCACTCCTACTTTTCCTTTCAAAAGAAAAAAATAAAAAAAATGAAAAAAATTAATTAAGAAAAATAAAGAAAAAATCCCCCTCCTAGCCTAGATGAAAACCTTGAAAAAGAATCCTAAGCATCTCACTTCTCTTATCCATTTCTAAAAAATTATGCAAAATTTGGAAAAAAAAAATCCAAGTCCTAAAATAACAATTTACTAAAATAAAAAATAAAAAATTTGTCAATTTTAAAAATAGCGAATCATTGAAAATCAATCAAATTGCCAATTTTTTTTAAAATGTCCCCAGGTCAATCAAGTGGAAAGGAGTACAATTATTTATTATTGTAAAATCAACAAATCACCAACTAAGCATCATAAATACATAATGGCAGTAGATGGAGCATATATGGGGGGTTTAAAACCCTACATAGCCAAAAAATGTCTCATTCAAAGGATTCATTGAAGTAGAGGCCCATAATTGCATAATAAATGCTAACATCTCCCATAGTGTGCAATCCAATCAAAAGGAATCAACCCAAGGGCATAGGGAGGGCAAGACTTGATAGAGACCCACCTTGTGAACTACATCATCTATAAATGCACCTTCCCCTTCTTTATTTGAGATGAGCAATGCACCATTATAGCTATGTCACATGCTTCCTAGTTAATTTTCTTTGAAATCAATTCTATCATTCCTCTTATGTGCTTTTATGCTTCAAGTGGAAAATCATCTCAATAGGGAACAAATCGTTAAGCCCCTCTCAAAAAATCTTCCAAATTCCAAATTGACAATTTAAAAATGACAAAACATTGTTTTCTAGGGGAAAATCAAAATTCTTTCAAGTGCAAAATCAATTAATTATTGAAAGTAAAAATAACAAATAATTAGAGTTGAAATAGGAAAATCACTCAAAGGGAGATATAGAATCACCAAGGGCCAAAAAATAGAAAATCATTGTTTGCTCCAAGAATTTGAAAATTTCAAAGTTAGAATCTAAAAATCCTTCAAAAACTAAGATGGACACTAGTGGCTAAAGCAACCCTAGTAAGCTTACCTACGACCACTACAATAGTCTCGACTAGGGTTGGAACATCAGGAACACAACCACAAGCAGAGTAGGGAGGTCCCTCAAGAACAAATAATAAAATTCCAAATAAGCCTAAAACCAACCGATATATTCATTGAGGGATAATACAAGCACTCACTAACCAATACTAGAAATGAGGCAATCAAACATTTTAGTATGGGTCCAAATAAAAACTCCTATAACATTAGTCCCATTTAGACATCTAGGCTTACCATAAACTTGGTGCCTTAGGTTTGGGACTATCTTAGATGCACTAAGAAGTATGACAAGGAACACCACACTATGTACACTTAGGCCTAGGATAAAACCTACATCTTCATCATAGAATATGAGATCATAAATATTATTAATGTGAAATAAAATGCAACATGTTAGGTAGCATGCAACCTTAGGCCCAAATTTAATACTGCAACCACTTGGATTATAATATATCGAGGGACTTCTTAGCCACATAATTAGAAAAGCACTAAGATGCCTAAGGATTCAAGCTACCCCTCAACATTAGGGAATTCAAAAATGATGTGCAAATGGTTCTGTTTGGGATAGAAATGGTCCTAGGAAAAATGATTGATGACCTAGTCAGGGAAGAGCATGTAGACATGTTGCACGTAGGTGAGCACTACTTGGACCACTTCCAAATGTTATATTGTTCTAAATACATGGTTGATCACATGAACAGGCAAATCAAGAACTTAAAGTAGACACAATAGTTTAACTACATTTCCTACTTCATCTAGCTAATCATAAACTAGACTTTCTCCAATCTTCAAATGGATAAGGGGGACAATGACAAGCCACTTGTGATTATACATATTTACTTGCAAATCCAATGATAAATTCATGTATGATTTCTATGAAATAATCTATCATAAAATCATAAAGGGGCTAAAGGATAATGTGCCTAGACTATGTCATGAGTATTGAAACCTCATCAAATACAAGGATTTTACTAATGAAGACTTTTACTTGGGTAAGTATAGATCATTTTTAAATATCTATGGATTCTATGGGATGCCCTATGAACTACTTGCGATCATTCTAAAATATTTGTTTAATATAGAGTATGTGATGGAGTTAGACTATGTTGAATAAAAGCACTTCAAGGGGTACATGAATGTGGCCTTCTACAACACCAAGGAAGCAATCATGGAAGTTACTCCAAAAGCAAGAGGGTGCCATGTATTCATTAGTTTTAGGTTAAGTGGCATAGGGATGAAATTGTTGTAGGACTTTTGGCTTAAGATCTTGAACCATTTTTTGTGAATAAAATGTTGGCATGTGGCATCAACTCATTTTATGTCCATAAAAAGGCATGGGCGAAAAAGGAAATAAACTTCGATGAAGTAACAACCATTGCCAAGTTGAAAGCACCACATGGGTATGAATACAAGTTGCAACAATGATAAAGTCACCCTCGTCTATAGTATGCATTCTATGTCAATATGAGGGTTAAAACAAATTTTGATCTTGATGTAAAAATAAATCATCATATCATAAGATCCCTTACAAATCAAGGATATTCAACATGGAATATCTTGTCTTGGCACAAGATGGGATATAAAACAAACAATATGGAATATGCCATGCACCAAGGGTGGTTAGATGTATAATTTTAAAGGGTATAGGATAGAGCACACAAGAGGAGGTAAACTTAAAGGGAACAAACAAAAGTTGATGTATCAAATAGACCCTCCATTATCATCATTACCACATATTCATCTACATTGGTGCTACTAAGCAGTACCATGAGAGAAATGGTGTAATAGGAATTCAACACAACAACACTAATTTTGGATAAAATATCAAAGAAAAAAGTTATGACCAAAGTTTCCACATCCTAATGCACAAAAGGATTGGAGGAAGGAGAAATGGTAGGGGAAGGTACCACACAAATGATTGTCTTGCTATCCAAGGATGGAGCCATGGCAATAAGGATTGTGACTTTGGATGCCATAAAAACCTTCATATCCACTTCCATAACCATACTTCTTGCACATACACCCACTTATTCTCCTCTCCTAATCTCTTCTCCACTTCATACTTCTACTTCCTTTCCTCATATCCCTTTTATTTCTTTTTTTGCTCTCGCCTCACTACTTACAAGTGCAACTATAGGATCTCTTGTAGGTATGCCTCCCTAGACTATGGGTCAAAAAACAACACCTATATCATAATTAACTTCATTTTCCTTGCCCATGCCTACCATCAAAACCACTAAAACCCACCCACTTTTCATGTACGTCATTAGCCCCAATACATCTCTAATTATGTCACCACTCTCCACCACCCTAACATAGATCGTTATCCAAGTATTAGCATCCACACCTTCACCTCCCCCAACATCCATCACCACTCAATTTTATTCTCTCATTGTATTGTCAAATCTCCCTCCTATTCTCAACATTCCAACCCAACAATTCCTTAGGATGACAATGTTGTTAGCTCTACAAACATCACCGTAGATGGCTAAGTCAATTTGAACCATCCAAGAGTATTAGTTGGATATATGACACATTTAGACATTCATTTGGAAAGGGACAAAGACCTCTTGAAATAAAGTGATCAATGAAGTCATCAGTTTGATGAAAGAGATCAAAGGAAAACAAGGGAAGATGTCAAACTTAAGGCTCCAATTTCCAAGGTTCCCATGGTCCTTTGATCATAGCTTATAGAGGGTGAAAATTGATAATGATTGCAAAATATCTCTCTATAGATCTTATAGACCAACTACTACATTGGTTGATTCAACCAGGATATCAAGTTAGATTTGGAAAAAGCTAATCCTTTTTAGATGGTATAACTAGAAAGGTAGCTATAATAGGCCATGGCAATTAGATATGTGTAAGCTACCATCAATGCTAGAGCATACAAGAAATAATGATTAAATAATGTTCAAGAAATGGTGTAATTTATGTTCAAAAGCAACAACAAAAGATGCAATTCCAATAAGAAATAAAGACGTTAAAGAAAGAAGTAGCTGAGAGAGATGAGTTTAAAAGGCAGTTGAAAGAGCTTAAAAGATAGTTGACAAAAAATATTGAATTGAAGAAACAATTGGAAAAATTGAAAGGTTAATTGGAACAAGGGCAAGACCAACTGAAGCAATATTTTGAATAATAAAAACAAGACCTTAAGCTTCAGTTGGATCAAATACAAGCACTCATGCAAGGAAAAGATAAAAAAAAATGCTAAATTGAAATTTGTGAATGAAGAATTGAATCAAAAGAATTAAAAGTTGACAAAAGAACAGACTTCAGTGATTGAACGAGTCAAGTCCTTATGGGATGATATCCATTCTAAAGTCCCACGTGCCAAGATTTGTTTCAATTGTATTGTAGAATTTTAAGCCATCCTTAATCAAGCTTTTGATACAATTCAAGAAAGTGGAAAAATAGTTGGTTACAAGGACAAGATATATCAAAGCACTCCAACTATTGTCCAAGATGATTATAGAGCAAGTCAAACAAATAGGTATGTCAAATAATAATATTGTAGTCAAGCAATTGAAGGGTATTCTAGACATACAAAGATGACTAAAATGTAAAAATACCCATGATGCCCTCAAGTTTTTAATGCAAAAAATAAAGAAAGAAGTTTAGTAGCTAATAGATACCAATTTCGTAACAAGAATTTTTTTTTTACTTTGAGAAAATAGACATAATATTCAACAAAGAGAAAAGCAAAGTAGAAAGTGGTGCTACACCATATATATTTATTGGGTTGGAGTCTATACCAAACAAGATGAATGGAGTAGGAGGGCAAAGAGAGGGCATTTCCAAGAGCCAATACAAGGATCTAGCGGTAGAGGCAAATATGTTGAATTATCAATTCTTGAATGTCAAGGACAAGTAGACACTATTGACCCTATTGCCATAAGTAATAATCCAAGTAGACCTATCAATTTTGTAATTTAACACAAAATTTCTCCAATTTTAAGACTATACCCAAAAATAGGGTAGGACATGGGTTCTCTTACTAATTGAGCTTAGCAACTTGAGAAGTTACCAAAAATTTAGTAGCCCAGCTACTACCTTCAAATTCTAGCCAAGAATGAACCATGAAGAACAAGGAAGCCAAAATTTATCGCCTTAGGAATAGTATCATGGGTCCACAAAAATTATCAGAATGTGGAGGGTGACTGGTTGAAAAGAGCAATTGATGTAGGAGCATCCACATGGCAAACATATAAGAGAACGATAGTTGGTCGTTCCATGCAAAAACCTAGAAATTTCATTTGGAAGGATAAGAAAATTTTAATGCATACCTGAAGAAAAGATTGATAAGATTGCTTAGCTAGACTTGGCAATTTAGACATCATGCATAGCTAGCAAGCCATTGTTTTCATGCTTTTAAATAAGAGGTAAAATAAAGAGAATAAGGAGGGGAGAGAGAAGGGAGAAGAGTGAAGGGATTATTTGATACAAAATCTGCCTTGTAACCTCACAAAGAAAATATACAGTTTATTATTTAAGAGCCCCCTATTATTTTTGTAAGTGAATTTTAATCATTTGATAAAAAATATTATATGTATGGTTGTTTTCCTTGTGTAGGTCACCAGAGGCATATTAAAGATTTGAAGAATGGATGTTTGTGGTTGATAAATGTTGGAGGCATAGGGAATCATTCTCATTGGATAGAATTGGTATGGCCTTCTCATGCACACGATTTTAATTATTATTGGCTTAAGATTTGATTGCCACATCCTGTGATTCTCATAGGATAGAATTGTTAAGGTCTTCTCATGCACAAGATTTTGATTATTGATGGCTGAAGATTTGATTACCACATGATGTGAGTAGTTGCACGATGAAGAGATTATATCATACAATTAAGAGGTGGAATTCATAAAGAAGCTGAAGAATTTCAATTACCTTATGATAATCAAAAGTCACATTGGAGTAGAAGGTGCGAGAGAGGGAGAGGAAACAGATATGGTTTCAACCTGTAATATGGCCAGGTTGTGATAGGGATTGGGGTGGATCCAGATCCCCTAGATCCCCCATATTTTAAGGTTCCTATGGAGTCTTTTCTGGAAGTCCTATGCAAGCTACCTATCTTGGGAGGGAAGCGCTTCCATTTGTTGTTTTTGGATAGGATTTTGGAGGTTTGTGGGAATCTTGATCTTTGCAGAAGTCTTCCCCAGCTCTTCATTGTTGGTGGGTGCAAAATCTCGTCTGGTGGTGCTTCTGAGGTGGATCCTAGAGTTGGAACATGGATCCTAAGGTGTTTCATTGGGCTTTCCCTTCTATGGCCTTTGTGTTGGGCCAAAAGTTGTAAATTTTATTTGCAGAAGTGAACCGGACTATGAATTTTAAGGGTTTTATTGCTAGTCCTAGTATGATTCTACCAAAGAATGGGGACCATCTCATGGTTCCTACTATTCTTGGGATAATTACCCTTTCGAGGTCTATGTGCTAGGTTGGAAAAATATTCAAATTGCTAAGACAAAGGTGAGTGGGACTCCCATAGTGTTGGGTTGTTTTTTGGCCTCGAAGATGACTTGACTAAGAAGGTAAACCCGATGGGGTTCTCTCATTCTTTGCAGTAGTCGGTCTAGATGGATTGGTTCTTGGGCTTGTGTTTATCAAGACTGACTTGAATAAGAAGGCAAACCTGATGGGGTTCTCTCATTATTTTCAGTATTTGATCTAGATGGATTGGTTCTTGGGCTTGTGTTTATCAAGACTTCTAACCAGTAGCCCCGATGGTGGTCCATGTGCTGAGCTAGTGGCTTTCAGCTGTAATCCCAAAGCCTGGAATCCCAAGGTGTGCGATTCTAGTGAATCTTCTTGAGGGGAAGCTGGGTTTTGGAGATCTAGGGTTTATGGATCTAGTGAGGAGAAGTTGGGTTTTGGAGATCTAGGGTTTATGGATCTTCCCCCCATGGCTTCAACGGGAAACTTTCAAAATAATAATTTTAATTTTCCTTGGAGTAGGAGGGTGTTTCCCCCCATGGAATCATTTTTCCTGAGTGGGAAATTATAATTTTGAATTTCTTTGAATTTCTTTGGAGCAAGTTCGCATTTCTTTCTTGCCTTGGGTGGGAAACTATTATTTGTAATTTTTGATGTTTAATTGGAACGGATCCTGGCGAGTTAGGCGGTTCCCAAGCTTCTTCTCGGGTTTGGATTTTTTGGCTTGGGCAGGAAATGTTTCTCTGCAATATTTTTAAATGGAGAGAAGCTTGATGGTTTGGGCAGATCCTGAGCTTCTCCTCCGGATTGTGATCCTCTCTTTTTTGTTTATTTTTTATTTTAAATTGTTGTTAAGCTTGATGGCTTGGTGGATCCCAAAGACCCTGGGATTCAGGTTCTATTTAAGTCTAATTGTTGGCGGTCATGTAGGATCCTAGGGATCTAGCTCTTCCTTATGGTCTCCTATCCTTGGATCCTATTTTTTTGAATCCTTTTTTTTCTTGGGCAGATTTTCTTGTAGACGTCTTCTCGAGGGCCCTCTAGTCCCCTTATTTACTTTGTAAAAGGTTCGGGGAGCCTTTCAAAACCCCTTCTTGAGTCTAATAAAAAATCACATTGAAGCTAGATGTGATTATTTAACTGTACGATGAAGATTATGTAATTGTACGATTGTAAAATGTCAAGTAAAATTAAGTTGTACAAATCGTAGAAGCGTATGATAAACTGAAGAAAGTATTGAGGGTGTACAATTGTACGATAGGAGGAAGTTGCATAGTTGGTGGAAGTTGTACGAAGGGCCACGTGTTGCAAGATTTAATCCATATAGTTGTACGATTGCAATATAAAATTTGTATAATTGTACGATTGCAAGATTAAATCGACTAGTTGTACAATCGCAAGTTGAATCGTACAATTGTAAAAGTGGAAGGGTGCAAGCATGATCGTACAACAAGGATATGCGGTATTGTTGCTGCATCAACATTTGGTCAATATGGACAATCTGCCAATTGGGTATTATGGTTCAAATCAACAAGTGTCGTTTTGCAAATTAATGAATTGCCACTTTTAAAATCAATGAGTTATCATTTTTGGCCAGACAAGACAAGGGCAACACAAAATTCAAGAAAACCTCCAAGAAAATGATTTTTTTCCACATGGCATCCAAAAGGAGCAAGAGGCCTACTAAATAGGTTTAGAAACATTATGGAGATATGAAAAATTTAGAGCTGCATCAAAAGATGCCCTAAACTAGATATTTTACTATAGTTAGAAAGGATTTACCATAGGTAACCCATAGGTGAATAATTTTCTAAAAATAGGATTTATGAGCTCCATGGTAATAATCTTTTGGACATTCGAGGAAATCAAAGCTACAAATTGTACTCTTAAACTCATTTTGAAATAATAGAAAGGCTCCACATGACTTTTGCTTATCAATTATGGCATTGCCCTTTTAATCTATAGAATACATAATGATTATGGCATTGTCCTTTCGCCTTTTGTTAGTCATTTCCTTATATTTTTACAAATTTCATGTGGAGCACATTGATGTTATTCAATTTGCCTCACATGTGTTAATTGATCACACAATAATCCTGCTATGGTTACAACCTTATTTTCTTTTATTGCATTTACTTTAAATTTCTTGCACTCTACTCTCAAATTTTACTTTTTTGCACTTAGATTAGGTTAATTTAGCATTATTGGTGGGGAGTTGGCCTAAATCTCGAGGTAAAAAATGACACAACTTCTCTTCTTCTAATTGTAAAAATGGAATTGCAAGCAAGCATAATTCAATCAGATAGTTCCATGGTTCAAAACTTAGTTCCTATCAAAACTTCTATAGAAAAGTGAAACTTCCTTTGATGAGGAAGTCTCAAAAGCTCTTTAGGAAACACATTCTAATACTCATTAGAAAATGGATAATCTTCAAATGTTGGCTTTTTCTCCTCTTTCAGATCATCTATGTGGATGGCATACAATAAACATCATTTTCTTTGAGCCTTTCATAATTGTATTGTTGAAATATGTATTAACCTAATGTTCTCTGAATTCCTTAAATAATTGTACTATAACCAAAATCATCAAGATATTCTATTGTTTTTACATAGCAATCTACTTTAGCTCTATGCTTCCATAGCTAATCAATTCCTATATTTACATAATAGGATCCTAAGGGGGGCACATGTAGATTTACTTTGGTGGTGAAGCTAGGAAGTTCTAATTTACCCATACCAAGACACTGCTCTACTCTCCTTTCTGCTTGGTATTGAACAAATGAGGTGTTAGCCATATGAGCAGGTCTTCAAGAGGAGCTAAAAAACTTTTTGTTGCATCAATATCAATTAAAATGGCAGCAAGACATGTATAACTTACCTGATGTCTAAATAGACATGCATAGTGATCACTAGCACATGTATAACACCCATCTTTGGGCCCATTTCTCTCAGTTTCCTTTTCACCTTTGTGATCATTGTGTCTTTTATCATGGAAGTGCTGCTGGTTTTGATTTTCATATCTAGAATTCTTTTTACCTTTTTTCTATATTCCCCTTATATGGTTTTCCTTTCAAAAACTTATTTTTGACAGAGGCTGTGGATTGCTGAGATTCTTTGTTCTTCTCTCTCAATTCCTTTCTGCTCTTGCTTGACTACTTTTTCAAAAACATGTTCCTTATTGTAATCTAGTGTGTAGATGGCAACTAAAACATTCCCTAGTATGCAAAAGTTTAAGGGCATGGTAGTCTATCTGGACCATTTACATAGTTCAAAGTGAGCAATTGTACATATCTAAGGTTCATACCTGTTAAACATTGATTTACTGACATCAAGTATCAAACAACATTCCTTGGAGATATTTGCGACTTGCTTTTCTTAATTTATGATTTTCATAAACAAAAATAGTTAAGGTCAAGTCTCTTTTTGGGAAACAATTCCCCTAGACAAGTTCTTGATTATGGACAACATTAAGTTGATTGAGATAGAAGGACATTTGACGTGATTTGTGAAACACTTTGAATAGAAATTTAGAATTAGTCGGAGGTGGAAACTCTTCTTGGTGAATGATGCCTAGACAAGTTCTTAACTACCACCAATGCCAAGTTGATTGAGAAATAAAGAAGCTTTGAGTGATTTCTGAAACATCTTAATTTAACTATGTTTTCTGAATGATCAACAGGACCAAATGACTATTAAATGGCAACTATCAAATCGAAAATCGAAGTGAAGAAATCTCATTCATAACCATGGAGAAAATGAATACCCAAGTTAAAATCAATTTAACAATATCCATATGCATAAAAATATATACAAGAAAAATGCTCTTGAAGCACACATGTTTTGCCCCATGAAGGCTGCAAGGCATCCAGACTTGAAAAGAACCAAATTACAAAAGAAAAAAATTAAATACAAAACAGGGTTAGTAGGCAGTCATGACCTAAGATTATTGGTATACATGATAAATGATCTATGAACCATTAGTTTGTCAATTTTGTTAGCTTCTATTAGAAACAATGTGTAAGTTTGTTGTTTTTTTGGGAGCTGTTGTACAAAATGAAGTAATACCCATTCCTCATATGAGAGTGAACTTTTGTGTTGTTTGCATTGATTTCTTTCAACTGTGATTTCAAGTCAGAAATCTTCGTATTTTCTCTTTCAAAGCTTTTCTTTGGCTTCCTTGAAGCCAATATCTTTAAATAAATACGATACACTACATTTAGAGAGAAAGCATAAATAGTGCTTCCCCATCCTGGATACAATTTGGGTAGGCATTTCTCACCTTATACAATTCCTTCTATGGATCCAGCAGCAGTTGCCAGTGAAACAAGAAGGCAAATGAAGCTAAAAGTTTGAAGAAGGATCCATCTCAATGACCAACGTTGAACTTTATTCTTTACAATGTACATTGTCACTGGAAAGTAGATTGTCAATGGCCAAAAATTAATAGAACCCAAAATCCCCAGGACATTATTGAAGTATGGAAATAGCATTGCAATGCCAGTGGTTGACAGCACAATTGCAGTTCTCCAACACAGATTGAAGAACTTAATATTGTATGATCCAATCAAGGGAATGGATATGCCACGTTGGCTGTTGATAAATCTGTTATTTGGCCAATTGCTAGAAAACCATCCTTCACCAAATGCAAACAAGGGTTGACAGAATACCTGCAAGAGCAAGGTCATCATCACCTGGGTACTGAACAGCAATAAAACATATTCAAAAAAGTATCCCCCCCCAGCTTCTGGAATCTATCATCTTCTACTCTTATTCTTGGAGCAGAATATTTTAACAAATATACTAATATACAAATTCTAAATAAAATACTCTGAGATGCACTCACATATGACGTTCTAAATTTGGCTACATATAGCTCCATATGTATGAATTCACACATAAATGGAGGTGTATATGCATAAATGCTAGCACATTTATTGCATTTAGTACCTCAAGTTAGTTAGTCACTGATGAGGAGTCCAAAGAATAATGTGCTCATGTGAGGTTTTAAACTTCCAAGAATCACCTAATTTGGTCTAGTGCTTAAAGAAAACTTCAAGTTCAACAAGCATTTAAAATCAAACATCTGGACTTACTTGATATGCTCCAATCAGGTGAACTGCAATGCAAGCATTGGCAAAGTCAATCAGCCAATAGGGCTCATAGAATCCAAACCCAGTCAAAAGGTTTCCAGGTGCATTGTCACCAAAGGCTGCATACCCAAAGCCACCACAAAACATATAGAAGAAAGTTGTGACAATAATAGAAATCAGGGATGCTTTCTTCATGATTCTGTTTTCTGGAGGTGGTGCTTTCAGAGTGTCCTGCACAGTTACAGAGAGTAAAGGAAGCGAGAATTACTTATGCATCTTCTAGTCCTAGAAAGGTTTTGGCTATATACAGGAGTGCAATATTTCAGTCTGCATGTGTACCTCAATCTCTATGACAATGAAAGAATATGGGTATGCAAATGCAATGTCTCCAAGAGCTTGGAAAATTCGCCAAACTTTTTGAGCTGTACTAAGTGTAGTTATGGCGCTTATTCCTCCAAGGCTTCCATAAATCTGTCCATGCTCTGCCATTTTCCAGGGTTTGGAATATCAGAAGATTTGGGGGAATTGGTGCAAAGAGAATTTTCTTTGTTATGCCTTTAATTTGCCTAGAACTGTAGTGACCCAAATGATTCTTCAGCTTCATCACATGCATATGCTCTATAGAGATTCTAAGAATTGAAAATAGAGCAGAATCCAACAATACCAATCACTTTGCCAATGCCCAAACCCAATCCTATTGTTGAATAGGAAAAGGACATTATTGCTGCAACTATGGAAAGCCACCATAGTTGGTCGAAGTCTGGAATTTGAGATAAGACAATTTGAATTACTCCAAAGAAGATCATAAAAGGGTACTCTGAGTAATTGCATGGAAAGTGATGTCCATATTTGTGGTAACAGTTAGATTTCCTGATTGCTCTGCAATTTATGCAACTAGTTAGAACTTAAAAGTCTCAACACATCCCAGTACAAATCAAGCCAGGAAGAAAACGACTGACATATGGTCTTACACAGAGCACTTAGAATTCTCACAACAAATTTTTATATGATACATTCCCAAGTTAATATTTTTAAAATATAACAAATATTAGGATGGATGTGACGAGTTTTTCATTAAAAGCATTAGATAATAGTTTTAGATCAGTCTAATTGCAGCTACACAAGTCACCTCTGGATCACAAATTAGTCTTCCTCTGTTAAAATTAATTCAGATTAAAATAACTAAAAGCTTAAATAATGGAAAAGAAAAGGGGTGAAGATTCTTACTTCATACTAATTGAAGTAGTGATTGTGTAGGCAACACCAGTGCCATACAGATTTATGTACTGAACTAATCCACACAACCATGCTTTCTTTTCACCTGGGATAACATCAGGCAGAACAGGGAGAGAAGCCAACCAATTATAATTACTGCCAAACACTTTAATCAAAAGGATTCTGAAGATGCTGAAGCTTCAATGAAAAATATTGTACCCAAATTGACCCTGACAGCATCCTTGTATGTGTAATTCCTATTGGGCCCAGACACAGGATCTGGATCCCTGTAACAGTCTGCAAGCAAAGAACTGGAATACAACGTAATTATTGCAAAAATAATCATGGCAACAGGCCCTGCAATCCACCCCAATTGGGCAACACTCCATGCCAGAGATAACACTCCTGCTCCTATCACTGCTGTAATTATGTGTGCTGTTGCAGTCCATAATGTGCCTACCAACAACACATTTTATCAATATGCAAACCTTAGAATTTATTCATTCATATATATATATATATATATATATATATATATATAATTTTAAATAAGCAGTTAAACTAACTACCTGTTCGTGGGAAATGTCCATCTTCGTCAGAGGAATTGGAATGCGGAGAGATAGTTGAAAATTTGTCATCGGTGGCATTGGCCACCTTCGGATTCAGCAGAGGAGATTCTAAGTCTGCCATGTCTTCAGAGCATATACATGTGTATATGTTTCATATCACATTCAAGAGAGCAAGTAGGAGAAACTTCAGAATCGTTGCTGGTATTATTATTGGAGCTTACACGAATGAGTTGGTTATCTTACGCAACGGAAAATAAGCTGGTTCATGCTGTTGCTTTGATTGTGTGGTTTGACTGGTCGGTGTAGGACTGCTTACAACGAATTACGTATCTGCCATTAAAAACAAATTGGCCGTTTAGAAGTCTTGGATAGTTGGGCTTAAAATTGTTGCGTGTTTAGCTGAATTCTGACTAAATGGTTTTTATCTACTACTTGATGTAAACCTTCAACCTTAAGAAAAGACAAAACCAGAGTGTTGCACTGTCTATGGACTATGATATAATATTATTATATTTAGTTTACTTTTTTAGAATAAGTGGAGAAAAAGAGCTGAGCGGAAGTCCACAGTTTTGGATACAAAGGTTATGTGTTAAATTCCTTATTGATAAGCATAGCTCAGCTCTGGGTTTTACGAGGAATCATGGTTTTACCAAGAGACTACTCAGCCCTATGCATTGGTCGTAGGGGTTTCTCACACTAACCTCAAATTTGGAACCTTCAAGGGCTGGCACCCTCAAGGGCTAGATGGATTAGTAAGTATAGGTGTGGCTGGACACTTACCAAGAAGATACTTGTGGGGAAGCCAACCCTTTGCAAAGTAGTAGTTTGTTCGGAATCCTCTGAGTGCGCGTCAAGCTGATGACAATATTATGAATCCCGAGCGATGAGGGGTCTTCATCTCACCCGGGTAAACAAGAACGAGACGGTAGGTTTGTTGGGAGTAGTCCCTTGGTTTGAACCCTGAGCACGTGCGAGTTACTAAAAATAGTGGCTGAAATGAAATGAAAGATTTTAATTAGAGACCCAAATATGGTCTATGGGACCTCAAATATGGAAGTACAATTACTCAAATCATATCATATGATCTTTAATATCTTTGAGAAGGTTGTTCCTGCTGATTTGGGTTAGCAATTCTCCAACTTTTTTTATTTTACTGTCTTCAATTAAATCTGCCATAAACCCGTTTCCAAGTGTTTCTTTGTTGTCGGGGATATCTGAAAAACTAGGACATTTATAGATGAAGTGTTCCTCTCTAGTGCCCCTGTGCTGCATAGAGTACATATCCTTTCTTCCCATTGTTCTTTGGGCTGTGAACCCTGCAGTTACCCGTTAGTGACTATAACCAACTCCCTTATAAAAAAAAATAATAAATTAATTAATTAATTATTAAATTAAATTATTTAATATTTGTTTATATGGTTTGGCTAAACTTGGAACATTTGGGAACTAGTTGAGGAGTTAGGTATATTTTAGCAACAAATTTACGGATTCAGGCGACATGCTATTCTTGCGGAGACGGAACTAATTTCTAAGTTTGTACGGTTTATATAATTTAATATTTAATATTTTTTAAATAGGTTAAATAAAATTGAAAAGGAATTAGGTGTTTTTTTCAAAGGTTAAAGTTCAAACTACAATATGATGTATTGTTGTAATGGTCATTGGTTCTCATAATAAAAAAATCAAATATAACAAAATGTATGAATGTAAAAAAAAAAATTAATAAATTTTACACTTAAATCTCTTCTTTATAAAGGTCAACAAAGTTCCAATTGAAAAAAAATAGGGTGCAAAAAGTTCATATGGGGAAACTTAAAAATCAAAACTTAAGTTGTTTTAAATAAATATTAAGATTTTTCAACATTTTAAGGAGGAGACCCAAGTTCTAATATAGTCAAACAATACATGGATAATATTCAAGCTTTGTTGTAATATCACTATGTGGTGATGATGTAATACGGGTGAGACCCGTTTCAATCTCATTTAACCCATTGAAAACAAAATATATATTAAATTTGTTGGCTTCATGTGGTTGAGAGGGTTAGAAGAAAGTTGGCAAGTTGGAAGGGTGCCTTCCTTGGTCAAGCTGGTAAGGCACAGCTTGTTAAATCCACCCTCCAAAGTATCCTGGTCTTTTTTTTGTCGTTGCTTAAGATGCCACATAAAATCTATCAAGAGATTGATAGTATTCAAAAGGTCTTTCTTTGGATGAGCATGGAAGAAAAACACAGAATTCCCTTGGTGGATTGGAAGCAAGTTTGTTCCAAGAAGAGCAAGGGTGGATTAGGCCTTAGGAAACTAAAATAAATGAATTTGGCTCTTATTGAAAAATAGGGTTGAAAGTTTTTCAAAATGAATGAAGTTGGATGAGTAAATATTTTAATAACTAAATATCTTGACAAAGATGGTAATTTCCTTGATATTCAGGCCAATCCAAAGAGCTTCGTTTTTTGGAAACACCTTCTTCATTCCAAGTTTATTGTTCAAAAAAGCTTGAGATGGAAAATTAGTGATGGTAGGAAAGTTAACTTTTGGGATGATAGTTGGATTCATAATGAGCCCTTGATTAGAGACCAACTTCTAAACTGTTTAGAGCTCTTTACTGTGCAATCATGTAGGTCTAGAGTCGTTGACTTTATTGAGGTAATGGATGGAAAAAGGACTTAGAAGACTTTATCTCTTGTTAACCCCTCCCCCAGGCAAATTCGTGCTCTAAATTATTTATCCAATATTCTCAGAATTCATCTCCTTAATCCTAACCCATTAGTTGATTCCCTTGTTTGGAAAGTAGATAATAAGGGTCTTTTCATGGTTAAATTTGCTTACTTTCTTCAGTTTGATGAGGAAGAGGACTAGTTTCTAGCTAGTAAGATATGGTTCAAACACCTCATACCTAAAGTTAATTTCTTCTTTTGGTTGGCCACCCATAACAAAATCCTTACTATTGAAAATCTTCACAAAAGAGGCTTATCCATTTTGAATATGTGTTATCTATGTGAAGCTGCTTGGAAGAGTGATAATCATTTGTTTCTCGAGTGTACCTTCTCCTTAGAAGTTATCCATCTTCTTCTCATCAAATTCAATGTTACCTGGGTGATGCCTAATAACATTATGGACCTATGTTTGTAGTGGGTTGCCCCCTTCCATAATCTTATGCTTAGAAATTGCTAGTCTTTTTGTTTGCCTTATTTTCTTTGGGGTATTTAAAATGAAAGAAACAACAGAACCTTTAGGAATGTTAAAAAGGATCCCCTACATGTGGAAGCTAATATTTTCAATTCCTTGAAAGAAAATGTTTCCATAATCCCTATCAAAGATAATAAATGGTCCCATAGCAAAGGTAAGCTTACCAGCCAGTTGGGTATCCTGAATCTGGAAGGTATTTGCAATCTACCCACTCCCAATCCTAGAGATCTTGTCAAATGGTAGCCTTCGCCTCAGGGTTGGATAAAATTGAACTTTTATGGGGCGGCTAAGGGCAACCCAAGCATTGTAGAGGCTAGAGGAATCATAAAGAATGACAAAGTGATTATTATTTTGGCCTTTGTTGACTTCTTAGGTGTTCAGTCCAATTTTTTGGCTAAAGCTTGGGCGCTTTATCAAGGGGTCATGCTCCTGGAAAATCTTAATGCAAAGAAGGTGGTGATTGAAGGTGACTCTCTTTCTATCATTAATATTGCTAAAGGAAAACATTCCCCCCACTAGTCCATTGCAAATTTAATAGAAGATATTTACCGTCGCATTGAGAATTTGGAAGGTGTTGAATTCAGACACACCTTTAGAGAAGGAAATAAGGAAGCTAATCTGTTGGCCAACCAGGGGGTCAATGAGAATACTCTTCAAATATGGATGAAGGATTTTCCTACCTTTTTAACTTAGTTGTTATGGTTTCGAATTCTAGTCTCTTTTAGTCCCTAGTTGATTAGGTGTTTCCTCTTGCTATTTTTTTAAGGCCTTTTCTTCCTTCTACCTATTTGTGGCTATTTTGTTGTATCCCCTACACCTTGGGATTGTTCTCCTCTTGATCCGCTTATTGTTCTTGTTTGTATTATGTTTCTCATTGTAAAAGGTGAAGGGTCCTTTCAAAAACCTATGTTTTCCTATCTAATAATAATAAAAAAATATTAAAGTTAGTTTAATGGGAAAAGAATAAAATAATCAAATGATAAAGTTTTAATATTTAATTTTTTTTATTTTTATAACAGATGTAATTGTTAAGTTTTATGACAAACAACTATGAAGAATATTGTTGAGTATGAAAGGCACTCGAACTTTTGATCTCTTCACAACGAGTATCTTTAGTCACCACTTTACCCAAACCTTGTGATCAGTCTTAGTGGAGACAACGCAATGGTTAGGGCTTTGGCTTTTCTTTAGGAGGTCCAAGATTAAAACACGTGTAATGGTGTGAATTGATCATATTATACAATTTGTTTTTTCTAAACAAATAAACAAATTCCTCAACATTCAAAGAGGATGCACAAATAATATCCAAAATGTTGTAATACCATTACACATGGAACTCATTTTTCAATTGCATATAACCAATTGAGAAAAAAACAAGATTTTTTTTTCCTCTTCACTTTAAGCTTAATCAGTTAATTTTTTTTTGTTAGGTTTCATAAAAAAATTATAAATTTTTTATTTTTTAAATTAAACACAGATCTAATTTTTATAGCATCTATATAGCTAATTTATATATTATTAAAAATATTACATTTTAGGATGAAGAAATATTGGTGTCCATAATGATGGAACACCAATCTCTCTCCAGGTCCTTTCTAGTAGCACATTCACACTAGACCCTCCATCCATGATTACTTGTGTCAACTTGTGCTACGGTATCTCCATATGGACTAATGTTGGTTTTTTTCCAATATCAATCATTAGTATGGTTGGATCCATGAAATAATTCTTTTGTTCCTTTTTCTATATGGGTTGGCTTTGGACCTCCATAAATTTTTGCGGTTGTATTTCCTCTTCCATCGTCTTATGCAACGATGGTATGGCCTCCAACAAACTAGCCATCTTTATCTCAATGGTTGTATTCAAAACCTGTGCTACTAGATCTTGTACAATTTATTTATCTTTCGATGTGCAAGGCTTCTTTAATTCCTTTTGTTCTACAAGCCTTACCTGCTTAGCCTTCTTGGCTTATTCTTCAAGTACCTTCTTTGCCACCTACTACCTCTACTTCTCTTTGGTAGGTTTCGGGTGTCTTTCTTAGCCTTACTCTGTGTCACAACTAGTACTTCTTCCTTAGTTTTCTCCTCTTTTATTGAGGGTACATCAATGTCTAAGAAATTCACATTTTGTGAGCCACTTGAACTTTCTTTCTTAGGATAGTTGACTTCTTTGTGGTTTCTTGGACCACACCATCTACACATATGTGTAGCATTATTCTGTGTCGACTCCTCCATCTGAGGAGAAGGAAAATTCTTCGCAAAATGCTCCCACTCTTGGTAATTACAACATTGTATGATCGGTCTTACTTTCGAATCATACTATAATCAGCTCTAACCTCCTTACTAATTGCCCTGATTTGGCCTTCCTCCTCTTCGACTATTCCTTTAACCTTTGATGGTTGTAGCCTATCCACTCCCTTAAGGTTTTGGTTTCTCCTCTTGATCTTGAATTGTGAGGGTCTGTTGGTGAACTTTCACATTAAATGAACATTGCACCACTTCATGTCCTAGCACATTACATATATGAAAATATTCATGTTGATGGCAATTCACATTTGAATGTCCTTCGATCTTACATTCTATACACCAGATCTCTTTTTGATATCATCGTGTATCTTTCTTGGCTTCTTTTATGATCTTATCAAATTCCTTTCAAAATGATTGAATGGTCTGATGTATTGTATCCTCTTCACCGTTATTTGAATCTTCATGCCTAGTATTTGCTGCAATTCCTACTACTATTTGCTTCACCTCACTCTCAAAATTCTTTGCTTTTTCTAGTGCTTATTCATATGTTGAGGATGGTACTACCTTCATATTATTTTTGTATCTTTGCAGTAACCCATAAAGAAACCATTGCTTAACCAATGCATCTGCTGGTGGTATTTGAATCTTATCGACCAGTTGCTTTAGTCGATGGTTGTATATCTTTACATCCTCAATGACACCTTGCTTCATGGTGTATATTTTAGTGAAAATATCATTGTCATATCTCAAGGGTCAGAATTCTTTGATGAAGGTATTCTTCATCGTATTGCATGCTTGGAATAATACTGTGTTCTCTCGCTTTAGATACCAATTTATTGTGAGTCCTCATAATGTAGCAAGAAATAATTGCAACCATTCATCTATTTGGTTCACGCTATTTTATTTCCAAATGATTATGCATGTCTCGATGTGCCTTGTCAGGTCCTATTTTCCTTTTCTATTTTTTTGCTTTTGTATCTATACTAGCCATTGTTGGAGTTCCTTCCTCGTCACTTCAGGAGCTATATTCCAAAATCCTTGACTGATTCCTTCTTTGGGTTGGTGATCCGCTACATTACTCTTCGTCGTATGTTTCTATTTGTGGTACCTTATTCTCACCAAACAATCATATCCCAACCTCTTGTGCATCCTCACTATGTGACCTCCTTTGTTGGAATGTCAACTGTGGCCCTAGTTCTTCTTCTTGAAACCTCACACCTTGTTGCTCTGGTGTCTAACTCTCATCCTCTACACACCTTTGCAACATTTCAAACATTTTTTCAGGTGTTACCATCCACTCATTTTCTCTTTGCATAGTTATTTTGTCAACATCTTCCCTTGCATCAATGTTCTCATCAACCCTTGGTGGTTCTTGTACTCTCTCCTGTATCTATCAATAATTTATCCCACCTTTCAATATCTCCTTCTTCTAAAGTCCATACTTGTTCGATTACTAGTTCATTCATAGAGTTGTTCACATTCTCCCTTTGAGCAATCCTCATGCTCTTTCTAACTATAATCTGCTCCTCTCCTTGATTTTGTCTCCCACATCTTCTCAAACTTGTATCTGTCATTCACCTCCAATTGATTTCTACTCACCGATTATCAATTGCAAACCCTTCTTAATTGTGACAATTTTATCCCAATTTTGATAAAAATGGTATCAATTGTCAAAATTTATTTAGGTAATGGTGCCAAATGTAGCACAATTTGGTGCTACCTATTTAATCCTTGATGTTCTCCACAACAAAAATTAGCCCTTCTAACTATGAAAGTGATGCCAAATTTAGCACAAAATCCTCAATGATCTTCCACAATGACAATGGGTTCTTCTCAATTGCATCAATTTGATCTAATTTTAATAAGCAATGATGTCAAATGTAGCACACTTTGGCGTAACCTAATTAATCAATAGATCCTTCCAACTATGATAATATATTATTCTCAATTGTGTCAATTTGACTCAATTTTAATAAGTAATGATGCAAAATTTAGTATGGGGGGAGTATTCCTAGATGGGAATGTGATTTGGGAGGTTTTGGAATGATTCCCAATCTTTTATAACAACTTTGGTCCAAATCATATAGGTGTACAATTTGCCAATGAACGATTTGGAAACTTCACAAAACTGGCTATATAGTTCCCAAATCATACAGTTGTGTGATCCAAATCATACAACAGGTTGGCATGTATGATTTTCCACTTATTCACTTTACTAAAAGTTTATTCGTAAGGCAAATTGGATAGTTTTGTAATTGTTCACTCTTATACCCTAGTTTTCCTTATTTGGCAAGTTTGACTTTGCAATTGCACTTTCCAAAACTAGCAATTGATCATGTGTACAATTTGGTTTGTCATTTGTACGGTTGCACAAACCCTTGAACATTCCTCCACTTGCAATTATACCAACTTACACTTAGATTCTTCATAGAGTAATATTTGCCTATCTTTGTAATGTAATTATCAACACATTAGTCTAACATGCAAACCCTAATTCATTGTAATTGGATTATTATCATCAATCAACATTTCCAAAAATTGCACAACAACGTAATAATGTTTATGTACAGCAATAATAATGCATAGAGTTAAATCCCCAACATCATCTAGGGTTATGGGCTTCTCAATAGTGTAATTTCATTGCAATAGCATCCATTTTCCACACCATTCTGGCCATACTTGCATAGAACACACAATCTATATTTACCATTCAAATGCATAATAGAATTCACAATAAATCACAATCCACAATGTTGTTTTTATATTAACATGGCTGAATGTATGCACAATGTTTAGTAATCAACTACAACTCTCATCAACAACCAATGAACAATTATGAACCATCAATGAACAACCATTCGACTTCTACCATGAACAACCATCAAAAAATGAATGGGGGGTTCTTATAATGCTTGCCCAGGCTATTCCAAAGTAGTTCCTGAGATAACTAATTATTCACAACTACCACCCCATAAGACAACCAACTTGCATTAAGGTTTTCCTAAGTCTAATTTGATTATTATCAAATTCACCTTAAATGCACATTTCACTTAATTTCTAATTGCACATTTATAACATTGTACAATTACACCCAATTGTATATTTTATAATTCTACATTTGTACAATTAGACCAAACCCTACATGTGTACATTTTGACAAACTATACATCTAACAAAATTTATAAAATTGTGCAAATATAGTTTTCACTTCTTCTTCTGGGAGGTGGATTTGTTTCCTACATAAATGTCATTCCAAAATCATGCATGTAGAGCTTCCTCAACATCTATTATTCTACATCCAT
Organism: Wollemia nobilis; assembly: GCA_028583015.1. Classification (NCBI taxonomy): domain Eukaryota; kingdom Viridiplantae; phylum Streptophyta; class Pinopsida; order Araucariales; family Araucariaceae; genus Wollemia; species Wollemia nobilis. Next base: position 1,529,358 of record JAQPPZ010017175.1, on the reverse strand, counting down.
TTCATGCCAGAAAATGCCTTATTTTTTCTTATGTTCAACGATCTCTTTCCAAGCAAACGTTGATGTGATGAAACTAGTTCCAGTTGTGATGGATTCCAAGTGTTGCAATGATGTTCCAATGGTAGCTTTCTATGTGGTTCTCAATTGGAGATTCAAACATGTTGGAGCTATGGTAATACACCTTTGATATCACCTTATACCTTACTCCTTGCTTGCAATATGTTATCCTTAGCGTTGTGCTTTTACGTAGGGTGCAATAGATCATATTCACCTTACGTAGGTCCTTTCTATGTTGCAAGTTGACATCACCTTGGGTGCTAGAATAAGGTATCTTCTAACACCTTAACAAGCTAGATATCGAACCTTGTGGATGGCTCTTTGCTCAAGCACCTTGGGTTGTTCTTCCCTTACCAACGATGAATATCAAGCCCTTCGATTAGCTCATTTCTTAATCATATTTTTCTTGTGCTAATGGCATATGTTGAGCCTCTTTTGTATAGCTCCTCTTTGAGCACTTTCAATAGTGCTAATGGTGGCCACTTGTATATAGGATGATAGGCTACGTAGAGTGTCCTTAAGAAACTTAACCTTTATCTCCCTTTGATGTAATAATAGAGACAAATTTGGTGCTTGTATAACCCTGTAAAATGCTCCTTAGTTGCACCTAAAATATGAGACCCTCCTAGTCTCGTTTTGTAGGTCATTCTACTGGATTTGATGGTGGATTTCTTTTCCACACCTTGGAGTAATATTACCCTATTTGGTGGCTTATCTAGGCCACAAAATGTTGTAGGTTATATGCACCGAATAATGTCTCTAAACACTTTGATAGTACAATTATTTATGCTCTTTGGTTAATAACAAATGCACTTAATGACTTTTGAGAGTAACTAGTTCAATGCACTAAATTTCACCTTTGATTAATCTTTAATGCACCTTAAAAATCTCTTAAGAACAACTAGTATAGTATACTACTAATCTCACCTTATTGCTCCTTCAAAGTAACTTGTAAGATGCACTAATAGTAACTCTTAAAGAACTCTCAAATGCACTAATAAACTTTGCAACTTTCACCTAAGAGTAATGTCTTATTTATTGTAACTAGATAATAGGAAGATGATATTTTATTTCTATCAAAATATATCTAACTCCTATTTTAATGTGCAGGTATTAACCTTAAAAAGAAACTATCTTTTGCACTCCCTTTGAAAAATTTAATATGTAACCTTCTTGTAAATTTAACTTTGATATGGTGCTTAATGAAACTTAATAATGAACTAAGTAACTTAATGTTTAGTGATGAACCTATTGCACCAAATTTGCTTACCTTAACAAACTTTGTAGATGAAGGATTACAAGGTGATTAGATTCACCTTATTGCTACCTTTTACTGGATGGACTTGCAACTCTTCTTGGCTGTCCAAAATAGCTCTTTAGCTCACCTATTTGTAGCTATGAAACCCTCTAATTTTTTTTCCTAAAATTGTAGTAGGTGACTTCAAATCTCCTTTAGGATGTGTCCTAGAAATATGAAGTTTTAAGTTGCCCAACTTGCTACTTTCTTTCTACCCTAAAATCTAAGAGATTTCAAATTGTAAAGTAGTCATCTCTCTAATGAAATGTTGTCCTTGAATCTCAAAAAATTGGTAGGGAACTCCTCCAAATTGCAGCTGAGATTTTTCTTCAAGAACCTTTCAGTTTTTTATTGTATAATTAGCAAAACCCTATCTCCTTTCTCCGAATGAGCCTTCTAGCCTTCAAAGGTAATCTTCAAACCTTTTAGGTTTGGTAGTAATGTTTGGCTCCTTTCTCCTTTAGTCTTCTTGTCAAATTTTGACTTAAATCTAGACCTTCTTCTCAAGAATATGAAAGTCTTGAGGTCTTCACCAATATCCTCCAAATTTTGGAAAGCTTCTTGCTAAATCTATCCATGTTTGGGCTTGTTATCGGATGGCAAAAATTGTCCAAAAATATTTCTTTATCAGGATTCTCTCCTTGGTGGTAAATTTTTTCAATGAGTTCTCCTTGGAACTCCTTCAATGGCCTTATTTGAATCTCCTTGAATGAGGTTCACCAAGCCTTCCCCTTGTTTCTCCTTGAGACTGTTAGAGTTATATTCTATTACATCATTTGGGTCATGTAAATGTACCTTTCTAGGTACATACTTAGGAAATTAGATTAATTTAGGGGGAAGTTATCTAGTTACTTTATGCAATGTAATAAATGCACAAGTGTCAATGTGCAAGCTATAAATGTGCAAGGTGTCCCTTGTACATCTAGGTAGAGTATTGGCAAAGGAATCTATCTTCCATTATAAAAGGGCCTCATTGTAAGAGATTGACAAGATAGTTGGTAGTAGTATTATTACTTTGTAACTCCATTAGTGATGGAGTACAATGTAGTCTTGTAGCTTCTTACATGGAGTGCCCATTTCCTCCATATCAATATTGTATTTATTTCTATCGTTTTTATTTATATCATATTTTTGAAATATTGTGAATTTACTTTCTCTCATATTTTTGCATCTTGTGATTGTCATCTCCAATTGCGATCTACCTCAAAATCTAACAGTGGTATCAGAGTCACGATAGATCTAGTCATAGTAGAACTAGCTACTGTATATTGAGAGAACCATCATTATTATTGAGCCTGAATGTTTGTGAACCTAATTATCCACAATGCACAAGCTCTTGTAAAAATATTCAAAAGAATCAAGGTGGTAGGGAGATCTTCGAGTAAGTACTATTATTAAAAATTGGGCCAATCATCATAGCTTAAATTTTTACAAACCGGATGTTCCATTAGACCTATTGCATGTAAATTTCATTGCCTTAAGATTTTTTGGTAGAACATACGAGAAAGAGAAATTGTGAAATTCATGAGTCTTCCCACGGAGTTATAGAAAAACTTGTGAAGATAAGGACTCAACATTTGATACACAAGTTTTATGAATTAACTAGTGAAGCTCATATAAGAGATCTAAAAAGTTTACTATTGCCTGAAGTTTCTTTTATTGCATGGAACTAACTCTCAGATGATTGGGACACCTCCTACAAGAGAAATCTAGGAGATTTCAACTTCATTGCCCTAAGGTCGAAGTGCATTCATAGTTCAGATATTAGTTGTTGCAAGAGAATAATACTATAGAAGAGACTCTAGGAGAAATAATCATGGTGAATTTTGGAGATTGAATATCTCCATAGATAAAATCAACTTCACAATAGAAAAGGCCATAGAAACCTTGATCCTAAAAAAGGTCATAGAAGTCTTGATCTAAAAAAAGTCCATAGAAGCCTTGATCTTGAAAAAGGCCACAAAAGCTTTGATCTAAAAAAAAGGCTACAAAAGCCTTGATCTAAAAGAGGCCACAAAAGCCTTGATCCTGAAGAAGACTCTATAAGAGAGTACCTAATTTAGAAGCATATTCATATTTTAGTACTAATAATTTATTGCAAGGAAAGGAGATTCAGTGAGTTGGGAAACTTCCTACAAGAAATTTAGGAAGAGTATTTTCTTCAAAATCAATCCAAAACCTGAAGCAAACTTGAAGGTGAAGAGATCAGGTGAAGATCTCATTGAAGAAACTTCCATTCTTAGAAGGACAGGAAGGACTAGGAGAGTCATATTCAAATCCAAAAGCAGCAAAATCAAGAGATCTAGGAAGGAGATCTCAATTCCAGAAGTTGAAGAAGAAGGTATCAAGGAAGACCAAAGAAGTTGCAAAATCAAAGACCTAGGAGAGGTCTCAAGGAAAAAGTCTTGGAGAGCCTTGTTGCTAAAGCAAGATCATCAAAAGAGTTCCTAGAAGAACTCATTGGAGAAATTCTCCATCAAGGAGAAACTTTCTGATAAGGGAAATAATTGGGACAATTATCACCATCCGACAATAAGCCCAATAAGGAGAAGAAGAATTGGCAAGGAGTGTCGAAGAAGATATAGAAGACCTCAAGAAATTCAGAGTCTTGAGAAGTAGATCTTGCTTGAAGTCAAAATTTGACAATAAGACTTGAAGACAGAAGAAGCTTACCAAATATGAGATATTTGAAGATTACCTTTCACGACAAGAAGGCATAAATATTTCTCCAAATATATAGTGGAAAGGAGAAGATTACTAAAGAATAATAAGCCACCAAATCCCAGGCTTGTGAAAGAAAGTTCAAGACCTCTTTTTTGTGAAGGAGGAGCTTTTTGGAAAAGCTAAAAATAGTTGCAAAAATCTAAAGCAACAAGCTTGATCTACATCCTCTACAAAAATATTTAAAAAGGTAAAAAACTATTGGTGCAAGTAGATTCATAAATTATGTTACTTATCATATTTGTTAAAGCACCTTATATCAGATCAAAAGTTGCAAAGAGAAAAATTGAATTACAACCTTCAAAAGTGCAAAAGAGAAAAATTCCTTTTAAGGTTCATTTGCACATTAGGAGTTGATTAGATTTCAAAGTTACAATCAACTACCTATATTATATTTTGAAGAGAAAAATAAGACTAGATCCTACAACTGTGTTTGTAGTGAAATTTGCAAGAGTTCATTCTAGATTATGCTTGAAAGGTTGCAGTGGAATTTTTAAAGTGCATTTTTGAGAAACTAGTGGAGCAATAAGGTGAGATTATTGTTACCATTTAAAGTGCATCTATTAAGCACCATAATAGTTGATTTTTTAAGTAGTTATTCTCAATTATTTTGTGTTGTTAAAAGCACAAAAACTATAAAAAAAAAAAATCTGTAGCACTTTCGTGGCCAAAATAAGCCACCATTACAAGCAAAAAGGTGGAGTAGAAAGCCACCATTGAAGTCCTTGAAGGAAGCCTCAAATTGAGACCTTTGAAGTCACAAGATTTGAGAATATAAGGGTTTATTTTTTAGTACAAAGTGCAGGAATCCTTATTCAAAACAACATTTCATTAGCTTGGATTGACTATCATCCAAAGAAGAAGCGAGAAGGATTACATAAAAATCCTTCATTTTGGTGCAAGATCTCTCTATTACAAAAAGCACCGTTGGTTCCTTTGGAAGGATAAAAGTATTACTATTTATAGGGTGAAGTAAGGATGTCTTATCCAGCAAATTTTTGGCAAGAAGAAGCAGCCATCGAAGAGCTCACACGATCATTCTTCCAGCAAAATTAAGGAGCCACCGAAGATCTCACACGATAAGAAAATTTTTGGCTAGAGGAAGGATCCACTAAAGATCTCACACGTCCAAGAATCGAGGTGTTTAAAAACATAATTTTCCTCCATAAAATCTAGCCCTATAAGCCTCACGTCACCTGCAACAATGGATCTATTGAAAGAAGGCATTATCACTTGTGCTTACATAGAAAAAAAGGGCAGCATTTAGTGACCGATTATCTATGTAAAAGATCTATTGGCTTTTACAGACAACACTATTTTTCAAGCACTGAAGAAGGGCACAAATCAACATTAGAACAAGCTACGAAACCTACAAATAGGTGCAGATAAAAGGGCTATACCTAAGGCATACATTGAAGCAATTGTCCACCAAAAGGAATCTCAAAAGTGTGGCATAGAACCATGAAGTAATCTAGCTATAGCCATCCATCATCCTCACCAATCCAACGTGCAAAAGGAAGCTTACATCTCAAGAAATGTAGCAAGATCACATAGGGTGCAAATATAAAGGAAGAATTAGGGTTGCAAGCTCATATTTGAAGCATTAGAAATAAGGCTTGCATGCACAAGCCTTGAGTTCCACTTGGCATAAATTCTCTAAGCTTCCCAACATTCATGAAGACCTAAGCGCTCACCTAAAAGGGAGTTAGATACATTTGGAGGGAGTTAAGAATCTTTGGAGGTTACCACCAACCTCATTATTGCCAAATGTACATTGAAGACACCTACCTTGTAATGCTTTGAGTAACACTTATCATGAATTCCATCCTATTTAAGATGCCTATCTTGGAGAACGAAGCTAGAACAAAGTCAAATTAATAAAATAATTGAAGCTCGATTGAAGAAAATGCTAATTCAAGCCATACACCATTCAAAGGTGTAAGAGAAGCATTCAAGATGCTGTCATAAAACCAGCAAATGTAGAGATATTTCTATCTCTTGCAGAATGAAATACAAATAAACAATTATTATGCAGACAGAGGACGAAGCGAATAAGAATAAGGAATTACGACAAACGAAATAAAATAAAACAATGGCCACTTAAGGTGGGCACACCCTTGCGCAGAAGCAGCAGATGAAAAAATATAAAAGATATGATGATTTTTATTCAAACCAACTACGGTGAATATATATACTAAATTTCTATCTCTTGGAGAAACATAGCCGACGCTGCTATGTTTGGACTGCAACATGACTCCCCTCCTCGGAAAGCTTTGTCCTCAAAGCTGGAAATGTCTGGAAGATACTTTCAGGTTCCCATGTTGCATCTTCCTCTGATAAATCTTGCCATTTAATGAGAAATTCATGAATCTGACGTGATCTCAGTTTGCGGACTCTATGTTGTAGTATATCTTCTGGTTGGAGATGTATGCGTCCTTCCTCATCGAGCACTGGTAATTCTGATTGACTTTGTACTTTTTGACCAATTACTTTTTTGAGACAAGAAACATGAAATATCGGGTGTATTCGTGAAGATGTCGGTAGCTCTAATTGATAGGCTACTTCTCCAATGCGGCGCACAATTTTGTAGGGACCATAGAATCATGGGGCCAACTTCTGGCTGGACTTTATCTTTAATGAGGCTTGTTTGTAAGGTTGCAACTTGAGGAACACCCAATCTCCTATATTAAAAGTTCTCTCTGATCGGTGCAAGTCTTGTTGTTGTTTCATACGATTCTGTGCTTGGGCCAAATTCTCTTTGAGGATGGTAAGCGTAGACTGCCTTTGTTGGAACCAATCATCCACTTTAGCTACTTTAGATGATCCCTATACGTAATATTCAACTTTTGGAGGTTTGGTGCCATACAATGCTTCGAATGGAGACATCTTAATTGAGTAATGGTAAGAAGTGTTGTACCACCATTCCGCTAATGCTAACCAATGGCTCCATTGGTATTGTTTATCTTGAGCAAAACATCTTAAGTATGTACCCAAACATTTGTTAACTACTTTTGTTTGACCATCTGTTTGTGGATGGTATGCTGAAGACATGTTCAATTTGGTACCACTAAGTCGAAATAATTCCCGCCAAAAGTTACTAGTGAAAATGGGATCTCTATCACTTACAATATTCTTTGGCATACCATGTAATTTGAAAATTGAATCCATAAATACCTTTGCCACCTTGCTTGCGGAAAATGGATGTTGTAAAGCCTGAAAGTGAGCATATTTGGATAACCGGTCTACGACGACGAAGATTACTGTCCTGCCTTCTGATTTTGGAAGACCTTCAATGAAATCCATGGATATATGTTCCCACTGTCGTTCAGGGATGGGTAATGGTTGTAATAATCCTGGTGATTTGACTGTTTCTCCTTTATTGCGCTGGCAAACTTCACATTCTGCTACCCATTGTTTGACTTCCGCTTTTAATCCTTTCCAACAAAATGATTGTTTGACCCTTAAATATGTCTTCAAAAATCCTGAATGTCCTACTGATGGAGAAGCGTGTGATTCGTCGAGGATTTTTGATTTGAGTTCTGAATTATGTGGAATGTAAATGCGGTTCTTCTTCCGGAGGATGTTATCTTCATAAGAGAACCCAGGGTGTTTGGAAGACCCTATAGATAATTCATGAATTATCTGGGCAGTTTCACTATTGGACAGCCATTCAATTTGTAATTGAGTTACCCATTGGGAACAAGGACCTGAAATAGCATTGATGACTACTTCATCTTCATATTTTCTGGACAGTGCATCGACAACTATATTTTCCTTCCCTTTCTTATATTCAATAACGAAATCATAGCCTAGAAGTTTGGTTAACCACTTATTTTGTTCTGGATAAGAAAACCTTTGCTCCAAAAAATGCTTGAGGCTACTATGATCTGTTTTGATAATGAAGCGGCTACTGATTAGGTAGTGTCTCCATTTTTCTACTGCATGAAGAATAGCCAACATTTCTTTTTCATATGTTGATCTTCCCAAATTTTTTTCGGAAAGCTGTTTACTTTCAAATGCCAAAGGATGACCTTCTTGCATTAATATAGCCCCAATTCCTATTCCTGATGCATCACATTCGATAATAAATGGTTTGTGAAAGTTGGGAGTTGCTAAGACTGGAGTTGTACACATGGCTTGCTTAAGAGCTTCAAAAGCTAAAGTAGCCTCTTCCGACCAACGAAAAGCATCCTTTTTTGTGAGTGTTGTGAGAGGTGCTGCAATCTTACCATAATTCTATACAAACTTGCGATAGTAGCCTGTGAGACCCAAAAAACCACGAAGTTTCTTGATGGTTTTAGGTAAAGGCCACTCTTGAATTGCCTTAATCTTATTGGGATCGACTTTGACACCCTCATGTGAAACTATATGACCAAGATACTCGACTTCTTGAACACCAAATGAGCATTTGGAGCGTTTAACAAATAATTTTTCTTTGTGTAGGATGTGAAGGGCTTTATCCACATGATGTAAATGGTCCGCCCAAGTTTTGTTGTATATGAGAATATCATCAAAAAAAACTAACACAAACTTACGGAGGAGTGGACGAAACACTTGGTTCATGAGACTTTGGAATGTGGATGGTGCATTAGTGAGACCAAAAGGCATGACCAAAAATTTGTAATGACCTTCATGAGTACGAAAGGCCGTTTTGGGAATATCTTCTTCTCTAACACGGATTTGGTGAAAGCTGGAGCGAAGGTCTAATTTTGTAAAAAATTTTGCACCATGCAACTCATCTAATAGGTCATCTATGACAGGGATAGGAAATTTGTCCTTGATAGTGAGTTTATTGAGAGAACGAAAGTCAGGACACATACGCCAAGAGTTATCTTTTTGTCTAGCCAGGACTACAGGTGAGGAATAAGGACTAGTGCTATGACGAATGACTCCATGATCCAACAAATCCTAAACGATCTATTCGATTTCTGTCTTTTGTGGCTGAGGATAGCGATAAGGACGACTGTTAGGTGGGACACTTCCTGGCATCAAATGGATGGCATGATCATGAGATCGTTTAGGTGGTAATCCTTGAGGTTCTTGGAAAACCTCGTCGTAATGTGTGATGATATCTTGTAACTCAGGTGCAATAATATCTGAAGTTGCTTCCGATTGTTTTTCCAAACAATTAATTTGAGCTATAAACCCATATCCACCCTTTTTTAACATCTTTTCCATACTATGAGAGCTCACCATTTGTGTTGGAGGAGTAGTAATGCCTTGTAAGTGAATGACTCGTCCATTTTCCTTCCATTCCACAAATAATTTTTTGAAGTTGAAGCTAATTGTGTCTAATGTTTCCAACCATTCAACCCCCAAAATGACATCAAAATTTCCCAAATTCATGACAAAAAGGGAACCTAACCAGGTATAAGTTCCCATCTTTATGGAAACTTGAGATGTGCGACCCACGCATTGTGCGTTCACCCCGTTGGCCACTAAAACCTGGAATTTGTCTTTGTTGGAAGAGTTAATGAATAAATTCAAGGCTTTTGTTGTTTTGATGTCGATAAAATTGTGGGTGCTACCAGAATCAATTAGCACATTCACCTTTTTCTAGCGGAGAAAACCTGGTACCTTGATGGTATGGTGGACGGTTAAACCCATGAGAGCATGCATTGAAATCGCCATTGTATCCTCTTCTTTTTCGTCTATAGTACCTGGTAGGTCTTCCGGCATAGGTTCTTCTGATTGGTAAGGTTCATCCTCTTCCCCTTCACCTTGATCACCTTCAATATGAAAGTTTTGTTTTTGGGCACAAGCTTGTTCCCTGGGGTGATTAGTGTGACATTTATAACAAAAATATCTTGATGGTTGATCATTTCTACGAAAGGAATTGTTGCGGTATGAAGGACGATTATATGTTTCCCGCTGTGTGCATAACTGGTGTCTCTTCTCGGCCAACTTGGCTATTCTTATACAACTGTTTAACAAGGTTGGATCGTGCATGTCTACCTCTACTCGAATACTTTCTTTCAAACCATTGCGAAAGGCACCTACCACTGTGTCGGGACTAAGGTCTGAAGTGTATGGTAGTAAACTGGTAAACTCCGAAACAAATTCACTAACTGACCCTTTTTGTTTAAGAGATAACAATCTTACTGTGTAGGATGATGTAGCTCCGTCATCAAATCTTTCTAAAAAAGAGGTAGCAAATTTTCTCCAAGTAATAATGGCTCCATTCTCTTGTTTAAGCCATACAAACCATTGGTAGGCCTCAGTGCCTAATTTTGAGGCAGCAAAAGGAACTCTATCAATTTCCCTAATTTGATATAAGTCAAGGCTGCCTTCCATTTTGGCTAACCAACCACGAGGATCATGACCTTCAAAAGTGGGCATATCAATTCATGGAAAGTTAATATTAGGGCCTCTTGGTTGGTGATAACCCGTGTCCCTTTCTTGATTTTGGTTATACCGTTGTCTTTGATAGGGATCCCTGTAATTATTCGCATCACCTCGTTGTTGTTGCCAATCATCATTAGGATCGACAGTTTCTACATTCCGTTGGGCATGGGAGTGATTTTGGGGATTAGTATTGGGATTAGGTTGTTTTTGTGCTTGCACAAGTTCTTTTAGGGTGAGACCCATGTCGTGTAGACTCTCTAGTATGCTGTGAAGAGACTCCTTATCGGACATGGCTGAATTACTTGAGTCTCCTTGTGTGATGTTTTCATGAGTTGGGGAAGGATTAGTAGCCATAGGATCTACTAGGGGATGATGTGGATTATAACTACCAATTTTAAAAGGAGAAGGAGAATTTTTAGTACCTGGGCTGCGGTTAGCTCTTCTTATGTAGGTATTGGTCATTTCTGAGCTTGATAATCGACCGTTAGGACCTTTGATCCAACTTTTATTCATGCACCGCTCAAAATTTGTTTGCTGGTTAGCTCTTGATCTTCAAAATTTTTGCAAAATTTGTTGTCCGCCTTATTGCCACTCCAACTGTTGCGTGGAAGAGGATGTTGTGGGCTCCGTGAGAACACTTCAGATACAACGCGACTTGATTAGACACGGGGACCAATGATTGCAAGAACCAACCAATGACACACGGCGACCCGATACTAGGAAACGACAGAATCGGACAAGACCCGGACGAGCAACCCAACAAACGGACGGAACTCTAAACGACACGACGACACGACACTAGGAAACGACAAAATTGGACAACACCCGGACGAGCACCCCAACGAACGGACGGAACTCTAAATGACACGGTAACACCGAAAGAACAAGACACACGACTGAGATGAAGAACATGCGACCAAGACGAAAGAACACTCGACACGCGACCGAGACGAAAGAACACGACACTTGACCAAGACAACTGGCGACTGGAGAAAGGACCAAACTAAGCGCGGAGTAACCCACCGTGTGACCGAAGTCACACCATGGAAGGTGTGATTTTCACCTTTTAAACCGTTACACCAAAATACTGCGTTGAGTGTGGGATAAATAATTTAAGCCCACCCGCGACACAAATAACCGCTGACATCAGCAATTAACTTAACCTTAGGCGAAACGTTAATTATAATATTTTCCTTGATTCTGATTGGACGACGCGTTTTCCCCGGGCGAATGTTTGTTTTGGCTGTGTTTGCAGGCTGCAATGGCGTCACAGGCCGCGACGTGAGATCGAAAAGAAACATGAAATGCGAGCTGGCCGATTTGTTTGTAAAATGTGGGATGTATGCCTGCTGTTCGAACGCTGTGGAGACTGGAGAAACAGAACGCAAACCAGTGGGCGCCAATTCCCTTCCGTGAAGACGTCGCTTGCCCCGACGCCCGGATACGTGCGAAGAAGAAGCGGCAATGGAGGTCCCGAGGTTTCGTAAGATGGATATCTGATACCACTTGCAGAGATATTTCTATCTCTTGCAGAATGAAATACAAATAAACAATTATTATGCAGACAGAGGATGAAGCGAATAAGAAATAAGGAATTACGACGAACGAATAAAATAAAACAATGGCCACTTAAGGTGGGCACACCCTTGCGCAGAAGTAGCAGATGAAAAAATATAAAAGATATGATGATTTTTATTCAAACCAACTACGGTGAATATATATACTAAATTTCTATCTCTTGGAGAAACATAGCCGACGCTGCTATGTTTGGACTGCAACAAAGAAATCAACGCTTGCATTTGAAAGGAGCTCTGTCATAAGAAGAGTATATTTCAAGGAGCTTTCAGTGCCATCTGTAGAAGAGAAGAAGCATCAACCTAAGAGAAAACCAACATCGATCAAAGAGGGCTTTGACTACCCATGAGTGCTACACTCCACAAAGCTACTAATCAAACACGACACAACATTGAAAGATTATTAAGGTAAAGGTTGATTTTTTGCTTGCTTTAAACCTAAGGTTTTTGGAGTTATAAGGGTACATTACATCTACTATTACAATATTCAGCATTAGTGATATATTAAGCAAGCATATTTCAGAATTGTTAATATTTGTAAAAGGTTACCAAGGAGAAATAAGGGTTATTATTGAAATTTAAATTATTTGCAAATATTATTTTCTAATCTTTCCAAATTTGGGAGTTATAAGGAATACAACATCAAATTTAGGAATTGGAAATTATAAAACATTAAAAATCAACCAAAAGGGGTATTTAAAGAGGTTTATTAAAGTTTTTCAAAGGTTGGAATTTTTATAATAGTGTTGTCTCAAAAACACTTAAAGAAGGAAAAATAAATCCAACATCAAAACCTCTTCAAAAATTGAAATAGTGCTTAGTTCAATAGGAGTAATAAGGAGATAAAAAGTTGATTTTGGTGTATAAAAAGTTGATTTTGGTATTTAAAAAATTTCACAAAATCAACTCAAAATTGAACTACAATTTACAAAAAGCACTATATTGATCATATATCCTATCCAAAACATCCTAGGGATTCATAAGGTATTCTACAAAACTTGGTAATATTAGCATCTATAAAAATTATCAAGTTCTAAATTCATTGAATAGATGTAAGCTTCCTACAAAACCTAAAATCTTATTAGGTTTGTGAACTCTCATCATTAGGGAGACATAAGAAAGTCCACAAAATCTAAGAGTTGATAAAGGGAATTCAATGGCATACAAAAAATTCTTCCTAACCAAATCCCAACTACTCAAGGGCAAAAATTATTTCTCTTGGAAGAATAAAGTAAAAGTAATCCTGGTATATGAAAAACTTTGGGATATTGTTCAAGGGAAAACAAAGAAACCTGCCACAGGTGATACTGAGATTCTAAAATTTGAGGAAAATGATTCAAAAGCCCTAATGATCATAACATTTGCTATCACTGATGAAATACAATCTTACATCAGTTCAGCAAAAACACCTTCTGAAGCTTGTACAATCTTAGAGAAAATATTTGAAGGAAAGAATAAAGCCATTATTCTTCATCTACAAACTCAACTACATTCCTTGAAAATGAGCAGTGGGGAAAGCATAGAACTATTTCTAAGGAAGGTAGTAGATATTAATGGGAAATTGTTAACTCTTGGACAAGATACTAAATATGAACTTCTTACTCAAGTAACCATGAGATCACTTCCAGACAACTATAAGAATTTGGTCACATATTTACAAAGCCTAAGTAAAGATACTTCTTTTGATGACTTAGTCAATATCCTTAAGAAATATGAGGTGGAACACACTATGAAATATGATATGACTAACACTGCATTGACATCAAAATATAATCCACAAGGAAATATTGCTTCATCAGCAAAATGATGGAGAACATGGTATTATCAGATATGCAAAAAGAAAGATCATAGTACCAATTATTGCAGGTATAATCCCATAAACCAAAATCAAGGAAATCAAATAAATAATGGGAATCAATTTCAACCACAACAATACTAAAGGAATTTTTATCAACAATAATTTCAATGACCAACCAATTATCCTTAATTGGAGTATCGAAAGGGGAATCAAAAATGACACCTAGTTCAGATTATAGAAGAAATTTAAGAATTGGATGAGCACTCAAAAAAAGCTCTATCAACAAATGTAACACATTACAAAGACACTAACCATTTGATTGAACATGTTACAAATAATCCAAAGGAGTACAAAGTTCAATATGAAGAAGAAGATCCTTATTGGAGACTAAAGTTTTCAATACCCAAATAATGTAATACAAGGGGGGTGTTAGAGTTAGATTCTATTACATCATTTGGGTCATGTAAATGTAAATTTCTAGGTACATACTTAGGACATTATCTTACTTTAGAGGAAATTTATCTAGTTACTTTATGCAATGTAATAAATGTACAAGTGTCAATGTCCAAGTTGCAAATGTGCAAGGCATCTCTTGTACAACTAGGTAGAGTGTTGGTCAAGGAATCTATCTTCCATTATAAAAGGGTCTCATTGTAAGAGATTGACAAGATAGTAGGTAGTAGTAGTATTATTGTGTAACTCCATTAGTGATAGAGTACAATGTAGTCTTGTAGCTTCTTGCATGGATTTTCCATTTTCTCCATAGCAATATTGTATTCATTTCCATCATTTCTATTTATAGCATATTTTTGCAATCTTGTGAATTTACTTTTTTCTCATATTTATGCAGCTTGTGATTTCCATATCCCATTTTGATCTACCTCAAAAGCTAATAGAGACCTCTTCTATAAGGTATTCACTCTCATAGCTTCTAGTCTTCGCAATAAGACCTTTCCTTCAACTGTGTAAGTGTTGGCAATGATATCTCCTTCCTAGATCTCTAAAATTTGTTACTGGTGGAATTTAGGATGGGACTTGTTGCTTGTCCTTCTTCAGTATTCTATCTTCCTGAACTGGAAGTTCTTCAATGGGACCTCTTGTAGGTATTTTATAGCTTCTTGAGTTGTTTTCTCCTGCATGTTGCAGGATTCAATCTTCAATGGAGATCACAAATATCTAATCTCCTCCTGGAATCATCTTTGGAGTCTCTTCTTCCTTGAGTCTATAATAATGTTGCTATGGTATTTTCCTCTCTTATACAATCTACAGGTCTACAACTCTTGTAATGGGACCTTTTCTCAGGTCTATGAAATATTTAGTCTTCTACTTGTTGTTGCAAGTGCTAGAATGATTCTAATGAAGATATTATTCCTAGCGCTATGTAGGAAGCTTCCCAAGTTTCTTTGAATCTCCTTTTTCTTACAACAATATATTAGAAAATAGAATAGAAGAATCTATAATTCTGGATATAATGAACTTCACTAGTTGATTTGTCAATCTAGTGGAATTAACGTTGAGTCCTAGTCTTCACAAATTTTTTTGCAACTCTGTGAAATACTCTAGCCACCTGCAATATTATAAATTATAGAACTAAGATTTCTGAACTCCTCTCAATCCTCTCTTTGTGGATATCCTTATTTCCTATCAATCTACCATGTGCTCTATTACCACTGTTAGCTTTTGGTGATGTGTATTAATGGAGATGTAACCAAAAGATGTAAAATATGCAGGCTGTGGTAAGTACATGATAATGGTACTAAAAAAAGAAAAAAAGAGAATAGTCTTCTGCAATAACTCGATAAAATACCATTAATGAAAGCTTATGAAAATAGTACAATGCAATATAATGGAGGACTATGAACACTCCAAAATTTTATAATGAAGATCTACATTGTACCTACTCACTACTCTATAGTAACTTTGTCTCACACACACACTCACTCACTAGCTCAAGGTTCATATTTATATGAATATAAGCTCCTTGGGCTTTACTCTACCTATTCCTATGACTCATGTACATGTGGACTACATGCACATTTACATAATTGTACATTCTAACACTTGTGCATTTATTACTTCTTCCCCAAGTAACTACTTAATATAAGATAAACTCGTAATCTAATAATGTACCCAGGGTGGTACATTGACATGTACCAAATAATGTAATATACTCTAACATAAATTTTTCAAAAACACATAAAATTACCATTAACAAATGCTCACAAAAATAATATCTTGATATAGAATAAAGATCTCAAATACACCATAGTTCTACACACTCTCACTCTACATTGTAGTATACAAACACACACACACATAGACACATATATAATGGTACATGAATTTTCATATGGGGTACTCTTGACCTTCACTCTTCTTGAGACTCTTCACTTTGCTACTCTAAGAAGACATGTGCACTCTTACATAATGGACACTTGTGCACATTTACACTCATCATACTTGCACTCTTAACTACAAGACACTTGTGCATTTATTGCACATTATTACATTACATAAAATATTTACTCACACTCTAATATAAGACACACTCCTAATCTAAATATGTATCTAAGTTGGTACATTTGCATGTACAAAATAATATAATATACTCCAATAATTCTTCCACCAAGGATTAATATCATATCATATGAGGAGTTGTTTATGAGGTGATATGGTTATGTCACATATTATCATGAATGGGAATCCCACAAAAGAAACCAATGATCTTGAGTTGTAAAAATTAAGAAATTCTAAATCGTGTCTACAATCAAATTTTTCATGAGTGCATAAAACACATTGAGGTTTAGCACAATTTCATATGCAAACATATCACATGTACAATATAAAATTTAGAAAAAAATTGTATGTAATTTGATTGAGCATTGATGTAATAGTGGGGGATGTTGTGAGCATTATGTATTCACCTTATCGTTACATAGGTTATGAGAATTTGGAAAGTAGTTGTAACTCCCAACCTCGTACCTTCTTTATATAATAAACTTCTATCACATCAATGCAAATGTTGATCACAGTGCACAAATATATCTTGTGTTTTTAACAACTTCATGTAGCTTCCTCTTGATTTTATTGGCTTTTTGGGTCTCTTCATGCTTTTTGTATTGATAATGGGGTTTTGAAAGGGTCCCCAAACCTTTTACAAATGGGATAGGGAGAGGATCTCCGTAGAGAAGGTCTCCATAAGCAAAGTAGGAGATGATCCCAGTAGGACAATATTGCAAAATAAAAAAGTGGGAACATCCCATGCAACACAAATTAGGAAAGTTGTCTTATGGGAACTCAGGATAAACAAAAAATAACAACTTAAATAAAAAATTGGCTTGTGGGAACCCAAGACAAACGAAATTTATCAACTTAATTAAAAAACCCGAGTCTCTTCATGCTTTAACTCATTCATCTTGGATGAAATTAATTACATAATGAAATAATAATGAATTCTAACGTTATATGCATTCTATTGGATCTTTGTGACATCATTGTGGCTTTACTTTTTAGTTATTACATGCCCATGCCCACTACGTAATACAAACTAGTCCACACGGTCTATAATTTTTGTTTGGATTATGTTTTATATTTTTGGGCACTAAATGAAATTACTATGGCCTATTTTGATCATCATATGGAATATGTTGTGAAGATTTAATAGAAAAAATAACCAATTTATTTCAAGCTCATATATGAGAGATTTTTATTTATATGATATTGTATGCTATCATTTTCAAGTATCAAATGGACATTTTACTACAATAATCTTATTATATTTTATTAGATAAAAGAAGGATTTATTTTTTAAAAAAGTATCCCCAAACCTTTTTACAAATGAATATGAGAGAGATCTGTGACAAACCTTGAAGCTCACTCAAAAAGACCAACCAAAATTAAAACTAACTAACACAGGTTTCCATACAACAACATATCAAAATGGGACCACACACCTTGCAAGACAAAATTTGGATGATCAAACAAGAAAAAATAGCACCTAGACCCAAATCACTACCAATCAAACCCAAAGGAGGAGAACCAGGCCCCTCTAAAAACAAGGCATCTGGCATGTCCTTCTACAACTGCACCATTCCATGGATCTCATTGATGAAAGAGATCACCACCTGGAGTGAACCCAATAGTGCCTAGTGTTTTTCTTTGAGATTACTCAAGAACGAGTAGACGATAGGGGATTCAGTTCCTGAAGAGGGAGACATATCTTTATACTTCTCTGAGTCATACGAATGCTTATAGATTTTCTTTGTTGGTAGACTATATTTCAAATCTGTCACCTCTACAAAAATAGATAGGGTTTTCATTTTCTTTGCCTTTGAGGATAGGCACTTTGAGCACTGTGCATAGCTTCCCCTGGTTCCATTCAAAGAAATCTTTCTTTTTTTCAAATTTGATGTCTTGCCTTTCAAATCAGAAGGTGGAGTCATAAAATCCCTAGAATTCGAATCAGATGAGTCACTAGAAGATCTAGAAGAATTCAACAATGGATCAATGGCTAGGGGAATTTTTTGAAATTTAATCTTCTCCAGCATCTCTTCCACTGTTATACCTCTAGTTTTAGCCACGTACTCAAACATAAGTAGAATTATGCCTTGATGAATTGGATATAGACCTCTCCTTCCTCTTACATATTTCAAAGACTTTGCCAAGGAGTGGTAAAGAAAAAATGGGATGTTCATAAATCTTTTTCTCCTAAGCTAGTTTAGAAACATCATGTGATAGTTGCAAATCACCTCTTTGTTCATATCCAAGGTGAAATAGTCCATTATCACCAAAATAAATTGATTCCATGGGGCCATAATAGCCTTGGCATCATACCCATTTTGCATTTTTTAAAGATACTCCTCACCATATAGGGAAAAATTGCATTCCCTTTTTAGGAAGTACTTTGATCTGTTATGGAATCTGTCATCAATAGAAAGATCGATTACTTCACCAATAAGAGTCATCGATAAGAGGAACTCAATCCCTCTGGCTTGGACCCACCCTTTCCTCCAAAAATTTGTTAGCATTATTAAAATGGATCTATGATTCCCATGAAAGGATTGGAGGTATTCCAAGAGGCCACCCTTTTGCAATATTTTGTTCACTTCGTCATCCACCTCTAACACACTTGGTTGTAAATGGATCTTCATGTCCTTTTGCGCATACCATTGGCACATTAGATACCACCTTATACCCAATGCATAGCAAAGTAAGACCATGAACACACAATACTTATAACCAAGAATTATCCTTTTAAAACAGAATATCACCCAAGAGGAACCGCATAATCCCATGTAGAGAACTTCAATGGGAGATTGAAAAAATGTTGAGGGTCGCGATGCCACAAAAAATGAGACTAAATTTTGGGATAATTATGTTGAAAAGGCTCGATCCATAATTCCCAAAACCATCATAGGTTTTCGAACTTGACATCAATACCCACTACCCAAGCATAGATGAGATGTCCTTTCCCACACAGCTACCACAGGCAAAAATGATAGTTTCCAAAAGGAGCTAAAGTTTCATCACTATCACTGATTCTATTAGGAGAAATGCAATCTTGAAACTCAATGTGTGGCTAGAATGATCCATGAGTAAAACTTATGGATGACAATAATGCAAACAATATGATCAGATAGGAGGCTCGTCGAAGTCCAGGTGGCCAAATTGGAAAAAGGACATAAAATCCAACTGTGCCATATCCAAGGATCCACGTCTATAGTCGGGTCCAACCTGCCATCTCGAAAGGAGAAGTTGACAAGGTTGATCCACCACCTCTAGATACTAGACCACCCATTCTTATCCGAACCCAAGACCACTTTACAAAACAACGACTTAAGATGAAGAGTGAAGGCCCTAAAAAGAATAAAAAGGAATTCAAATTGGAAAAAGACTTTGGTTTGAAAAAATCTTCTAAACACAAATTATAGATAATGTATCATTATCTAAATAAATAATCACTCAAATTTAACTTTATTTGATCAATTTAAGAAATAATTACCATTTTTAGGTCTAAACTTTCCTACATTACATTTGAAAAACATTATAATGGAACTTTAAACTAAAAATACAATGAAAATTTAGCAAATAATTTAAATATCTAGAAAGCAATGGGTCAAAAGGCACAAAAATAGGTTAAGAAGAGTCAAATGAGTCAAAATGGGTAAAAATAAACCTGGTACAAAGCATAGTTCTGAGAAGAATAATAGGTAGGAATAACCAGATCTTGCCATAACTTCTCATTCAAAAATGTTTCCTTAGAAATACAAAAAATTGTGTAAGACTCTCTTTTAGGAAGATAATATGAGTCTATAAAAATTGTTTAAAAGTATTTTAAATGTCAAGCCCTTTGTTATATGTATATTCATGTTGTAGTAGGTAAGAAGAAGTATTTAAGAATATTGTTGCTTTTGTTGATATGGGTTCTACTTATAACTTTGCTTTGCATTAAGTATTTAATGAATGAGTAAAATTAAAAGAAGTCCCAAGGGTCATGACTCTAAGTGGTCCTTTATTTTAAATATATTTGCATATAATATTCCTATAAAATTCAATCAACAAATTGTGAAGACTATATAAATATAGATGACAATGAGTGCATTATAGGTTTTTTGGGTCTATTTTTAGATCAATTTGACCCCTAAAACAGTAGAAAACATATTTAACTATAAATAAAGGATATGAAGGTAGCTTTAAATTATCTACAAATCTCTCAAGCCTTTTATAGGATATGAAGGTAGCTTTAAATTATCTAAAGAAAAAGTCTTTTAAGAAATTGTTAAAAGAAGTTGCAAAAAATAAATGCCAAATTGTTTAGATTTATGAAAGAACATATGGGTAGCTTCAAACCATGAATATTTTATGAAGTTTAGGCAATTACTCAAAAATTGAAAGCATTTATGTAGAGCATCCTTTTAAAAAATAGGATAAACATTCTCAGACTCAAAAAATTCTATAGTCCATAACAATCCAATTAAGAGTAAATCTATTATGTTAAATTTTGACAACAAGGTTCGATTTCAAATTAATAAATTACTAGAAAGGGATTAATCTATTATTGTTGTATTTTGCAAGTTTGAAGATGACAACAATGTCTCCTTCTTTAGCTTGGAGACACTCAACTTAGAATTTCTTTTTAATGGCTTTAAAACTTGAATACGTAGCTAATAAAACACTTCTTTAATTCTTTAATAAAACACTTTTATAGCTACATTTTTGCTCACCAAGATTACTGCCCAAAATGGTGAAATCATAGCTCATTTGCTTCTCAAAATTGTTGCTTAATGACTCTAAAATTCGTAGCTAATTTCCTTCTACAAATTTTGTCCAATCTTTATGAAATTTGTAGCTTTCAATGCTGTCCAAAAAATTGTTTTCTTAGTTTTAATTTTTTGCCTCAAATATTCTCCTTTCTCCTTCCAAAAATCTGCCAAGAAACTTTAAAATTTGCAGCTCAAATTTTCCTTCAAATGTTGTCTAAAATACAGCTTATCTCCTTCAACTTGTTGTCTTTTTGTTGTTCACAAACTTTGTATTTTTGCAGCTCCAAATACTGCCAATACGCTACCTTTTTTTTGTCCAAAAACTACCTTTGTCGCCTCCAAATATTTGCTTTAAATTATTTCCAATTACTCCATCAAACAGTTATCCAAAAACACAACCAAATCTTCCCAAAAATTCTCCAATTCATAGTTCTTCTATCTCATTCTAATGCTGCCCATATTCACCATCATAAATTCTTCAAATTTTGGTTTTGCAGAATGGATACCCCTGCCTCCTTAGGTCTTACCTAAAAGTGGCATCCCTTCTGGGAAGTTTTCCACACAAAAAAAAATCTTCAAATTTTGCTTTACATTTTGGATTTCTTCTCCTCTATTTTGCTGTCCTGAACCTCTTCAAATTATGCCTCGAAAATTTGCAATTTTCTTCTTCAAAAATCAGCCTTCAAAAATTTAATGGTTATCTCCAAAAATGTCAATTTGTGGCCTCTTTCAATCTTCTTTCTCCTTCTTAGATTTCGTTGAATTCTGTCTTCAAATTTGGCCTCTTCTTCAAGAACCTAAATGTCTTGAAGTCTCCAAATATACTTTCTTATATTTTGAAAACTTCTTACCAAAAATCTTCTCCTTGAACCAGTTTCACAAATCCTTTTGGGCTTGTTATTGAATGACAACAATTTTTCCAATTTTGATGTAATTATCTCTTTTCAGGGGTTTCTTCTTCTTGCAATATTCTATCTCAAACTTTCTTCAAATATTATCCAATGGCCACTTCTTCAATTTCTCAATAGGGCTTCTCTATTCTCCTTTTTCTCCTTCAAAATTTCAATGGGCCTTCTTCTTAGCCCTCCTCAATCTTCTTTCTCAAATCTGCAATGGGGACCTCTTCTCTTGGACCTCCTTAATATTAAATTTTGAATATTTATTTAGATTCTTGTAGTTTGAGAGTGAGAGAGAGAGAGAGAGAGTTACTTTGGGCTTGGGATTACGGAAAAGTTCTCTAGAGGTAATCCTTGTCCAAACTCTCCTTCCAGACTAAGGTTGTTGTAGCCTAGCAACACCTAGTTTTATTTGGTGTCCATGGGGAAGATAATCACACAAAGTGATTGGTGCTTGAAGGCTCACCACGGAGGTGGGAGGAAAGTGTAAGGTTTAAGATATTACAATGGAGGTGCAGCTAAACTGGACTTAGATATTACACCTGTAGATCTAGTCTATATTGAGTTATGATTGGAAGTAGAAATTAGTGTTCCCCTTGTTCTAAAGATTGAGAAGGGATAATCCTCGCACTAGGGTCAAGACGTCTTCATTCGTGGAGAATGTCAAAAAGTTGGGGAGATCTTGTGAAGGAATCCTCTATGTCACAAAGGTATTTGAAGTTAACCCTAGTTTATATTACAGGATTTTTGCCTCTCCTGTCCACTTAGGTGATATCTATAGCATATTTAACCCAAATGTGGTATGTCTAGTCAACCAAAGAAAAATATCCATGGATGCTTATGTGAACCTTGTTAGTTGTTTAAAAAAAAAATCTCTCTCTAGTTGGTTAGCTTTTGGGGTTGTTACACTTTAATTTTTAGTTATTACATGCCCATGCCCACTATGTAATACAAACTAGTCCACACAATTTCTAAATTTTGTTTGGATTATGTTCCATATTTTTGGGCACTAAATGAAATCACTATGGCCTATTTTGATCATCATATGGAATATGTTGTAAAGAGTTAATAGCAAAAATAATCAATTTATTTCAAGCTCATATAAGAGAAATTTTTATGTCTATGAGATTGGATGCTATCATTTCAAGTATCAAATGGACATTTTACCACAAGAATCTTACTATAGATAATTTATCAAGTGCTCTATTATCTAAAGAAATAATCACACAAATATAACTTTATTTGATGAAGTTAGGAAAGAATTACCATGTTTAGGTCTAAAATTTCCTACATTACATTTGAAAGGCATTATAATGGAACTTTAAACTAAAAATACAATAAAAAATTAGCAAATAATTTAAAGATCTAGAAAGTAATGGGTCAAAAAGCACGAAAAATGGATTAAGAAGATTCAAATGAGTCAAAATGAGTAAAAACTAAGCCTGCTATAATGCATATTTATGAGAAGAATTCTAGGTATGAATACCCAAATCTTGCCATAACGTCTCACCCGAAAATGCTTTCTTAGAAATAATGGTGTAAGACACTCTTTTAGGAAGATAATATGAGTCTATAAAAATTGTTCAAAAGGATTTTAAAGGTCAAGCCCTTTGTTATATTTCTATTCATTTTGTTGTAGATAAGAAGAAATATTTTAAGAAGATTATTGCTTTTTTTTATAAGGGTTCTACTTATAACTTTTCTCTGCATGAAGTATTTAATGAATGAATAAAATTAAAAGAGGCCCCAAAGGTCATGACTCTAAGTGGTCCTATATTATAAATATATTTGCATATAATATTCCTATAAAATTCAATCAACAAATGTTGAAGACTAAATAAATATAGATGACAATGAGTGCAAAATAGGTTTTTTTGGTCCATTTTTAGATCAATTTGGCCCCTAAAATAGTATAAAACATATTTAACTATAAATGAAAACAAGTAGGTTCTACAACTCTCTCAAGATTTTGTATAGAATATGAAGGTAGCTTTAAAGTATCTAAATAAAAAGTCTTTTAAGCAATTGTTAAAAGAAGAATTTGCAAAAAATAAATGCCAAATTGTTTAGATTTTTGAAAGAACATATGTGTAGCTTCAAGTCATGATTATTTCATGAAGTTTGGGAAATTTCTCCAAAATTGAAAGCATTTATGTAGGGCATCATTTTAAAAAATAGGATAAACATTCTCTGACTCAAAAATTTCTATAGTCCATAACAAGCCAATTAAGAGTAAATTTATTATGTTAAATTTTGACAACAACGAGGTCCAATTTTAGATTTAAAAAATTACTAGAAATGGATTAATCCAACCTTCCTCTTCCTAATATTCTTGTGATGCTTTTGTAATATGCAATCATAGTGAAATAAAAAGAGGAGAATCTAGGAATGTTTTGAATTATATTCCTCTCAATGAAGTTGTTATCCCTATCAATTACCCCATTCTTAATAAATACCAGTTAATTTAAAAGGTTGCCAAGGCCAACATTTTATCAAAAAATAATTATAAATATGTGTATCACCATATTGAAATTAGGGATGAAGATATTTTAAATCAAAAATTTCAATCCCAATTAGCCTCTTCAAATGAAAAATAATGACATTTGGTGTAAAAATTCTCCTACCTAGTTTCAACAATGTATGGATTATATTTTTAGATATTTTTATGATTTTATAGCTAATTATATTTACAATTTTCTTTTTTATAGCGAAATTGTTGAGGATTACTTGAATACCTTGCATAAGTTTACAAAATTAGTGAAGACAACTTATATTGGTCTCTCTTCATTGAATGAGAAATTCAAGATATTTCAAAAAAAAGTGATTTTCTTGGTAGAATTATAAATGAAAGGAAAATTGAGATACAATCTCACATTTAAGAAAAATTCTCATTTTTTCCTAGATGAATTACTTTGAAAATATTATATATTAGAGTTTTAATAGGTGTCTTAATTATATCAATAAATATATCAAAAAATAATTAATAAAGATCAAGCCTAGCAAAACTGGTGGTTGTAGAACTAGGGCTTGGAAGCTTTGTTGGTTTCTTGTTTGTGTGCTACTAGTTTGGCTATGTTGACTTTTTGACCCTCGACCACTCTCTTTTTGGACTTGGCTTGTCTTGTAAAAGGTTCGGGGATCCTTTCAAAACCCCTTCTACCTTTTATCAAAAAAATAAAAGCTTTAAATTGTAACAAAATAACTCAAAGGTTGTGACAATAGTAAGACTATTAAAAAAAATAATATAAACATTTTTCCAAGCTCAAGCCACCTAGAGAAGGACAATTAATAATTTAACTTTATGCATTTTAAGACAACTGGGAAGCCATTCTTGTCAAGAGCACAAATTATGGAGACCAACTATGTTAATGTGCTTTAGGCAAATTCAAACCATATGAAAAATGATATTGGCTTCTTGAGAGATAAATATTGACCATTATCAAAGATACTAATAAATATAATATACTTTGGCTGCCTATTGAGTTCATTCTTTGTACACATACTAAAAATATCAAATATTTCATAAAGAAAACTATTTCAGCCCAACTCTACAAAAGATGATATATTTGGTGGAAACCCATTTTGTTTGAATATAAGTTTTTAATACAATTTATTCCAAGAAAATAAAATAGTCTAGTTGATGCATTAACAAGAGAATTATTGGATAGAAAAGAAATGTGTGGTTGCCACAATGTTGATAGGATAGTCACTGAATTAGGAGGAATGGATAATTTAATTTCAAGATCTTCCTAGCAATATTCAAAAAGATATTCACTAGATGTGGCTTTGACTATCTAAAGCTTCATTTCAAGAAAGGTGTTTCTTTGATTTACCATTAGAGATTGTTTCTTAGTACTAAACCTATTAGAAATAATTTGAAATAAAAGAATTGGGACAAAATATCAGGTACATTAGATTCAATGGAATCATGAAATGACTATAGCTAGATTGGATGAGATATTTTCTAATAGTCTAATGATTTGAGATCTTGGGGTTTTCTGTCTCAAGTATAAATAAATCCATTTGTTGATATACATATAAAATATGGAGTATTTGTACCTTAACATGGGATCAATTTCTATAAGTTGACATGTTTAGATTCCATGGGGATGAATTCTCTTCAATAATTATTTTTAGCCTTTGCAACAATATGCTAAACATTTTTCTATAGTGCGTATGTACTAGTGGATAAGACAAGACCTAAAACCTATCAAGGAAATATTTCACAAATTTGATGTGGTTGATGCAGAGGTGTAATTTCCCATCAAAGGAACCTACTCTATTAAAATTCATCCAAGACATTTTTGTCCATATTGTTTCTAATGGACTATGAGCTAGCATCTAGTCACTTCTAATAATTATTTTGACGCAAATAATATATGCTATGATGTTCCTAAATATATTATACATAAGAGATAAATATGAATTATTAATCCTGATTTCTAACAAAACTCATTATACATAAAACATAAGCATGTTGTACATAGAAGGTAAGCATGTTTAAAATATATGTGTGTGTATGTTTAAATAAATAAAAAACTAAGTGTTATAAGTGGTCAATACTATCTTTCTATAGAGATATTCCTCCATGTAATAATATAGGACAATAGATAACCCTCTAGAAAGGTTTTGTAAATTCTATATAACAAGTTTCAAAGCTTGAAGTAATGTAAGAATTATCTATTTTCTAATCAATACACAAAGTTTTGTTGTGTCTTATTTCCCCACATCTGTGTATTAATGGCACCTATATCCCTATTAAATTTCATTCAATTTCAATATTGTTTAATATAAATGATAATAAACTCTCAGGTTTCCCCCAAGGATTGCGTAAATAAAACATCATTCAATTGAGGAAAACATACAATATACACCCAACTTATGTATACCTTATTTTCTTGGAAAGCTCTTTCAAATATTTTTATTGGTATCGATTTTGTGGGGTGAAACTTTGTGATATTTCTATGGTTGCCTCTGAATTATTTAGGTTCCTATCAAAACTTTTCATCCATAAGTCCAATGACTAAGTTTTACATTTCACTACCCAAAACTCTATACCAACGGTATAATTGGATGGCTATATTGCTCCAATGGTGAACTAAGTATCCACCTAGATTACTTGTATTTCTAATGTTATATATGCATATAGTGGGTTTTTGGGCAAGTATGTCACATTTCATCTATCAAAATCCCATTATAATGTGTTGCATTGTATATTTTTTCTTGATTAGAACTTTATTACATACTATATAGAAGAGCAAGGCTTAATCAATAAAGAAGATGCAACTAGAATTAATTGTATAAAAAATAACACCATGCTTGAACAAGAATGTAAAGAGAAGAAGGATAAAATAGATAGGTTACTTTCACCAAGAATATTCTTGTACAAAATCCCAATCAATATGCCTAGTAAGTAATTGTACATATGTTCATTCATCTAACAAGCATTTTGTAAGGCACTTGGTAGTTTCAAGAAACATACTCAACGCATTATCTCTAAGTTGAAGAAGATAGGGTATGTTGGCTAATGACTTGGCAAGCATAGCCAGGGTATGAAGATACCTGTTGAGGTAGAAGCAAGCCCTCTATATAAATATTTTGGTTATAATGCAAGCACAAAAAAATATAGAGAATTTTCAAGTGTTAAGGTCCTTAATTACCATCTTATCCATGCATTATTAAATGAAACATCTACCATAAAAATAAAAATAAAATAAAAATAATTGAAACTTCAAGAAGAATTTAGTCAATTTAAATAAAAGGGCTTCATTTGAAAGGAGAACAAAGCATTACTAGCTATAAGAGATAAAGGAAGAATATCAAACATATCAAAATAGAATCCATCATCCTAGTGAAGCTAAAAGTTATTTGCAAGTTTTAAGAAGCACAAAAACCACATTAAGGAGTGAGTGGTACTCAAGCAATGTCCAAGTAGAAAGGATGGCACTTCTACTCCACAAAGCAAGTTCACTCACTCCTCAAAGGAATTATTTGATTACTTGATAATATCTTAAGAAAGAGGTTATGTAGCATATGTATGTTGGAAGTTATACCATAAAATTTGGCAAATTTGGACTTTGAGGTTCAAAATTCTTCGAATCACCCTCACCAAAATTAAGTCAACAATGTTTGGGGTTACCCTTAAGGCCTTGTATGAGGATTTTGTTTGGATATTTTTTTTACAATGGTTATTTGAGATAGAACATTGAACCAAGAGGGAAAAAATAAATAAATTTAGACCCACTTGACTATCTCAATTTCTCCTCTAAGAAGCAAGTACTTGAATGCAAAGCCTTCTCAATATCTACTAGGCAAGGAATGGTGGGATAAATTCAACACTTTTCAATGCATGTAATAAATCCTCTCCTTTGCCTTTGTATCATAATTATGAAGGGGACCATGACAATAGGTCATCATATATCTCCCTAAATTGGCATAGTTCCTCGTATGGAAAATCTCTCCATTGGAGTAGTGTTATTGTTATTTCCTACAGTCATGCCAATAGAAATGCCCAATATGTTTAATATTTTTCAACATAAGCTTCTATTTTCCCCTTTTCTTTAATGTTGCCACTATTTTCCTTCTAAGTTAGCCTTTAGGGAATTGTTTTTTCTTAGTATTTTTAATATCTGTAGTTCTTACTTTTTTCAAAAAATATATTTATTTAATGTTTTTCTTGTTAAAATTTTAAATCTATAATATTAAAGAATGGATTTAGTTTTATAAAAGTTTAAATATATTTATAAATTTATATATTTAAATTTTTTGTGTCAAAATTCTTTTTTATTTATATCGAATTTTCTCTGAATTTTATCCTTGAACTTGAACTTGTACCTTGTAACAAAAGTTAGAAGTTCAATCCATCTTCATTTTGTGGAAAGAGCAAACATAGTGTAAGTAGATGATAAAAAAACATTTTTCATATAAGACCCAAGATGTTTAAAAAAAATAATTGTCAACACCACTTTTGAAGTGCAACAGAAAAGCAAAAGCAAAGAATGCAAGAAGAGATGCACTTCAACCCATGATGGAGAAAAGGCATAATTTAAATATAAAATATAAAATTAGTACACATATTTTGGCATACGTGGGCATTAAGAAGCAAATATCAAGCAAAATTCATAGTCTTCCTACAACACCAAAAGCATGGGATAAAGTTAAGAAAGGAGGAAAGAGAGACAAAGCTAAAGGAATAATAAGTGCACACTTAAACAAAAGTTAACTATATAAATAGAAGAATGATATTCAAGTAGGATAAGAATATATATTTCCTCTAAAGTAGATTCACCATCAAAATAAATTAAAGGTAATAAGAATATTTTTATATGCTCTTGGTATAAGCATTTTAAGGAAATCTTATTAAATTTATTTGTAATATTTACATATGCATATCAAAGAGTTATTTTTATGATGTGGAAGAAAAAGCATGTCATTGACCATGAGTTGCACTTGCATAATACATTGAGTTGCATATAGAGGCCCCACAAATAAATAAAAGCTTTTTCTATTAAAAAAGCTAGCAAAAGTGCACTTCAATTTGTGAAGGATAAACTTAGCAACAAGTAGGCTACAAGGAAAAGGCAGTAACTCCATGGAGTAACTTCATGGGAAGAGAAATACATAAATCATAGAAAGAGCAATGCACCTCCAAAAATATTTTAAGCTCACTTCTCACAGTTTTGCATCAATAAACAATTAAGTGAATTATGTTTAAGTTGGCCAAGAGAATAGCATGAGAATTTACATCAAATTTTGACCAATAGATAATGAAACATGCACACCTTGAGTTGGAAAAAGCATGTCGGCACTCATTTCATCCATATGAGCCATTAATGCAATCATGGCAAAGTAAGTACAAATTAGAAAATATTCAAAGAAGTCCAAGTTCAGCCCATACAATTTAAAATGTGAAAGTGAGGTAGTAACAAGGTCAAATAATGTCTTAGGAGCAAGGAAATTAGGCTATGCATTCCTACTACTTTCTATTTCAAATGAAAGAGTATGCAAGAAAATGAGAGCATGTATAACTTTAAAAAATACCTCACCCCAAATATGAGAAAGAAATATTAATCATTCAACTAGAAAAAAGAAAAAAAAATAGTTTGAAAAGATGTACCACACAACTCACAAAGATCAAGTGTACTATGTCAAATCAATTCCACCATCCAAACAAGCGTCGTAAAAGAAGGTGGGAAATTTTTTTAAATTAGATTTGGAAATGCATTGCATACTACTACACAACATATAAAAAGTGAAACAAATCAAAAAATAGACTTGGAGGAAGTGTGACATCAACTTCCTCTTCCATGCAAGGAAATAAGAAGAGGTATTTGATTATACATTACCACACAAGCAATTGGAACATGCATCAAAAGCCAAGAATAAAGCCAAATAAATTAAAATTTCACTCAAATGGAAGAGAAGTTATAGATTTCCACACATATAAATCCATATTCATAAGAAGACAACAAGAAAAAATTAAAAAGACTTGACATTCATAGTTCTACCTTGAAATGCAAGTGTTTACCTCACTTAAATTGAAGTCCAAATCCAAAGAAGCATTCCTACGAGATAAAGATTTCATAATGGATAAGTAAAACTACCCAAGAAAAAGTTTCAAAATAGAAAAGGCCCTTTAAGGTAGGAACATCCTAAGAAAAATAAATAAATCGAATAAATACCAAAGGGCATCAAATGGTATAAACTCAACCAGTTAAATTCCTCGAATTTCAAGGAAGAGAACTAGGTTCAAATATTACCAAGTGATACATGCATAGTTTTCAAGTTTTTTAATACCAATATGTGTATTGATATATTACGAGTGGTGCTCATTTCAATCCCATATAACTGAATTAAGATTAAACAAATATGAAAAAAAGGCACCCTAAAGCTTGAAAGGAAGGTAAATTTTGACATATAACATCTAAAAAACCTCTTAAGTGGACCTGAAACTTCTATAGGGAGGTATGACATGCAAAGATCATCATAAAGTTTTGATGTCCTTTTACTTTCAATTATTGAAATATAGAGACCCCAAAAAAGGATGAAAATATAAATTAAGAATAAAAATCAGCTCCACTAAATGCCAAAAACGTACAGGAAGAGACGGTTATTTATTTCGATGTGAAACCAACAAATCAAGCATAAAATCTAGGCTTGTGGGAGAGGAAAACAAAAGTGAATTTAAAATTTGAAACTTTTTAGTTGTTAAAGATGGAAAAATAGCTCCTCTATAGCCTATAAAGAAATGCAAGGGATTTCTCATAAATTATGGGGTCATATTCTTATTGTATTTTTCCATGCCCAAAACCATCTGAGCAATAAAAATCCATTTCCAAGTTGCTCCATGTTGATGTTTCTCAACCTAGGTTTTACACCATATTAAAGCACTTTGTTACATTTTTAGTTGGTGCAATTATATCAAAATGTAACTTTTGCTTCCATTTTGCTTCCAAAAATAGATTGATTTATTTTTCATAATACTATTTTAAGCAATATTTCTAAAAATGCTTTTCTATGTCGATAAATACCTTTACCTGATCTATCCATGCTCCTACCAATCTAGTATGTAATCCAACCTTGTATGCAATTTAAGTGTGGGTCGATGCATCCATCTATGCTTAGCAAAGCTAGCATGTAGTCCAACCTTCTATATAAATTTAAGTGTGGGTCGGTGCATCCATATTTGCTTATAAAAGCTAAAATGCATGAAATTATTTCCGAGTACCCATCCATGTCCACTAGTGTATTTGGATGCTAGCACCCATCACTGCTTTCAAGTCTAGAGTTTAATATTCACACCAACAAGCCCAAGCAAGACTAATGTGTTTTCAAATATACTACTTATGACAATACATGAGAGTTGATATCCATGTAGTTGATTTGATAATAGTAGAGTCTAATTAATACTTTGTAAAAAAGTTGATTTACTTGTAATCAATCGTTAAGTATATGGGGTAACTTAATTTAAAAAGTAGTGCTAATAACTATGCATATATCTTCTATTATTTTTTTTACTAAAGGCTATTATCATACGTGTCCTTTTAAATTTATTGCATGATTTCTTAGTCTAAGATTTCTTTGAGTCTTAAATATAACTGACAAGTTCATTTTATTCCATTCCTTATGCTAAATGGGTCATGGAATAGTCCATTATGAACAATACAATATTTATAAATTTACTTTGATATTTTGATGAAAAAATAGTTGTCTTATAAGAACAACATTATGAATCATGATTAATATTTATATATTTCAAAGTTGAATGAAATATAAGAATCAATTTTCCTTACAATTTCTTACAACAGGCCATCAAATAATATTCAAATATTTCTTTCAACAATTTTACAATGAGACCTTAATCAACTCTTGAATTCTAATGACTAATGCATGAAAGTTCTTTCCAACAATATCTTGGTTTCAACTACCTTTTCTCAACTATCATGGATGTGTGATGCAAAAATGAGAGTATCATCAAGGCATTTATCTACCCAATCAAAATGGTATCCCTGTATGGAACACTTCCCTCTCAAATCCATCAACTAGAGCTTCAACCCTCCAATGAGGAGGAAGATGTATAAAACCAATGACATAAAGAGTGAAAATGTGCCACTAAATATAATTCATACAATTTAATAAAAACATATGTAGCTTTACGTAATATGCATATGAGTATATACTCAAGACTAGACCTAGATTTTTAATACAGTGATCAATTGCACTTAGATATATACATCTACTATGAATTGCTATAAATATTTATCATGATAAATGCATACACATCATTCATATTATTTGCAATCCATCAATGTATGCACAAATTGACATGTTTAGCCCTATGCTCATTTGCACTACCTAGATACCTAGACATTCCTCTCACTATGATACTCCAAGGTACTAAAAGAGTGATAATATTAGTAAGATTTATGTTCAAAGTTTTCCACATTCTATAGGTAGTTTTTTTTAATTTATTTTTAAAATAAAAGTTCAATAAAATTCAAAAGTGAATATCAAAGCTACAATATTACAACATTTAATCCATTACATTATAGTCATGAAGATACACAAGAGCTATACATCAAGAGCCATTTTGGCATATACAACAAACTATATTCATGCAAGGAATGCAATGATTTAGCATATCTTTCAAACAAATAATATAGGTATATCTTTCAAACAAATAATATAGGTAAGCCTTTGGTTGAGCTCAAAAACTCCCTCTAAACCCATTCTAAAAAGAAACGCCAATATTTACTATCCATGTTATATGCATTGACCCAATAAACATAACAATTATTAACAAAAACTCTCTAGCAAGCTCTTCTCAGGAAAGGAAAACCAATAATTACCAAGGATAATAGAGTTACTCATTCAAATTCAAATGCATACAAAGAGAAACAGTTTCATTTTTATTTGCAAGAACTTATTTTTCTTTTTCTTCTTGCCCAAAGGTGATTTGTTTTACTTATGTAATGAATAACTACTTTCCAACAATGTCCAGTAAGGGAATTCAACAGAGAATCCAAGCATTTGTGGAAATAAAGAAATCAAAACAAATCTTTTCTACTACTGAGTAAAAATAAGTAATAATGTAGAACCCGCTAATTGTAACAAAAATATACCATGATCTCCAAAATATTTATTTTTATTTTTTATTCAAGCATACTCCCAAGGTAATCCACACTTCAATTTAAAAACACTTATAACATGTTGAAATTGCAATCTAATTCATGACCAAGGTCAACATTGTATGATGTAAATATTGGATAGGCTTAAGGGCATTCATTGTACTATGTATTGAATTTATTTTAATATTTTACTATGTAATCCAAATGGGCTATAGTTAGTCGTGTTATGGTTAAACCCACCTTTATAAACTTGTAATTAACCTTAAATCCATTTATTGTTATACCAACTTAAATGTATTCATGTATTTGGGGATTTGGTATTAGTATAACTACCCCAACAGTCCTTATTTATCCATCGAAGGATTATGATTCTTATCTATGAATAATACAATGATTATTTATGGTACCTGCGGCCATCCCCAATCTCTGTCTCTTTTTCTTTCTTCCATATTTTTTAGGTTTTTTGTATAAGATTTGAGTGGATGGATTGCTTCTATTTATTTTTGGAAAATATTGTGAATTCCAACATGGTATCAAAGTAGGTATGGAATTGTTAGCAAACCAACTATATTCTTCATAGGATCTCACAATATATCAAGGCAAAAATATTCACACAATAAATTCAATCCATGATAACAATGAACAATAACTCATTCACTATAAATATTATTTATGAAAATATATCTACTTAAGCAATGAAAATACAATGTATTACAAAGCCTCTTTTTTAATCACATATTACAATGCTTTATCTTCAATATATACACGCATGGATATGAGACTCTTCACATTCAAAACCCTTGACCTTTCTACTTACACAAATTATTCATCTCCTCAAACACATGGGAGATCTAACACTTCATATTTCTCATGGGAGAAATAACACATAATAATAAATCTATTATTGACTCCACATATCCACATAAGGAAAAATACTCTAATTATTGCACATACTAAATGACATGACTCATAACTCCACACTTATTTACATGTCACCTCACTTACATAACTCCATACTTATTTACATGTCGCGTCACTTACATAACTCCACACTTATTTACATGACACCTACTATATACTCAAATATCAATCATATTGGAAACTAAACAATTTACATGGTACTTGCAATATTATTACAGGGTGTAATACTTTCAACAACCCCACCCCTCGTATTACATTATTTGATATGAAAGTTCTTTGACTTCATACGCTTTCAATCCTTCATTTTTGTTTGGGTCTTTCTGCTTTGACTATAGTACTCCTTTAGGTTTGGGCATTAAATTTGTCCTTTTGCATCTTCTTTTTTTGCACAACTTAGGTACAAATTTGTGCTTATCAAGCTTTTTTTTCTACATAAAAATTTGAGCATGTCCATAATATTGTTCCACTTGTTCTATTTATCCATTCATAGTGTACTTTGACTTTATTTTTCTTTTCTTGATAAGATTTTCGTTAGTTCTTTTTACAAATTTTAGAATTTTGGCACATCCATCAATTCTATTTTGGTCCATGCTTTTTATATTGTTTCATTTTCAATAAGTGTTGTTTTGTTGTCATTATTATCAATGTCATTGATATTATCAATTCTTCTTGAATTACTATTGAAAATTTTGAGTGGTTTACATCATTATTATCTTTGTCACATTGCTTCTCAATTTGATCCATACACTCTGTATTAATAAGACATTCATTTTTTGAACCTGCATTGTCAAGGATGGATAGATCTATAATTTTTTCCATGAGGGCCCTATGAATTGTTTCATTTTCTTCCTCATTGGTGTTCTTTGTTTCTTGTACTTCTTGGACCATATTTCTTCTTTGATTTTTCCATTTTGGATATCGTTGTTGTGTTGATGTGTATCATTGCTTATTAGGTTGATATTGTCTCTACTGGTATCTTTGGAAGGGTCTATACATTTGATTCCATTTTAGAGAATTATATTTATAATAATTGGTGTTATGACCTTTTTTGTTACATATGTGATAATATCTTATTTTCCATTCAAGTTGATGTTGTGATGATGAGGCAGTATTATTTGGCATATTTTTTGTTGAAATAAAAGCATTGTTTGTCATTTCATCTCTAGCTTGGTTTTCTATTTCATATTCTTGAAGTATGTTGACCAATTCATCAAAGGATATACTTTTGTTTAGCACTTGAAGAGAGGTGACTAATGTCTTAAATATTTTTGGAAGTGCTCTTAGTGTAACTTGAACAAGAAATTTTTCTTCCACTTTCTCTCCCATAGTTTGTAGTTTAGATTTTAGTTTTTCTATCCTTTGAAGATAATGTTTTATGTTTTCTTCATCATGAACTCTTAGTTAATATAGATGTCATTACAAGTGTAAAATAGTAGATTTATTTTTTCCTTTAAATATTATGCATAACTTTCCCCAAGCGGTTTTTGAAGTTCTAGTCTCACTTTTATGTGCTTAAATATCATATGGTATACCAAATGTTATTAGCATAAGATCCTTTGCATCTTCATATTTAAATATCTATCTTCCAATTGTATCTTTTGGGATCATTTTTTTCTCTATTTACGACTTCCCGCAATTTCTCAACAATAAGTATTGATTTCATCTTATTTTTCCATGGGGTAAAGTTAGGTCCTTTTAGTAGTTGAGATTCTGAAAGAAAATATTTGTATTTATCAAAATATGCATTTGCTAATAATTTGATGCTTTCTTCAACTCTACTTTTAACTTTAATAAATGAATTTCCTTACCTAATTTCTTCCAAATTCAATATTTTTAAAATTTAAAATATTTATTCTTCTCAATTTCTTCAATCTTTATTTTAATTCAACTTTCTTATTCTTTCTTCAAATTAATTTTCATGTTACTTTGAACAATATTGTTTCTTCAAAATTTTCCTCCAAATAATTTTTACTTTTCTTCTTTAATTTAATATTTAACAATTCTCTTCAATAATCTTTCAAATTCCAATTAATGAAATAATATATTTTTCTAATAATAATTTTTCTTCAATCAAAAAATATTTCTTTTGTTTAATATACTCTAAACAGTTATTCTTCAAATATTTATTTTCTTCAATGTATTAATTTCTCCTTACAACTCCTCCAATTATTCTTCTCGTTCACCATAAAAATACCTCTTTAATATTTTCTTTCTTAATAAACCAAATATACTTAATATATTTTTTCTTTCACCTTATAAACCATTCAATATCTTTAATTTTTTCTTTCTTAATAAACCAAACATGCTTAATATATTTCTTCCTTCACCTTATAAACCATTCAATATCGTTTGAAAAATATTATTTTGAGGTAAATTAAAATATTATATACCTTAGATGATGACTTCTCTTCGAATCTCCACACTCCACACTGGGCACACCTTCCTTAGCTCTACGTTATTTTTATTTCTATTTTCTTCATCTCTAGCTTGTGCACCTTTTTCTTTGGCTACTTTGGCTCATTAAAAAAATATTTTTGGTCTGGATAATCTGGCTCTATAAAAACTTTTACCTACAATATATTCATTCCTCTGGCTTTGGGTGTTTCATATTCCTCCTTGGGCATGTTTCTCCTTCTTTAAAAAAC
Source organism: Wollemia nobilis (assembly GCA_028583015.1). NCBI lineage: Eukaryota > Viridiplantae > Streptophyta > Pinopsida > Araucariales > Araucariaceae > Wollemia > Wollemia nobilis. The sequence continues at coordinate 1,492,215 of JAQPPZ010017175.1, read as the reverse complement.
ACACACAGCCTTCCACAAATAAATTTCACATTATTCAACTAGTTGACTCTAAATTTAGCTTAGGTTTTGCAGATAAGGTAGGTAAAAAAATAAACAATTCCTTGCTACAAGTATCAACCAACCATGTTCCAACTTGAAATGATTCAGAAAATAAATAATGACTCGACTTTTTTAGGCATGTTCAGGGTGCAAAATGAATATTCCATGGAAACATCATTTCACAGTTAATTTGGATAAAACACACTTAGCAAGACAAATGAATATGCAGATTGTGAAACGTTTATAGTATGCAAGGTTTTACAAGCTTCTTAAACACTCATGAACATGCTTATGGGGTATTACAAATTGGAGATGTAAAGCAATGTGTATTCTAGAATTACCTTGTAAATAATGAAAATAAATACAAAAATACCTCAGTCTTCTTAGTTGCTCATGCATGCATAACTTGACTTTAACTTTGGCAACTTGGGAATGCTTCCAATTATCTTTTACAACATCAACCATTTCAGCTTATCCAACATTTTTATCTCCTTCCACATTAATTTTATCCAGTTGGGATTCTTGTCAGATGGCAATGATTATCCCACTTTGGGTCATAAATTCTCACTACTTCTCATTGCTAGTTTCTCACACAATCCTCACAATTCTCATAGCTATCTCACAACCAATTTCTCTTAACTTCCTCACAATTGGCTTCTCACAAATTCCTCTTAGCTCCTTACAAGCTCACTCTGATAACATTGTTAGAAATCTAACTATATCCTCCATAATATCTTACAATATATTAAGACAAAAAAAATCATAGAATAAATTCAATCCATGACAACAATGAATAATAACTCACTGTAAATATTATTGATGAAAATATATCTACTTAAGTAATGCAAATACAATTTATTGTAAAACTTTTTTTCGATCACATATTATAATGCTTTGTCTTCAACGTATACACATGGATATGAGACTCTTCACATTCACAACCCTTGACATTTTTACTTACATAAACTATTCATTTCCTCAAACACACAGGAGATATAACACTTCATATTTCCCATGGAAGAAATATCACATAATAAATCTATTATTGACTCCACATAAGAACAAATACTCTAATAATTGTGTATACTAAATGACATAACTCATAACCCCACACTTATTTACTTGACACCTACTTTAAACTCAAATATTAATCAAACTCTAAACTAAATTATTTGCATGGTACTTGCAATATTATTGCAAGGTACCAAATAATGTAATACTTCTAATAGGAGCTACCTCATTTGTCATGTAGAAATGTCATTCATATCCTCTAATTGTTCTTTTGAATCATAGGATAAATTTCATTTATTTTCTTTCATTTTTTTGAAAGCTTTGAAAATTAAAAATCTTGTCTCCTTCAAAGATGCTTTAGAATTCTAGACCATGGTTCCATATGGAAGATCCTCATAAGAGGGAAAAATAGTTAAAGTTCAAAATTCATGTGCCTTTTCAAATTCAAATTTGTATGTCTTTCCCACTGTGGTTTGTGTCATTCTTGGTAGGGGCATACAATGCCCTTCTTTAAGGAGAAGGGGCATGCGACATTATGGTTATGAGGATTGCTATTATGACTAAGAAAATGCGCAAAAAAGAATTTGTTGCTTGGATGTTTGGGTTTGAATGGCTTTGATCTCCATGCTTTGAAAAAAATATGATTTTTCTTTATTCAAGGATGTGAGAAATATGGCATCTTCTTAAGGTTCTACTCCAAACACAAAACTCGTTTTGGCATGGCAGTTTGTGTTGTGCCTAGGGAATAAAAGGGTGCAATTTTAATTTACATCATTGTTTTCTTTTGTAGAAGAAGATCAAGTAGGTGTTATTGTATGAAAACACAAGCCCACTATCACCCAAGAGTGTGTTGGAAAATTGGTCAATGAATCCTATCTACAAGGGCAAGATTGCATGTTCAATTTGCATTTTGTTACCTTTTACTGTCACCAAATGATACTTGAAGTGAATTGAAAGGCATTTATCTTCTCATTTGTGGTTGTGTATGACTAGTTAATAAGTGGGCATTAACATAGGAGACTCCAGTTTGAGCCTCTCCAAATTTGCTTGAATTTTTTTATTCAAGATAGAGAATCGGTCAACCTCTCAACCAGTGTGGCCCTAGTTAGAGCCACGTAGAAACCTATTTTCTATTTAAAGCCCTTCAACCGATCAAAAAAATATAATTTTCACAATTACTCAAGTTCAAAGGCACTAACATGGCAAAATAGAAGTGGATAGCAACAAACTGCAAGACGCCAAGTAACAATAGGTAACTGGACTTACTTTTTCTAAGGCTTTAGGCTTTAATTTTTATTTTTAGGGTCCATTAGAGAAAAACCTCCATAAGGCATAACTTTTGCATATGAAAACATTTTGAACCCAATATTTTAAATTGCACTAGCAGCATAAATTCATAGACCCTATGCACTAATGACATCAGTTCTTGGATCTATTGCAATGTTAGGGGTCAAATTGTGTAAGATGAATCACAAAGACCTAGTTACTTGCCTATTGAAATTATAGTATTCGGATAACCCAAATTATTGACCTATTATGTAGTAAGATCATGTTAGGATCCTATCCTAACCCTAAATTTATTAATGATATTATAATATATATTTAATATACTAATGTTAATGTTAGTATATAATATAATAATTAATTATTAAATTAATTATTATATTATTATTAGTGTTAGATAGTCCTATAGTCATAATAATTAAATACATTAATTATTATGAAAATACACATTGAGAGGACGTGAGGGTTAGGGTTAGGTAAATATATATAATTGTTTAATTCATTTAGTTTTAGGTTATTATTTATTTATTTATCAATTTATGTGCTAGGAACCCTAGGTTCCTACCATCTGGTATCAGAGCTTATGGATCCAACCATATGGGACATAAATATCAAAGGAATAAAAAATGACATTGCAAAAATTAGAAGAATGATTGAACAAAAACAAAATAAACAAATGGAACGTTCTGATCGTATTATACAATATTTAATGGAAATGCAAGAGGAGGAGACCCTAGCCATGGAATCTCAGGTAGAGGAGGAAGAAACCATAGCCATGGAATCCAAGGTAAAGGAGGAGCCCATAGCCATGGAATCCCAGGTGGAGGAAGAGCCCACAGATAGGAAATCCCGAGTGATACCCATTGCACCCCCTAAGAAAGAAAAAAATATTTCAAACCCTAATTTTTTTAAATTAAAGTTTAGTGAATGCACAAGTTCCATATCGCATAATGCACTTCCCCCAAAAAATGAAAACCCTAAAAATATATTTTTTTTTATGAAAGAAGATGCAACCAGAGATAAACCCTCTCAATCATCCCAAAAAGTGAAGCAATTATTACAAAACTCCTTTAATGAAAAGGAGGTGTATAAGAGCTATTTCCCCAAAACCATAGGCTCATTTAGATTCCAAACTCCAGTATATGGGAACCAATGTCTGCCAATGTTGAGTGCCTTCATAGTTTTCCCAGGTTTTGATGTTACACATGGTTTCCACAATCTGCAATACCTAAGAAGTTTTGTACGGCCTCCTCCATGGCCACCTCCCTTTCCGCTCACCCAGGAAAACCCAACCAGTAATGGGTTTTTCATAATAAGGCGACTGTCATTACTGTGAAGAAGATGACAACTTTTCTACATCATGTTTTATATAAAATCGTGAGGAAGAGGAAGAATCGTATGTACAGGAAAAGTGGAAAATATGGAATGGCACCTCACCTTTCCAAAAAAAAAAAAAATTGGACGAAGATGAAGTATGTAATGGGGACCCTCATAACTGACCTTCCAGATGACATTGCGTGGCTATGTATTCTGAGAGTCCCTCATGTTTTTCACTCTTCTCTCTGTCTCGTCTCTTCGCAGTGGAAAAACCTTGGCCTCTTCGTGGCAGCAACAAAAAATAAATAAAATGGATTGTAGTTTACTGTATGCAACTACTCATATAATTTTATCAAATGCACCTGAATTCTGCATAGTACGGAAATTAGGTAAATATGGATAAAATGACACTCAAAATATCAATTAGAAAAATTGAATTTTAGTTGTGCTCAACATCATGTTAAATCATCGTTGTAATATGGAGAGCCAAACCTCTCCCGACTGCGGTGAATCTGTCCATTTCAAACTATAGCGGAGATATGTGCATAGACATGATCAAGAGTGGAGATGACTTGGTGGTCATTTCTTATCCTTCAAGGATATTGGTGGATAGTTTGGTGCCGACAGATAAGAGTCGTTTAGGTGGCAGTGTGTATGAGGAAACCAAATTCCAGTATGCACAGTAAATAAGACTCAAACCAAAGAACTTTGGGTAAACAATAGCAGTGACCAACTCAGTCAGTAGATGTTTTGAGAGAGTGGGTCAGGATTACATTATTTCGAACATTCTGTCATTCTGTAGAATAGATGACATTTTGAGAAATTAGACATCCACGAAATCCGTGCGCTAGGTTTGCAATGAATAAAATAATGGCTAGCAATGAATGCGAATGACAACAATTGGGTTACGTAGACACAACCAAATGATAGTAAGGAATTGTTACTAACATTAGTAATACCGCAAATGAAATCAACAATGATATGAGGTAGCCAATTCTTGTATGAAGAAAAAAAAAACCAGAATTAGGTATGTAAAGAAGCGAAAAGTGATATATGGCCATGACTTTCACTAACACAATTTCAAATCTGGCCATGACTTTTTGAGAGCACTATCACAATTTCTTTTTCAATGGTTATTTACTAGGAAAGTGTTGCTTCATGAGACCCATTCAGCAATTTGCAAATGTAATTTAATTTGAAAATTGAACACCACCTACTTATCATAACGTGATGATTATGGAATTGTAATTTAACCTACTTCATAATCATAACGTCATGCTTATGGAATGGAATAAGGTAACATGATTGAAAACTTTTAGACCCACAGATATGCGGAATAATATGTTCTATTCATTAAGGCTAGTAAAATAAAACGAGAGGTAAGCAATACAGGTGATAAATATGTACACTGGTAATAATATGGAGTTACACTAATTGGCAACGGTTTGAGATAATGGAAGACAAAGTCAACCAAAATACCACCCATGAATTTTATGGAACTTGCAATGGTGCTTTGAGAAATGAATACATGACCTTTGCCATGTCAAGCTCTTCAGTATCTCTACTTTGTTCTAGTTCACCTTGTCTGAAATGAATGCAGGCAGGCTTCAGTGGAAATTTTAATTAAATAAATAGAAAGCATCCTCACATGAGCAGCTAGAAAAAATAAAGGGAATTTAACTGAAGGACAAAAAATTCACAAAGCAATTGCCTAACAAAACAATTGCGTCTAAAAAATCTTACACAACGACTATGCTAGCAATCTATGGAATTCATGTTTAATATCTTGTAGCTGTATGGTTGCATGACATATGTCATCATGATAAATATTGAGTATTGATTATTCGAAGCATCTAACATTAAAAAATATATACATAAATCACTAGATCACATTATTCTATGTCTAAACGCAGAGAGTTGTGTGGCCAAAAAGCACAACAAATTATGGTTAAATAAAATTTTGGATGGGACATTGACAGCAGTGTTGTGGTATATTCAATGCGCATATCCAATGAATGACGATATTTTTCGTAACTCTTTGTAATTCATTTAAAAGGAAAATTATTGACTGTTAAATATACTCAGAGAAGATATAGAAATATGTATACTAAGCTATGCTATTTTGGTGAGGCAACATACATGTTTAATAAATCTAAACAATGTTCGAAGATCAAATTATCTATGGTTGCAAGTGCAATTGCAATATTATATTAAATCAATTAATTGCTCACATGGAGATGATAGAAGCATGAGATACAAGAAATTTGATAATTCCATTGTTCTGTTAGTTACTCTTCCTGTTGGAAACGAAATCAGGAGGTGTGAGATCAAACAATTGCTAGAATATATAATGAAAATATTCATGGTCGGTTAGGCAAGGGACATACTTTATTAGTTGCCGCAAGGAATTCTGCAGTTCCAAGCTTTGAGGACAAAGCTTGTTTCCAAGAAGGGTGGAATGTTAGGATCCTATCCTAACCCTAAATTTATTAATAATATTATAATATATATTTAATATACTAATGTTAATGTTAGTATATAATATAATAATTAATTATTATATTATTATTAGTGTTAGATAGTCCTATAGTCATAATAATTAAATACATTAATTATTATGAAAAGACACATTGAAAGGACGTGAGGGTTAGGGTTAGGTCAATATATATAATTGTTTAATTCATTCATTCCAAAATATCCATGAAATATTATATAAAACATTTATTAAAACATTGAAGGGACTTCCCGACAATCCAAAAGCGATTCTTTTAGTTTTAGGTTATTATTTATTTATTTATCAATTTATGTGCTAGGAACCCTAGGTTCCTACCAGATCATGTGGTGCATATTTCAAGAAGATAAAGTAGCAATCCTTGATGAAGAAACCTTCCACCAAAGAGAAGAAGAGGATCCTGGTCTATTTTCCTTGATGATTGAACTAGAGTTACTTTTTCACATCAAAAAGGAGGGTTATCATATCAAGGTATGGTAAAAATTGTATGAGTTGTTTGGAAATATTAATAATACTGAAGTAAGTTGCTTGGAATTATAGCTCTCCTCACTTAAACTGGTCAATTTTGATAACATTGAGGACTATATTACGAGATTCAAGTTATTGACAGTAGATATTGCATCTTCTAGAGGCAAAAGGAAAGATGGTGTGATATGCATGAAGATTTTCCTTGCTAATCTCTCCCATTATTTTTAAAAGTTGAATCTAATGCTTCATATAATTCCTCTATTTTTGGAATCTCAAAATACTTTACTCTTGATCAAATTTTTCTCTCCTAGTTCATTTTTAGGTGGAAATGAGGAATTGTGATAGCACTTCACAAATACAAGCTCATGCAAAGGAATTCAAATCTACGAAAGATAATACCAAGTGGCCCAAGGACCAGGCTAATTCTTCAAATAAATTTAAGCCCATTGCTAGATACTACAGGAGGTAAGTACATCCAATGAAGAATTTTTCTCTAGAATTGCAAAGGATTAAAGTTGAGTTTCTAAATATCAATGAATGTATTCTAAATTATGAAGGTTTGGAGGATCTACCTCAATTATAGAGGTCCACTAGAGCATCAAGTATGGGGAGAAGATATTATTGTCACTAAATGTCCTCTCCTTGGCTCCTTAGTTCAAATTATGGGGGGTTGTTGAATTGTAATCTAATTCATAGCCAAGGCCAACATTGTATGATGTAATATTGGATAGGCTTGAGGGTATTCATCATACAATGTATTGAATTTATTGTAATATTTATTATGTAATACCAATGGGTCATAGTTAATGTTGTTATGGTTAAACCTACCGTTATAAACATGTAATTAACCTTAAAGTTAGTTATTTTTATGTCAACTTAAATTTATTTTGTAATTTGGGATTTAGTATTGGTATAACTACCCCCCACCACCCTCATTTATCCATAAAAGTATTGTGATTCTTATCTATAGATAATACAATAATTATTTATTTTTTCTATGGGCATCCCCAATCTCTATCTCTTTTCCTTTCTTTTGTTCTTTTTTATGCTTTTTTTATTAGATTTGAGTGGATGGATTGCTTCTCTTTGGTTTTGGAAACTATTGAGAATTTTGATATGGTATCAAAGTGGGTATGGAGATACCTCACTTTGTCACATACAAATATTATTCGATGCCTCTGATTCTTATTTTGAATCATAGGAAAATTTTTATTTATTTTCTTTCATATTTTTGAAAGCTTTAAAAATAAAAAATCTTATTTCCTCCAAAATATGCTTTAGAAGTCCATATCATGGTCTCATACTCATAAGATCTTCGTAAACATGAATATTTGAAGAGGTAAAAAGAGTTAAAGTTTAAATTGGAATTCATGAGCTTTTTTCAAATTCAAAATCATATGCCTTTCCCACCTAGGCTTGTACCATTTTCAATAGGGACATGCAATATCCTTCTTCAAGGAGAAAGGACATGCCACGTTATGGTTGTTAGGTTTGTCATTACGACTAAGTGAAGGTGCATGAAGGCATTTGTTGCTTGGATGTTTGGGTTTGAATCACTTTGAGCTTAATTCTTTGAATAAAAATATGTTTTTTCTTTATTTTTGGATGTGAGGAATATGGCATCTTCTAAAGGTTCTACTCCAAACATAAAACTCATTTTGGCATGGTGGTTTTGTTGTGCCTATGGAATACAAGGGCTTAATTTTGATTTACATCACTGTCTCATTCTACAGAAGAAGGTTTGGCAAGTATTATTCTATGGAAAAAAAAATTCCACCATCATCAAAGAGTGCATTGGAAAATTGATCAATGGAACCTATCTAAGAGGGCAAGGTTGTGTGTTCAATCCACACATTGTTACCTTTTACTATAACCAAATGATACTTCAAGTGAGTTAGAAGGTGTTTCCTTTTCCATTTGTGGTTGTGTATGGATGGTTAAAAATGGGGCATTAACACAAAAGAGACTACAATTTGAATCTCTCCAAAGTTGCTTGGATTTTTTTCATTCTAGGTAAAGTATTGGCGAACCTCTCAACAGGTGTGCCACATAGAAACATATTTATTCTATTTAAACCCCATGAACTGATAAAAAAGGTATAATTATTGTAATTACCCGAGTTGAAAGGCACTAATATGGAAAAATATAAGTGGAAACCAACAAACTATAGGACACCAAGTGGCAACATGCAACTAGATTTGTTTTCTGGAGTTTTGAGGGTTTTATTTTTTATTTTTGGCATCCATTAGGGAAAAATTATAAATGCCATAAATTTTGAATATAGAATCATTTTGAGACTATTTTTTAAATTACACTAATAGCATCAATTCATAGACCTTGCACTAGCAACATCAGTTCATGAACCTACTTTAGTGTTAGGGGTCAAATTTTATAATATGGATTAAAAAGCCCTAGTTACTCGCCTCAATGGGTAAAATTATAGTATTTGGTCAACCCACTGATTGGCCTATTACGTAATAAGATCCTATGGTACATGTTTCAAGAAGATAAAGCTACAATACTTGATGAAGAAACCTACCATCAAACAAAAGAAGAGTCTCCTAGCCTATTTTCCTTGTTGATATAACTATAGTTACTTTTCTACATAAAAAAGAAGGGTGATCCTATCAAGGTATGGTCAAAATTACATGATTTATTTATAAAAATTAATACTATTGAAGTAAGTTACTTGGAATTAGATCTCTCGTCTCTTAAATTGGCTGAGTTTGATAACATTGAGGACTATATTATGATATTCAAGGTATTGGCAGTAGATATTGCATCTTCTAGAGGTAAAAATAAAGATGATGTGATATGCGTGAAGATTGTCCTTGTTAATATCTCCCCTTATTTTTAGATTTTGAACCTAATGCTTCATATGATTCGTATGTTTTTAAAATATTAAAAGACTTTACTCTTGATAAGCTTTTTCCTCTCTTATTTCATTCTGAGGTGGCAATGATGAATTGTGATGGCACTTCACAAATATAAACCCATGTAAATGAATTCAAATGTAAGGAGACTAAGACCCAGGGGCCCAATGGTGAAGCTAAGTCTTCAAAGAAATTGAAGACCATTATGGATACTATAATAGGAAAGTACATCTACTAAAGAATTGCTTGCTAAAATTGCTAAAGATTGAAGTTGAGTTTTTGAATATCGGTGGACATATTCTAGATGATGAAGGGATTACAAAGGATCTGCCTCAACTATAGAGGCCCACTAGATCATCCATTATGTTAGGAAAGATATTATTGTCACTAATGTCCTCTCCTTGGCCCCTCAACTCATATTATGGGGGGTGTTGAAATTGTAATCTAATTCATGGCCAAGGCCAACATTGTATGATGTAATATTAGATAGGCCTAAGGGCATTCATTGTACCATGTATTGAATTTAATGTAATATTTTATTATGTAATGCCAATAGGCCACAATTAATATTATGGTTAAACCCACCTTTATAAACATGTAATTAACCTTAAATTCATTTATTGTTATATCAACTTAGATCTATTTATGTATTTGGGGATTTGGTATTGGTATAATTACACCCATCACTTATTTATCCATTAGAGTGTTTTGATTATTTTTTTTTGAAAAAATTGAAAAACTTGTATTAAAACAAAGAGCATATACAAGAGGGAGCGAAAACATCCCAACCAAGAACCAGGAAGCAAGAAGCCAAAACAAAGGGCAAGAGGGCAACACTTCCCAACTCAAAGCACAAGAAGAAAACCAGGCGCGAAATCGCGACATGTCGCGATATCGCGACAGTCAAGCCAGCCGAAGCCACATCCGAGCAACCGGTCGCGAAATCGCGACAGCAAGAGCCAGCAACCCCTGACCCCCAACAATGTCGCGATATCGCGACGGATTCTCCACAAAGCAGTCATCCCTCAAAAATGTCGCGATATCGCGACGCATTTTCCTTTTGCCACCTTTACGCCAGAAGTGTCACGAAATCGCGACAAGATTGCCATTCTTCAACCAATCCTTCCAAGTGTCGCGAAATCGCGACGAATTATCCTCATGAGGCACAAGCTCCAAAATGGTCACGAAATCGCGACGTCTTTTCCAGAAGTCATCAGTTGGCCAAAAGGGTCGCGAGATCGCGACAGCCAAAGCCAGCAACCCCTGACCACCAACAATGTCGCGATATCGCGACGGATTCTCCACAAAGCAGTCATCCCTCAAAAATGTCGCGATATCGCGACGCATTTTCCTTTTGCCACCTTTACACCAGAAGTGTCACGAAATCGCGACAAGATTGCCATTCTTCAACCAATCCTCCCAAGTGTCGCGAAATCGCGACGAATTATCCTCATGAGGCACAAGCTCCAAAATGGTCGCGAAATCGCGACGTCTTTTCCAGAAGTCATCAGTTGGCCAAAAGGGTCGCGATATCGCGACAGCCAAAGCCAGCAACCCCTGACCACCAACAATGTCGCGATATCGCGACGGATTCTCCACAAAGCAGTCATCCCTCAAAAATGTCGCGATATCGCGACGCATTTTCCTTTTGCCACCTTTACGCCAGAAGTGTCACGAAATCGCGACAAGATTGCCATTCTTCAACCAATCCTCCCAAGTGTCGCGAAATCACGACGAATTATCCTCATGAGGTACAAGCTCCAAAATGGTCGCGAAATCGCGACGTCTTTTCCAGAAGTCAGCAGTTCGCCAAAAATGTCGCGATATCGCGACAGTTCTTCTGTCTGGCGCCCAGTCGTCAAAAACGTCGCGATATCGCGACGGTTTTTCCCCTTGTCTCCGAAACACAAAAACTGTCGCGATATCGCGACGGTTTTTCCCCTTGTCATCGAAACACAAAAACTATCGCGATATCGCGACGGGAACCTTCCAAAGGCCGTGGCGACGAAACCTGTCGCGATATCGCGACAGTTTCCTGCCAAGGGCCGCGACAGCACAGCAAGTCACGAAAACGCGGCGAAAATCACCCTTAGCACAAAAATTTCTCATTGGTTCAAGAATTTTGCAAGTCCCTGTCGAATCTCAGCATCTTCCACAGGCATGTCACTGTGCAGCTGAACTCCTACCTCCTTTTTCGCACCCATCTTTGCAAGGAAATCGGCCATCGAATTTAAGTCACGACTCACATGGATAGGGATCACATCTTCTAATTCCTTCCAAAGGTCCTTGATTTGAGAGACTAAAATCTGTATCTTCCAAGCTTTCAGAGCAAAGTTCCTCAAACAATCAAGAGCGCCAACTAGAATTTGAGAATCTGTCTCAAGGATTATCTTTCTGTATCCCTGATTGACGGCCCAGATGGAAGCAATTTTGATAGCATAGGCTTCGGCTTCATTATTGGTGGCTCTTCCCAAACCCTGTAGTTCCCAGTAAAGCACAGTTCCAGCATGATCACGGCACACAACACCAACTCCAGCATTGCCCGGATTGCCCTTTGCAGCTCCGTCTGTGTTAATTTTAACCCAGCCTGCTGGGGGGGTTTCCAACTGGCTATGTTCTTTCTAGCTTGAGCGACAGCTCTCTCTTCCTGTGGACCCAGCTCAGCCAAAATTTCCTCTTCAGCATATATGGCAACCGTCTCTGTGACTTTGCTCCAGATAACCTGCCAAATTCCATCTAGCGAGGAGAAAGTCTCTCTAAAGATTCGAGCGTTTCTTTCCAGCCACACTTGCCACCAGATGAAGGAAAGACCAAGATCCCACCCCAGTCGAAGGGCTTTAGATTTAAATCTACCTTTCTTCCATCTTTGCCAGATATTGTTCCGAGTCAGAGCACCATTACTCTGGAGTTTAAAATGAGAGAACCACCGATTCCAGATCTGACCTGTGAAAGAGCACTCAAACATCAAATGATCAGCAGTCTCCTCATTCTTATGACATAAAATACACTGAGAAGGACCAATGATTCCTCTGTTTCTGAGGTTGTCAAAGGTGAGAATGCCATTGTGCATAAACTGCCAGGCAAAGAAGTTCACTTTCGGCCAGCACTTGGAATGCCAAATCTTCTTCCAATTTTGAACCGAAAATAAATGCGGGGGAGGCTCTGGGAGGATCTGATCATATCCAGCCTTCACTGTATAAACCCCAAGGCTCCCATGGCCCCAAGCTAACTCATCCTCTTCATCTCTGCCCGTGAGAAACCTAGCTGTCAAGATGTTGGTCAAAATGGTTGCTAGCTCCGGAGGGATTGTGACTGGCCACTCCTCCAACCGCTTAAACTTCTTGAATTTATACTCACCCAATTGGCTAGTGTTGAAATAATTCTCAATAGTGACCCAGCCCTGAGATTCTATGGCAGTTTTAATTGGAAGCAATTCAGGATATTCAGCAATGATGGGTGGATACTGGTCCCAAGAGTCAGTCCAGAAACGTGCCTTCTCCCCTCTTCCCACTTTCCAGAATAATTGGTCTTTAATAACTTGAGAACCCAACTTGAGAGCTTGCCAAACAAGGGATCCATTACCATCCAAAGGGAAGCGGCTTACTTCAAAGGGGTGAACTTGGCCCAAATATTTGCTGGTTAAGATTCTACTGAATAATGAAGATGGCTGGGAGATCCATCTCCAATACAATTTACCTGCTAAGGCTTTGTTGTTGAGTTTAGAGCTTCTCAACCCCAGCCCTCCTTTTTCTTTGGGCTGAGTAACTTTATCCCAGCCAACCAAGGCCCATTTCCTCTCACCTTTTGCTCCTTCCCATAAGAATCTTCTGGCCAATTTGTCCAGTTCTTTCCAAATAGAAGGTGGGGCAGCCAGGATAGAGAATTTATAAATTGGCATGGCTTGAATAACTGACTGTAAGAAGGTTAATCGGCCGCCATAGCTTAACCATTTATGAGACCAGTGGTTCATTCTGTCTTTGAAGCCATCCAAAAGATCTTTCCAAATGTCATTTTTCAATTTCTTGAAGTGCAAAGGAACCCCCAGGTAGACTATAGGAAGAGAAGTTCTAGTGAAGCCCAAAATCTCTATAATTCTGTCCTGTAGCCTATGGTCAAGGTTGAAAAAGACCACTTTGGATTTTCTGTCATTGATAACTTGATTGGAGGCCCTAAGGTAAACATTAAGAGATTCTCTGATTCCCCTGGCTTCCCTGAGACTGGCCACTCCAACCAGGCCAGTATCATCCACAAATTGTAAATGAGTCAGAATTTCTTCACCAACCTTAATACCAGTTATCAGGCCTTGATGTCTTCTTCTCAAGAAGAGTCTACCTAATCCTTCAGCTAGGATAAGGAATAGATAGGGAGAGCAAGGGTCCCCTTGTCGGAGACCACGAGAGGCTCCAAAAGGAGGCGAGGGAAGCCCCTTAATTAGAACAGAATAAGAAGGCGTGGAAACACAGCTCATAACCCAGTCTATCCAGTCTTGGGAAAAACCAAAGGCAGCCAACATCCTTGACAGGAAGCCCCACTCCACTCTATCATAGGCCTTGGACATATCCAGTTTGATGAACATTCCTTTGTTGCCAGAGATTTGCATTGAATGAATAGCCTCCTGAGCAAGAACCACTCCATCCAAGATCTGTCTACCTTCCACAAATCCCCCTTGTTCTGAGGAGATGATGTTATGAAGGAGAGGTTTAAGACGTTCAGCTATTATCTTTGTGATAATTTTATAAATCACATTACATAAGGCAATAGGTCTGAAGTCAGAGATATGAACCCCTTCCTCCCCCTTTGGAATTAGAGTGATGAAGGTATGATTTAGAGCCTTAAGCATTCTCTTATTGGTTCTGGACTCCTCTATAACAGCCAAAACATCTTCCTCCAAGGTATCCCAAAAGGCCTGGAAAAACTCAATAGGAAAACCGTCTGGACCGGGAGATTTGCCTGTGCTCATTCCAAAGACCACACTCTTCAATTCATCTCTATCAATGGGTCTAAGGAGAGCCTGATTTTCTTCTTGAGTGATAATAGGGGGAATAACATCAAGAACTTCATTTTGAGCCCCCACATCTTGCTCCCTATTTTCTGCAAAAAGCTTGGAGAAATAATCCACTGAGTGGGAGTGCATACCAGGAAGAGTATCATAGGAGTGTCCATTCTCATCTTGTAGAACTGCCATGTTATTCATCTGTCTTCTAGCACAGGCTGATCGATGGAAAAATTTTGTATTTCTATCTCCTTCCAATAACCAAGAATTTCTAGCCCGCTGTTTCCAGTAAATTTCCTCTTGGTTATCAATGTCCTCCACAGCTTTGCGCAAGGCATCATCTTCAGTTTTAAGCTGTTCAGTAATTATTCCTTCCCTGAATTGTTTCTGCACCTCCTCCCAGCGGGCCATCAAGGGGGCTCTTTGCAGCTGGAAGTCCGACTTATTAGCGTGCCTCCACTGTTTCAATTTACTTTTGACAAAATGAAGCTGTTTGTGGAATTTAAACATTGCAGTCCCAAAAGGTGGACGACCTTCTTCCCACCATTGCGGAATTTTCTCATGAAGGTCCTCCTTTTGTAGCCAAAAATTCTCAAATCTAAACGGTTTGTGGAACTGTCCTGTCTGAGTCCCACCCTCCAGCAGGATGGGAGAATGATCGAAAACAGGGCCGTCCAAAATCTGGAATTTAACATTCCACTTAACAAATGCCTCCTCTGAGACCAGAAAGCGATCCAGCTTTACCTTCCTACAGTGAGGCTCCCTCCTCTTGTTAGTCCAAGTGAAAAAAGTTCCAGGGCCTTGGATATCCACTAAGTGAAAAGCCTGGACCTGGGCAATCAGAAGCCTGTCCCCCGGGTCCAAAACAGGGGTTCCACCTTCCTGATCCCGAGCAGATAATTTGGCATTAAAGTCTCCAGCAATGATCCAGTCAAAAACTTGTCTTGAGGACCTCATGTTGTGAACAACTTTCCATTGGAGCCTCTGGGCATTAAGGCTTTGAGCCCCATAAAAATTTGTAATTAAAACATGCTCAGCTGTGACAATATTCCTGAAGTGAGATGTGAGAACACCCCTCCAGGCTATATGTTCTAAAGCAGTCCATTCCAGGGGGTTCCAAAAAGTGACAATCCCCCCTGAGGCTCCTTGGGCAGCCACATCCATATAACCAGCGCCCCTCCAAATCCTATTAACAGTTTTACTCATAAGATCTAGCGACATTTTTGTCTCCTGGATAAGCAAAAAATCTGTTTTATACTTCCCTAAGAGTCTTTGAACAACAGATTGATGGGTTCTACTGTTTAAACCCCTAACGTTCCAAGATTGTATAATCATTGAAAACCTTGGGAGCAGTAAGAATCAATTGACCTCACCGATCCTCCATTGATCAGCTTATCTCCTTGTGCTGTGAGTAATTCCTTATTGGATTTTCTTCCCGCTCCTTGAGAGTTACTATTTTTAGATCTCTTCTCCACCTGAGTGATCCCTAAAGCTGGCCTTTCTCTATTTTTATCTGCATTTCCCATGGTGACATCTTTAATAGCCGGCTGTGCTGGGGAGTGTATCACCAAAGCCCCTGGGTTCTCTGACTGCAGACTCTCAGAGGGTACAATCACCTGTTCGACTACAGGAGTGGATGAGGGAGAATCTTGAGAGTGAGTGTTATTAATCTCACCATTCCCATCCACTCCCTCCATGACTTGGTCTTCCAGATCCACTAATGACTTAAAAATTTCATACCGATTGTTTGGCTTGAGTTGCATCTGCTCCTTGCCATTTTTCTTTTTGTTTCTTCTTCGTTTCGGCTGTTCAAAGCCATCCTTCTGAACATCAGGACCTGGAGAAGTATTGGAAGGTTCATTGACAGGGGTGGGCTTCCCCTCTCTAGGGCGGCTTGGCATTCCAGTCGGAGCCTCCGCTTTTGTGCTCAAGGTGTTAGGACAGAACCTTGCCAAATGGCCATGCTTATGGCACACTCTGCACCTGAAAGGGAGGGCCTCATAGTCTAACTGTTGGATCCAGGGTACTCCTGCCAACTCAAGTTCCACCTCAGCTGATAAAGGCTGGCTAATGTCCATTTCTACATAGATTCTGGCAAAAACAGCTGTATTTCCCTCTATGGTATCTTTAGAGACTCCTATATATCTGCCCAGGGAATTACCTATTATTTCTAAAACCTGCTCCCCCCAAAACTCCATCGGGAGAGCGTACAGTCGGATCCAGACCGGGACAGCCGTGGGTTCAATGCGAGGATCGAAGCCCACTCTCCAGGGTTGAACAAATAACCCTGTTGGTCCGTGGTTTCTCTTTTTTGATTCAAATGCTCTGTTTCTATCTGCTAAAGAAGAGAAACTAATGATGAAATACCCATTGCTTATTGGCCATAAAGAGTACTCACCTTGTGGCTCCCAGTTCTGTCGAACCCAGGTATGCAAAAAATTCAGAGTAGGTCGGATGCCCATGAATTTGCAGATCAAGTCATGGTTAGCTCGGTAGACGATTGTATCCTCGACCAGCTTGGGTTCGATAACAATCTTAGGTCTGGAAGCGGATTGCGGGAGGCATCCATTAACGCGGTGAGCATTAGGGCCGTTGCCAGCATTCTTAAGTAGCGTTTGAAAAGCATTCCTCTGAGCTTCACCAGTGGAAGACGAGGGGTTCTCTTTCAACATCTCAGCATATGAACTCTTTCTCCCAACAAGAGGGACTGGAGGAGACCCCATCGGGCCCTCCCGGAGCAACGAGCAAACCTTCAGAGTAGTTCAGAAACAAACCACCAAAGTCTCTGGTAAGATCTTTCGGGCCAGAAACCCTCGAGCATCGCCCGACGCCTGTTCAGAAGTTTTCCCGCCAAATCGCCAGAGCTCAAATTTTCGTTCTCCAAAGGGCAAAATTGAGAGTGTTTTGATTCTTATCTATGTATAATAAAATGATTATTTATGGTTCCCATGGGTATCCTTGATCTCTGTCTCTTTCCTTTCTTTTGTTTTTTTTTTATACTTTATGTACAAGTTTTGAGTCAATAGATTGCTTCTATATGTTTTTGGAAAATATTGTGAATTCCAACATGGTATCAGAGTAGGTATGGAGCTACCTCACTTGGTCACATAGAAATATTATTTAGAGCCTTTAATTATTCTTTCAAATCATAGGATAATTTTCATTTCTTTTTCTTCGTCTTTATTAAAGCTTTGAAAATAAAAAGTCTTGTTTCCTCCAAAAGACACTTTAGAAGTCCAAACCATGGTTTCATATTACATAATATCCTTGTAAACATGGATATTAGAAGAGGGAAAATATTCAAACATGGAGAAGGATCATGCCACATTATGGTTGTGAGGACTACCATTGTGACTAAGGGAAGACATGCAAAGTCATTTTTTGATTGGATGTTTGGGTTTGAATCACTTTGATCTCCATGCTTTGAAGAAAAGCATGATTTTTCTTTGTTGTGGATGTGAGGAATATGACATCTTCTAAAGGTTCTACTCCAAATACAAAACTTGTTTTGGCATGGCAGTTTGTGTTGTGTGTGGGAAATAGAAGGGTGCAGGTTTGATTTGTGCCATTGTATCCTTTTGCAAAAGAAAGCTAGATATGTGTTATTCTATGAAAACACAAGTTCATTGTCATCCAAGAGTGTTGGAAAATTGGTCAATGAAACCTATCTAGGAGGTCAAGGTTTCATGTTCAATTTGTATGTTGTAGTCTTTTACTAAAACCAAATGATACTTCAAGTGAATTGAAAGGCATTTCCCTTACCATTTGTGGCTACATATGGCTAGTTAGTAGGTGGGTGTTAACACAAAAGAGAGTCCAGTTTGAGTCTCTCCAAAGTTGCTTGGATTTTTTTCCATTCAAGGCGTAGTATTGGCCAACTTCTCAACCAATGTGGCCCTCTTTAGCACCACATAAAAACCTATATTTTCTATTTAAACCCCCTCAAACAATCAAAAAGGGACAATTGCCACAATTACACAAGTTCAAAGACACTGACGTGGTAAAATATAAGTGGACACCAACAAACCATAGGATGCCAAGTGGCAATAGGCAACTGGATTCATTTTTTCTAAGGTTTGGGGTCTATTAGGGTAAAACTTCTAGAGGCCATAACTTTTGCATACATAACCATTTTGAGCCCTTTTTTTCAAATCATACTAATAACATCAGTTCATAGACCCTATGCACTAGCGATATTAGTTCATGGACCTACTATAATGTTAGGGGTCAAATTGTATAATATGGATCACAAAGCTCTACTTACTCATCTCAATGAATGAAATTCCAGCATTTGGTCAACCCAAATGACTAGCCTATTATGCAGTAAGATCATATGGTTCATCTTTCAAGAAGATAAAGCAATATTCCTTGATGAAAAAACCCACCACCAAAGATAAGAAGATGTGCTTGGCCTTTTTTCCTTGCTAATTGAACCAGAGTTGCTTTTTCACATTAAAAATAAGGGTGATCCTATCAAGGTATGGTCAAAATTGCATGATTTATTTGGAAAAGTTAATACTATGTAAGCCACTTAGAATTATAGTTATCCTCTTTTAAATTGGTTGAGTTTGATAATATTGAGGACTATATTACGAGATTCAAGACATTGATAGGAGATATTGCATCTTCTAGAGGCAAAAGGAAGGATGATCTAATGTGCGTGAAGATTGTCCTTGCTAATATCTCTTCTTTTATAGATTTTGAACTTAATGGTTCATATGATTCCTATATTTTTTGAATCTCAAAAGACTCTTACTCTTGATCAACTTTTTTCTCTCCTAGTTCATTTTCAAGTGGCAATGAGGAATTGTGATGGTACTTCACAAATACAAGCTCATGTAAAGGAATTCAAATCTAAGGAGGCTAAGACCTAGGATCCCAAGGGCTAGGCTAATTATTCAAATAAGTTGAAGACTATTTGTAGATACTATAAGAGGGAAGTACATCCAACGAAGAATTGCTTGTTAAAATTACAAAGGGTTGAAGTTGATTTTTTCTGAAGATCAATGGACATCTTCCAAATGATGAAGGGATTATTAAGGATTTGCCTCAACTATAGAGGCCCACTAGAGCATCCATTGTGGGGGGAATATATTTTTATCACTAATGTCCCCTCCTTAGCCCCTCATTTTAGATTATGGGGGTGTTGAAATTGTAATACAATTCATTGCCAAGGCCAACATTGTATGATGTAATATTGGATAGGCCTAAGGGCATTCATTGTACAATGTATTGAATTTATTGTAATATTTTATGTAATCCTAATGGGCCACAGTTAACCTTGTTATGGTTAAACTCTCTACCTTAAATCCATTTATTATTGTCAACTTAAATATTTTATGTATTTAGGGATTTGGTATTAGTATAAATACCCCCCACCACTTGTTTATCCGTCAGATGATTCTTATCCACATATAATACAATGATCATTTATGGTGCCTACTGGTGTCCTCAATATTTGTCTCTTATTCTTTATTTCATCCTTTTTTATACTTTTTATATATAATTTGAGTGGATGGATTGCTTATTAGAGAATATTATGTTATTTGATTAATGTACAAATGTAAATATGTAACAGATTAGGATTTAAGTCTATAGTTTAGGTGAGTGATTTATATTTCTCTTTATGTAAGTGTCTATGTGCTAGATATGCACAAGTGTCATGTAAGTAAGTATGCAAGTAATTAGAGAGTCAAGAGTCTTATATACAAGTGGAAAATGAGAAGCCAAATAAAATGTGAGAATTGTCATATGGAAAGCAATAGTCAAAAACTTTAAGAGTCATCTTGTATGACTATATCATGAAGGTAAAGCTCCACACTATGTATCTCAAGTATTGTAAGATCATAAGTGTATAATCAATATTGAAGCTTATATACATATTTTGAGCAATTTTATTGTAAGTATTTTTCATGTTATTACATGAATGATTTTGGTCATTTACATTCATATTTGATGTTATTGTGAATGTTATTATAAATTATATTGGCCAATATATATTTTGATTGCTCTTATGTTTAATTCTACTATTGATTAATTATATTGGGACCTAAGATATTATGGCTTAATTATACTAGAACTTGATATAGTTGCTTAAAATCCAATAATGGCATTAGAGCTACTACTAAACTCTATCCATTTTGATAGAGTCATATACAAAGTCACCATCATATTTGGATTTTATCCATTTTAAAAGTAGTGAATACTTGGACTCTATTTTAAAGGTCTAAAGGAGTAGATATTGAAATACAAATAAAAGTCACCCTAACTTGGAAGCTAGGGTCTATCCACTTGGTTCAAGGAAAACTAGTGAAGATAAGAACGCGAACAGAATAGACTAACATCCAACTCAAAATAAAGTTGGACATGAGGGAACATTAAAACTCATACTGATATTAATTTGCATTCTCTTGAGAAGAGGAGAATCACATAGTGCACTCAGGCTAGAATTTGAGAGAGAGTACAAAAGGGAAAGGATAACTCAGATAAAATCCAAAGTAAAGTAGAAAGGAGAAAGGAAAGTATTGAAGTTTTATACAAAAAATATTAAAATATTATATATGATATTGAGCAACAATTCTATCCAAGCAAGAAAATGTTCAAGCAAAGTGTAGTATTAAGAAAGCTAGGTGAGCAAAATTAAAGCAAAAGCCTAAGCAATCTATAGTGGACCAAAAAGCACTGGTATTTCAATAGAAGTTGTACTGGAAGCAGATAAAATCGACTAAAGTGGCTAAGTGATCTTGAAGAGGTTACAACAAGTAAACCTAAGAGGACAATGATTAAGAAGAGGTCAAGCACTAAGAGTATATAAAGAAGATAGCAGCTAAGTGCTTCTAAGAAGACAAAGTCTAAGTGTATCTAAAGAGAATAACGATGAAGTGCATTTAAGGGGAGCCAACACAGCTAGTGTCTAACAAGAGGAGCTAGCGCAACCAATGTCTAACAAAAGGATCCAACATAAAATTAGAGTAGTTATCACAAATAGAAAAGAGTAGTTTGTTCTAAAAGAACACATTTTTTTGGACCTAGTAAAGAAACCTGAATAAAAATAGTTTGATAGTGCACTTTCCAAATATAAAGCAACGCCTCATGAGAGTCAATATGTTTTAGACGAGCATGGGAAAACTTTGAGAGCAAAGGAAGAATCTTCCTTGCATATCTACCATTCTCAAAAATTGTAGTACTGTATTTGTGAGTGTTACACTATAATCATAACATCCATCTCCTGCAACGTTCATCAATTCGAAAGCGTTACTTATGCATTGGAAATATTTTTCTAGGTGGATATTAAGGTAAGTAACGTTACCTTTATTGATTGATTAATTAAAGTCCTAAATAAGGTATTATTTAAAGTTTTGAATCTTCGAAACTTTAAAAATTAAGTGGGAGATAAAAGGAATATAATTTTTTAGAAGAAGAAAAATTATGTGGAAGTTATAATGACTTTTACTATATATTGAAATTTCAATTTTTGATTTTTGAGTTTTCTAATATTGTTAAATTTTGGAGAGATAAGATCTTCTACTCCAAATTGGATTTGAAAATTTAGAATTTATTATGAAGTATTGGTATATTGATTTTGGAGCAAGTAGGCATATGATAGGAAATAAACAATGGTTTAAAACCTTTCAAGAGAAATATGAAAAACCAATTGTTATAGTAGATAGTATGACTTATGAGTTCAAAGGAGTAGGAGATGTTTTAATGTACTATATGTACCTGGATTAACTGTTAATATTCTTTCGGTATCTCAATTAATGGATCAAAATTTAGCAGTTGAATTCAAAGTTGTTAAAAACAAAAAATACCTTATTACCAAACAAGGAAAAAATATAGCTTATGGTTCTTATAAAAATAGTATGTTTGCTCTTAGACACATCATTACATATGGATTTATCAATGAGCATTTCAGAAACAAAAGAACTTTGGCATAAAAGGCTAGGATATATAAGTGCATCTTCATTATATGAGATGAGTAAAAATCAAATGGTTAAAGGTTTAACCAAACTTTCATGAGAATATACTATCTATCCAGAATGTCTTGCAAAGAAACAACATAGAATACCTTTTGAACTCAGTCTCTATAGAGCTCAAGAACCATTGAAATAAATATATACAGATTTATGTGGTCAAATGAATATTACTAGTCTTGGAGGACATAGATATTTTCAATTGTTTGTTGATGATTACTCCAAAAAAATATGGGTGTATTTTATGAAATTCAAATCTAAAGCATTTAATTGCTTTAAACAATTTAAGCAATTAGTGGAAAAATAAACAAGAAAATCAATCAAGAATCTTTGTTTAGATAGAGGGGGTGAATTTTTATCAAGGGAATTTAATTATTTTTTATATATAAATTGTATAAAAAGACAGCTTACCACAACATATTCACCTCAAAAAATGATATTGCAGAAAGAAGAAATAGATCTATTATGAAAATGGTTCATTGTATGCTAAAAGAAGCTCATCTTGATCATCAATATTGGGTAAAAGTGGTTAAAACAGTTGTGTACTTACAAAATAGATCACCCACAATAATACAAAAAATGTTACTGTTGAATAAGTATGGATAGGACAAAAACCAATGGTAGAACAATTAAGAATATTTGGATGTAAGGCATATGTGCATGTTCTAAAGCAAAGAAGAATTAAATTGGATGACAAAACTATTGTGGAATATTTCTTGGTTATGATAATGATTCAATAGGATACAGAATAATTGATCCAACTACAAAGTAAATTTATATAAGCAAATATGTAATTTCTAATGAAGGAAACAAAAATCTTATTAAAAAGCAAAAGGTTGATGCAAGATCAATTTTAAAATTTTCAAAATAGAACTCATCAAGTGAAGAATTAGAATAAAAAATATATGATGAGCAAATTAAAATTTAGAAACTACTACAACATCACAAAGGAAAGAGCCAAAATAGTTTAGAGATACACTTAAGAACTCAAAGCTAGAACAATTGCTAGATCTTACTACTACAGGACTGCAAACTTGCAGCTTAATGTCATAACCCCACCTTTGTAGGACCTTTACATAGTAGATTATGTATTGATGAATGACTACTTCATGCCTAGTTTTGATGCTTTCAGATGGTTATTTAATGTTTATATTGATTTATCTTTGAGGAATATGGTATTGTTGATGTATTATCAATGTGTAGGATCAAGTGCATCCGTGGGTGGAAGAGGTAGAATCAACCACCGAGAACAGAGTACTTGAAAAGAGAAATGATGATTATGACAACTTAGGGTAACATGAATGGCTACCCTCATATAGATGCATGCATTTGATTGCTCACTTTTGTTTACATGTGTGTTGTATGCAAAAGGATTGGGTAAAGAACCCCTTCGAAAAGGACTAATGGATATAGAGGGTCCATTAACCCTTAGTTCGCTTAAATACCATACTAATGTTTGATATTAGTATAGGTATTTTATCAATTACCTCTATGGTTTTTATGTAAAAAAAAAAAAAAAAATTATGTTTTAAATAATCCATTAGTCCTTTAGTTCGCTTAAATACCATACTAATGTTTGATATTAGTATAGTTATTTTATCAATTACCTCTATGGTTTTTATTTAAATAGAAAAAAATATTTTATGTTTTAAATAATGAAAGACTTTTATTTAAATAGAAAAGAATGTTTATGTTTTAAATAATGAAACACTTATATAAAATAAAAAGGTTAATGTTTTAAATAATGAAAGACTTTTATAAAATTAAAAGATTAATGTTTTAATAATGAAGAACTATTATTTGATGTTATAATAAATTTGTTTTTATAAAGAATTGTTTTAAATTCAAAATATCCTCTTTGGGGTTGCCTTGGATAAAGAGAACATTACTCCTAGTAGCTGGCCTTT
This sequence comes from Wollemia nobilis, assembly GCA_028583015.1. NCBI lineage: Eukaryota > Viridiplantae > Streptophyta > Pinopsida > Araucariales > Araucariaceae > Wollemia > Wollemia nobilis. Next base: position 1,467,838 of record JAQPPZ010017175.1, on the reverse strand, counting down.
ACGGTAAAATGAAGACTTTAGGCCATAGGTAGATATAGCACCCACGGTAAGAGGGTCGTAAGTCATAGGAAAGGGGATTCTTTTTTGAGGACTACAAGGGATCGAAAGAGGAGATCAAAAACAAAAATGAACTATCAACAACATACCTAGACGCATTTAGTAAGGAGGTTTAAGAATAGGCTGTATTACCTCCCTGTTTAAGAACTAATTCGAACAAGTTTTAGTTTATGCAATGAAAAAGGTTCTAAAAATAATGACCCTATGATGTTTGTTAATGTTCAAATTAGTTATGTTGGCCTATGTAGGAATATAGATTCTTTCTTAAGATTTCAAAATTTATCTTTTAAGCTCTATGTTATCCCTTCATTTCAAGATGTAAAAAGTTTATTATCCCTCTTAATTGGAGTTTTTGTGTATGGCTCTTAATGTTCGACCTGTGTGGCTAAGTCTATATTGAAGAACCCCCATTTTTGACTTTCATAGTTTAACCTACGCTTTTCATCTTTAGCCTACCATACTTGAAGACTATAGAATCTAGTTCAACGTATGACAAATACAAAAAATATTTGGGAACGAGTTTATGACAGATTTATTTGAAAACAGTAAAATAAAAAAAGTTGGAGAAACACAAATCAGCGGGAGAAGGAACAACCTTCTCAAGGATATTAAAGATCATATGATATGATTTGAGTAATTGTACTTCCATATTCGAAATCCCATAAACCATATTTGGATCTCTCGGATGTAATTAAAATCTTTCATTCATTCACAACTATGATGAAAAGCCGAACCACATGTAACCCTTGTTCGATGGAGGCTTTGCAAGGGTTAAAACCCCTCTAGTTGTGTGCTTTCCCTCCTCGACCTGAGAAATACAACCAAGCCACATAGCCCCAAACCAAACTAGTAACCCTTGTTATATGCTACCAAGTGGTTCAGTCCCTGTTATCGTTAATCCATTCCTTAGTCAAACCTATGGGGGCACCACAAAGAATGAAGGCGTCTGCATCGTCCTTTGCTTGGCCCTTAGACAAAACCCTAGGCCTCCATCGACTTTTCTAAATTCCCTCCCCTATTCGTTGTTTGTGTCTTCTAGTTTTAGCATCGCATTACCACTGAGAGCCTCTCTTGAGATATTTAAGTCTTCCTTGTGAATAGCGAAGAACCATAGTGTTTCTATTTTGATTGACTCCTCGACACATGGTGAGGAACACATGGCCTCAAGAGCGAACCGTTGGATTTGAAATTTGCAATGGTTGTTTATTACCCCTTGGTAAACTTTTGTACCACATGGGACGCATCTGTTGATTGAGATTTCCTTGTTAGAAATTAGTCAACCTCTGATTGTTTGATTTCCATCATGGTTGCCATAGTTACCTCTTATTGGTTGATTGACCACCTTTTTAGATAATTGAATATTCTTTAAAAAAAACTAATTAAAGACCTTTTTAGATAATTGAATATTCTTTAAAAAAACTAATTAAAGAGGAAGATTTAAATCATTTATATGTTAAAAATAAATAATGATCAAGGTATGGTCCTTAGTTGATTAACGAAATGATGTGTTAAGTATTTAGTTAGTTAAGGTTATGGGGCCTTAATTAGTTAAAAATAATAGGATGTTAATTAAGTTTAGGAGGCCTTAATTAGTTAAAGAAATGGGATGTTAAATATTTAGTTTATTAAGGTTATGGGGCCTTAGTCCCAAGGGCTAGGTGGATTGGTAAGTGCTAGTATGGATGAGCACTTGCTGAGAAGAGACCTAGGTTTAAACCTTGGTGGTGCCAGTTTGCAAAGGAAGTAGTTTGCTCTGAATCCTTTGAGTGCACGTCAGATCGACGATGACGGTACAAACCCCGAGCGACTGGTGGTTCCCATCTCACATCGGGTCAATAATTAACGAGACAGATAGGTTTGGTGGTTGCAGTCCTTGTGGTTTGAACCCTGCACTGCCAGTTACTAAAAATAGTGGTTGTAGCCAACTCTCCTATGTAACCAAAAAAAAAAAAAGGTTATGGGGCCTTAATTAATTAAAGAAATGGTATGTTAAGTATATTTGTCTCTTGTGTTCTAAGGATGCTGAATTTGTGGATCATCTTTTCATTCATTGTGATTTCTCAAATAAGGTGCTCAATGCTTTATTGGATTATTTTTCCATCAAACGGAATTTATCTCAAACTTTCAAGGAACTATTCACTCATTGGAAATCCCCCTTCATCAATCACAGCCTCACTAGGGTGTGGTATCTGGTTCTTTCTCATTTTTTATGGGGTATTTGGTGGGAGATGAACAAAATATTTTTCAAAGATATTACTAGAGATGAATCCTTTGTCTTTAGAAGAATTAAAGTTTTGGGATCCCATCCTAACCCTTAATGTAATAACTTCCATGATGTAATAATTCCTAAAGAACGTGGGTAGTACCCATGATTAATATTTTGTAATGTTCTAAGTTTTAGCTTATGTAGTGCCTATGACAAATGGCACCCTTTTTATGTAACACATGGTAGATAGGTTATGTAAGGTGGCCTTGTGCATGTAATTCGAGTGGCATTGTGCATGTAATTCGAGTGGCACTATGCATGTAATTCGGGTGGCATTATGCATGTAATCCAGGTGGCATTTTGCATGTAAGCCAACCATGGAAGGGAACTCTTTAAATACCCGAGAAGGCACCAATGTATTCATATTTTTGCAAGTTAATGAAGTGTTGAAGGAGGTTGCCCCCTCGAAGAGGCCTGCGATTCTATCTTATTGTGAGATTGTTCCTTTATGCAAATTTTTGTTATAATGTGTATTTTGTTCTGAATATTAATATGATGTTTATGTGAGTTTATTTCCAAGCAATTGTGTGAGAGTGTGTTTATTTGAGTTTATTTTATAGTAGGATCCTAACAAGTGGTATCAGAGCGCTTTCCAGGGCCAAGTTCTACTGCAATAGTAATGATTCTTGCCTGTTAGGTATAATCCCCTATTATTTTCGTGTAAATTTTTTTTACTATTATAAAAAAAAAACAATAAAAAAAATAGTCTTTTTAGTTGAGTAGGTAGAAACCCTGTGTCGAGGGTTTTAAAATATCATGAAGGATCTGTCATTATTGGCTAAGCTAGATAGCCCATACAACGTCTAGTGAAGTGAGGGGCGATCATGCTCCAATACCCAGGCCTCAGACAGAACTCGCGCACGGACTTGAGCTCCCACGCATCTTCGGGTGTATCGGGAGACCATTCTAGGGTTAACAAAATTTTATCCAGTAGGAAGCTTATCGACCTTGTATCATCCATAGTCCATGGGACACAACATCCCGGACGATTACCCTCCCGTACTGTCAGAGAGGCAGATAGTGTGCTCAAGGGTATGTGTGGAATCCTCCTTGGGTAGTGGCCTAAAATATTGGTCCGAGCACTATTGTTCATCACTGCGGTATAATAGAGGGCCTATGGGTGTTACATACTCCTTTACCTAGCATACCCTGGTTCTATTAAAACTTCAACCTGCAACAAAATCACAAACCAAAACTCCCTGTTTGTAAACTTGCATTCCAAATTCCCAAAAGTGAGCATATGAGAAAGGAATCCTCTACCAAAAAAATAGCATAAATTGCATGAATTCAGGATAGAATATGAGGGTGATAGTTAAGTTGATAGTCTGGAGAATAATAATCAGATTTACAGTGGCAGTAATAGTCAGGTCAGCACAATCAGGTCGAAATTACAGTTTTCAGTGTCAAAATAGAACTGTCATAATAATAACCTACACAATACAGAGAATCTTCAGACTAGTGAGGTAAGCAGTGTCAGAGAGACTATCAGGGCTGAGCAAAACATTGAGCGAGTGACCAGAGACCAATTATAGATAGTGCTCCAGTACCCAACTTTTGCACTGTAGCTCAAAATCCAAAACTGTAAACACCGTTAGACTCGACAAAATAGGAGAAAAAAAAGGGGTGCCAAAAAGTAGTGTTGTGGGATATAGCTCATTGTGACCACCTCTTCGAGCTGATCATTTTGATATATAGCACCCAAGCACTTTTTTGGACACTTACTAAAAATAGTAAGTCCTGAAACCCAATTCTATTTTTAGTAACTGGTCACAAAAGGTTCCAAAATGGCCCAGGGTACCCGTGGACATCAAAAAGAGCTAGAACAGATGGACTCCTTAACAAAAGCCATTGAGAATTTGAACTTGGCAATTTTCTCCATAAGGGAAGAGGTCCAAGGTCTTCGTCTAGATCATGAGGCCACTAGCGCTCGCTTAGAAGAAACACTGATAGAAGTGGGTAGCAAGTTACATAAGGGACCACTCAAAACAGAACACCAGGCTGAAAACTCTACAAGGAATGACCATGACCCATCCTTTAAAATGCCAAAATTGGACTTCCCTCGATTTAATGGGAAGGATGTTGATGGGTGGTTATGTAGGGTTGATCAATTCTTTAGACTTCATAATGTTCCCATATATCATCGAGTTCAGATGGCTTCCTTCAATTTGGAATCTGAGGCTCTACACTGGTTCCAGTGGTTACGTAATTCCAACCCAAATCTCTCTTGGGAGGACTTTGAGTCCCAACTACTGACCCGATTTGGGCCTAGTGAGTATGAGGACTTCATAGGGGCCTTGACCAAACTGCAACAAACATCCTCAATCCGTGACTACCAAACTCAATTTGAAAAATTGGCCAATAAGACAAGAGGATTGACGGAAGGGTTCTTCACGAGTTGTTTTATCAGTGGGTTAAAAGGGGATCTCCAAGCTGAAGTAAAGATGTTGAAACCATAGTCCATGATGGAAGCTATCAGTTTGGCCCGTCTGGCCGAATCTAAACTCTCAAACCAAAGGCGCCCACCGCGGTTTCCTCAAAATCGACCTTCATTTCCTTCTCGAACCCAAAATTCAGTGGATAGTAAACCTACTACACCCAAGCGACTGACTACAGAGGAGATGGATGCACGTCGTGCCCAAGGATTATGTTATAATTGTGATGAAAAGTTTTTTAAAGGACATAAGTGTGCAAACAAAAGACTGTTCTTGATAGATGTTGAGGAACCTGCTAACACTGACCAGAGTGATGAGGATGAGGACCCTCCTGAAACACCTTCTCCATAGGAAGAAGATACATAGGGGTTTGAGGTAGAGATTTTAGTCCATGCTCTTGCAGGCATTACCACTCCACAAACCATGAAAGTTGTGGGATTTTTCAAGGGCCAACGTCTTACCATCCTTATTGATTCAGGCAGCACACACAACTTCATTGATCCTCGAGTTGCTAAGCGGGAAAATTGCTATATCCACACTTGTAATTCATTCGAGGTCATGGTAGCCAATGGGGGAACATTACCTTGTAAAGGAAAATGCCGCAATGTCAAGATCAGGATAGGGGACTATGAACTCAAGCAGGACATGTTTACCCTCCAGTTGGGAGGATGTGATATGGTTTTGGGATCTCAATGGTTGAGTACGTTGGGCACTATCAGTTGGAACTTTGCAGAACTCTGGATGCAATTCTCCCAAAATGGACAGACACACTTACTCAAGGGCTCCCTTGCAGGAACACCTCACCTCATTAGTTCCAATCGTATGGAGAAAGTGCTAAAGAAATCAAAACATGGGGTCATTGCACAACTCTTCTCCATCCAACCAACCACTTCACTAATGGCTGAAATTCCATCAGACCTACAACTAGTTCTACACAAACATGATGTTGTCTTTGCAGAACCAACTACACTACCACCGCGTCGCTCTCACGACCATGCTATCCCATTGCTCCCGGGTAGCGCACCACCAAATATCAGGCCATATAGGTACCCTCATGCCATGAAATCAAAACTAGAAAAATTGGTACAAGAATTACTCAAGGCTGGTGTCATCCGGCCTAGTACTAGCCCCTACTCCTCGCCTGTCCTACTTGTTCCCAAGAAATATGGCTCATGGCACCTATGTATTGACTACCGAGAACTCAACAAGACTACGATCAAGGATAAATTTCCTATTCCAATGGTTGATGAATTACTCGATGAACTACACGGGACCATGTATTTCACCAAGCTTGATCTCCGCTCTGGGTACCATCAGATCCGGCTCAAGGATGAGGACATCCCCAAAACTACCTTTCACACTCATGAAGGTCATTATGAATTCTTGGTAATGCCATTTGGTCTCACAAATGCTCCTTCTACATTCCAAAGTCTTATGAACAACATCTTTCGGCCCTTTCTGTGAAAGTTCATCCTTGTGTTCTTCGATGACATCTTGATTTACAACCGCACATGGGAAGAGCACCTCAATCATGTGGATCAAACTTTACAGCTGTTGGTAACCCATCACCTTTTTGCCAAAAGGTCCAAGTGTTCCTTTGGTCTGATTGAAGTAGAGTATCTGGGACACATTGTCTCACAGGATGGCATCAAGGTTGACCCTAAGAAGATTCAAGCAGTTCAAGAGTGGCCGAAACCTCGCACCCTCAAGGGACTTCAAGGATTTTTAGGGCTTATGGGCTATTATCGCAAATTTATCTACAATTATGGGAAGATAGCTGCCCCCCTCACCTCCATGTTGAAAAAATATTCCTTCACTTGGACAGGGCCTGCTGACCAAGCCTTCATTGAACTCAAGCATGCTATGACCACCACTCCCATTTTAGCCATGCCAGATTTCTCTAAACCATTTGTCATTGAAAGTGATGCTTCTGGTCATGGTATTGGGGCAGTATTGATGCAAGAAGGATGACCTATGGCTTTTACTAGCAAGGCACTCTCTGATCGTAATCTGGGGAAATCCACATATGCTAAGGAAATGTTAGCCATATTGCATGCAGTCACACATTGGCGACCTTACCTCATTGGGCATCACTTCTCCATCAAAACCGACCATCAAAGTCTCAAATATTTTTTGGAACAAAGAGTTGCCACGCCTGACCAACAAAAGTGGGTGTCTAAACTCATGGGCTATGATTATGATATCACCTACAAAAAGGGAAAGGAGAATATTGTGGCTGATGCTCTTTCTCACCAAATGGAGACCGTAAGTATGTTGTGTGCCATCTCAACACCACTTCCCCAATGGATTGATTCCTTGCATCAAGAAGCACGTCAGGATGCAGATTTGCAAGCTTTGATAGCCTCACTAATGGATGATCCAGATTCTGCACCAGGGTATAGTTGGAATGGCCATGATCTGCGCTACCATCAATGCCTAGTTCTACCTCATAAGTCCCCACTTCGAGAGCTCCTCATGAAGGAATTGCATGCCACTCCCTCTGTAGGCCATTCAGGGTTCCTTAAAACATATGAGCGACTCAAGCGCACCTTCTTTTGGAAAGGTATGAAATGTGACATCCACTCTTTTGTTGCTACCTGTGACACATGTCAAAGGATGAAAGGTGAAACAGTGCGCTCTCCGGGCACTCTTCAGCCATTGCCTATCCCAGATCAGGTTTGGACTGACATTTCCATGGACTTTATAGAAGGGCTCCCTAAATCTGGAGGCAAGTCAGTTATTTTTGTGGTAGTGGACCGCCTTTCAAAGTATGCTCACTTTTGTGCCCTTGCCCATCCTTATACAACATCCATTGTTGCACAAATTTTTCTTGACTCCATATTTCGCCTTCATGGCATGCCCACCTCCATTGTATCTGATCGTGATCCCACCTTCACTAGTCATTTTTGGCAAGAGTTGTTTAAGTTGCAGGGGACTCAGCTCAAAATGAGTTCAGCCTACCATCCACAAATGGATGGTCAAACAGAAGTTGTTAATAAATGCTTGGAAACCTACCTTCGCTGCTTTGTCTCAGATCATCCCACTCAATGGGCAAAATGGCTATCCTTGGCCGAATGGTGGTACAACACTTCCTATCATACCGCAACCAAACTCACACCATTTGAAGCAGTCTACGGGCGCCTTCCACCTACGCCTTCCTCTTACATTCCTGGCAGCTCCAAGGTCCAGGCCATCGACAACACTCTGAGTCAACACACCGAGGTCCTTCGCCAACTTAAGCAGAATTTGAACATGGCCCAGAATCGGATGCGCCAACAAGCTGATCAACATCGTTCTGAGCGTAGTTTTGATGTAGGTGATATGGTCTTCCTTCGCTTGCAGCCATACAAACAATCATCCCTACAACTTCGCAGGTGCCAGAAGCTTGCTGCAAAATACTATGGTCCTTACCAGGTTCTACAAAGGATTGGCCCCACAACTTACAAATTGGCGCTCCCACCTACTTCCAAGCTTCATCCTATTTTTCATGTTTTCGCTCTCAAGAAAGTTGTGGGCACACAGGTACAGGTTCAATCCACACTTCCTGAATTGGATGAAGAAGGCTCCATCTTACTTGAACCTGAGCAGTTGTTGGATCGTCGGACTCGCACTCTTCGCAACCGTACAATTACAGAGATCCTGGTTCAGTGGCGTGGGCTTCAACCTAAAGATGCTACATGGGAGTCTCTCCACCAACTCCAGCAATAGTTTCCTCATTTCAGCTTTGAGGACAAAGCTTCTTCAAGGGGAAGGACATGTTAGGATCCCATCCTAACCCTTAATGTAATAACTTCCATGATGTAATAATTCCTAAAGAACGTGGGTAGTACCCATGATTAATATTTTGTAATGTTCTAAGTTTTAGCTTATGTAGTGCCTATGACAAATGGCACCCTTTTTATGTAACACATGGTAGATAGGTTATGTAAGGTGGCCTTGTGCATGTAATTCGAGTGGCATTGTGCATGTAATTCGAGTGGCACTATGCATGTAATTCGGGTGGCATTATGCATGTAATCCAGGTGGCATTTTGCATGTAAGCCAACCATGGAAGGGAACTCTTTAAATACCCGAGAAGGCACCAATGTATTCATATTTTTGCAAGTTAATGAAGTGTTGAAGGAGGTTGCCCCCTCGAAGAGGCCTGCGATTCTATCTTATTGTGAGATTGTTCCTTTATGCAAATTTCTGTTATAATGTGTATTTTGTTCTGAATATTAATATGATGTTTATGTGAGTTTATTTCCAAGCAATTGTGTGAGAGTGTTTTTATTTGAGTTTATTTTATAGTAGGATCCTAACATAAAGCTACTATTGAGAATAACTTGACTATCTTTGATGTTGGACATGGTAGGGAGGAAGTTATGGAGAAAGAGGTTGTTGTTAGTTGGAATCTCAATCTAGAAAAATTTGTTTCTGTATCCATTATTCAAAAAATATTGGCTACTAGATGGCATAAACCAGCTAAATGGTTGGTCATTCTAAACTTTGATGGGGCTTCCAAAGGTAATCCTAGGAGGGCTAGTGGAGGGGGTGTTGTCAAAAATGATAATGGTGAGGTCATTTGGGCTTATGTTGAAGATTATGGTATTCAAACCAACCACCTAGATGAAGCTAAGGCTCTTTTCTTGGGTGTTCATCGGGTTTTTGAGAGGGCCTTCAGAAGACTTCTCATTCAATGTGACTCCTTGAACATCATTCGGGATCTGTAGGTTGGAAAGACTAACAATTGTTTTATCTTGAATATTATTAAGGACACATCAAAGATTCTGGAAGGTATATTAGTAGTTAAAATTGAGCATATTTATAGGGAAGGTAACCATACTATTGATGTTATGGCCAATTTGGGGGTGGATAGTGGCTAGTTCAAAATTTGGGAAGACAATTTTCCTTCACGGTTACTGACAGTTGTTGCTTTGGAAGCATTGGGCATACCTATCCAGTAGGTATTTTTATTGTCTTTTTGCTTGGATGAGATCTCAGTTGTGTTCTAGTGATCCTCTCTTTGGGGGGTCTTTTTTGGGGGGTTGGCCCTTTTGCTCCTTGGTGGTTACCATTCTCAAGGAATATGCTTGGTGTTTTGATTTCATCCTTGCTCTCTAAGTTTGGATTTTTTTTATCTGCATCTTGATGTTCTCCTTTATGCCCTGCTGAGTGGTGGGCTAATCTTTGTTTTTGGATGATTGTTTTAGTTTAATTTCTATTTATTTTGGCCTTGGAGACTGGCATGTGCTTAATTAGCCTTATCTTTCTCTACCTCCTCTAATGTAAAAGGTTCTAGGACCTTTCAAAACCCTATTTTTCACCATTAATAAAAAAAAGGTATTTAATTAATTAAGGTTATGGGGCCTTAATTAGTTAAAGAAATGGTATGTTAAGTATTTAATTAATTAAGGTTATGGGGCCTTAATTAGTTAAAGAAATGGTATGTTAAGTATTTAATTAGTTAAGGTTATGGGGCCTTAATTAGTTAAAGAAATGGTATGTTAAGTATTTAATATATTAAGGGTATGGGACCTTAGTTGATCCAAGAAATGGCTTTATATGTTAGAGCATGAACCTTTGATTGATAAAAGGGTGGTACATTGAATTACCCATGCTTGATAGATGACTTTCCTTTGATGTTTGAGTGAATGATTTATGAATAAATGCATTGAGTAGTTTGTATAGTTGCAATTTGATATCCAATTTATAATGCACCTATTTTTTGTAAGTCATTTAGTAGATGCATCTAGTTGCATTCTTTATAGAAACTATGAGCTATCTTGATCCCTTACCACCATCAAATAAGCAATGGACAAGAAAGAAATTCCAAGGAAGACACTCAGATCCGAGATATTTACCATTTGATATATGTTGAAGTGAAGACTTATGAAAATATAGTATGAAATAGTCTCTAGATGAGCAATCTCCTTTGGAATGATGTTGTAACTTTATTCTTTTAGAGTATGGGAGTACTCCTACAATACTTGGGCTATGTAATGATTTGGTAAATGAATGGAAGATGTGCCTCTTACTTTTTAATTATAAATCATCTTGATGTTGTAGTTTTATAAACTATTCTATTTTGTTAAATACTTTAACCAAATTTTATGTTTTATTTGGTACCTTCTTGATGTTTCCATAGAAACTATTTCAAGTTTAAATTAAATAGATAGACTCAATCATATCCTTCTAAGGAAAGAATAATTAGAGGATATTATAATTTAATGTAATTAAATAATTAGAATAGATAACTAAATATGATTATGCTTATGTAGAGAAAGAAACCTAAGGGATTATGGGATCCCTTAGGAAGGAAATTTGGATAAACTTTATTCAAAGATCTCTTCAAGAAACTAGACTAAGTAGATTTAAATGAACTGGCTATCTATAAAAGTAACAAGTTAGCTCATCACGAAGATGAGACTGATGGTTTGTTTGCAATACGTGTAGTATACCTATACAAATAGACTTGTATATAGTATAGATATGGGTGTGTCCTTCAACTGCCATAAGGATATAAGATAGCTCACCACGGGAATGAGACTAGTAGCTTATTTTCAATACACGTAGTATACCTACACAGACGAACTTATGTATGGTATAGATATGGGCATATCCTTTGATAGGTTAAGGAAAGGAATGTTGGCTTATTGTGAAGATGAGACAAATAACTTAAAACATTAGGCTAGCTTAGATAACTTTGTAGTAATGCATATGTTGGTTAGGGATATGTAAATCCCTCTCGAGTGTATGTTTGAAAAAAAAAGCTTATTTTATTAGATTTTCGGGTTGTTACGCTTAATAAGAATAAATAAGGGATTAATAAGTTATGTAGCAGAACCTACAGCTACTCAAATTGTTTTAAGACTTCCATAATGGAAGGCAACCATAGATTCAAAATATGCAACATTAATGAAAAATAGAAGATGGAATCTAGTTAAGTTACAAGCTTACTGCAGTGTTAAGGAATTTGGCCTCTCATTGAGAGGTCCAAGGTTCAAACCCCACTCGGTATGAGGGGACTAGGACCCCTCATAAAAACTTGTGCAAAATCATTGAAAATATGGAATCTAGTTGATTTACCACAAGGAAAGAAAGTAATAGGATGTAAGTGGATCTACAAGATAAAATACAAAGCAAATGGTTCTCTTGATAAATACAAAGCTTGATGGTATACTCAAATAGAAGGAATAGATTATGAAGAAACCTTTGCACCAACAACAAGAATGACTACTATTTGAACAATTTGTGCATTAGCAACACATCTTGGATGGAAACTTCATCAAATGGATGTAAAAAGTGCATTCCTCAATGGTGATATTGAAGAAGAGGTATATATATCATAGCCAAAGGGATTTGTGATCAAAGGATGCGAACAAAAGATTTGTAAGTTGAACAAATATTTGTATGGTCTAAAGTAGGCACCAAGAGCATGGTAAATAATTTTTTTTAATCATCTATTATAACATAATTTTCAAAGAAGTTTATTAGATCCAAATCTCTATACAAAAAATGGTTGGACTAGAAAGAACAATACTTATAGTATGTGTTGATTTACTAATCACAAAAAGCTCAAGAAGTCTGATAGATAAAATTAAAAGGGACTTAGAAAAGGGTTTTGAAATGACAGATTTGGGGCTTCATCATTTTCTTGGTTTAAAAATTTATCAAAATAAAAACAATATAACAATAACACAGAAAAAAAGTATATAATGAAAAATTGTAAATCCAAAGACACACCTATGGAGCAAGGATTGCAATTGTCTACATATGACGAAACATCTCTAGTCTCAACCACTATCTATTGTCAATTAATTGGAAGTCTTCTATATTTAACAAATACCAAACTAGACATTGTTTTTCTATAAATTATCTTTCAAGATTTATGCAAGAACCTAGAGAAAGTCATTGGAAAGCTACAAAAAGAATACTACAATATATTAGCAAGACTATAGAATATGGGTTAATATATAAAAAAAATGATGATGACAAGTTTTATCTATAAGGATATTCATATTTTGATTATGCTAGATCTATAGATGACAAAAAATCTACATCACGATATTCATTCTATCTTGTCTCTGGTCCTATTTCTTGGTACACAAAAAACATGTAGTAGCACTTTCATCTACAAAAGCATAATATTGTGCAACAAAAGATGCAATATGTGAAGCACTTTGGTTACAATATATATTGTCAGATATGAGAATCAGAACTCTTACAATAATAAATTATGATAATCAAGTACTTAAATTAAACAAAAATTCAATAATTCATCAAAGAATAAAACACATTGAAGCTCAATGTCATTTTATTAGGGATCATATTTAGAATCATCATATTCAGTTAAAACATGTTTGTATTGAAGATTAGATTGCAGACATTTTTACAAAAGCACTTAGTCAAAAAAAATTCAACTATTTTAGAATCATCTATGTAGATCAAGAACAATTCATATCAAATAATGTAATACAGGGGGTCTTAGAGGATAGTACATTATTTGATTAATGTACCTTTATGGTACAAATATAAATATGTAACAAATTAGGCTTTTAAGTCTATAGTTTAGGTGAGTGATTTATATTTCTCTTTATATAAGTGTCTATGTGCAAGATATGCACAAGTGTCATGTAAGTGTGCAAGTAATTAGAGAGTCAAGAGTCTTGTATACAAGTGGCAAGATGAGAAGCCAAAGGACATGTGAGACTTATCATATGGAAAGCAATAGTCAAGAACTTGAAGAGTCATCTTGTATGACTATATCATGGAGGTAAAGTTCCATATTATGTATCTCGAGTATTGTAAGATCATAAATGTATGATTAGTATTGAAGCTTGTATAGATATTTTGAGCAATTTTATTGTAAGTATTTTTCATATTATTACATGAATGATTTTGGTCATTTACATTCATATTTGATATTATTGTGAATGTTATTATAAATTATATTGGCCAGTATATATTTTTATTGCTCTTATATTTAATTTTACTCTTGATTAATTATATTGGGACCTAAGATATTGTGGCTCAATTGTACTAGGACTTGAGATAGTTTGGCTTAAAATCCAACATTGCTTCTATTTGTTTTTGGAAAATATTATGAATTCCAATATGGTATTAGAGCAGGTATGGAGTTGTCTCACGTGGTCACTTAGAAACATTGTTCAAAGCCTCTAATTCTTCTTTCAAATCATAGGATGAATTTCATTTCTTTTCTTTCATCTTTCTAAAAGCTTTGAAAATAAAAATTATTATTTCCTCCAAAAGATGCTTTAGAAGTCCAAACCATGGTCGCATACTATAGAATATCCTCACAAACATAGAGATTTAAAGAGGTAAAAAGAATCAAAGTTCAAATTAGAATTCATGTGCCTTTTCAAATTCATACTTGCACGCCTTTCCCACCTTGGCTTGTGTCATTTCTAGTAGGGGCATGCAATACCTTTTTTCAAAAAGGGACGTGCCACATTATGGTTGTGAGGGCTACCATTGCAACTAAGGAAAGGTGCATAAAGACATTTGATGCTTGGATTTTTGGGTTTGAATTGATTTGAGCTCCATGCTTTGAAGAAAATTATGTTTTTCTTTGTTAATGGATGTGAGGAATATGGCATCTTTTGAAGGTTCTACTCTAAACACAAAACTTGTTTTGGCATGGTGGTTTGTGTTGTGCTTGGGAAATAGAAGGGTGCGAGTTCAATTTACCTCATTGTTTTCTTTTGCAGAAGAAGGTCGAGTAGGTGTTATTCTATGAAAACACAAGCCCACTATAACCTAAGAGCGCATTGGCAAATTGGTCAATGAAATCTATCCGAGAGGGCAAGGTTGCATGTTCAATTTGCACATTGTTGTCTTTTACTATCACTAAATGATACTTCAAGTGAATTGGAAGGCATTTCCCTTCCCATTTGTGGTTGTGTGGCTATTTAGCAGGTGGGCATTAACACAAGGAAGACTCTAGTTTGAGTATGTCCAAAGTTGCTTATTTTTTCATTCAAAGCAGAGTATTGGCCAACCTCTCGACCGATGTGGCCTTGTTTAGCACCACCTAGAAACCTATTTTTCTATTTAAACCCCCTCAACCAATTAAGAAGGGAAAATTATCACAATTAATCAAACTTAAAGGCACTGACATGGCAAAATATAAGTGGACACCAACAAACCGTAGGATGCCAAATGGCACTAGGCAACTGGATTGATTTTTTCTAAGGTTTGAGGCTTTAATTATTTATTTTTGGTGTCCATTAGGGCAAAACTTCTAGAGGCCGTGACTTTTGCATATGAAAAAATTTTGAGCCGATTTTTTCAAATAACACTAGCAACATCAATTCATAGGCCCTACGCACTAGCGGCATTAGTTCACGAACCTGCTACAATGTTAGGGGTCAAATTGTGTAAGATGGATCATAAATCCCTAGTTACTCGCCTCAATGGACAAAATTATAATATTTGGTCAACCTAAATGATTGGCCTATTACACAGTAAGATCCCATGGTGTATCTTTCAAGAAGATAAAGCAACCATATTGGATACATAAACCTGTCACCAAAGAGAAGAAGAGGCTCTTGGCTTGTTTTCATTGTTGATTAAATCGGAGTTACTTTTCCACATCAAAAAGGAGGGTTATCCTATCAAGGTATGGTTAAAATGAAATGGGTTATTTGGAAATTTTAATACTACTAAAGTAAGTCGCTTGGAATTAGAGCTCTCCTCTCTTAAATTGGTTGAGTTTGATAGCTTGGAATTAGAGCTCTCCTCTCTTAAATTTGTTGAGTTTGATAACATTGAGAACTATATTGCAAGATTCAAGGCACTGACAATAGATATTGCATCTTCTAGAGGCAGAAGGAAAGATGATGTGATAAACGCAAATATTATCCTTGCTAATCTCTCCCCTTCTCTTTAGATGTTGAATCTAATGCTTCATGTGATTCCTATGTTTTTAAAATCTCAAAAGATTTTACTCTTGATCAACTTTTTTCTCTCCTAGTTCATTTTCAGGTGGCAATGAGGAATCGTGATGGCACTTCACAAATTCAAGCTTATGCAAAGGAATTCAAATCTAAGGAGGCTAAGACCCAACGACCCAAGGGACAGGCTAAGTCTTGAAAGAAATTGAAGACCATTTGTAGATACTACAAGACCATTTAAAAACTTGTATTTAACCTTAAAGCCATTTCTTGTTATTTTGGAATAAAGTTATGTTTATTTATGTATTTGAGGATTTGATATTGGTATAAACACGCCCCACCACTCCTAATTTATCCATCAAAGTGTTATGATTCTTATCTACGCATAATACAATGATTATTTATGGTGCCTATGGGCACCCCCAATCTCTCTCTTTTCTTTTCTTTCATCATTTTTTACATGTTATGTATAAGTTTTGAGTGGATGGATTGCTTCAATTCATTTTTGGAAAATATTGTGAATTCCAACACAAAATCCCAAAAGCCCCCCTCTCCTTTTTTGAATGGGTCAAAGATCGAAATATTTTATACCAAGTAAAGGTTCCATGGCGGGTTATTTGCATGCTTACCATCAAGAAGATCTATACTTGGGTGAAAGATAAAGGGAATATTCAACACCACTCACACAACACTCCTCCATTCTCATTTTCTAATGCACCCATCCCCTCCCCTCCCACCCCCAACCCCCTCATGGGCTTGAACTCCTTACCTTAACTCTTTGGTGCCCACCACCCCTTATTTGGTATTGGTATAAATACCCCCCACCACTCCTCATTTATCCATCGAAGTGTTATGATTCTTATCTAAGCATAATACAGTGATTATTTATGGTGTCTATGGGCACCCCCACTCTGCCTTTTTTTCTTTCTTTCGTCTTTTTTTATGCTTTTTGTATAAGATGAGTGGATGGATTGCTTCAGTTCAATTTCTAGAAAATATTGTGAATTCCAATACAAAATCCCAAATACCCCCCTCTCCTTTTTTGAAGGGGTCAAAGATTGAAATATTTTATATCAGGCAAAGGTTCCATGGTGGGTTATTTGCATTGTTGCCATCAAGAAGATCCATGCTTGGGTGAAAGATCAAAGGAATATTCATCACCACTCACACAACACTCCTTCATTCTCATTTTCTAATGCACCCTTCTTCCCACCCCTCGTAGGCTTGAAGTCCTAACCTTAACTCTTTGGTGCCCTACATAACAAGATCAAAATGAAATTCTAATGGTGGAATATGGGGTCTCAAACAAATCCTACCCCTTTTCTCATAGAATCAAACATGTTATACCAATAATTAGAGTTAATGCAATTCATATGTAGACATCATAGTAGTATGTATCTATATTGCACTTTCGATTTAATATTACCTCATATGCAACAAGCATTTTATGTAATTGTAAGTGAAACTAAATGTTAGTGTGAAAAAATTATTTTGCACTCTCTACTGCTATCAATTTTACACATCTATCACCCTCTCCTAGTGATACCCTCCCTCGCTCATCCAATGGAGAGGGTAACCCATTTTCGACATTGACGTTACTCTTGTTCATGGCACCAATTCTAACTTTGGCACCAATCTTATCTTTCATAACAATACCTCTTTTGTTCATGCACCCATTCCACCTTTGGAGCCAATCTCATCTTCAACAATGGCGTCGCATTTGTTCATGGTGCCAATTCTGCCTTTGGCCCCAACCCCATCTTCGATGATGGCATCTCATTTGTTCATGGCACCAATTTCACATTTGATCCCAACCTCATCTTTGACAATGGTGATTCATTTGTTCATGGTGCCAATTCCATTTATGATGCAACATTTGGTTTTCAGCAATGGCACCAAAACCAGATCCAAGTGTATGTGTCACATCTAACATCCAACATTGATGATAGTAATAGTAGATTGAGAGCCACCTCTAAACTTAGTGTGTCCTTGATGCCAACCTGTCTACCAAAGTATTATGGTGTCAATCGGCCAACACCAATCTTAACCCCAACTTACATAATACCATTCCAAAGCTTGCCCAACTTTAGAAAGTTCTCACACGACCATGCTTAATACAACTAAATGAATAATATTTATTAATTACTAAAAAAATGGGAGGTGATAAAATTCTTCTATAGACGTTTAACTTCACGTATTGTTACATTTCGCACTATTTCTCTACTTGAGGATTATACAATGTGTACAAAAGAGTAGCCATGAAATAAGTTGATATTATTCTTACATTTCTAAAACTAGGCAAAATCCTGATTTTGGCACATCATAAAGTTACCACTCTACAGCGCAACATTAAACTTTTAAATAAAATTTATGGGAAAAAAGAAAAAATCCTCTCCCATGTAGCCATCACTATAAAGTCCAGCGTCAAAATGGTTTCATTCTATTGGGAATGAGCCAGAAAAGTTTTATACCACCCAATAAAGTACACTAACTTAAACCTCCCCCGCATAAATTAACTTTGGCAGGTTAAATACCCCCCACATATCTGGCATCCAAGCTAACAGAAATCCAGCCCACACCCTCCATAAACACACTGGTACCTTAAATGCCACTGTGCTGTCCACTAACTTCTGAAAAGCCTTTAGACAGACAAAAAAAAAATGTCTATTTTCTCAGTTATTTATACAAGAGATAAAAAATTATCTATCAAATGCATATAAAGACTGTTAACTTCTGCCAAGCCTTCACAGAGACGAAGTACAATGTCTATTTTCTTAGTTATTTATGGTTTATTTTGTTAGTTGTTTATATAGTAGAAGAACGATTTTTTTTCAAATGCATCCTCGGTGATACGGAGACTCATAAAAGATGAAATACAATGTTTATTTTCTTAGTATTATGGTCTATTTTGTTATTTGTTTACACACACAGATTTATCTTTCAAATGCATCCTCAGTGATGTAGGGACTTCCAATTTAGGGAACTTGAATGTAAAGCTTCTGAAAATATTTTGCTATATATCAAAATCAAAATATTACATATTCCAAATTTAGCAGAGCAATAAAAAGCATTATTTCCAATCGATAACAATCTCAAAGTTCAAATAAAAGGAGGATTGCAACTCCAAAGCTGAGAAATATCAGACATGGAACAAAATTATTTGTGCCAGCATATAGGCAGGATACCCTAATAATGGATTGAGCTGAAATGTTAAGATCTATAATTTTCCCAGCAGGATATCCATAAATTTCTTTCACAAAAGATCCAATGCTTGTTACTGAATAATATATCTTGGGAATAAAATGTGGTTTTTCATATTCATGATCAAACTTGGTTTTGAAGTAATATTGGTAATATACAATCACAGAAGCCATCAGATGAGAAGATGTGTGGCGTCATTGAACGGCATAAAAATGATGATTATTAGTTTAGGACATTCAGTATTAAATTTACCATACAACCTAAACACTGCCAATGTTTCTCAACATGCATTTATTCCATTTGAATATAGGACTCTTTCAGAAAGATATTTTAATGCCGGCAAAATGTTTAGTGCCTACCTCTTCTTAATCAAGAAAATTAAAGATTACAAAAGAGTTTTTTATTTGAGAAAAATTGTGTACAGCCACATAGTTTTAAATGACAGTACCACTAGGAATCAATGCATCTTTGATTACAGTTACAATGCCATTCTTTATGAAGTAACCATCTGTTTCCCGTGCAGCTTCTTGCACATTGTCCTTATTGATAATCTGAGCCACAAATAACAAGTTTAATGTCAATATCTTAAATAAACCTTAAGAAAAGACATTAAGTAAAATTATGCTGAGAACAAAGGGTGGAGTTGCAATACCTTGACATTATCTCCTATCCGAGCATTCTTGTCAATTATTGCCTTTTTCACATGCGAATCTCTTCCAATCCCAATTGGAACACCACCATCTCCAGAAAGCATGCTTCTCTCTTCATCCGTCTATCATCCACATTAATTCTCAGTTTTAATGAATTCTTGAATTTGAATCAGCAATATTCATATTTCAGATATCACTGCTGTCTCAACCATATATTTTAGGAAAATACAGAAGCCACAAACATTTTTACTATTACAGCACACATAATTCCCTTGTATATTTACTGTTAGTTGAAATACAGGAAACAGAATGAAAAACACAACCAAAATAGCAAGTAAATACATACTTCATAGTAATCAGCACCCATAAGTAAGGCATCCTCTATAATAGCCCCTTCTGAAATCCATGAGCGTAATCCAACAACAGAGTGATGAATTTTGCAGTTCTACATTGGGACAAAAATAATATTAGTACCTTTCATATAGACATAATAACTCTCTCCCTTCCAAAGTAGCTTCCACCCCAACAATGATGAAAGGTCATTTCTTGGTCAATCAAGAGAAAAACCATACTTAGCCAAAGAAATGATTTCCTCTATCCTGATCTCTATTGACATATTGTGAAAAAAAAAAAAT
Source organism: Wollemia nobilis (assembly GCA_028583015.1). Taxonomy (NCBI): domain Eukaryota; kingdom Viridiplantae; phylum Streptophyta; class Pinopsida; order Araucariales; family Araucariaceae; genus Wollemia; species Wollemia nobilis. The sequence continues at coordinate 1,447,702 of JAQPPZ010017175.1, read as the reverse complement.
GCATGATAATTTTTAATATAGATCTGCTCTAGTTATCACATAGATCATGAAATAATCGAGTTAGTTCAAACCCAATAATTCAGTGGCAAAATAATAGTAAAGAAAAGTTATTTTGTTACTGAAGTAACAAACTGAAATAGGAAAGGGTGCACTCATATAGGGAGTAATCTGCTCAATTCATCACATAGATCATGAAATGGTCCAATCACTTCAAACCCAATATTTCAGTTGCAATAGAATAGTAAAGAAAAGCTATTGTGTTAGTGAAGTAACACACTGAAATACAAAAGGGTGCACTTATATAGGGAATAAAGTGCAAAATTGGCTCTATGGTAGCAATAATTCCTATGGTTGGTTTAAAACTTGGGCACATCACATCCAGTAGCTAGCAAAATTAAATACATCTGAGAAAGTTTCTAGGTAATGCAAAAGCAAAGTAGGGAATCATTCCTTTTTCCAATTCTCCTATCATTAAAAATAACTTCATAATCGTACAGACAAAGTACAACTTGACATGTATGAATATGGAACAATTATCAGGATAAGCTCTAAGGTGCACTCTTAAGTCTATATTCTTGGTTCTAATGAAAATTGAGAAGTATTAATTTCTCAAAATCTGCAAAAGCCATCCCAAAGAAAGACACCTGGATCCAGTGTATTTCTAGTGAGAATTTTGTCATTTTTAGTATGTCCTTTCTCATTACTGATATCTTTTCTGTTTTCCCACTTCCCAAACCCCATCGTCCCGCTAAAGGACAGCTACTGCATGCATCCCTTTATACAGACCTGTACGCTTTACTTTTCTTTTTTTGGAAGGATTTTTTCTTAATCCCTCATTCTAAAATTCCCCTTTGGCACATTCACGAGACTTTCAACAATTCACACATCCTCCACTTGACTTTTGAAAACAGACACATGCCCCACTCTTCAATGCAGCAGACATGTCCCAAACAGCTACAAAGTGCAAGCTTCTTCAAAGGAGTGCAGAGGTCAGTGAATGTACATAGCCAAATTCACGTTATTCAAGAATACTGGATAGCTGATTTTTGTAATTTCCCTATTTTAATGGTTGGTACTGAAAACTTCCTCATCGAACGTCCTTAGCGATCATCTCCATCATTTGGACCATTTATAAAAGAATGATGCCTGCACTGATCCCATAGACCCATTCAATTTGCTTCACATGAAGGAATATGGGAATCTTGACCCTTGTGAGCATATGCATTCCACTCCAAGCTGGGAAATCTTCATGGGATAGGTTTTTGAATGTTGGAAATATCCCCAGTTAGTGATAAACAGTTTGACTGTTTTTACAACATGCCACTGTCAGACACCTATCAGAGTAGGGAAATGCACCCAATGCCATCAGCCTCATACCATAAAAGGAAACAAAAGAAGCAAATCAGTGTATAGCATGGTTAGTTATGTTTCCCTTTTTGAAATTCCTCCCCTGTAAAAATCTCAAAATAGAACTTCACATCCATCATCATTCATTGGTTTCTAAATGATTTTTTATCTGAGCTGGTGAGGCTCAAGGCATTTAAATGCTTACCCCAATTTATTAGGATGCTTGAGTTCAAGGCTTGGCTGCACAAAAAAATTCTAGCAGGTTATATGCACCAGTTGCAGAGGAACATGCAATCTCAGTAACCCACTCTTCATATCTTATTGTAGGAGCAATCATCCCAGCCCTGTAAGCAGTAAAAGCCCAACAATCTCACCTCTAAATACCCTGCAAGAGGACTTTCACTACCCAATTGGGCATTCGTCCAAACTAGATCAAAGCAAGGTGAAAAAGATTTCAATGGAGATTACAGCCTAAGGAAGGATATTCTGTTTTTACAGTTACATGCTGAAGGAGAAGAGGATTTTGATCAGTTGGGAACAAGAAAAAAATGAGGTTTTATATGCTTTTTAAGGTGGGCAGCACAATCTTGGCAAGAATCATCCTTCCAACCAGGTCCTGGACTAGCAAATTCAACCAAAATCTGCTCAGTTGTTGAAGTGTCTGAAAATGGGGTGAGCTTTGAACTGTAGGGCTAATTATTCATACAGAAGGGAGAAAACCCAAGTTGCATGGAAATGGATACACTATCAGATACGGATACAGCAAATTTTCAAGACCCCGTAATGTGGATACGGTTGGATATGAAATTATAAATAAGCACTTATATTTTATATATTAAACATGAACAACTTATATCACAGAAATGTTTGTGCAAATTTAAGTTTTATATAGGATATTTTCATTAATTAAGCAGACAATTGTCGTATCTGAATGTATTAGATATATGCCTAGGCCAAATATTCTCATGTCGTGAATACAATCTTAGATGTGCATAGGCCATACCTGAACATATTAGATATGGATGAAATTGAAGCGTGTATTCAGATACAGATTTCAGATACGTTTAAATACATTATCTGAGAAGTATCTTACCAGTATCCGTATAAGATACATGGATAAGGGTATCTAAGTAGGACGATTGCCAGATATGATAGCTATGGAGAAAACTGATGACCATTGCCTGTTGCATGTGATTGTGGAAATTCATTTTAAGTTGTTCTCCCACCGTATTATCAATATATGGTACAAGCAATTAACACAGCTCCCAAGGGTACAAGTCATTGAATTTTGAGAAACTACATTACTCTCATGGAGATGAACTAACCCATTGTTGAAAGGTTGATGTAACTGGTTGGAATTAGGATATTACTAGGGCTCCATCATTTAAGAAGACTGACGATTTAACAATAGATCTTTGATTAAATCGGCAACAATATCTCTTTCATGGTCATATTTATCAACAGCATTTGCGTTACAGACCAGGATAATGATAGCCATATAGCCTATACTATTATCAACCACTAGGGTATACAGATAAAAAGATCCCATTTTTTAAAAAGACGGGTACAGGGTGCACTGTGTATGTGTGCACAAAATCTTTTTACTGCCATTCACAAATGAAAACAATTAACGTCTATTTTTTCTTTCGTCTGTCTAGAGACTTTTGAGAGCATGGAGGCAGGACATTAATGAGATTTTAGAGTACTTGCAAAGTCCCCTCTGGTGATGCCTGGATATGGGGAATATGCTTAGAGATCTCCAAGAGTACCCAGGACATGTCTCCAAGCATTCCTCATCTCCAGGACACGTCTCTGTCTGTGGTACACTGTTCAAGGGATTAACAAACATGTCTCCAAGTTACGCTGACTATTATTGAAGCCTTTATGATGGTGGGCCTTCCAAACAGTTCACAGGTATGCAAGGCAGCTAGCTAGTTTACTTATTAATTCAGGTGTGACAATATCCTTTGTACCTTGTGTCTGTGTCTGGTTCATCGTTTAAATCTTGCTTTAAAACAATCTCTTGAAGTTCTATAAACACAATGTCATATGAAATAGGCATTAAGACGATAATACATCCAAGACTACCAGCATGCCAAACCCATGTATAGACAACATTAAAGCTTCAGTCATTATAGATTTGGGAAAACAGACCTGCTTTCTACAACCTAATGTTGACGTGATTGTATGAGATGAAGGCTTGGCATAAGACTTATTCATAATGAGACTTCACGGGTCAAGTTCAGTTTTCGTCTTAGACAATTTTCTTTAATTCTTGTATGTTCACAAAATTATGAATTCAAATTCAATTATGTCATAAATGTCTATAGGTATGGACAGTATGTTTCAAAGACATCAACAAGATGTGGATGAAGAGGATACTAACTTGTATGATTACATCATGGATATACTTGTTAGTAGGTAACATCAAGAATATACTTATTAGTAGGTTGTATAAGTACAACCCTTTCAATGTGACTACATATGTAAGCAACAATATAACACTTCCATAGTTGTGAAAATAAGAGACCAGAAAAGATAAAAATAAAAAAGCATTGATATGGTTAGATATGCAAGCAACAGTATAACACTTACCATTATGACACATCCCTCACCAATAACACTGTCAGTGACATCTGCATCAAGCATCTTTGATGGTGGCAAAAATCGAGACTGCGTATAGATTGGAGCTGATCTATCATAAAAGCTGCCACACAGAACCAAGTTTCAGTGAAAAGATCTCATGAAAATAACAGGATTTCACTAAAGGTCTAAATATAATAATTGAAGGCAACAACATAAAGCATTATCTATACATTAAATCTAAATGCCTGACCCTTAATGACTCAACAATAAAATACTTTGTACCATACCAATTTTCAGTAGAAATACCTGAAGTCTGGGATTGGCTTCTTAGTGATACCCAAATTCGCATTATAAAAAGCCTCAATGGTACCAATATCCTCCCAATATCCATCATATAAATATGCCTGTACCTGTAAATTTTCATCAGAAGCAAGAAACTTTAGTTTAGAAATTAATGAAAAAGATGCTATTCAATATAAAGAAGTTATTCAAAGCACACAAAGAGACAGGATGTCACTATTATATAATTTTACTCATAATTTTAATCCTTTTTATTTTGCTCTTGCATGCTGTGGGTAGTGGTTAAAGCAATACACCAGAGGCTAGGCAATTGGAGGACTCGTTGAGGCAGTTCTAATGACATCATAAAGGTCGGACCAGTCTGTCCAAATTAAATTAATAATTGAGAACTTAAGTAGAATAGATAGGAAGTGAGAAGTTTTTGACCATGTTTAACTGGCTCTGACTTGTTGATGTTGTCAAAGTCAATCCTCATGGATATAAATTATAATCATAATGTCATAAATGACTGTGATATCAGAAAATTTCATCATATTTCTGTGTGTTTTAATTGGAATATCCCTCCTGGTCCCTGAGCTGAGACTTCCGTCCATTGTCTCGAAAATGCAATTAGTAGCTTTGTCTTGATATGAAGGCTTAGTAAGCACCGTACCACATGTAGCATTTAAACTGTGTCTTAAGCTGAAAATAAACATGTCTTGTTTATTGAAATATCTTTAGCTTCAGAGCAGTTCTTCTATCGACCACATGGTTCACTTGTATCAATAGGTAAAAGCATGGGGGAGTCCGCTGGCATTCCTTCTGTGAGGCATTTCCAGACGCAATGCGAAGATCCCAATGCCATAACATTCTGCAAATATTAATAGCACATGACTAAACCATTTCCATTTGATTTGGAAACACCAGGATGTCCCCCAACCTAAAGTGTTACCAGGCCATCCCCAGGGACGTTAAATGGAACCCAGAACCAATGTATCTTTACTAGATGCATTTTGTGTGTGCTTCATGTATTCCCATCACCTATGCTACCTTCATTCCCCCATCTTCCTCTGTTCCCCATAATTTTGTCCTCCACTACAATTGTCCCCAAAACTCATGCCCTCACTATGTAAGTCTTGGAATTACCTTTGGTCAATTGGAAGACACAGGGAATCCACAGAGTATCATTAAGAAACTGCATGCAGAAATTACATCCAACTAGAACTTTCTTTCAGTTGATTTTTCATAAGGATTCAAGATTGCCTTGTGGACAAATTCAGTTTGATGAAGATCTGTATGCTTCTATATCTGAAGAAATTAGGTCATTATTTAATCTTAAAGGTACACTGAAAAGCAAGTGGGTCCATTCTTTTATACACTTGAAAATTAAAATTGCTTAATCAGTTAATTTTCGTAGGAACATAAGATTGCTTTGTGGATGAATTCAGTTTGATAATGATCACCATCCTTATCTTAATAAAATATATCATTATTTGGGATTTGATTATGTATAAAATTATGAGTCATCTATAATCTGAAAGTTACACTGAAAACAATTGGATTCATTCCATCGATCTGAAAAGAAAAATTGCTTAGAAATACTTGAGAATTGGATTTGCACACAACCATATTACACAAAGCAAATTCCATTTTTAACTCATTAATTTGCATAATAAACTTTACATCTCAATAGCTAGAGCCTCACCCTACTTCTAGCAATGAAAGTAGTTTAAGATCCTCTGTGATGACCAGGTTCTGCACTAACCTTCTAAAGGGAAGCACAAAATTTGCTTATCTAGAGCAAAGTTAAGTAGCTTTTAATGCCCACGAGACCATAAGGTCATATGGGATGATGTGGTTTACCTCATATATGTTTGTCTAGTGTTTATCCAACCTACTCCAATTACTGGTGGATGGTGTACAATACTACCCCCTTCAGTATTCGAACCTTGGACCTCCTATTTGGAGTTCCAAAGTCTTCACCATTAGGCCCACTTAAGTTATACAAAAATAGGATAGGATGCTTATCCTTTTTCATGTTACGAACAAGATTTTACCAAGAACATGGAAAACCAAATACGATCAAAATGATTCTGTGAACTCTAGAGCATAAATCAAGAGCATCAATCTAGCTTACACCTTCCAATGACCTAAGAAAAAAAAACATATACTATGCCTCAATATGAACTTCAATTAACCAAGAGTGAATGGAAAGAGGCTGCACTAACGACAGACATACTACCAATTTCAAAATGTCAATTCTAACAATTGTAACCAAAAAGGCCCATGGGAGTGAGTTAGGATAAGTGGCTGAGAGTAAAGAGTTCATATCCTGCGCCAAGGTTCAAATCCCATGGGTGAACCTTAACATTTCATCAAATGGAATGAGCTCTCGACCGGTGAAATACCTTGACTTTCATGGAGGAGATCCAGGTCTGAATCTTGCCAAGCAATACATGCATAATTGCCAAAATACCGTAACACAGTCACAATGTAATAACGGTGGAGCCCATTTCAACCCCATATAAGTTTATAACAAATGGAAAAAAAAAAAAAAACAATTGTAACCATAAAGCAAATCATATCCGCTACTTGCATTAGAAGTATCACCACAACAGATTCAGAATTGCTACCACCAAATCAACATATTATCTACTCCAGGCAGGAAAGTTAAGAATATGCATTTCCATGGGAGTTTCTCCTTATCCCATTCATGTGCTTCACTTGATGGACATGTATTTGATTCCAAATTACATACGATCTCCATTACAATCAGGGAGACTTTTATGGAGAAACAGTTAGCTGGATTTTACATTAAACACTATCTCCTTTTCTTTATATTGCATCATTTACTAAATAGTCCCTCTTAACCCCTTTCTTTATTTTTGCCATCATAAAAGTAGATTCCAATTGTGCTCAAAAATCAACAAGAAGCATAGTATACATCCACACTCACGTATGAACTACAATGAAAGTTGTACATTACAGCTTGCAATAAATTGGCTAAGCAACAATGTGCAAACAGGCTAGCTGCTCCATGAAACAATAATAGTGAATATTATTCTTCATTTTGAAAACAAGCAACAACAAAAAAAAAATGCTGTTCCTTTAAAGCTTTAAAAAACAGAAAGCAATAGGTAGATCTTACTCACCACCATTCCAATAGATGTGGCACCTGGAATAACTTCACTTCCAAAATCATTTGCCTCAGGAAAATTTTCCCGCAAAAGCTTCATCATTGCATCTTTGCTAACAACATAAATCCCCATACTGGCTATGTAAGGCATCTCCTTTGCTCGTTCTTCATCCAGGCCTAATATGGTGGTATCCACCTGTGGTTAAATCAAGTTAAGAAAATTACAAATCAAGATATTTCACATTAGTTACATTAATGTGAATCCTTAGAAGCATTAAACACAAGACTCCTGCAAACACAGACGCAATTTGTTCACATCTATTAAGGGAAAATTCAAATTATTACTTCCATCATAATCAAAATCCAAATAAACAATGTTAATCTGTCAAGACTTAAAATTTGATATACATGTAAACCCGTAAGACTAAGCTGAGGGAAAGTGACTATGAAAGATTACACGCATCGCTTTCAGTTCTTCCCCTTTGGGTTTCTCTGCAAATTCAACAATGCGTCCTTCACTGTCAATTTTCATAAGACCAAATGCTGTCGCACGTTTCTCATCCATGGGCAAAGCAGCCACAGTAATATCTGCATTGGTTTCCCTATGTGCCTGAATAAATTTCTGGTAGTCCATTCTGTAAAGATGGTCTCCAGCTAAAATAAGATATTCCATTATTGAATGCTCATCAAATAGCCACAAGTATTGTCTAACAGCATCAGCTGTTCCCTGAAAAAGGAACAATATAAAAGTGATTATTTAAAGCATATTTCCACCCAGAGCATAGCATACCCATAAACAACCAATTGTGCCCCATATAATTCAATCTGAAGCAATGTAAACTATCAGATACACAAATGCATATCACTCATCAAAGCTAATTCTAAGCAAAAATGCAAACAGCAAGCAGATAGAGTTGTTTCAACAGTCAGAGGCATTTGAACCAAAAATCCTAAGTTCTCTGTTACTAGAACATACATGCAGCTTTCCTTCAAATTCAAACCAGTGTACGAAGGGAAGAAATATGATGAAATAGTACTGAAACTACTGAAAATATGCATTCATTCTAATAGCTAATGATGAGTATCCTAATTGGATTAATCAAAAATGGATTGTGATAAGCATGGGAAAATAAACACAAGCATCTGGGTATATCCTTTGAGATTCCTTTTTTTCTTAGTCATATGAACCAGGTTATATTTGTTTAAAACAGCAGCTAAGCATTTGGTAAAAATATTCTCTCTTTGGTGCGAAGGTGTGCAGTTTGCCAGTGAGGCACTCATAGAGACATTCTACTCATCTTTGCTGGTTTCGTTCTGAAAATATTAAAAACTTAAAAAGTTTAGGTAATCCAGCCAATCCAAATTTCTTAGGACTGAAAGGGATGGATAACAATGGCTATGTATTGTTTCTCAAAACAGTGCATTTGGCCAAAAGCATCTGACGGTTGATTGTTATTGACGCCCTCACTCACAGGAAAGCTCTGGCCGCTATTTGATGTTAGAAACGTCAAGAACCTTGGAAGCTCTTTGTTCATCATCACATGAACACTGCCGCCAATACGGAGCACCGATCTGATGTTCCTCCGTTTTTTTAACTTTTAGGTTTCCCCCATTTCAAGCTGCATAGTTCAATTCTCTTCTAGCAGAAGTACATTCCCTAGCAAGAGGTAATAATTCTATTTCTTATTTGGCTGGGAGATGCCCTCAGAAATGGATCATGCCTCCGACTAACTGCTTGTGGACAAGTTCACTTAAACAAGAAGTTCCTCTCTTGCTTTTGTCTCTGCTTCTAGAGGAAAATTGCTTTGCAGTAGAGGTATAAGTTGGCTTCGGGATGTATAGAACATGCTCTACTGAAACCCGGAAGGATTGAGAATCTCTGAGGAAGAATTAAATTTTGCAGATGTGCCAAGCAAGCAATCTCTTTACGTACTGAGCTGGTTCCCATCATTTGCTGTTTATTTACGTACTGAGCTGGTTCCCATCATTTGCTGTTTAATCTCTCTTCTCTAACGGACATCAGTCCTCGGCATGACGTGAAGTGGCCAGATAGTTCTCACTGGGCCAAATCTACGTAATGCCTCTCAAATTTGTATATTACCAACGCCTACCATCCATCTCCATTGCTGATAAACTTTATAAGCTTTTGAACTAATGGGACGAGATAAAACGGAGCCTACACCACAGTCAATGGATTTGGAAGCCATAAATAGATACCAAATCACAATTGCCTGAATGGCGAGTGCTGCACATAAGTTCCTGACTGCCTACAACTAGGGCAAACTCATTATAACACCTCAATAGTTCTGTTCATAAAGTTCGGAAGATGTTAGATGTTTTTTCTGGAACTGCCAGCACACAAAGGCCACGGAACAATTACTATAGGAAAAGCTTAGATGTCTTTTCCCCTGCCCTGTGAATTGGAAAACTAGCTCTATTTGGAATACGGTCACTGTACAGCTGTTGACTGTTGGAAAATTCTTAATTTGATCACAGCTAAAATATCTTTGGAAGTGCAGATTTTATAGGAGCTTTTATTAGTCTTAAGCTTCCTTCATCAACTTTCTCAGCGGCTTTTTCTCTGACTTCCCGTGCAGCTAGAGACCATTGACTACTGTAATCAAATATTAAAATGACTGCCAAAACAATAGTTTGTAACAAGTAAAATCAAAGAGGATCTGGCCATCATTGAATAGCAACTTACCAAACTCCTTTAAAAAAAAAGATTCAAACATGTAACAGGGCAGGACAACTGTGAGACTGATAATCAAAAAGATGTAAGGGATAAGGCAGCAGATCTAACCTCAGTGGCGAGGAAACTGGTAATTGATCTATATGATGAGTAATATGGAATTGCTAATTACGACTTTCAAGTTGCTTAGTTCTTACATGCTTTGATTTTCTGCTTTGGAGAGTGTTTATGAGGTAGCTGGCCTGTTTCCCTTATAGACGACACTTAAAAACATGTGAAGCATGTTTCCTTTGTGAAGGCATTTTTTTGCATGCAAATATGAGCCTCTTTTAGGGATGTGGGCATTTGACTATGATGGCTATAAAACAGCTGACCTCTATAAACTTGATATATATTTTATTTAAAGCAAAGCATATCAAATTCCATCACTACCCATCCAAACATATGAAAACCCTCTTACTTACTAGCAGGAGTAGTGCACATTGGTAATCCATGCATCCTCTGTAACATTGTATTATGCATTCAATTAATACATACCAGCAAATGTAAAAAGAAAAAAACCATGCAATCACTTGCCACCGGCATACCCTACAACGTTGTCATTGTCGTTTATTCGCATGTACATGCACACGTGTGTAACAAAACATGCTTAAACCTGCCTATATGCACAACTATTTCTTTGCTTGAATATATATGTGCTAGCTCAAGCATATGTCTACTTGCATGCATATGCACCTGCACTACATTGCACTACATTCTTTTCAGAAAGCATACTTCTAGCATAGATGTATGAGCCACTCTTGTGCATGTTGTGTCTAAAAGAAATATTTAACAAGGTCATCAAAAGCAATTATTTTAGATAACTGCCTCTTGCATTGCACCTATAGCTATAACAAAAGCAAGTGCAAAACAAGAAAATGTGCAGATTGTCAAATATCGTCATCATGTTTAGAAGTTGCGCTAGGTATGCTAAAGGTATAATTAGATATAATCCCATATTGGGAGAATAAGCCTAGCTTGAATCCTTCACAATTCATGCAAATTAGACTATAGAAGGTGGTGCACTGAAGTGCACAAAGGGTAAGTGTCAAGTCCTCGTATTCGGTAATAAAACAGCAATATAGAATTTGCTATACCTTAACTTGTTGCTAAAGTTAGGAACTATATGGCAATTCATAGATGGGCCTTTAAAAGAAGCTAAGATAGGTGTAAATGATGTTTGTGTAAGATCATTATCATTGACTAACAACTGGCCTTAATTGCTAAGTGTCTTGAATTTGAATTTGGAAGTTTCATTCTATGAGATGTCTATGGTCAAGAACTCTTCTTAACATTCCTTTCATGCTCTTGATATTCATCTTCATTTCAGGAACTGATGACAAGTAGTGTTACTACCAACTGACCTTAATTGCTAAGTATCTAAAATTTGAATTTGGATGTTTCCTTTTGTGAGATCTATGGCCAAGAACTGTTCTTAACATTCCTTTAATGCTCTTGATATTCATCTTTACTTCAGGAACTGATGACAAGTAGTTTCTAGTCAAACTGTCATACCAAGTTTGGGTGCTTCACAATTAAGTGATTATTAGTTTTGATATACCATGATAAGTTAGGGCTTATAAGAATGTTAAAATAAATAAATAAATAGATTCTTGCATAAATTGTCATACTGCAAGAAGAGAAAATCAAGATGGCAAGTGGCAACAATTGCTCAAACAACTCAAATAATAAAAAATACCTAAAATAAAAGCAAGGACATTTTCCAAACAGGGAATTCACAAAATTTAGCAATTCTATGACAATCATACATGTATGTGTGCTTTAAAATAGGAAATTGAATAAAGCAAACATTTAAACAAATCCACATGTGCACCTGAAACCAGTTTGGATTTTCTGGACTTTGCTGCGCTGCAAGTACTTCCACAAATCCTTCATTTTTGTAGCCACCCATGTTGCTAGCATAAGCCCGTGAAAGATGGCGATTGAGAGAGGCTGAGTTGAACTGAGTGAGAACATAAATCTTAGATACATTACTGTTTATGCAATTACTAACAGGGATATCAATCAGCCTATAGTTAGCACCCAAAGGTACAGCCGGTTTTGCTCTCTTCTTTGTGAGTGGATAAAGACGAGTGCCAGCACCTCCTCCTAGGATAATTCCCAGCACACTCTGGATATAAAAAGATAAAGCAGAAATTCACTGTGAGAACTCAATAAGATCTTAATTGGATAACAAACAACACCATTACATCAAGAAAATATGCTTTAAAGAATATCTTGATGCTTTAAAGGTCAACTTTAAATGAGGAAAAAATATATAATAAAAATATCTAAGATGATTAGATTAAGTGTCGTTATTAAAAAACAAACTAGACTTAAGTCTAACTGCTTTCAGCTGAGAGGATAACATGGGCAAATGTTTTTTCTGATCGGAGACTTTGCTAATTATCAAAATTCATAAACTAACATGCAATAAACTACTTGCCGCTGCTAAGAATGTAAATATTCGATCTGTTTCCGACATGCCTGTAAATGACAAGCATGAATACAGCTTGAACAAGCAGAAATCTATATTGCACGGTCTATTTTGGTGAAACGCCACAATGCTTTTCTGGCATATTCTTCATATAACATTAGAATTTGCATAATAACTTCACTTAATTAGATTGATATTTGAACAATGAGTGAGAAAAGCTAGCTGAAAACTAAACGCTGCTAGAACATCAAGTAGAAAAGCAATGAGTTGCCATAGGTAACTAATTTTCCCTCAAATACTAGATCTTTCTTATTTTACAATACAATGAAAGGTACTCTTGGACAGATTGACAGGTAGAATTAAACACTTTATCCAAATCAATCCAAACATTTCTTCAATTATTTCTTTTGTATGCTTTTTCCAGGTTAAGGATATCTGCAATCAAATGAACTCAACTTGCAGCTCCATCTATCAAACATTCCCACTTGAAACTCCCCCACCTGAAGTACTTTCTCCAAAGTATCAGAATCACTTATATAATCTGCTAACTATATTGTCCTCAACAAGTATTATCCAAGAACCTTGTGCTAGTGCCAGTTAGAGAACGGTCAATCAAATGTTCTCATCGTGGATCTTCTCCATCAAACATTCCTGACTTGAAACTCCTCTGTTTGAATTGATTTCTCCAGGTGTTCAGAATCGATTACATAATCTACTACCCGTGTTTCCTAACCTAGCATGTCTATTAGCTAGGATTCTTGTGCTAGGTTAGTGAGAGCAAAGACACCAGTTGTGCTTCCAGCATTAGTGTCCATATTCATTTAATGAAGAAACGCTCTCTGTACCATAAAGACTTGATTCCATGTAACAGTGAATATGCAATACTATTTATCACTATTAGTTGATCAAAAAATGATGTAAAAAGCTCATCCAATGCAGCAGCACTCATGAGCCATGCTTTCAACTCTCCTTTTGAGACAACAAAGAGGTTAGCAGAACCAAAGCAATAAATGACTCCCTTCCTTCCAAGAATTACTATCCTGATCCCAAAAAGATTGGTTGAATGACTGCCACAATTCTCAAATATTTCCATCGTAATCATATTTACTTAATGAATATAAAATATTGCTGTTTTCTGGGTAAAGCTTGCCGCAAAACATTCCCATTGTAACCCTTGTGAATTACCTTGATAACAAGCACAACTCTGTCCCACATATTGTCATCTCCAAAAATATTGTGTCCTGGTTCATACTATCAATGATAATCATTGTCACCAATCCTAATAAAATATGCAACTTCCCAAATAATTTTTAACTTTGTTTCATTGTATGAAATATTGTGCATGAACACCAACACAAATGACACTGGAAGAGTCCTGTGAAACTAAATATCATCTCCAAAAAGGGCATGGAAGAGAAATCAAAATTAGATTCTAAGAACATAAACTAATAATGATGCAACACTTCAAATATGACTTATTATTCCTATAAGGCTGGTAACTTTGTATAGCATTCCCATATAAAATTATTTCCAATATCTAACATGCAGCAGGCAAAGCACAAAAAATAGCATACAAAAAGCACAGACAAACAATACATTTTTGCCAGCACACTCGCACATGAGTACCCGGGCTGATCACTAATCTTTAAGATTGCAAATTCTATCAAATAGCCAATCAGAAGAGACATGATTTTTATGTGATGATATGACAAACAAAACATCCGTCAGGATATGCATCATCACCAAAAAAAATAAAGCTTTGTTGTACCAAATCATTGAAAGAAACAACTCAGACATATTGTTTGATATGTAACTCATTCTACATGCTTCTATGGAAAAGAGAAGACCTTATAACAGTTCAACTTGGTCCAGCACAGGTCTCCGAGTGATTCTAAATCTATCATCCCTTGTGCCAATCTGATAGATAAACACAAAATTCTCCTCCCATGGCCTTTACATCTTTTGGATAATCATTTACATTTTTTAAAAACTATCCATAACAAAGCATTCTAATAATCTCTTAATTGATACAGTGACCTCTATTTTTGCCACAAATCCAAAAGCATAATAGATTATTGACACCTACAAGATCTAGTTTATTCATAAAACAAATACCAAACATGCTCCAAAAGTGCTCAGAGCTCAATAAGAAACTATCCAAGGGACAGAACCACCTTAAATGCAAATAAATATAGAAGGATATTTTTGATGTCTACAAGGCTCCAATATACTCCAATTATTTGTGCCCATAAAAAACCACAAATAGTCCTTTTACACTTTCAGAGCAAAGGCAGGAAGAAACTATCCATGTGACAAGATTGCCTTTAATGCTTCAAATATCAGATCAAAGAGGGTATTTACTCCCATTTATAAAAATTGCATTGAAGTCTCCACATCATCACAAGGGCATGAATTTGGGTTTGAACATGGACCAGCTTGAAATAATCACACCTACACAACAGTCTCATGGAGGGGGTTGGGGATCCTAATTTCACTGTCCAGGTGACTTCAAGCAAGCTAATTATTATTGCTACTGTAAAAAGTGGAATGTCTGCCTTAAAATACAGAATGGCTAATTTTGATGGTAATTTGAAGAAGAATTTGTTTAAAATCTTCCTCTGAAAATGCCAGCTTAACTTCTATCTTTCTCCTTTTAAAAATTTTGCGGTATAAAGCACTCCTGACTTTTCTCAGCAGCGTTTGCTGACACGTTTCAAGGAGTTCATAGAAACATTCTCAGCAGCACAACAATCCAAATTTTTATTTTCTCAGTAGCACCTCATGAGAACTTTTTAAGGAGACCCCCTCCATGGGACCACTGCCTGGTGCTAAGGAGACCCCCAACATGGGACCACTGCCTGGTGCTACATCACAGATGCGCTTCACAAGCCTTATGCTGATAATTCAAAATGATTTTAGGTTGGCATTTTATCTACTGTTGCTTTATTTTTCTTCGCTGGGTTACATAAAGGCTCCCCTACGAAGCCAATACCCACAACACGAACAACTGGCCTGAATGCCGATCTGAACCCACCATTCGGCTTCAATCAGTTGCAGTTTATATACGAAATGGCATTGAAGGTAACTTTCTCTTATATAATTCGTCCTCTTGAATGCAATGACTCTCTGTTTTAGGATTCGTCCTTTGGTAGGTAATTTTATTAAAACATTTGATTTTTATGTTGCAGCTGTTCGAATTTCAATCATGTGCAAATGTTTTTTTAAAAATATAGTTTTGCCGTCAAATTGAAATTTGAACGGCTACCATTACCCCAAAAAAATAGTAATAATAATAAAACTAATTTGCATTAGTAACTGTGCTAAACACATGCAGCAGATGTTTTTTTTGCTGATTTCGCTATATGTGTAGATTTTTTTTTTTTTTTTTTTTTCAGAGTCATGTGAGTGGGGAAGGAATCAGATCCCACCATGGCACGATACAGTAGTCAGACTAGCTCCATATTACCTCAGTTCGGCTGCATATAAGGCACGATGCCGATCCATTCCCAAATATTTGGAGTGGATCTGTACCGCTCAGTGCGCTTCAATAAATGATTCCTTTTTGTGCCATAAACACGTATATATAGATAAAAAAATATCTCTATCTATCTCTCATATACACACATATATAGATAGATAGCAATGCACGCAACTACGCTCTCCAGTAAATAAGAAAAAAAAGATACAGTACTGGCAAGAAAATTTCAGCAACTTAAAAGCTCGAGATTTAACCACTTCCAAATGCATTACAAAACACAGAGTATTCAAAGAGGAGCAAAAGCTAAATCAGAGCTGAAATCCAAAGTACACAGTAAAGCAAAATACAAGCACAACTTCCATTTTTATTCAAAAGATTATGGATTTTCCATTTCAGCCTAAATGCATAGCAATATCAAAGGCGAGAACCGCTTACTCGGCTGGCGTCGGGATCCAAGCAGGTGAGCTCATTATAGGTATCGGAAACCGCCCGGGGAGAAACCACCATCCCGCCCGGTTTCCGAAAAATCACCTGCCGCCTCTTCTGCTGCTTGGAACCCGCCAGAACTCTGACACCGCACAATGACGAAGAAGAATACGCGGACAAGTTCTGCAGATTGCCGTGCAATTTTCCCCCAGAATCCCGTCTAGTAACGGTGAATCTGGCGGCTCCTGCCGCGGCCATGGCACCTACCATTCGAGCCTTCAACAAAGCTCAGAAGTTCTCCAAGGTTGTGAAAGCGGCGTGGTATCCTTAGTGGTACAGGTGACCAGCGTAGCGGTGTTTATCGTGGGGGAAAACTGGAGGTTTTAATAAAAAAATTGTGAAGCGGATTGCGCAAAACAGGGTTGTTTTTGGATACGAGTATCGTGTGACAATGAGTGGTGCCCGTGTCTTGGGATCGGATATTTGCTTTGGGGGATCATGCTTCTCTTATTTGCTCCCGAAGCTGTGCAGGCTATTGTAATTTGTGAATTTTTATAGGATTAAGTGCAGAATTTTTTTGTAAATTAATTTTAGGCTTGGATTATATTGGAAAGAATGGATTTATTATACGAAATTGGGTAAATTATATGAACGGTGAAGGTGAATGAATTTATTATACGAAATTGGGTGTGAATTTTTATAGGATTAAGTGCAGAATCTTTGGTAAATTAATTTTAGGCTTGGATTATATGGGAAAGAATGGATTTATTATACGAAATTGGGTAAATTATATGAATGGTGAAGGTGAATGGATTTATTATACGAAATTGGGTAAATTATATGAATGGCAAAGGTCCGGGTCAAATCAAGATCTGATTTTTACATACGCGGCTTTCGAGACTTTTTGTAGAATCTTAGATTCATGAATTTAATTGTATTTTAGCGAGAAATTTTAGGAAGCAGAAGATGAATATATATATTTTTAATTGACCTTAAAACGAAAAGGACATGAAAGGTGTGCAAGGGAAACAGATTTTATTATGGAAAAGTCCAGGTTGATTTGTCTATCACGTCTGTCAAGTCGAGGCCAAGAATGTGACTGTTCGCTTGGCAAGGCCCCAGCTGTAACATACCCTATAATGAAGGATCTTCTGGAACTCACTGCAGATGAGAGGGACATATCTGCTGGAAGTCGAGGTTGATTCTCCGACCTATCACAAGGGTTTTGTAAATTTATCTGCTTTATCTGGGTTATTTGGCACATTCTTATTATGCCAATGAGTAATATTCGTGCAACATCATTCACTTAAAGCTATATCATTATGACTTTCATTAAGAGGATAAAAAATAGTTGACATAAACATGTGTATTTTAATAAAGTAAAGCGTGTAATATTTAGTTATGGATTCCATTTGGACAGTTCATGCAATAGCTTGAATTTTGAAAGCGAAAAGAAAAATAATTGAGTCATAATTTGTGGTTAATAATTATGGTTTTTATAAAATCAAAGTTTTAATTATGGTTTTTTATAAAATCAAAGTTTTAATGTTGGTTTTTTATAAAATCAAAGTTTTAATGTTGCTTTGGATTTTGTGGATGTTCGTTTTCATTTTAAGATAAAGTGTTTTTTTTTGTTTCAATTGGTATGTATTTTTTCTTTTTCTTTTTTTTTCCTCTTTTATATGGTTGTTTCACATTTGAATTAACGTAAGTTTATTTTCAATTGGACTATAAAGTATTTTTGGTCTTCTTTTGGTGTGTTTCTATATAGCCTTTTATTGATGATGTTCATATATAGCTTTGAATAAAAGTAGCATTCTCTATTTTTGCTAACTCCTAGTGTTTTCTTAACATATAATTTTTTATATTTGTATTTTTAATTAAACAATTAAGTTATTATCTCACTTATTCATTTCAACCATGTGTTTTTTTTAATTCTCTTTTTATATTTTATTGATTATATTCTTCAGCTTTCAAGGAGGAGGTCAAGTTCAAATCTTATCAAATGATACATGCATAATTATTAAATTATTATAATACCAATAAAAATCTTATCAAATGGTGCATGCATAATTACTAAATTATTATAATACCAATAAAAATCTTATCAAATGATACATGCATAATTACTAAATTATTATAATATCAGTAAGTGATCATGATGTAACACGACCAGTGTCAATCCTATATAACCAATTAAAAAATATTATATCTTGGCATCTATCTTTTCAATTTCTTTTTAAATATCCTCTAAGACAAATCAAAACTCTTACCTCTATTAAAAATATATTTTATTTTTAATATAAGTATTACATATAAAATTAAAATTTCAAATTAAAAAATTTTAAATTAAAAATTTCTAAATCCTTTAATTATCTTTATTTTAACTCTAAACTATTAAAAACTCATACTTTATACCTATAAATCACCATCAATCTAACCAATAACCCAAATAAATCCCTACCGTCTTCCAATTTTATTGAGCAAAAAGAATTCCTTATCATCCTAATATCCTTTTAATTTTAAATATTTTTTAACTAAATTTATCATTGAAGTCTCTTAATTCTCGCCAATAACCTAAATGAGCCCACATTGTCTACCTAATAAAACAAATAGTGTTCCTTATCCTAAAATCCTGTTTATCCTCTCTTAATTAAAATCTAACTAAATTTATTACTGAAGTCTCTTATTGCTCCTAAGGGACCGTTTTAAAATAAAAATGTAATTTAAGGGGAGGGACCGTGTCTAATTTGAACTCGATATAAGGGAGATAATACAAACTTTTAGCAAATAAGGAAGATTTGTTACCTCAACATAATAGCTAATGCAGTATGGTGAATTGGCACTCTCAATTATAATTTATACAATTTTAATAAAATAATTTTTTTATGGACAGGTAATTGCTTTAGTGATTAAAAATGAGGTTGTTTTTAAGTGATCTTGTGTTCAAACTCTTTGAAAATGGTTGTTGATGTAATTTATATATTTTTATATAATAATAAAAAATATTTAAAATTTAAGAAATATATTTTTATTTTATTTATATTAAGTTAAAAATAATTAATGAAAATTTTAAAAACTAATATAAATGTTTATTATTTTTTTATTAAAATTGATAACATAAATTTTATATTATAATAATAATTAAAATATATATAAATTTAAAAAATAAATACATAAATCTTATATTATAAAAATTAAAGAAATAAACACATAAATTTATCGAGCTTTAAAGAGGAAATGAGGAAAAGGAATAAGATCCCAGACTAAGTAGACTATGTCAATATTACCTCAGTACAGTTGCATGTACGGCACGATGCCGATTCATTCCCAAATATTTGGAGTGGATCTATACCGCTCCGTGCGCTTCAATGAGCTCCGTGCGCTTCAATGAACGATTCCTTTTTGTCCCATAAACACGTATATATAGATAAACAATAATCTCCTGTCTCTCATATATGCATATATATAGATAGCCAACTAAGTTTTCAGTCAAATAAGAACAAAAGATACGAAACACAGAGCATTCAAAGAGGCGACAAGCCAAATCAGAGCTGAAATCCAGAGTACACAGTAACAGTACAAAGCACAGAGCATTAAATTTCAATGCAGTACAAAACACAGAGCATTCAAAGAGGAGCCAAGCTAAATCGAAGCTGAAATCCAGAGTACACAGTAACAGTAGAAAGCACAGAGCATTCAAAGAGGAGCAAAAGCTAAATCAGATCTGAAATTCAGAGCCCACAGAAAAGCAAAATACAAGAACAACTTCCATTTTTATTCAAAAGATTTTGGATTTTCCATTTTAGCCTAAATGCATAGCAATTTCAAAGGCGAAAACCGCTTACCCGGCTGGCGTCAGGATCCAAGCAGGTGAGCTCATTAAAGGTATCGGAAACCGCCCTGGGAGAAACCACCGTCCCGCCCGGTTTCCGGAAAATCCTCTGCCGCCTTTTCTGCTGTTTGGAACCCGCCGGAACTCTGACACCGCCAAAGGACGAAGAAGAATAAGCGGACAAGTTCTGCAAATTGTCGTGCAATTTTCCTCCAGCAGATTCCCGTCTAGTAACGTTGAATCGGGCGGCTCCTGCCGCGGCCATGGCACCTGCCATTCGAGCCTTCTTCAACGCTCCGTAGTTTTCCAAGGTTGTGAAAGTGGCGTGGTTGTGCAATTTTTTTGGCCTCTTTGATATGGTTATCGCACGTTAAGTTAATCATCAATTGCACCGTAAGTAGTTTTGTTCTTCTTTTGATGTATGTCTTTATATAACGTTTTGTTAATAATGTTTATATATAACTTTGGTAGTATTTTTTATTTTTAATAGCTTCATTTTTAGCTCCTAATTTTTTTATATTTTTATTTTTAATTAAATAATTAAATTATTATTTTATGTATTCATTTTAATTATGTATTTTTTTCAAACCTCCTTCTATTACAATTATAACTTTATGTAATCATCAAATAGTATTAGCCTAATTGATTATAACAATTTCATTTAATCAATATATTATATCATCTATTAGCATCTATCTTTTCAATTTCTTTTTAAATATTTTAAAAGACAAATAAAACTCTTATCTCTATTAAAAAATAATATGTTTTTTTTTTAATATTTCTTATACACATCCGTAATAATACATATACATCCTTACCATACCAATATACCACATCACATAGATAAGATAATATATTTTTACTACAAGTATTACATATACAAATTAAAACTTCATATTACAAATTTTTAAATCCTCTGATTATCTTTATTTTAACTCTAAACCATTAAAAACTCATACTTTACACTCACATATCACTATCAATATAACATTAATCACCATCAATCTAACCAATACCCAAATAGATCCCTATGGTCTTCCAATTTTATTAGCTTGCCTTTCTAGTAAAGCAAAAAGTATTCCTTATCATCCTAATATCAATTAATTTAAAAAAAAAAATTAATTAAATTTATTATGGAAGTTCCTTAATTCTCTTAAGAAACTTTTTAAAATAAAAAATAAAAATGACCTTTTTAAAATAAAAAATAGAAATGACCATCACTCTAGCCAATAACCTAAATAAGTCTATATTATATGCGTCTATGCTTTAATAAAGCAAAAAGTGTTCCTTATCATCCTAATATCCTCTTAATTTTAGATGTTTCCTATTGAAGTCTCTTCATTCTCTTATTCCTCCTAAGCGACCGTTTTAAAATAAAAATGTAATTTAAAGGGAGCGACCTTTGACTAATTTGAACTCGATATAAGGGAGACTTTGAGCAACTACCTCAATATAATAGCTATAGTTAGTAATGCAGTGTATTAATGTCTATTGATGATCAAAAGAGGTTAATAAGACTGTAAAGTAAGACATATACAAAGCAACGAAAGTACCTAATGCAGCCCCAGAGAAAATGAAGTAAGAAAAACAATAAATAGAATGACATATGATATACAACATATGTGGATCAAAGATTACTCCCAACATTCAAGGCTGAGGAGAAGTGAGTGATATAAGAGTTGGATGTCATCGTAAATGTTCTTTGTTGGAGTCGACGACGAGTTGATCTTGTTATATCTCTGTGATCACCCTGGCGCTTCTTGGTCGTGACCTTGAAGGCTGGAAGAATGAAGTGATAAATCGGAATCCTGTTATCTTCTGCAAACTGTTACTAAGTAGTTTTTTCCTGAGATTGAATAAATCCCAAATGAAAAGGACAATGCATCTCTTATGTTCATAATTAATTCAATATTTTAGTGTATGGGTGTCTCTGAATAAACAATAATATCTACCTCGTATCTCATAGTAGACAAGACAGGTGAAAATGAAATGCTTCTTGGATTCCACATCAAGACTGCACAATCTACAAATACGCCTCTTGGGAGGTGATGATCTATCTCAATACGCAACTGGTAGGAACAAACTTGTAGCTGAGCTAGAGGAAACTTGAGGCTGTGTGACATAGTAGAGTGAATAATTTATATATTTTTAATAAAATATTTTTTTTGTACTTTATTTTTATTTTATTTGGTGAGTGTAAGAAACTCTACTATCAATAGGGTTAAATAAACTCCTTCAAGTATCATCCCTTTTAAAACCAAGAGGTATGTGAGGAGGTGGGTATGTAAAGAGGTGGGTGTGTGATAGTTGTGTATTAAATTTCCTATTGATAAGTATAACTCTTGGCTTTAGGAGAGGTCATGGTTGGGGAACTTGCTCAACCTTATGCGTTGGTTGGAGGAAACTTTTAAAAATTATATAAACGATTATTATTTTTTATTGGGATTGATAACATAAATTTTATATTATAACAATAATTTAAAAAATACATATATAAAAATAAAAATAAAAAATAAATACTTAATTTTTATATTATAAAAATAATTAAAAAAAGTTTTACATAGACATTAAAGAAAAAAATACATAAATTTTTAAAGAGGAAATCCAATACTAGCGAGGAAAAGGAATAAGATCACAGTTAGACTATGTCAATATTACCTCAGTACAGTTGCATGTACGGGACGATGCCGATTCATTCCCAAATATTTGGAGTGGATGTGTACCGCTCAGTGCGCTTCAATAAGTGATTCCTTTTTGTCCCATAAATACGTATATATAGATAAAAAACAAACCTACCTATACATATATAGATAGCCAACTACGCTTTTCGTCAAATAAGAACAAACGATACGGGACTGGCAAGAAAATTTCAATGCTGTACAAAACACAGAGCATTCAAAGAGGAGCAAAGCTAACTCGGAGCTGAAATCCAGAGTACACAGTAACAGTACAAAGCACAAAGCATTAAATTTCAATGCAGTACAAAACACAGAGCATTCAAAGAGGAGCCAAGCTAAATCAGAGCTGAAATTCAGAGTACACAGTAACAGAACAAAGCACAGAGCATTCAAAGAGGAGCAAAGCTAAATCAGAGCTGAAATTCAGAGTCCACACCAAAGCAAAATACAAGAACAACTTCCATTTTTTCTTAAAAGATTTTGGATTTTCCATTTTAGCCTAAATGCATAGCAATATCAAAGGCGAAAACCGCTTACCCGGCTGGCGTCGGGATCCAAGCAGGTGAGCTCATTAAAGGTATCGGAAACCGCCCTGGGAGAAACCACAGTCCCGCCCGGTTTCCGGAAAATCCTCTGCCGCCTCTTCTGCTGTTTGGAACCCGCCGGAACTCTGACACCGCCCAAGGACGAAGAAGAATACGCGGACAAGTTCTGCAAATTGCCGTGCAATTTTCCTCCCGCAGATTCCCGTCTAGTAACGGTGAATTGGGTGGCTCCTGCCACGGCCATGGCACCTGCCATTCGAGCCTTCAACAACGCTCAGAAGCTTTCCAAGGTTGTGAAAGTGGCGTGGTAAACTTACTGGTACAGGGGAGCGCCGCGGTGTTTATAGTGTGGAAAACCGGCGGTTTTGAAAAAATGTAATTTGAAAAACAGGGCGGTTTTTGGATACGAGAACTATCATGTGACGATAAGTGGCGCCACTGCCTTGGGATCGAATCTTTGCTTTTTGGGATCATGCGTCTCTTATTTGCCCCCAAAGCTGCGCAGGCTGTTGAAATTTGTGAAGTTTCATAGAATTATGTGCAGAATCCTTTGTAAATTAATTGAAGGCTTGGATTATATGGGAACGAAGGGAATTAAGACACGATATTTGGTAAAATATATGAGAAGAATCAGTCAAGGTCCGGGTCAATCAATATTCAATATTTACAGGTGCGGCTTTCGAGACTTTGGTTGAAGCTTAGGTTCATGAATTTAATTGTATGAAAAGCTTATATACTTTTTTAATTAACTTTAAGACAAAAGGTCATGAAAGCCGTGAAAAGGGGCACAACTTCTAGGTTGATTTGTCTTTCACATCCGAAAAGTTGAAGATAAGAATATGACTGATTGCAAAGCCAACAGCTGTAACAGATCCTTTGATGAAGGATGTTGTGGCACTCACTCCATGCGATGAAAGGGACATATCTGTTGGAAATCAAGGTTGATTCTCTGCTCTCTCTCTCTCAAGGTTTTGTGAATTTACATGGGCATATTTGGCATATTCTTATGCAAATGTCTAATATTCATTTTAAGTTTCCTAGAACAAGTTTCAAGTTGTTGCATGGGTAAGTGTGAGGGGTGGTGGAGAGTGTATAGCTGTGTGTTAAATTTCTTATTGATAAGTTTAGCTCTCCCTTTATAAAAGATTTTGGTGGGATGGGGATGCCTAACCCTGAATATGAGCAAGTGTGTGAGGGGTGGTGGGGTGGGGTGGGTGTGTGTATGGGTCTCGGTGGGATGGGGATGCCTAACCCTGAACGTGAGCAAGAGCAAGTGTGTGAGGGGTGGGTGTGTATGGCTATGTGAAATTTCCTATTGATAAGTTTAGCTCTCCCCTTATGAAAGGTCTTGGTGGGATGGGGATGCCCAACCCTGAGCTTCAGTCGCAAGGTTTCTCACACTGACCAAATCTTAAAATATAAAATAAAATTAAACAATAAAATTCGTTCTAAGTCTTTTTCATACTTCACGGAATATAAACCAAGGAAAGGAAAGAGGAGCCAAAAAAGACTTATGTCAAGGTTGAACTTCAAGTAGGAAGTTTAAGGTCCAAATTCAAGGGTAGAGTTGTATATCATACTTTGGTAACCAAGGTTTGGTTAGATAAAAGCAAGTGTGTGAGGGATGGTGGGGTGGGTGTGTGTATGGCTCTGTGTTAAATTTCCTATTGATAAGTTTAGCTCTCCCCTTATGAGAGGTCTTGGTGGGATGAGGATGCCCAACCCTGAGCTTCAGTCGCAAGGTTTCTCACACTAACCAAATATTAAAATAGAAAATAAAAATAAAAAATAAAATTCGTTTTAAATTTTTTTCATACTTCACAGAATATAAACCAAGGGAAGGAAAGAGGAGCCAAAAAAGACTTATGTCAAGGTTGAATTTCAAGTAGGAATTTTAAGGTCCAAATTCAAGGGTAGAGTTGTATATCATACTTTGGTAACCAAGGTTTGGTTAGATAAACATTTATAGGGTAAATAACATTCTCTATAAGGATTCATATGGATTATAATCTTGTTGATACTAAAAATTACTTTATTTATTTGTTTTTATTTTGTTGGTGAGAAAAAGTTAGATTATATTAATTCATTAATCGAAACATTACAATATTATGGTGCTAACATTGTCCACTACTGATTAAAAAACAAAATGAGGTGGATAAAGAGTAAAGCATACATAACTGAACATAAAAAAGAATAGAAGCTAATAGCAACAAAAATACTAGTTATATCTTGCTGCAATACACCATATATCAACACTACTATCTGTGGGAGAGGTTGTTATATGGAGAAATTTTGGGTGTGTCTTTCGTGATATCTTTTGAAGTCTTCAAAGAAATAGAAGTAATCAAAACTTGAACTTGTTCATCATTGTTAACTACCTTCTTTTTAGTTTCATATTGGACCTTTTGAAGATCTTGAACCATATGAGAAAGTTGATAAAGTCTATCAATAACATCTCATGGTGTGCAGAAAATCCATAGACTTGGAAT
Source organism: Wollemia nobilis (assembly GCA_028583015.1). Lineage (NCBI taxonomy): Eukaryota > Viridiplantae > Streptophyta > Pinopsida > Araucariales > Araucariaceae > Wollemia > Wollemia nobilis. Next base: position 1,421,735 of record JAQPPZ010017175.1, on the reverse strand, counting down.
GAATGCGTCCCACATGTAACAAAATATCAAAGGTCAGGTCCACTAACATTATATCCCATGGAGGAGCAGATCTAGTAAACACCTTTTTACATCTGCACTTTCAAATGTGCTTGAGAAAGATGAGTCTACAAACATCCTAAAGTTTGGAACATTGATCCAGCTGAAAAAAACCAAGAAGAGGAAGCTTCCAAGATCTAGTGAAAGATGGAAAAAGAAAAGTGTAGAAGACATCCCAAAGCTATTTAGCCATGTCACAAAACCAAAACAAGTAAATAAGAGTTTCTAAAGCATTACAAAAATTGCATTGAAAGGAAATGTGTAAAATCAAAGCTAGACTTTCAGAAGTTGGAAGTTTTTGATGCAAAATCCACCATCCAAGAATTTGAGTTTTGGATTTAATAAAAACTTTTCAAATTTGAGTAGCAAGAGACTGCCATTGGACATTGATAAAATTCATTTGTCACTTGACATTGAGCTTAGAGTCTAAAGAAGGACACAAGATTGTTGTATATCCAACTAGAAGTAATTGAAGAGATTCTATGACCATTAAGCCATCTTTAGTCATTCCATATATTATGGGCAGTTTTTCCCAACTTTATAAGGACCTCATAAGTGATGGAAGCCACAACTAAACAAAAAGACTCTTTGAACCTAGAGGGAAGGGAGCACTAATTGCGGATATGGTTCCAGGTAAGAATTGAGCAGCTACCCAAATGTCTCTAATTCTATTATACCTTTCTTCGAAAAAGCTAGACCTTGAATAGCACTGCATAAAACTAAAGGTTCCACTATTTATTTATCTTTTAATAATAACGGGACAAGGTGGCTTTCACTTTACCTTTAAGCAAAATTATTCACTTAAGGTATAGTACAATTTTTTTCAATGAGTTTACGCAGGTTTTTATGAGGGGTCCGGTCCCTTCATTAAGGTATACCATAATTGGACAATATGACTTCAATTATTTAGAGGAAAAAATTGTTAACATAAATATATGTTTATTAATAAAGTTAAAACTTGTAATATTATTTGGTTATGGATTTCATCTCGATAATTCATGTAATGGTTTGAACATGTGAAAGCTAAAAGGAATGAGTACATCCAAGAGATCAAGTTCAAACGAGGGGGCCATGACCCCTCATAAAAATAGTGGAAGGATAAGACTACCCTTGCTCACCCGAATATCCCCAGTATACACAGAAGTATATATTTTTAGCAGTGATTAAATAACACAATGATATAATAGAGCGGATATGAATAATTGCAAATATAAAAATAATAATCCAATGCCACTTGAGGTGGGCACACCCTCATCATAAAGGCAACAATGCAGAATTCACAGATGAGAAAGATATAAAATAAGAGATGATAGATGATTAATCAAATAAATCAACCCTAGTCTAAATAGTGAAAATAATTAATTCAATTGGAACCTAACATAGTCGGCTATGTTAGGGTTGTAGCATGACTCCCCTCCTCGGAAAGATTTGTCCTCAAAGCTGGAAATGATTGGAAAATACTTTCAGATTCCCAAGTTGCATCTTCTTCAGGTAAATCCTACCACTTGATGAGAAATTCTTGGATGTGACGAGATCTGAGTCTGCGTGATCTGGTTTGTAGCACTTCTCACGTTGTAGATGGATACGCCCTTCTTCATCCAGCACTGGTAATTCTAACTAAGAGTGTACCTTCCGGCCAATCACCTTTTTGAGATAGGAGACATGAAATACTGGGTGTATGCGAGAGGATTGGGGTAACTCTAGTTGATATGCTACCTCGCCAATGCGACGCACAATTTTATAAGGACCATAGAATCGTGGTGACAACTTCTGATTAGATTTGAGCTTCAATGATAGCTGCTTGTAGGGTTGAAGATGTAGGAATACCATATCACCAATATTGAATGTTCGTTCTGAACGTTGCTTGTCTTGTTGCTGCTTCATACGATTTTGTGCTTGGACCAAATTATCTTTCAAGATAGTGAGCATTGCTTGTCGCTTTTGTAACCAATCGTCGACTTGAGCCACTTTGGAAGATCTTGGTACATAATCGACAATTGTTGGTGGCTTTGTTCCATATAATGCTTCAAAAGGAGACATCTTAGTGGAAGAATGATAAGAAGTATTGTACCACCATTCCGCCAATGACAACCATTGACTCCATTGATATTGTTTATCCTGAACAAAACATCTTAGGTAGGTACCCAAACATTTGTTAACTACCTCCGTTTGACCATATGTTTGTGGATGGTATGCAGAAGACATATTTAATTTGGTACCACTAAGTCGAAATAATTCTCTCCAAAAATTGTTGGTAAATATGGGATCACGATCACTTACAATATTTTTGGGCATTCCATGTAATTTAAAAATTGAATCCATAAATACCTTGGCCACTTTGCTTGCTGAAAATGGATGTTGTAAAGCCTGAAAATGAGCATATTTGGAAAGGCGATCAACTACCACGAAAATTACTATTTTTCCTTTTGACTTAGGAAGACCTTCAATAAAATCCATGGAAATATGTTCCCACTGGCGATCCGGAATAGGTAACGGTTGAAGTAATCCTGGTGATTTGATTGTTTCCCCCTTATTGTGTTGGCACACTTCACATTCAGCTACCCATTGCTTAACCTCTGCCTTTAATCCTTTCCAACAAAAGGATTGTTTAACCCGCATGTAGGTTTTCAAAAACCCTGAATGTCCTGTTGAAGGAGAAGCATGTGACTCTTCTAGAATTTGTACTTTGATTGGTGAATTATGAGGGATGTAAATACGATTCTTCTTACGTAATATTTGGCCATCATATGCGAAAAGAGGGTACTTAGAGGAACCCATAGATAACTCTTGAATTATTTGAGTTGTTTCACTGTTGGACAACCATTCTTCTTGTAACTGAGACACCCACTACGAACATGGCCCTGAAATGGCATTAATAACTACTTCATATTCGTATTTTCTAGATAATGCATCCGCAGCCACATTTTCTTTACCTTTCTTATATTCAATCACAAAATCATATCCCAATAATTTAGTCAACCACTTATTTTGTTCGGGATAAGAAAACCTTTGTTCTAAAAAATGCTTGAGACTGTTGTGATCGGTTTTAATAATAAAACGGCTATTGATTAAGTAATGCCTCCATTTTTCCACTGCATGTAAAATAACCAACATTTCTTTTTCATAGGTGGATTTACCCAAATTTTTCCCTGAAAGTTGTTTACTTTCGAATGCCAAGGGATGACCCTCCTGCATTAGTACTGCACCAATACCTGTTCTTGAAGCATCACATTCAATGACAAATGGTTTTTGAAAATCTGGAGTGGCCAAAACTGGAGTCGTACACATGGCCTCCTTGAGAGCCTCGAAAGCTTTAGTAGCTACTACTGACCATTGAAAAGCATCCTTCTTGGTGAGATCCATGAGAGGACCCGCAATTTTACCATAGTCACGCACAAATTTGCGGTAATAGCCCGTGAGACCCAAAAAACCATGAAGTTTTTTTATGGTTTTAGGTAGGGGCCAATCTTGTATTACCTTAATCTTATTGGGATCTACCTTAACACCTTCGTGAGATACTATATGACCGAGGTACTCCACTTCTTGAACACCAAAGGAGCATTTAGATCTTTTGACAAACAACTTTTCTTTGCGTAGGATATGGAGAACTCTGTCCACATGTACTAAATGATCTTTCCATGATTTGCTATAGATGAGTATGTCATCAAAGAAGACTAGAACAAATTTTTGTAGGAATGGACGAAACACTTGGTTCATGAGACTTTGGAATGTAGATGGTGCATTAGTGAGACCAAAAGGCATGACCAGAAATTCATAATGACCTTCATGAGTTCGAAAGGCTGTTTTGGGAATATCCTCGTCCCTAACTCGGATTTGGTGGAACCCTGAGCGTAAGTCCAATTTGGTGAAGAATTTGGCACCATGTAGCTCATCTAGTAAATCATCAATGACAGGAATAGGAAACTTATCTTTGATTGTGATTTTATTGAGAGGACGAAAATCTGGACACATACGCCAAGAATTGTCTTTTCGACGAGCTAAGACGACAGGTGAGGAATAAGGACTAGTACTATGACGGATGACACCCTGGTCTAATAGTTCTTGGACAATCTTCTCAATTTCTGTTTTCTGGGGTTGGGGATATCGATAAGGACGACCATTGGGTGGAAGACTACCAGGCACTAGATGTATGGCATGGTCATGAGATCTTTTGGGGGGTAGGCCTATGGGTTCTTGAAAAACCTCCTCATAGTTAGACACAATGTTTTGGAGATCTTCCTCTTTGATTTATGGCATAGCTTGTTCTAATTTTTCAATGCAATTGATTCGGGCTATGAATCCCCCACCATATTTTCTTAACAACTTTTCCATGCTATGTGAACTTACAAATTTTGATGGAGGTGTGGGTAGTCCTTGAAGACGGATGGTCCTCCCATTGGCTTGCCATTCCACAAAGCGATGTTTGTGATTAAAACCCACGGTGGTTTCCAATTGTTCCATCCATGCAACACCTAAAATAACCTTTGAATTTCCTAATTCCATAACAAAAAGAGGACCTTGCCAAGTATACGTACCCATTTGTAGTGAAATGGAAGATGTCTTACCGAGACATTGAGAAACTTCCTTGCTTGTCATTCTGACTTGAAACCGATCTTGACTAGAAGAGTAGACGTGCAGACCTAGTGTCCTTGCAAGTCTTGCATCAATGAAGTTGTGAGTACTTCCAGAATTAATTAGTATCGTTACCCGTTGCTTCCGAATGAAACCTGCCACCTTGATTGTATGGTGAGAAGATAACCCCATAAGAGCATGTACTAAAATAGTCATGGTATCCTCCTCAGCGACAACTTCGTCTTGTTCATTTTGGTCCTCAACTGGGAGATCCTCAAGTGCATCGTACTCCTCTATTTCTTCTTCCTGGTTGGCATATTCAATTTGAAAATTTTGTCGTGGTGTACATGCTTGATCTTTTTGATGTTGAGTGTGACATTTGTAGCAGAAGTACCATGATGGTTGATCATTTCTATGAAAAGAGTTGTTGCGGAATGGAGGTCGACCATATGAATCACGTCGTGTGGATGAGCCTATGTGCGCCTTTGTTTCCGCCAAGTCAGCAATCCGTATACACTCATCCAACTTGGATGGATTTTTTAGGTCTACCTCAACTTTAATATGTGCTTTTAATCCATTTTGAAAAGTCGCTACTACCACGTCCTGTGGTAGGTCTTGTGCATAGGAAAGCATACTGGTGAATTCAAAAATATAGGCCCCTACTGATCCTGTCTGCCTAAGTGACAATAATCGTACTATGTATGAACCTGTGGGACCTTTGTCGAATCTGTGAAGAAAGGTTGTTTTGAAAGTGTCCCAATATAATGCATTTTGGGACTCCTCACGTTTATACCATGTAAACCATTGATAAGCTTCAGTGCCAAATTTGGTTGCTGCAAAAGGGACTTTGTCCTTTTCCAAAAATTTGTAAAATTCTAAGATGCCATCCATTTTTGCAATCCACCCGCGTGGATCCTGGCCTTCAAAGGTAGGCATATCAATGCGTGGATGATTGACTCCCATTGGACCTCTTGGTTGGGAGTGGAAATTATTTCTATCTTGTTCCTCGTTACTTCTCTGTCTCTGGTTGTTATTTTGATAGGGTCTATTAAACCCTCTTTGTTGCTCCATATTTTCTTCATTACCCCTATCCTCAATATTTTGGTGACCATTGTGAGTCAAGTATTGACTAGTTTGACCTCTATGGTGTGTGTAGTCATCATTGTAGACATCCGTACTCCAGTGATTGGAGCTAGAAGGATTTGGTTGGGGCGGTTTCTGAGATGCATTGAAACTTGCAGTCATCATCTGAAGATTTACTATTAAATATTTTAACAATTGATCATTGAGCACTGGACGATTATTGTCTACTTGGGTGATGTTTTCTTGTGCTGAATCTGAGAAGAATTGGATGCCATTGGGCTGACCACTAGATGACTCGGATTAAAACTACCAATTTTGGATGGAGAAGGAGAATTTTTTGTACCTGGGCTTCGACGAGCTCTTCTAGCGTTATTATTGGGAGTTTCCAAGCTTGTTAAACGTTTGTCAGATCCTTTGATCCAACTTTTGCTCATGCACCTTTCAAAGTCTCTTGCTTAGGAGCATAGGAGCTTCAAATTTTTAGAAAAAAATTGTTAAATTGTCTAAAAATTTGGTTTAAATTCCATCGAATAGTCACTCCAACTGTGACACGGATTTGAAGTTTGGCTCACCTCCTTTGACAACTTTTCAATTTTTAACAACTATCACCAATTTTGACAATGTTGGCAATTTCTTGACAAGTTTTTGACGACTTTTGGACAATTTTAGCAAGTTTGTAGGTTCTTGATGATGTAAGCAAGTTTGGACACTTTGTGGTTTTGACAGCAATTTTTGTAAATTGAAATCGATACACAACACCGTGACACACACAGCGGACGCGACTCTTTCCAAGGTAGGACTCTACAAGACAACGCGATAGGACCACTCGATTGGACACGAACTCAAACTGGACATGAACCCCAACATGAAGGACCCAAGAGCCAACACGACACTAACCAACGAGGACTCAACCTGTACTCAACTTGGCATGGACAACGAGGAACGCGACCAACTCGAGACATGAGAATCGACGTGACAAGGGAGTATGATTGGACACTACACAAAAATGAAACGAAGATAAGGGAGTATGACTGGACACTACACGACAGTGGAACGAAGACTATGACCTCACTACTCACGCCTTTCACGTTATAAACCTTTAATTGCCCTCCCCACCGTGAATATGGGATAATTTCTTTGACACAAAAATAAAATTAAAATGCGTACCTTAGTTTGGCTTTATAATTATTATTATTTCGCATGATATGATTGGTTGATGTTTTGCACAACATTGCTTGGTTTTCTCTGGTGAATTTAGGCTATTTTAGACTGCTATTTCGGATGACCAGACCTGCTAAATGATCCAATCACGATTTGGCTCAGCTCTCGGTGTTCCTTATGGCCAGAGGTGGCACAAATGCTATTTGCTAGGACTACCTGGTGTTGTTAATTTCTCCGTAATGATGTCTGGGTGAATTGCGCAGTGACACTATAGTGGCACGGTAGACGCGAGACACGAATAAAATTTTGAACGCTTACTCCTAAGTCTGACTGCCTGGGATAATGCGTGGATGCAAAACAAATGAAAAACATGGAAAAAGCAACACAATGCTTCAACCAGATGTCCTCACGTTACAGTAAATAGCTTGGTGGGTCGTTGAAATCTAACAGCCTTCACCGGACCTGTCTTCTGATACCACTTGGAAGGGTAAGACTACCCTTGATCACCCGGATATCCCAGTATACACAGAAGTATATATTTTTAGCAGTGATTAAATAACACAATGATATAATAGAGCAGATATGAATAATTGCAAATATAAAAATAATCCAAGGCCACTTGATGTGGGCACACCCTCGTCGTAAAGGCAGCAATGCAGAATTCGCAGATGAGAAAGAAAAATAAGAGATGATAGAGAATTAATCAAATAAATCAACCCTAGTCTAAATAGTGAAAATAATTAATTCAATTGGAACCTAACATAGTCGGCTATGTTAGGGTTGTAGCAAATGGTGTGGTTGTAACCAACTCTCTTATGAATTTAAAAAAAAAATGCACGCAACCATCTAAGTATAAAGTTTATTATTATTTTATTTGGTTTAGTATACTTTTGAGGGTTAAATATGAAAGGAGGGAATGCTATTTATTTAGAAAAATATATAATAAGTTTTTATATATATAAAAGATCTCATATTTATTGTAAGGTCAGTATAAGGGTTGAAAGAACACTTAAAGTTCTATATTACTTTTGTAAGGAAGTAGGCATGCAAGTAAGTATTAACAAAATTAATTTTTTAATTTTTTTAGAAAAAGAAAAGAATCAACTAAAGTTTTATTTTAAAGGTGTTTCTTACAAAAGATAATAGAGTTTAAATATCTTGGGATAGAGTTTAATTATAAACTTAATTGGAAAACATATAGAAGGAAGAGAATTTTGGGAGGATGAAGATAACTTTTTACATTGAAAAATACAAAAGTAAAGAGGTTGAAATAATGGAGTGGAATATTGTACAGATTCTATTGGTGGTATGAGTGGTGTTATATGGGTGTGAAGTATGGGTTAGTTGAACATCAAACTTAAAATAAGGATAAATAGAGAGGATTTAGAAGTATTTAATTAAAAAAATTAAAATAAAAACTTTAGTTCTATATGAGATTTTTTTAGTGTAAACAAATGCCTTCCATATAAATGTAGTTGTTATGGTTTATCTTCTAGAATATAAGAATAAAAAAGATAGATATAAATAGATGGCCTAAGGTAGTAATAGAAGAATATATAAACAAGAGGAATGATACATGGATGAAACAAAAATAACAAGTGGATGAACAAATGGAATATTTTTTTTTTAGCGAAAAACCCCTTGCGGGGCCGCCTTGGTCTGAGAGACCACGAACATGGGATTCTACACCGTCAAAGTCACCCGGGAGTTGCACCCGACCCTGTCCGCACCGACATTATCAATTGGATTTTGGATACCCAATTCAACTTTTTGGTAGGGTGGAGATTTGAATCTGGTACCTCTCTTGGAGGATTTCCCTCTCCTCTCCAACTCACCTACAACACCTGGGTGAACAAATGGAATATTAACTTGAATGAATACTCAACTAATAACAAAGACATAAAAGCATTTGTTAAGGAAAAAATCAAAACAATTATTTGGAAAAAAGGAAGTTAGCAACAAAGAGAGAACAATATCTTGTTGAATTTAACCCTGTGTAAAATTAGATTCAAAAGGCCTATATGAGAGCAAACATCAATTTTGGAGCAAATATGCTCATGGCCCAATCTAAGACTAGCTCACACCAAATTTAGATGTTAAACAAGTAGATGGAAGAGACCAAAAGAGGAATGGGCATTAAAAGCCTTCTAATCTATTCAATATAATTAGTTATATATTGTTATAGCCTTCTCATTCCAAAATAAATTGTTTTTTTGTTTCAATTGATATGCATTATCTCTTTCTTTTTTTGGTATCTTTCATATGTTTGTTTCACATCTAAACAATTTTAGTTAATCATCAATTGGGCCATAAGCATCATTGGTCTTCTTTTGATGTGTTTCTCTATACAGCCTATTATTGATGATGTTCATATATAGTTTTTTTAATAGGTTATGTTCATATATAGTTTTTTTTTATGAAAAACCATTATATTCATAAAATAATGTCTAATAATACAAAAAAGGACAGGTGGGATTGGCACACCTCATAAATCAAAACACTAACCACTATGGTTAGGAGTACACAAGAGTGTCAGAAATAGTCCACAAAATTCTAGATAACAACCGCCAAAACAATGTCAAATATGCATTTAGAAAGAAATGAGCCGAGAAATCACTACTAGGTGGAAGGCTTGAAGTTTCTCTCCATAAGTTCATAAGTCCATCCAACAGTTGAAGAAATCGGAGCCCCTTAACCATCAGCATTAGTACCACTAACAGTATAAGTCTGTGCATTTGGTACAATTTCACCCCAACCAAGGGCATCATCTTTCTCAGGAGGTTGAACATCCCAACCAGAGGTCGAGCGAGATGGACCTCCAGCTCTAGATTCTACACATTTGCGTTGCAGGGGGGCTGGGATTAGTGTTTGGTAGTAGAGGGTTGTGGCCGGTGACGAGTCCCCCAATGAGTTAACAACCAAGACCTAGAAGGGAAAGTAAGAGGCACACAACTCATAGCACAAGGTGCATTTCCCCAATGCTCCATGAGGATACGTAAGTAATACAACTCTACATGTACTTTTTCAACATGTACTTGAATTTATAACTAACAATCAAAGAATATAACATATTTTTCAGTAATAGAGAAGACACACCGGACATCTTGTTGAGAAAAAATAGCTCTATTTTGGGACATCCAAAGATAAAACAAGGTACCAATTCTAAAAATATTTTAAACAACACCCAAGTTGAAGGAAAAAGCAATAGGGTCACCCAAAATAACATGCACCCAGGTAAAATCCTATTGCATAAAATATCTGAAAGATTCAAGAAGCCACTCCCAAGCCCGACAAAACCAAAAAACATGTAGTATTTCTTTTGCCTAGCTGTAAACTAAGCAAATGGGATTATGAACACCTAGATGCTTGAGCCTATTGCCAACAGGTAACCCCTGGTGCAAGAGGCTCCAAGCAAAAAAACTATGTTTAGGTTCAATATAAGTAGCCCAAGCAATCTAAAACCTCTTATTCCATCGGGAGGGAAGAGAGACTAAGTCCCATCTCATAGTGAGCTTATCAACCATTGGAACTTGTGGGATGAGCCATTTGTAACCTAGATGAGCTTTATATTGCAAAACAAGAAGCTCCTCAAGTCAACACCAATTTGACCACCAGGGCTTTTGAAAATTCTTATGTAGTTTGCACCAAATAAAAAATGGAATACTATCAATAACCACCTCATAAGTATCTCTATCACCAAAATTTAAATTGTGAATTTGACGAAAAATTTCCTAGGGTAACCAACTCCTGCTATGTAGGGAGAAGAAATAAAAAAAGGAATCAATACCACACTTATAGAACCTTTGCGCTCTGACCCATTGCACCAGAACCAGAGGAGAGCCCTGCTAAGTGATAATAGGAGACCACCAAATATTTATGGAAGGCAAAAAGGCACCTAGTTGTGGAAACTCCCTTTTCAACTAAGCCAGGGTTTGAAGGCCTCCCAGGCTTTCCAAATACTTTGAATGACAAAAGAACCTTTAACTTTAATAGGGATAGGATCATTAAGAATGGATTGCAATCCCACCCCTTTCCAAATTATCTTCCCCTGAAGCAAACCAGAAGAAATGCAATGTCTGACAAAAACTTTCCAAGATTCATCCCCAATTAAAGATCGAGTGATCCATTTAGCACAAAGGGAAAAACCTTATCGGTGACAATAAAAAAAACCCATGCCTCCATGATCCTTGGGCAAACAACAAATTTCCCAGGTTACCCTATGAAAACCTTGTTTGACAGAGTATTTGACCCACACGAAATCTCTCAGAATCTTATCCAAATTTTTATAACAAGATTTTGATGGAACCCAATAAGACGAATAATGGACAAGGGTAGTGTCTAAAACCTTAGAAAAAATCTAAAATTTTCCTTCCAGAGAAAGTTTCTTGCTAGTCCAGTAAGAAAGCTTCTTGTCCACTTTCTCAATAACATACTACCACAATTGAGCAGAGGAACCATGAAACGTAAAAGGAATTCCAAGAAATTTAAACACCTCACTTGGTTGAATCCAAGTCCATTGGAAATGACGTAGCCAACATGGCAACTGGGATTGAGATTGCTGAAAACAAGAGTTTTTTTTCCATTGAATAGAAGAACCAAAGGCTAAATAGAACACCTCTAAGCAACTAATAGTCGAGGAAAGGGATTGCTCATCTTCTCGAAGCATTAAAAAAGAATCATCAGCAAAATGACCATTGACCAACTAACGATCAGAATTGGTGAGAGCAATACCCTTGATTAATTCTTGATCCACCTTATGGGCCAACAAATAGCCAAAAGCCTCTATAGCAAGAATAAAAAGAGATGGAGCAAGAGGGTACCCTTATCTTGCAGAATAACCAAGAGAAATTGACTAAGATTGAATATTATTCAAATTAAGAACAGTTGAAGCATCTTGAAATAACATAAGAACGGTGCTCACAAACACTGGACCAAAGCCTAAAGCCTGAAGCATGGAAGTGATGAAGTACCACTCCATCTTATCATAGGCTTTCTCAAAGTCAATATTAATGAATAAAGTATCTTGTTCATAATTTATTGCCCACTCCATACCTTCCCAAACAACAAGAACATTATCAAGAATGTATATTCCTTGAACAAATCCAGTTTGTTGGCTTTGTTCAGGTCTTACAATCAAAGGTAGGAAATATTTAAGCTTAAGTGCAAGGGCTTTGGAAATAATATTATAGCTCACATTAAGTAGGGTGATCAAACTCCAATTAGTGATGATCTCAGGGTCTCCAAACTTAGGAATAAATTTAACATTACCTTTGTTAATAATGGAACCTAGTGAACCACATTGCAGGGCTTCAAGATACACTTTGTGGAGATCAGAACCAAGCATATCCCAAAATTCTTTGTAGAATTCACATGGGAAGCCATCAAGACCAGGTGCATTATCATTGGCCATGAGTGACAAGGCATTTTTTAGATCTTCCAGAGAAAGAGGAGTGTCACAAAATATCATTTGCTTAGGAGAAAGCTTGTTAGCGACAACAGTTGTACAATCAACAAGAGCTTGCTAGCATCATTAAGGGGTTGAGAAGCAAATACACCTTGATAATATGAAACAAAGGCTTTGACAATTTTTGAAAGGTATGTGAATCTCTGCCCATCAAATTGAATGGCTTAAAACTGGGAATACTGGGTAGGAGGTTCGAGGTATTGAAAAACATCTTTGGTCACTTTGTCCCTCACTTTGAGCCAATTCATTCAAGCACGTAATTGAGCACCCTTGTATTCATACAAATTAGCTTTTTTTAGCTCATATCGAATGGAAGAAACTTGGGACAAAGCAAGAGAGCTAAAAGGAGAGGCTTCAAGACTGAGACAGACTTTGGATAGCTCACTCTACAAGGTAAAATTAGTCTGTTTTCGTTGCTTTGCAACTTTAACACCCATAGTCCGTAACACCTTAGTGGTTCGTTGAATGGTAGCATTCCACCACTCAATCCTTCTAGAAAGACCATCAGGTCTAGGAATCAAATTCCAAATGCGACATATATGAGCTTTCATGCTAAAGCTATGCAAAAAATAAACATTCAGGTAAAACTATGAAGAATGCACTCTGGGTTGAAAGTTTAACGTTGCCATTGAGAATAAAATAGGTGAATTATTAGATAGTGTAGTGCTAGGTAAAGTCAGCACATACAACGAAGAAGGTAAAATATGGGAGAACTGAAAGTTGTCACACTTAGAAATCATGGCTCTGTTCAATATTTCCAAAACCCTAGCAAAAGTAGCTTGGAAATTGGACCAGGTGTACCAAAGAGCTTGAGGGAAGTCAGAAGGTGAGAAATGAGAATTAGGGTCATAAAGGCGAAGCTTGTTTTTCATAAGAAATCAAGCTTCCCTTTCACCTAAGCAACACTACATCAGGGCATGACTGACCTTGTATGAAGCTTTCTCCATCATATTAAAATCTCCACAAAGCATCCAAGTGGTAAATGGTAGATTCATGGTAAGCCATCTCCATAGCTCACATCGATCAGAAGTGATGTTCGGGGCATACACATTAACCACCCCAAATGATTTTTTGCAAATCTCGAGCAAAATCCAGACAACTTGATTGGATAGATCAACACCCTAGGTCACAACATTCTTTTATAATTGAGATGTAAGGATAGTTATGGCTCCCCCTTTTCTCGAGGAATACTTCATGGAAAATGTGGCACTTCATGGCCATAAAAAACCACATGCACACTGCAGATTGAAATAAAAAATATTAACTTCTTGTAGACATAAAAAATCGAGGCTTCCATGCACTTAAGAAACATTTGACATCTCATTTTGAACCAAATATTTTTTGATTGAGGTCCGTCAATCCTCGGACATTCTATGAGAAGAAAATAATTGGGATTTGTCAAGATGCATTATCTCCATGACATTCTCTACATCACCCAAACCCTCAAGTGAGCCATAAGAGTTTGAGATCGCATGGAAAGCATCATTGTTTAGTTGTCGATGTTTGTCATTCCGAACAGGGCTGCAAGAGTGGTAAACCTTAAAGGCCCGATCCTCCTCCACCAAAGAATTATTTGGAGCTGCCACCACTAAGGTAAAATAAGGGCCTGACCAAAGATATTGAGACACCAGTGGAATTGGGGTTGCATACTAACAATCGGAGGGGCTGTATCAACAGGATTCTGAACATCTTCAGTAGAATCTTGCATGTCCTGAGAAGGAGTAGGGGTAATGATGAGGCAGAACATTGCCTCATACAAATACTGCTTTTGATAACTTTTTAAACTATTTGGAACCACTTATGATATGATTTTGTACTAATTTTAGTGATACTATGCATTATATGATGATGTTTGCATATTGGAATGATAAAGTGCATATGACCTGTTTTTACTGTTTATCTATGTTTTATAATCTGTTTTAGCTATATTATTTAGTATATTTTGCATTAATTTAATGTTGTAATATTAAGGTGCTGCTATCTATTTGGTTTTGTGCTTCTTTAATAAGATTTTCCCACCGTTTAACCATTTTAAATAACCAAAAGGTGCCAAAACATTATCAATAGTTTGACTATGCAGAAAACATGAACTTTTCCATACAAATTCTAGCCAACTGTACATATACAACATGGATTGGAATTTGTCCACTCCAGCTAATGCAAAATATGGAATCAGTCTTCTGGGCACTTATGAAGACTATTTCCACCATCACAACTGTTCTCATGCGCTTCTAGAGCATGAATTAATATAAACTCTCTTCTGATGCCTGATATTTCGAAGCAGCTCTAGAATAAGCGTAGAAGACATAAATTTGGTCAAATGTGTCTTTAATTGCAATAAAAGGGAGGTAAATGGTGGTTGCAACTATTATAGGGACATCCCTATCCTTTCCAACACTTGTCCCTCACCAGATAAAGGTAGAAGCTGGAATGGATAAGGTTTAATGGATCAGATCCCTACATTTTTGGGAAACACAGTCTTGCAACAGTTGTAACAGTCATGTATTAAAGCACAAAACCTTATCACTATTGTACCTTGCTTGTATAAATAAAATGTTCATGTTTGGTTGAGCAGATAGGAGAATATAGGATAAGAGGATATGGGTACTAGGAGATAGAGTAGTCCAAGTGTTGTAATTGTGTACTACAATAGATCAGTAGTCTGTAGAACTTCCCCGCACTCATTGATATGCTGATAATGAAATAAAAGTGCAATATTTGTCATTCATGTTTGCTTCTAAGTTCAGTGTGAAGATTTGATAGTGTAGAACAAGTACTCTTCCCCTCTTTTGGTTCAGGAAGCAAGGGCCACTTCTAGGCCCAGAAGAGGGATTAGTCCTTCCAGAGTTTTGCTAATTTCTTGATACAGCAGGTCAGCAGGAATCTGACAACTTTTTGCATAGTTAATATTGAATTAAACTTCATCTAGCATGTGGCACATAAATGCATTATAGTTAAGTCATCTAGAATAGATTTTATAGCATAACATTTTCTATTTCAGCTTCAGCATTTTTACTCTGTATTTCCAGTTTGCATCAAAGAATTTTTGGTTAATTTAGTTTGTTACAGATTTGCAATATTTTCTTACCAACCTTTGAATTTCATCATTGTCTTAGATTTCATTTTCTACAGGTGTGAAGTTTCAATTTTGAAAATTTTCATTGTTGTTATAGTTAATTCTGTGATTTCAATTCTATTATTTTAAATTCAATCAATTAAATTTTGTCATTTTCAATTTTGCAATAGTTTAGATTTGCTTTTCCTGCAATTATGTGAATTTCAATTATGCAAGGATAAGTAAGCACTCAGTTTTAGTTTCTAGGAGATTAAAAGGGACACCTGACACCCCAAAAATACTAATTGTTCCATGAATAAGGCCATGATATAGATGAAATAAAAATTAGTTTTTTAACCCCTGCTTTCATATATAGCCTTGGACACCGCCCTGGATTGACACGTAATGATTAAATGATGAAAATTTGACGACACTCATCAGGTAGGTTGTGCAATATAAATTGAAGCTTCCTTCTGCTTAGCTCCACGGGTTTTCCTGCTAGAAACAATAGTCCATTATTTAGTGTTTCTCCACGAGCCATTAGCGAGAGCCACGAGAGTGAACAAGGGATTTGCCCTCCATCATAGGACACTCCCAAATTTTTTGAGCTGTAGATTGACATTGGTAACAGGTATTGGGTAAATTGATATAGACAACTATTTTCCTAAAGGATTGGTCCCCAATCTTGATATCAATAAACTCCTACAAATACTTGGTAAGGTCAAATTTGATACATATCCTTCTAGTAGGTGAAAAAAAGAACTTTTCTGGCTCAAGACAAAAAAAATTACCTAAGGGGGTAGCCAAAGTCTACAAAAAATCCCAAAGAGGAATAGGAAGACTAGGGAATTCAACCCACTTTGGGACTTCTAGTGCAGCTTGGTCACTGACTTGGAAATCCCTAAAGTAGGGTTGCAAAATCAATAAAGAATTATAGACAATCCATGGTCCCCTAGACAGAAACTTCTGTGCTTGAGATGGGTCTAAAAAGCGAAAAATAAAATACCCTTTGGTAAGTGTTTGTACATTCTCCACTTTGACTCCATATGGGCCCTAGACTTGCTGGACCCAAGAATAAATAAGGGTATCATATGGGATACGACCCAAAAAATAACCCACCAAGGTATGAATTTCAAACCATTCACAAGCTATATGATATTCATGCAAAGGAATAACAACTTCAGGGATAGGGTCTTTACCTCATGATACACTTTTAGAACGAACTTGTGCAGATGCTTCCCAAGTGCCATTGAGCTCTCCAGCAAACTCAGAATTAATTGATCTGACTGTATGAGTGGAAATCATTAAAAATGGTAAACTAACACTGTCTTAGCGTGGCGTTAATGCAACAAACAGGAATTTCCCACCCCTAAAATTACCAATATAGCAACTTTCATATATATTTTTGAACAAAGGTAGCATTCTCTATTTTTGCTTAGCTCTTTAACCAATAGTTATCTTCATTTTTTCTAGCATTTACTTATTTATATTTATATTTTTAATAAAACACGTAATTAAATTAATATCTCACTTATTCATCCATGTATTCTTTTATTTCTACCATGTATTTCTTTTTTATTCAAATCTTCTCCTACTATAATCTTATGTCATCATTCATCACATTAGCTCAATCAATTATACTCCTTAACTTTCAAGGGAAGACACACGTCTAAATATTGCCAAGTGATACATGCATAATTGCCAAGTTGTTGTAATACCACTATATGGGCATAATATAATAGAATAGAACTCATTTCAATCCCATATAACCAATTGAAAAAATTGTATCATCTATTAGCATCCATCTTTTCAATCTCTTTCTAGATATCCTAGAGGACAAATCACAACTTTTTTTTCAATGGGTTATATGGGATTGAAACAGGCCTCACTTGTGTTACATCACAACCATATAGTGGTATTACAACAAAGCTTGGATATTATCTATGCATCATTTGGCAAGATTTAAACTTGGGTCTCCTCCTTGAAATGTTGAGGAATTTAACTGGTTGAGCTAATGCCACTTGATTTTCAATAAGTCTACACAGGTTTTTATGAGGGGTCCTAATCTCCTCATATTGAGTGGGGTTTAAACCTTGGACCTCTCAAAGAGAGGCCAAAGCCATTACCACTGTAGTAAGCTTGCAACTCTTATGAATGGACAAATCACAACTCTTATCTCTATTCAATTTTTTTTTTTTTTTTACTACAAGTATTGCATATGAGATTAAGACTTTTATTTTAATTTTTTTTTTATGATTAAAATTCTTTAGATCCTTTAATTCTCTCTATTTTAATTCCAAACCATTATACGTCCATGCTTCACACACATAAATCACCATCAATATAACCAATAAACCAAATAAGCCCCTATGGTCTTCCTTCCTTCTACTATCTTGTATTTCTATGTCTTTTTGTAAAGCAAAAAGTGTGTCCTCTATCATTCTAATATTCTCTTAATTTTACATGTTTTTCAACTAAATTTATCCTTGAAGTCTATTTTTTCTCTTATTGTCCAAGAGACCCTTTTAAAATAAAATTTTAATTTAAAAGGAGGGACTATATCTAATTTGAACTCAATATAATGGAGATAATACAAACTTTAAGCAATTAGAGAATATTTGTTACCTCAATATATTGATAAAATTGTACCTATTACTAGGGTTTATGAAAATAATAATTGTTTCCTTCTGAATGCATCCATGAACATGTAATAAATTGTTTAGATGGAAATGAACTCCTTTGATCATTTTGTTGTTCATCTCCAAAGTTGTGGTTCCTCCATTTAACTCCTTACGCCTTTTGCTTTTTTCTTCATAGCCTTTGATGGTATCCTTCAAACTAGCCATCTTATTATATTTTTAAGTTCCTATTTTCTCAAGAATGCATGCTCTTTTTCTTTCCAATTGTGCTCATAATTCTTTTAAATAACAAAATGTCCCCACAAAAAAAAAGCTTTCTTTTTTTAAAATATGCTAAGTGGAGCTTATAGATACAATTATCAATTTATAGAAATTTAAAATTCATCCTCCATTCGTTAACATCAATATCATCCTTCCTAATAAATATTGACAACTCCATGATATCAACCCAAAATTATCACAATGTAAACTAGGGTTTTATTAAAATTAGATCACTCCTTACCAAGTGCAATCTAATTTTCTCATAAGCAGTTAGATCTAATACAAATTTTCAAAATAGAACAAGCAACAATTTATTTGCTTACCTAAATTAAGAGAGATGATTTTTTTTTTTGATAATTTTTTCCGTGGAAAAAAAAAATCTAATAGCTTGACTTCAAAATGTCATAACTCCTTTAATACTACTCAAAACTTAGCTTATGATCAACCATTTTTATAGTACTCAACACAATCTACATTATGATAAAGATTTTTTTTTTTGTTGGAGAAAAATGGGTTGTACTCATGTCCCCCACCCTTGACAAATCACAAGTCTCTACTTTAGAGTTTAGAGTTTACAAAAAAAGTCAATTCTCATCTCAATTGAGTTGCTATAGCTAGATGCCAACATCTTTTTTCACAAAAAAACTGAATTCTTAATTCTTATTTTTTGGATCTACAATTTTCTTTGTAAACACAAATATTTCAAAATTCAACATCCTTCTTGATATTTTCCTACAACAACCTT
Source organism: Wollemia nobilis (assembly GCA_028583015.1). Classification (NCBI taxonomy): domain Eukaryota; kingdom Viridiplantae; phylum Streptophyta; class Pinopsida; order Araucariales; family Araucariaceae; genus Wollemia; species Wollemia nobilis. The sequence goes on along the minus strand of JAQPPZ010017175.1, from coordinate 1,402,698 downwards.
CATAATACCAAAATTCCACCTCTACTGTGTACACATTGCATCTTAGTAGAGTAATATTTTCAAAACTTCATGCTATCATACTCCACGTTACCAGATCTATACTGCTAGTTTCCTTCCTACTAATTAAGTGCAACCACTAGAATTGTAATAAATAATTCATATGGAAACACATTAATATTATAAAATATAAAAAAATAGAAAACATTAAAGTAAATCTTAATCATTATTCGATTCTAGCAATCAATATTTTTTGGTCAACTTTAGCTAAACTTACTACTTCCTTGAACCATGGAAAAGAGAATTTAACTTCATGATCCTCTATTAAAATCCCTATTGGCTAGCCTATCTGCACATTTTTTCTCTTCCCTTAACGTATGTGTAAACATGATTTCTTCAAACTCTTTAGCAAGATCTTGAATTTCTATAATTATCTCTTGTATGTTTCATGGAGCCTTTGCTTTCCTCAAAATTGCATTTATTACTATGAGAGAATCACCTTCCATCCAGACTTTGTTCTATTTCATTTGTTTGCATATTTTTTAACCCTTTTAAAATTGTCCAAGCTTCAGCTTCATTATGTCTTAAATCCACTATTGAAAGTGTAATGAGGCAAAATCTCGCCCCTATTATTTCTAAATATTCCTCCTACTACTACTAGTCCTGGATTTCCTTTAGATGCTCCATTAAAATTCAAATTGACTAAATCCATTTTCGATGGTTTTCAATTTATATTGTTTACCTTACTTTTGTTTCTCCCTACATCATAATTCCATTTGGTGACTTGACTCCATCTATCAAGGCTCTCTACTTCAAGATAAGAATTTGGTTGAGTTTATAGGGTTGGTTTAGACTCCCCTATAGCTAAACAAATCTTCATTTTAATTACCTCTAAAGCACTTTCATTTTCTTTAAATATTTTTTGTTCTTTTCTAGATATACAATCCAAAGTAATGTATATTTTGATATATCCCATATTGTTTATAATTCGTCACTTTTAAAAGTAATCTACCGTTTCTTTAACCATTCTTCAATTCTGACATGCATCACCATGCATTTACCAAATATATTAAGAATCCATTACCATAGGTTCAAAACTATTGAATAGTGTCCCAAGAGATGGTCTATACTCTCCTCTTCCTTTTTACATAGAACACATTATAAAGGGCCATGAAAACCCTTTTTCATTAGGTTATCCCAGGATAAAAGTTTCCTATGACCTACTAGCCATACAGACATTTTAACTTTTGAAATGCTCAGGCTATCCTAAATATCTCTTTGTATTCTTATAGTATTCTTATTTTGTTGGTGTTTTACATTATATCCACTTTTTGTTGTGTATTCTCCTAAGTTATTCAACTCCCAAATCATCTTATCCTTGTCCCCCTTGGAATAATCAATATTATTATGCTTATTCTCAACTACCTCCTAGCAAAAATGTCTAGTATACTTGTAAAGAAATCTTATTTCTATTTTTATCTTCCTTCCTAATACTTTTACATAATATTTGAAATCCTATCACCATATTTATCTTGAAGTAATCTCATCCATGGTTTGAAAATTAGATCTAGATTGAGTGATTTTTAATCACACCAAGTATCCATCCAAATAGATTATTTTCTCCAATTTCCACACTACCTTTAATCACTAGATCAATTGATTCTTTAAATATTTCTAAAGTACAAAAGCATTCGGTAGTGAGAATGCAATACAAATTAGGCTTGTGTCATTGGGCTCAACGTACTTAGAAGAATTCTTGCCCATTATGTTTTATTCTCTTTGTACAATCTCCAATTTTTTTTTACCCTTAGAGCTAAGTTTGCATTCGTAAGAACTTTTAAACTGATACCTCCCCTAGTTTTGTCATCACACACCTTGCTTCATTTCATCAAAGGAAAATTATTTTTGTCATGTATGTTTGACAACAAAAATAACTGCATAATAAAGATTAAACTTTTTTCTACCAATTTTGGCATAATATATAAGGACAAAGATTATGTTAGAATGACCTGTAGGATTGATTTAATTAGTTGCACTCTTCGTGCTAATGTAACCATCTACCTTTCCATACCGATAGTTTATTCTAAACTTTACTTATAACTGGATTCCACAATTCTATCCTTAATCTCCCCTCAATTAATTGCATCCCTAGATATGTTGCTAGCAGATTTGAATCCAATTGAACTAACTTGCATATCCTTGTTTTGATTATAGTTGGAGTGTTTAGGAAGTAAATTTTAGATTTTTTCTATAAAATTTCTATCTTTATGCTCTTTCATATTTATTTTTGGCCTCTTTTATCCCTTCCCTCCTAAAAAGGGCTATATTATCTACAAATTGTTGATGTGTGATGTTGTTGATGTTATTACTGTTAGAAAAATATATTATTAATTATTTGGTTATGTTGTATCGATGAGCTAATTAAAGCTCACGTACAGGTAGGTAGGTATCTTATGGTTTAAACCATATGAATTAATCTAGATATGATTGATACAACCTTTGTTTATATATATTTGATCAATTCAATATAGAAGTAGATCTTTTGATCCTAACATTGGTATAAGAGCGGATGGTTAGCATGATACTTTGTCTGTCATTGTTGGGCACTTGATTGCCTTTCCATCATTAAGAAGGATATGTGCATTCTTTTAGTAGCATTAAAAACCAATATTGAATGTAGCCATGCTAGTGATTAGTCTTACCTTTTATTTATTCCTAGTTGTTTGCTATGGCCTAGAGTGTTGCATATTTTTACGTCACCCAATTCTATACAGTATTGCAATAACAGTCCCTCCAAGAGTGCACTGCCTTCTTTGCCATGTAATAACAAACATAGAATTTGGTCATCCCCTATCATAGTAGGAATGATTTATCCCCTACTCAATGAAATTATTGGCACCTCTATTTCGCACTGCTACCTTGAAAATTAATTAAAAAAACTAGGTGATCTTACTAGTGCAATTGCTAAAAAAACATAGGCATTCAACATTATTGAATTATTGGGTGACATCGCATAATCAATGATGGACAATGGTAGAAGAAAGTAAATTTTTTCTAGTTAAAGCTCTTATGTGCTTGCCATCAACTTCTTGTTTGTGATGTTGTGCATATCTTGTGAATTGCATGGGAAATAGCATGGGCGTTGTTGCAACACCTACCTTACCTTCACAAGTGCAAGGAAGTCATATACCTAGCCATTTAGGTGCATGATTTGGATTCCTGTAGATAAATTTTGAATTCATTCAAGCACATGTGAGGAAGGTAAATGAAACAAAAACATACCACTTGTTATAGTCACAAAAATTGAAGGTAGGTTATAGGATGTGCGATGGCAAGTCCATGTGAAGGTGAAGCATGCTTTGGAAGCATCACCAAGGAGGAGAAAATAAAAAAAATTGGTAGCCTCTATGTGGAGCAGGTATGATATTTTTTGAATATTTGTCGATCCCCTCTATAGTAAAAAACAATTCCATATCATCCATTCTTTTTAGATAATTTTTCCTAGTTTAACCTCCTTGTTTGAACAAATATTTTAAGCCCCTCTCTGAAGTTGTTTATGAATTAAAAAATAATAAAAAGTAGTGGCAACTCCCTAGCATTGTTCCCTAAAACTTGGATGACAAATAACATATCATGGAATACATGGTCGAGGTGGCACTAGAGCAGTGGAGTTGAGCAACTAAAGCAACGCTCCAGAGAAGCTAAGGTAGAGCCCTACTATGGAGTAGAGGAGTGGAGTAGAAAATAGTTTAATACCTACTCATGCACTTTGGTACCCAATGAGCAAGTCAGCTACGCTAGTTAGTACATGGAAAATAAACCATTAACCAACAAGACTCGGGTTTGAATCTCATCGATACCACATATTTTTTAAAATAATATGCATTGTTTTACAATGTGGATGCATTACTTAAACATTAGGGTGTTTTTTGTAAAAGGATAATATATACTTTATTAAAAAAAAAAGAGGTAAAAAGGTAGTTTTTTTTTAAGCTTTAATTTCTTTGCAATTAATTATATTTGCATTTAAGTTTCTTATAATAAGGTGTATTTTCAATGGAGATTGACACCTAGCACATTTACAAAAATTCCATCCTATATTTTGTAAAAATACATACTATTTGTAAACAATGCAATTTTAGCGGAGACCAACACCTTAAATACTTTAAACTTAGTATATCTCTTTCAAAATCTACTTAAAGCATGGGAAGAGCAAAGAAAAAACAACCTAGTAACCAAGTCAAACAACCAGTTGAATTCCCACAATATATATATTTTCTAAAAGATAAGGATATTTATGAAGATGGACAATTCTTAAGACTAAACAATTCTCAAAGATGTTTGTGATGATCTTCTTGAAAATGATGTTAAAATTCCTATATATGTTGTAAGGACAATATACATGGTGTTAATCACACTAGATATATGTAAGCATAAAAATAAAGAGGAACTAAAGGAGCAATTGAAGGTCAAACCCATAATGGTCGATGCTTATTGTCTCACAAGCGACCTCCAACCCTTAATGAAAATGCTTCTTGTGACACAAGAGATCTTATCAAAAAGATATATCTAGCTTGTGATACTAATAATTAGATTGATATTAATGATAAAGGTGGCCACGATAAATGCCATAATCATAATAATAATGAAGATGTTGAATGTCATGAACTAGAACTTGGGTGCTTTGAAAATAACATCAAAGGAATCTTTTCAAAGATAATGAAACAAATGGGTTATTATGGCACATGATTGGGTAAAAATGGGTAAGGCATATGAGAGCTCATAACACCAAACATAAGACCAAATAATATAGGCCTTAGTTATAATGGTCTAACAAGAAGCAATGAGATAAAATTTGTTAAAAGAGACACCACCTATGTAGCAAAACAAACTCCTCACATAAATTGTTGTAGTCATCATGGAAGATTTGGACATGTGATAGCTTTATGTTGGTATTTGCATCCTTGTAAAATCTGTGGAGGTCATAATCACTCTCAGACAACTTGTTGATACAAAGAGAAAATAACCAACAAGATCCATATTGATTGTGGATGGATATATGTCACACAATGGGATAATATGCTGTATGGTTTTTATAAAGGATGTTATCCAAAGAGAGCATAGAGAAATCATAGATTTTCCATAGAATAATGTAATCTTGGGATTCTTTAAGTAGTGACCCGGAAGCAAACCCAGAGATAGTGATCTAGAGGTTGTAAGAGCTATGAGCTAGAGCTAGAGTTAGAGTCAAAGCCAAAGTAAGAGCCATAGCCATAGCCTTTGCAATATTTTATTGTTCTCTCCTCTACATTGAAGGGGTTAGTAATATATGTTTTCCCAAATAATGTAATACGAGGGATGTTAGAAAAAAATTATTATTACATTATTTGGTTATGTTTTTGTAACAATGAGCTAATTAAATATCATGTATGGGTAGGTAGGTATCATATGGTTTTAACCATATGACTTAATTTGGATATGATTATTACAACATCTCTGTTATTTCTATTTGATCAATTCAATATAAAAGTAGGCATTTTGATCTTAACAATTACTAGCCTTAAGTCCACTTATTAGCCCATCGTTGTATATATTTTTTAGGTTCCTTTCCAATGCCTCTGTCATAATAATGAACAAATATGGTGATAGGGGATATCCTTATCTACGACCCCTCTTGGCTTTTAATGACTCTATTACTAGCCCATTGACCAATACTGAATATGAAACTATAGAGATAAATATTTAATCCATCTGGCCTATTTCTTCCTAAATACAAACTTTCTAATACTACAAAAATAAAATCCCATTTAACCTGGTCATAGGATTTATTTATATCAAGTTTTAAGATCATTACTCTCTCGTTTCTTGCATTACTACATGAGCTACTATGATCTCATCCAAAATATTTTTCCTATCATAAATACTCCTTGCTCTTTTGAAATAAATCTGTCTAACAATGGTCTTAACTGATTTGCCATCACTTTGGAGATTATTTTTTTATGTTATTTTTTCAATTGGTTATATGGGATTGAAATGGGCCCCATCCATATTACATCATCACCACATAGTGGTATTACAACAAAGCTTGGATATTATCTATGTATTGCTTGGCAAGATTTGAACCTTGGTCTCCTCTTTAAATATTGAGGAATCTAATCGGTTGAGTTAATGCCACTTGATATTATATGTCATATTACATAGGTTTATGGTCCTAAAAAAATCAAACAGTTTTGCATCATTCTTTTTTGGAATCAAGATAAATTATGTTGTTTTTATTTTATAAAGTATGTATTGTTTTACCCTAGACTATTCCACTACCACCAATAAAAACTCCTTTACTATTTCCCAGTTATACTAATAGAATGTTGCTAAGAGACCATATAGACCTAGGGGTTTATCCTTATCAAAAGAGAAAAGAGCTAAATAAACTTCTTCTAGAATAATAGTCTCCATTAGTTTGTTAATTTCTTCATTCATTATAACTGAAAGTACTCCTTGCAATAGTTCATTATTAAGAACTTCAATCTCCTTTAATCCTAGAATATTTTGATAAAAAAACCTTGTCTCCTTTTTTATTTTGCTTTGGTCTTCAATCCAAACTCCTTCTACTAATTCTAGATGCTAATATCTATACTATTGCCATCCTATGAAAAAAATATGTTTTTATCTCCTTCTTTTAACCAAGTCTATCTTGATTTTAATCTCCAAAATTTATCTTCCTTACTCAAAATATTATGATATTCACTTATGGAAAATAATATATTGAATATAACATTCTTTTAAAAATATATAAGCTCCTAAAAAATACGATGATTTGCACCTTCAAAAATATCACTTTATCAGTTCTGATAGTTGAACTTTGAATAACTATAACTCCCTTAATATTGCTCAAAATTTTACAAGTGACACTTGCTCTTATAGTACTTTGAATAACCTAACAAATGGTATAATAATATTCTAAATATTACAACAAATTTTAAAAATAACCTTAGAGACTATAGAAACCCTGCAAAAATTCTCCACTTTGCTAAAATAGTTGCTTTCGTACCAATTGTTAAGAACCTATATTCTCATAAACATAATAAAATTTCTTTGATACCATATGCTAAGAACCTTTGCTTACAAATATAAAACCAATAAAATATATAGAAATATTAAATAAGTCAAGCCATAAGCCATTCACATAAGACAAGATATGATAAGACCCTTTATGTAGGGCAACATCAATATTAATCCTTATGGAAGGAATCACTCTAAATATATCCCAAGGTGAGAGTCACTTTGTAATAAATGATTAACAATTACCAAGTCCTTTATTTATATAGTCATCATCTACTATTAGTTTAGGAAAGGTGTAACCCTAGCCTTCACCACTCGATTATAATATAATATCTTATAAATAGACCTTGGGCTATTTATAGCCCAAGCTAATTACACATACAATCATGTTGTTTATAGATCATGCCAACTATATAATATAATATTATATTGTTAGGTATCAATATCCAATATGCTTTAGCCATAGAGGAGTCTAAACCAACCCTATCAACTCACCCAATCCCTAATTTGGAAGTAGATAGTCTTGATAGATGGAGTCAAGTCATTAAATAGAATTATGATGTTGGGTACAAGAGAAGCAAAAATAAGGTAAGGAATATAAAGTGGAAACCACTGGATGTGGAGTGGGTTAAGTTGAATTTTGATGGAGCATATAAACCCAGGACCAACAGGAGGAGGAGGAATAATTAGAAATAATAGAGGAGAGTTTTTGTCTCATTATGCTTTCAATTGTGGATTTAAGACAAATAATGAAGCTGAAGCTTGAGCAACTTTAGAAGGGTTAAAAATATGTAAACAAATGAAATGGAATAGAGTTTGTATGGAAGGTGATTCTCTCATAGTAATAAATGCAATTTTGAGGAAAGCAAAGGCTCCATGGAACATACAAGAGATAATTGTGGAAATTCAAGATCTTGCTAAAGAGTTTGAAGAAATTAGGTTTACACATATATTAAGGGAAGGAAACAAATGTGTAGATAAGCTAGCCAATAGAGGGGTTTTGGTTGAGGATCGCGAAGTTAACATCTGCTTTCCATGGTTAGAGGAAGTAGAAATTTTAGTTTAAGCTGACAAAATTGTTGATTGCCTAAATCAATTAATGATTAAGATTTACTTTATTGTTTTCCATTGGTAATATCTATTTTATTTTGTAACAATAATGTGTGTTCATTTAGACTATTTATTATAATTTTTGTGGTTGCACTTGTGTTTCAAGAAGGAAACTAGCAATCCATATTTGGTAAAGTGGACTATGTTAGTGCGATGTTTTGGAAATATTACTATACTAAGATGTGAGACATAGATAGTAGAGGTGAAGTTTTGGCATTGTGAAGGCTCCTATAGTAAAATGTCAAGAAAGATGCTAAATTATGGAGTAATTGTATTCATACAGAGTTTTGAAAAGATCTAGAAAATGAAAATCAAGAATTCAGACACATTTTATGTAGAATGATGTAGGTTTCTAACTATAGCATCTCAATTGAGATAATAAGTGTATATATCTGTAAAATATCAAGCTCTAAAGAAGAGAGATGTAATTTGTTAAGGGTGGGGGACCCGAGTACAAAAAAAATCCAATATACAAAAATATTAAATAAATAATACTATAAACAATATAATTCACACAAGACAAGCTGCAAATATCTTTAAATAGGACAACATAAGTATTACTCATTATATAAAACTCACTTCAAATATTTTCTAAGGTGGGATCCACTCTATGAGCAAAGATGATTATAAATGGACTTGGATGACTTATAATTATCAACTCCATTGTTTATATAGTTATCATCTAGTGTTATTTTGGAAAAGTTATAACCCTAACCATGGCCCAATCAATATTATAATATAATATCATAGAAATGTACCTAGGGTTATTTATAACCCATACCAATCACATAATAAAATTGGGTTATTTATGACCCATGCTAAAAAAACAATACAATATTATATTGTTAGGTACCTATGTCTAGGTACCCTAACACTTTGGCTTGCTATGAGCATATATTTACTAACCTCTCATTGGAAATCTAGTGCTTTTATGTTTGTCTTCCTATTGAACCATTGCATGGATGACTAACTCACTACTTGATGACCAATTCACTAGATGAAAATCAATTCATCGATTAAAGATCCTAAGATGTTATCCATAGTTATTGATAAGGGTAGCCTATTTATGATGGCTAATAAGAGCATTCAATTAGGTCAAGAGGATGGAAAGAAGACTGTATTTGTCTTGTGACTTTATTTTCCTGTAGGTGACTCATACCATAGTGTTAAGTTGCTAGAACAAGAGGAGAATTTGATCACACACCAACAAGGTGATACCGCATGCCAAGGTAGATTAAATATACTATGTGCCTTTCAACCAATATTGATCATGTTATGAGGGTGCTATCATAATTAGTCACAACACATGGTACGATAGGTGTGCATATGCACAAATAAAAAAATTAAAAAAAAATAACATAGAGTTAAGATTTAGAAAAGAAGATAAAATATGTACTTAAAAGATAATTAAGAGAAGGATACATATTAGGTTTTAAGATTCTCATGGCAAGGAGAAAGTAGCTACCATATTTGATTATATTATGTGTAGCACCAACAATTACTTGTCACATTTTTAAATCATTGCCCTTTAGAAGAGAAACTTTTTATACAACATGAAATTTTATTTTATCATGAGACTTGAAGATATTTGCTTCCATTGACTATGCAAACTATATTAAAAAATCAATAAGAATATTCATAGAGCTTAGCCTAGATCATTCAAAGTGGACCTAAATTTTTTTAAATGAGTTAAATGTAACTTCTATTGGGGGTCACTCTTATCATAATAATAAAATATTATATTTATATCAGGTATATTAAACCATATTCATCTTGCTTTCTTATCAAAGATATTCATCTTGTTACAATCCATTATTAATATAGCCAATGACTATATTATAACAAGATTTGATTATTAATAGTTCCAAGTGTTTTGATTTTTATTACCTCTATATTTTATTCAAATTCATTTGCGTTTCTCGCATAAGCCTTTATGATGGGGAAGATCCCACTCTGAGTGGCAAATCGCACTTCATCTGTTTTATCAGCAATTATTGAAATTGAAGTATATTATCGTGTTCCTAATGTGTGATATCATATTCTTGAATTATGCATTGAAATTCTGAGTATTGAATTAAATTGGTAATTAAGGGAGTAGTTGTTACGCTCTAAGTGGTATCAGTTTAGCCTTCGATCCTAACACTTGGGAGTAGGTGCTCACTGTTACCCCACCAAGTTCGTTCTCCACCAGCACCAGGTACATCCAGTGAAGCAATACGCAGAGCATCGGGAGTCACTGTGGATGATTTCCTTGTAAACGAGGATGTTTTCCTGGTAAATCATCGGGACAATCTGTCAGCCGTGAATGTTTTAAAGTGGTTGAATAAAACTGTCCAAAACCAGCAAACGATTTGATTGAAAGCTCAGTCTTACCGTAAACTCCATGTCGAGTGAACGACAACTACTGCATTCCCAGAATTCAAGTGGCTTGTCATAGTCTCCAAAAACCAAATTGGGCATGAGACACCATCAATCCAAAAAACAATTTTACAGAAAATTGAGCGTGATGTCCATTTTTAGTCGCATTCAAATTGGGTCAATCAGGAGCGAGAATTAAACTCTCATGCTAAGGTTAAGATACGCATATTATTTTTCATCTTTTGTTTCGGGGATAATTATCCCACATCTCGTGTGTTTGGGACGTCACGACGTTCATAAGAATTGGAGTGCACCTATTTAACTGTGACTTCAATCACACGCTGCTCTCCCTCCTTCACACATAACCATGCTTGTCACTTCTCACAACCACTTATCATTCGTCTATTTTACTACACATCGTGCATAGTGTCTATTCATTTGCTTTCCTCCGTGTTTAGCTATCGCTAGCTCTGTTATATGTATTCGAGTAGCGTCCATGTCTTGGTCATCGTTTCACATGTCATGTCAGTTTTTGTCTGGTTACTTTCCTCCATATCCAGCTGTCGCTAGCTCTGTTGTCCGTATTCGAGTAGCGTCTGTGTCTTGGTCATCATTTCGCGTGTCATGTCGATTTTCGTGGTGTTCAAGTAGCATCGTGTCTTGATTGTCATTTCGCCTGTCATGTCTTAGCAATTGTCCAAACTTGCTTAAGTCATCAAGAAATTATCAAGAACTTGCAAACTTGCTAAAATTGTCCAAAAATCATCAAGAACTTGTCAAGAAATTGCTAATGTTGTCCAAAATGCTGATAGTTGTTAAAAATTATTGTCAAGGAGGAGTACCACCAAAATTCAAATCCGTGTCACAGTTGGAGTGATAATTAGGCAGAATATAAACCAAATTTTTGGGCAATTTAACAATTTTTTGCAAAAAATTAGAGCTCAAAGGCTCCTAAGCAGGATATTTTAGGAAGATGCATGAGCAAAAGTTGGACCAAAGGATCTGACGAACAATTATCAAGCTTGAAAACTCCCAAAAATAATGCAAGAAGAGCTCGTTGTAGCCCAGGTACAAAAAATTCTCCTTCTCTGTCTGAAATTGGTAGTTTTAATCTGAGTCATCTAGTGGTCAGCCCAATGGCATCCAATTTTTCTCTAGATTCTGCACAAGAAAATATCACCTAAGTAGAAAGTAATCGTCTTGTGATCAATGATGAATTGTTAAAATAGTTAATAATAAATCTTCATATGATGACTGTAAGCTTCAACGCATCTAGGAAACCGTCCCAACCAAATCCTTCTAGTTCCAATCATTGGAGTACAAACGTCTACTATGACGACTATACACACCATAGAGGTCAAAATAGTCAATCCCTGAATCACAATGGTCACCAAAATATGAAGGATGGGGGTAATGAAGAAAATAGGGAGCAAAAAAGAGGTTTTAATAGACCCTATCAAAATAACAACCAGAGATAGAGAAATAACAAGGAATAAGATAAAAATAATGTTCATGCCCAACCAAGAGGTCCAACCGGAGTCAATCATCCACACATTGACATACCTACCTTTGAAGGCCAGGATCCACATGGGTGGATTGCATAAATGGAAGGCATCTTAGAATTTTACAAATTTTTGGACATGGAGAAAGTCCCATTTGCAGCGGCCAAATTTGGCACTAAAGCTTATCAATGATTTACACGGTATAAACGCGAGGAGTCCCAATATGCATTATATTGGGATACTTTCAAAAAAGTATTTCTTCACAGATTCGACAAAGGTCCCACGAGTTCATACACAGTACGATTGTTGTCACTTAAGCAAATAGGGTCAGTAGGGGACTATATTTCAGAATTCAATAGTATGCTTTCCTATGCACAAGACCTACAACAGGAAGTGGTAGTAGTGGCTTTTTGAAATGGATTAAAAGCACATATTAAAGTTGAATTAGACCTACACAATCCATCCAAGTTGGATATTACTGATTTGGCGGTGACATAGGTGCACATAGGCCCATGCACACGATGTGATTCATATGGGCGACCTCCATTCCGCAATAACTATTTTTGCAAAAATGATCAACCGTCATGGTACTTCTGCTACAAATGTCGCACTCAACATCAAAAATATCAAGCATGTACACCACGACAAAATTTTTAGATTGAATATGCCAACAAGGAAGAAGAAGAAATAGAGGAGTACGATGCACTTGAGGATCTCCCAGTTGAGGACCAAAATGCACAAGATGAAGTTGTCACTGAGGAGGATACCATGACTATTTCAGTACATGCTCTCATGGGGTTATCCTCTCACCATACAATCAAGGTGGCTGGTTCCATTTAGAAACAGAGGGTGACAATAGTAATTGATTCTGGAAGTACTCACAACTTCATTGATCAAAACTTGCAAGGAAATTGGGGTTGCACATCTTCTCTTCTAATCAAGATCGGTTTCAAGTCAGAACTGCAAGCAGGGAAATTTATCACTATCTAGGTAAGATATCTTCAGTTTCATTACAAATGGGTACATATACTTGGAAAGGCCCTCTTTTTGTTGTGGAATTAGGAAATTCAAAAGTTATTTTAGGTGTTGATTTTAACCACAAAAATAGCTTTGACGAATGGCAAGCCAATGGGAGGACTACTCATATTCAAGGACTACCTACACCTCCATCAAAAGTTGTAAGTTCACATATCATGGAAAATATATTAAGAAAATATGGTGGGGGATTCGTGGCATGAATCAATTGCATAGAGAAATTAGACCAAGATATACCTAAAATCAAAGAAGACGATCTCCAAATCATTGTGGCTAACTATGGGGAGGTTTTTCAAGAACCAACAGGACTACCTCCTAAAATATCTCATGACCATGCCATACATCTAATGCCTAGTAGTCTTCCACCCAATGGTCGTTCGTACCGCTATCCCCAACCCCAAAAAATAGAAATTGGGAAGATTGTCCAAGAGCTATTAGATCATGATGTCATCTGTCATAGTACTAGCCCTTACTCCTCACCAGTAGTCTTAGCTTGTTGAAAAGATAATTCTTGGCGTATGTGTCCCAATTTTTTCCCTCTCAACAAAATCACAATCAAAGATAAATTTCCTATTTTTGTCATTGATGATTTACTTGATGAAGTACACGATACCAAATTCTTTACCAAATTTGACTTATGTTCAAGGTTTCACCAAATTAGAGTTAAGGAAGAAGATATTCCCAAAATAGCTTTTTGAACTCATGAAGGTCATTATGAATTCTTAGTCATGCCCTTTGGTCTCACTAATGCACCATCTACATTCCAGAGTCTCATGAACCAGGTGTTTCGTTCGTTCCTACAAATTTTTTTTCTAGTCTTCTTTGATGACATACTCATCTATAGTAAATCATGGAAAGATCACTTAGTACATGTGGACAAAGTTCTCCATATCCTACACAAGGAAAAGTTATTTGTCAAAAGATCTAAATGCTCCTTTAGTGTTCAAGAAGTTGAGTACCTCGGTCATATAGTATCTCAGGAAGGTGTTAAGGTTGATCCCAATAAGATTAAGGCAATACAATATTGGTCCTTTCCTAAAACCATCAAGAAACTTCATGTTTTTTTGGGTCTCACGGGAAATTACCACACATTTATGTGTAACTATGGTAAAATTGCGGGTCATCTCACGACTCTCACCAAGAAGGATGCTTTTCAATGGTCCGTAGTAGCTACCAACACCTTTGAGGCTCTCAAAAAGGTAATGTGTACGACTCTAGTTTTGGCCACTCCAAAATTTCAAAAACCATTTGCCATCGAATGCGACGCCTCAAGAACAGGTATTGGTGCAGTACTAATGCAGGAGGGTCATCCCTTGGCATTTGAATTTAAACAACTTTAAAAAAAAATTGGGTAGATCTACCTATGAAAAATAAATATTGGCTATTTCACATGCAGTGGAAAATGGAGGCATTACTTAATCAATAGCCGTTTTATTATCAAAACCAATCACAACAGTCTCAAAAATTTTCTAGAACAAAGGTTTTCGTATCCCAAAAAAAATAAGTGGTTGAATAAATTATTGGGATATGATTTTGTGATTGAATATAAGAAAGGGAAAGAAAATGTGGCAATGGATGCTTTATCCAGAAAATATGAAGATGAAGTAGTTATCAATGCCATTTCAGGACCATGTTCGCAATGGGTGTCTCAGTTGCATGCAGAATGGTTGTCCAATAGTGAAACAACTCAAATAATTCAAGAATTATCTATGGGTTCCTCTAAATACCCTCTTTCACATATGATGACCAAATATTACATAAGAAGAATCGCATTTACATCCCTCACAATTCACCAATCAAAATACAGATTCTAGAGGAGTCACATGCTTCTCCTTCAATAGGACATTCAGGGTTTTTGAAAACTTACATGCGGGTTAAACAATCCTTTTGTTGGAAAGGATTAAAAGCCGAGGTTAAGCAATGGGTAGCCGAATGTGAAGTTTGCCAATGCAACAAGGGAGAAACAGTCAAATCACCAAGATTGCTTCAACTGTTACCTATTCCAGATCGCCAGTGGGAACATATATCCATGGATTTTATTGAAGGTATTCGTAAATCGGAAGGTAAAATAGTAATTTTCGTGGTAGTTGATCGCATTTCCAAATATTCTCATTTTCAGGCTTTAAAAAATCTATTTTCAACAAGCAAAGTGGCCAAGGTATTTATGAATTAAATTTTTAAATTACATGGAATGTCCAAAAATATTGTAAGTGATCATGATCCCATATTTACTAGCAATTTTTGGAGAGAATTGTTTCGACTTAGTGGTACCAAATTAAATATGTCTTTTGCATACCATCCACAAATAGATGGTCAAACAGAGGTGGTTAACAGATGTTTGGGTACCTACCTAAGATGTTTTGTTTAGGATAAACAATATCAATGGAGTCAATGGTTGTCATTGGTAGAATGATGGTACAATACTTCTTACCATTCTTCCACTAAGATGTCCCCTTTTGAAGCATTATATGGAATGAAGCCACCAACAATAGCCGATTATGTACCAGGATCTTCCAAAGTGGCCCAAGTCGACGATTGGTTACAAAAGAGACAAGCAATGCTCACTATATTGAAAGATAATTTGGTCCAAGCACAAAATTGTATGAAGCAGCAAAAAGACAAGCATCATTCAGAGAGAACATTCAATATTGGTGATATGGTATTCTTACATCTTCAGCCCTATAAGCAGCTATCATTGAAGCTCAAATCCAGTCAGAAGTTGGCACCCTATTTCTATGGTCCTTATAGAATTGTGCATCGCATTGGTGAGGTAGCCTATCAACTGGAGTTACCTCAATCTTCTTGCATACATCCAATATTTTATGTCTCTTGTCTCAAAAAGGTGATTTTCTAGAAAGTACACTCTTAGTCGAAATTACCAGTGCTAGATGAAGAAGGGCGTATCTATCTACAACCAGAAGACATACTATAAACTAGAATATGCAGACTCAGATTTCGTCACATCCAATAATTTCTCATCAAGTGGCAGGATTTACCTGAAGAAGATGCAACCTAGGAATCTGAAAGTATATTCCAGTCATTTCCAGCTTTGAGGACAAAGATTTTCGAGGAGGGGATTCATGTTACATTCCATTATTAATATATTCGATGACTATATTATAATAAGATTTGATTATTAATAGTTCCAAGTGTTTTGATATTTATTACCTCTATCTTTTTATTCAAATTCATCTCTGTTTCTCGCATAAGCCTTTACGATGGGGAAGAGCCCACCCTGAGTGGCGAACTGCACTTCATCTATTTTATCAGTAATTATTGAAATTGAAGTATATTGTCATGTTCCTACTGTGTGATATCAGGTTCTTGAATTATGCATTGCAATTCTGAGTATTGAATTAAATTGGTAATTAAGGGAGTAGTTGTTACACTCCACATCTACCTTGTTATCAAATATATTTGTCATCTTTCTCAAACTATATTTATGAAAGTAGCTCCATGGCATCATTTTCATAAATAGATAAAATCTCGCTTGGTCAATTGCCTTCTAAAAATTGAATTTAACCAATATGAAGATCAACATCACAATTGGCTAAATTATCTACTGCACAATTTCCTTCTCTGTATATATGCTAATATTTCTAATATACTACCTCCAAAAACAGTTGATGGACATAAAAATTAATATTGCTACATCTATTTTATTGATAGCATTAATAATAATTTACGAATCCCCTCAATTAAAATGCAGTTTCATCATTTTCAATAACAATTTTGTTCCGTATTAGAAGTGCCCTTGCCCATGTGTTGTTAGTTGAAGTTCCTTGTTATTTTGAGTTAGGTAAATTTAAATTTTCCTTTATTATTTCAATAGACACCACCTCCACCAAATTTTCTTAGTTTTCCTTTAGAAGCACTATCAAAACTATTTTTAACAAACCTAATTTCTATACATTTTTATTTTACCATAGATCGAAGCAAATATTTTGTATTGTCATAATTGATCCTTATATGTATATTAAAATCCTATAACCAAGAGGCTATAACCTCTTTTTTCGTACTTGAGACTTACAATTATGAGCACAATGTTTGTAAATATTTTGCAAGAGAGGAAATAATATGATTTTAAAGTTGGACATTATTTCTTTCAAGCCTTAAATTCCAATAAATAATTACATTTTGAATCCTTCACAAAAAACATAATGTTTTAACTTTGAAATATTTAATCCAATATTTCATCAACTCTTTTAATGCTGATGGATCTACTCAATATAGTCTAATATTCTCATATTAAAAAAAAAACATCTCAAAATGGTGTAAACAAAGTGACAACGAAGAAGTAAATGATTTGATGTTTCTAGGTCCTTCTTACACAAGGCACACTTGAAAGGTCCATGATATCCACTAATTTGTAAATCCTTACGTGTAAAAATCTTACCCTTGGATTTATAACCAAAGGAATGTTAAAGCCTTAGGGAGGGCCTTGAATGACCAACCATTCTTGCAAGAAATATTTTTTGGAGTAGAAAATTATCATTGCTCTAAAGCTCATATCCCAACTTGACCAAGTATTCAGTACCTTTTAATAGATTCTAAACCAACTCATCTTTTCATATAAAGATAGGAAATTAGTGAGGTCCTTTCCTTCAACTAGATTACTTATAGAAATCAATGATCTAGAGTGATGGGGAGCCAGAATCGCTCACGCCAAATTCTCAATTCTCCTTTAACAATTCGAAAAAGATTACAATAATGGCAGTAGTCTGCCAAATAAACTCCTTTATCCCGAAAGATAGTTTATATTACAACATCTTTCACCCTGGAAGAAAAATAGCCTAAACAGGTCCAGAATGGCCCTCTTGCCTTCACGTCTGCAACTCTGTCTCCACAGTTTTCTGACCCTTGTGCATGCCTTCGCTTCCCCTTTTAAAATCTCTGGCGTGACTCTCCGTTTCCCTTTTCTGACCCTTCGTTTCATTTCCCGTGCCTCTTCGTTGTCTTGGCTTTTGAAACGTCTTTCTTTCCGACTCTTGATCTTCGTCTGCTTTCATTGCACCTTGGTGCCACGTGCTTGTCCAGTGTTGCCACTGTAGACTCTGTCCGCCTGTCAACCCATGATGACGTTCGGTATACCCATCGCTCGATAATTTCCTCTGTAACGGCCCCTGTAACCGCCTACCTTTTCTTTCCTTTTGTTTGGTCGTGAAAATGTGACATGTCGCGATATCGTGACATTTTTGCTTCTCTGCCTTCCTGCCCCTTTTCGAGTCGCAAAAATGCGACATGTCGCGATATCCATGTCGCGATATCGTGACATTTTTGCTTCTCTGCCTTCCTGCCCCTTTTTGAGTCGCGAAAATGCGACATGTCGCGATATCGTGACACTTTTGCTTTTCGGCCTTCCTGCCCTTTGCGAGTCACGAAAATGCGACATGTCGCGATATCGCGACACTTTTTCTTTTCGGCCTTCCTGCCCTTTGCGAGTCGCAAAAATGCGACATGTCACGATATCGCGACACTTTTTCTCTCCTATGCCTCCTCTCCCCTTTTGGTCACGATAATGCGACATGTCACGATATCGCGACACTTTTCTCTCCTGCGCCTTCCCTCGCCTTTTGGTCGCGAAAATGCGACATGTCACGATATCGCGACACTTTTTCTCCTTTGCGCTTTCTCTCATCCTTTGGTCACGAAAATGCGACATGTCGCGATATCGCGACACTTTTTCTCCTTTGCGCTTTCTCTCGTCCTTTGGTCGCGATAATGCGACATGTCGCGATATCGCGACATCTTTCCTTTTCGGCTCCTCTTTCTCCTTTTCGGTCGCGAAATCGTGACATGTCGCGATATCGCGACATCTTTCCTTTCTGCCTCCTCCTCGCCTCTCGGGTCGCGAAATCGTGACATCTTTGCTCTCTGCTTTCTCTCTCTGTTTCGGGTCACGAAATCGTGACATGTCACGATATCATGACAGTTTCCTTCCTTGCTTTCTTTCTGCTCCGTCGGTCATGATTTCGCGACATGTCGCGAAATCGTGACATTTTCTTCTCTGGCCCTTTCGGTCTTCTTTCGGTCACGATTTCGTGACATGTCGTGAAATCACGACATTTTTGCTCCATGCCTTCTCTCTCCTTCCTGAGTCGTGAAAATGTGACATGTCGCGATATCGCGACACTTTTCTCTATCGCGATATCGCGACATCAAGGCAAACACTTAGAATTTTTTTTGTTGATGCAAGATTGCTCTGCTGCCACCGGATGCTCCTGCATCAGACAACCGGGGTGGATTGAGAAGTGTCCTTCACTTCTGTACTGTTGGAGGAAGACCCAGGCGGTCGACCTCTATTTTTGACAACCAAGTTGCATCTTCGATAGGCCTGCCCTTCCACTTGACCAGGATATTCAGAATACTGTCTATTCCTGGTACTTCTTCCCGCTCGAGTGTCTAGTATTTCCTCGATCTCGCCTCGTTGTCTGGAGTAGATGTTGGAATACTCCACAATTCTGCACTTGGTGTCTCGCTACCGCCTCCTTCATGATATTCTACCAAATCTGCAATGTTAAAAATAGGTGATATGTTAAGGCCACTTGGCAATTCCACTTCATACGCATTGCCTGAATCCCGTTTTCCTATAATTCGGCATGGTCCAAACTTCTTCATCTTCAGCTTGTTATAGGTTTTAGCAGGAAATCTTTCTTTTCTCAGATGGACCATGACTTCATCTCCCACAGCGAATTCCTTGAACCGTCGCTTCTGGTCTGCCCTTGTCTTATATTGGTTATTCATGTTAGTAATGTGCTTCTTCACTTCTTCATGCACGCTCTTCAGATGCTCTGCAAAGTCCTCAGCCTCGACACTGCACTTTTCCCCTGTATCCATCTTCCTCAACTCAGAAGCATTCCTTGGACTGCTCCCATACACTATCTGGAATGGAGATTTGTTAGTACTCCTGTTGACAGAATTGTTGTATGCAAATTCTGCCTATGGCAAAACCAAATCCCATCCCATGGGCTTATCTCCTATCAAGCATCTCAATAGATTTCCCAGACTTCTATTCACCACCTCCGTTTGGCCATCAGTATGTGGGTGGTATGCTTAACTAAATTTCAAATCTGTCTTCAATTTCTTCCACAAGGTCCTCCAGAAATACCCCACAAACTTGGTATCTCTCGTCGAAATGATACTCTTTGGTAGACCATGAAGTCGTACCACCTCTTTGAAAAATAACCCTGCAATGTGAACTGCGTCACTAGTTTTCTAGCAGGGAATAAAATGTGCCATCTTTGAAAACCTGTCAACCACCACAAATATGGAGTCATTTCCCCATTGTGTCCTTGGTAGACCAAGAACGAAATCCATGCTGACGTCCTCCCATGGTCTCTCTAGTACAGGTAATGGCTGATATAATCCAGTGTTCTAGTTCACACCTTTCGCCATCTGGCATACTCTACAACTTTGCACAAACCTCTTCACATCTTGCTGCAGTTACGGCCAATAGTAGTTCTCACTAACCAGGGCAATGGTCTTATCCCGACCAAAATGTCCAGCCAGCCCTCCACCGTGTTTCTCCTTGACCAGATTTTCCCTCATTGAACTCCTTGGAATGCATAATTGACTTCCTCTAAACAACATTCCATCTTGGATCAGAAAATCCAACCACTTGGTCCTGTCCAAAGTGACAGGTGCCAAGCAAGCCTTCCAGGCTTCTGCAAAATCAGGATCTTTAGGGTACAAACCCTTCAGTTCATCAAATCCTACCACTTCCACCTTCATTTTTGTCAACAAACACTGCCTTCTACTTAAGGCATCTGCAACTCTGTTTGACCTTCCGCTCCTGTGCTTCAACACAAAGGTATAACTCTATAGAAACTCAACCCACTTCAGGTGCCTCTGATTTAGCTTCCCTTGGCTATTAATATACTGTAAGGCCTGATGATCAGTATATAGAACAAACTCTTTTGGCAACAAGTAATGTCGCCACTTCTTTAGAGCCTGAACTATAGCATAAAACTCTTGATCATAAACTGAATACTTCTTCCTAGCATCATTGAGTTTCTCACTAAAGTAAGCAACAAGTTTACCTTCTTGACTCAAAACAGCTCCTATGGCACTACCACTAGCATCACAATCTACCTGAAATACCTTATTAAAATCTAGAAGTGCCAAAATAGGTTGCTCTGTAACCTTCTTCTTCAACATATCAAAGCTCTTATCTGCTCCTAAGGTCCACTTAAATTCTTTCTTATCCCCTCTCATTGTTTCCGTAAGGGGTGCACAAATACTGCTGAAATTCCTAATGAATTTCCTGTAAAAACTTGCTAGACCATGAAATGATCTTACCTCGCTCGTGCTTCTCGGAGTAGGCCATTCAATGATAGCTCTCACTTTTTTTGGGTCCATTTTTAGACCTTCGGCTGAGATGACAAATCCCAGGTACACTAACTCCTTCTTCACGAAATTACACTTCTTCAGATTAATTAACAACTGCTCCTCCCGCAGCTTCTCAAAAACCCTTCCGATATGCATCAGATGCTCGTCCAGGGTTCTGCTAAATATTAAAATATCATCCAAATAGACAATGATGAATTTGCCTAAAAATTCTTTCAATACCTCATTCATCAGCCGCATGAATGTGCTTGGTGCATTGGTTAGCCCAAATGGCATGACCAACCATTCATACAAACCCTCTCTGGTCTTGAAGGCTGTCTTCCATTCATCTCCTTCTCTGACATGAATCTGATGATAACCACTCTTCGGATCAATCTTTGTGAAGTACTTGGCTCCACTCAAATAGTCCATAATGTCATCCATCCTTGGCAATGGAAATCTGTACTTTATGGTGATCTTGTTAATGGCTCGAGAGTCTCGTACACATTCTCCACTCTCCATATTTCTTTGGTGCTAGTACTGCAGGTACTGCACATGGACTCAAGCTCTCCCGAATCAGTCCCTTCTCCAGAAACTCTTGGACTTGCCTGTTCAGCTCTTTAGTTTTTGTAGGAGTCATTCTATGTGCTGCCTTATTGGGTAAACTAGATCCTGGTACCAAATCTATATGGTGACTGATCTTCCTCACTAGTGGTAAACCCTCAGGCACATTATCAGATATAATGTCTAGAAATTCTTCTAATAGTCCTAAGACTTCTACAGGGGTATCCTTACATTCTTCCTTCCTAACTCTAGGAATTAATGCATAGCACATATGCTCATGCTTTAAACTATCCAAAAATCTTCCCCCTTCAACTAAAAATATTCTAGCGCTGCTACATACCTTTTCGCCCACCTCCTTCAAGGGCTTCAGCTTATGGCGCACTCCATTCTTCGTCACTGAGTAAGTGTTGGCGCGACCATCATGCACTGCACACCGATCAAACTGCCATGGCCTTCCCAACAACAAATGACAAGCATCCATAGGCAGGATGTCACACAGGACCTCATCACAGTAATTCCCAATATTAAATTTCATCGAGCATTGCTCACTGACCAAAGCCCTATGGTCCTTCTGTAACCACGCAATCCGATATGGATGCGGGTGGCTTCTCCTCTTTAACTGTAACTTAGTAACCATTTCTTCTGAGACCAAGTTATCAGTACTACCATTATCTATAATGATATTACAGACCTTACCCGAACTTCTGCACCTTGTGCGAAACAGGCTCCTCCTCTGGTCTGATCCTTTCTCCTCATTCAACAGGGTCCTCCTTGTGACCATAACTTCTCCTCCCTCTACCTCCTTAGAATGTTCTGATTCAACACCTTCATCTGCCACAACAGCTCTGGCAGGACCCTCAGGTCTCTTATTCATCCTTTCTCGGTGTTGTGGACACTCGTATGCTCGATGTCCTTCTTCGCCATAGTGGAAATAGGTTCCCCAAAATCCTCCCCTTCCAAATCCACGTCCAGATCTACCTCTCCCTCTTGGGTAACCATTGTTCTGATTACGGGGTTGGTAGGTGTTCCCCTCTTTCTGATCCTGGGTATTACTGGTTTCACCAGCCTTCATCTGATCCTTATATTTTTCTCCACTGGTCCTTCCACCAGTTCTTCCACCATGACCTCTTCCTCTTTGCTTACCCTCAAACCGTCTGTTCAGCTTCTCTTCGACTTTGAGGGCAAACTGGTAAGCATCCTCAATGGTGCTCATCCTAACCAGACTCAATTCTTCTTGAATACTGGTTCTCAACCCATTGATGTAACGGGCCACCTTCTCCCTGTTAGCCTCTGAATGGCCGTTTCGATTGAGATCTAGAAAAACTCCTCTATATATTCTTTGATAGATTTGTTTGACTGTCTCAAACTCTACATTTTTCTCAACAGGTCCAATTCGTAATCTATAGGAATAAACTGTCTCTTCAACTTCTCTACCATTCGATCCCATCTGGTTATCTTTTCCTTTCTCGCTTCTATTTCTTTCTAGCTGCACTTCTTTCCACCATATGCAAGCATGGCCTTTCAACTTCGTTTTTGCAAACTTGATCCGATCTGGATCTACAACCTCCTCATACTCAAAATACTCCTCCATATCATTGATCCAATCAATCAACTCCTCTGGATTGAGATTCCTAGAATACGTGGAGACATCAAACTTTGTCTTCTTCCCGATCCGAGATATGGCCTTAACCAATCTGGCTTCTACAGGATCCATTGCTTCTTCTTCTTCTGATGGATTATCAACCTCCCAAGCTTCATCTTCACTATGATCTTCTCTTCTTGGTTCAACCCCTCTTCGCAACTCCTCTTGTAGGGCTTGCACTTGCCTCTGCAAAGCTCTAAAATCTTCTTCAGGTACCACATTTCTCCCACCACCATGGTTTCTTCATGGAGGCATTCTTCCTCACTCTCTTCTCACAACCCTTCCATAGATCCTGGTGCAAACTGCCTCACTTTCGACGATCTGCTCACACACTCAGGAACTCCCGCTCTGATACCACTTGATGGGGAGCCAAAATCGCTCACGCCAAATTCTCAATTCTCATTCAACAATTCGGAAAAATATTACAATAATGGCAGCAGTCTGCCAAATAAACTCCTTTATCTCGAAAGATAGTTTATATTACAACATCTTCCGCCCTGGAAGAAAAATAGCCTAAACAGGTCCATAATGGCCCTCTTGCCTTCACGTCTGCAACTCTGTCTCCACAGTTTTTCGACCCTTGTGCATGCCTTCGCTTCCCCTTTTAAAATCTCTGGCGTGACTCTCCGTTTCCCTTTTTTGACCCTTCATTTCATTTCCCGTGCCTCTTCGTTGTCTTGGCTTTCGAAACGTCTTTCTTTTTGACTCTTGATCTTCGTCTGCTTTCATTGCACCTTGGTGCCACGTGCTTGTCCAATGTTGCCACTGTAGACTCTATCCGCCTGTCAACCCATGATGACGTTCGGTATACCCATCGCTCGATAATTTCCTCTGTAACGGCCCCTGTAATCGCTTGCCTTTTCTTTCCTTTTGTTTGGTCACGAAAACGTGACATGTCGCGATATCGCGACATTTTTGCTTCTCTGCCTTCCTGCCCCTTTTCGAGTCGCGAAAATGCGACATGTCGCGATATCGCGACACTTTTGCTTTTTGGCCTTCCTGCCCTTTGCGAGTCGCGAAAATGCGACATGTCGCGATATCGCGACACTTTTGCTTTTCGGCCTTCCTGCCCTTTGCGAGTCGCGAAAATGCGACATGTCGCGATATCGTGACACTTTTTCTCTCCTACGCCTCCTCTCGCCTTTTGGTCGCGATAATGCGACATGTCGCGATATCGCGACACTTTTCTCTCCTACGCCTTCCCTCGCCTTTTGGTCGCGAAAATGCGACATGTCGCGATATCGCGACACTTTTTCTCCTTTGCGCTTTCTCTCGTCCTTTGGTCGCGAAAATGCGACATGTCGCGATATCGCGACACTTTTTCTCCTTTGCGCTTTCTCTCGTCCTTTGGTCGTGATAATGCGACATGTCGCGATATCGTGACATCTTTCCTTTCCGGCTCCTCTTTCTCCTTTTTGATCGTGCAATATCGCGACATCTTTCCTTTCTGCCTCCTCCTCGCCTCTCGGGTCGTGAAATCGCGACATCTTTTCTCTCTGCTTTCTCTCTCTGTTTTGGGTCGCGAAATCGTGACATGTCGCGATATCGCGACAGTTTCCTTCCTTGCTTTCTTTCTGCTCCGTCGGTCGCGATTTCGTGACATGTCACGAAATCGCGACATTTTCTTCTCTGGCCCTTCCGGTCTTCTTTCGGTCGCGATTTCACGACATGTCATGAAATCATGACATTTTTGCTCCGTGCCTTCTCTCTCCTTCCTGAGTCACGAAAACGCGACATGTCGCGATATCGCGACACTTTTCTCTGTCGCGATATCGCGACATCAAGGCAAACACTTAGAAATTTTTTTTTGTTGATGCAAGATTGCTCTCCTGCCACCGGATGCTCCTGCATCATAGAGTTGTTGATCGTATTAATATAATTTTTGACCTTTTAATATTTGCAATCTAAACATGCTCGAGCTAGTGGTTGTCATTTTGGACCAGATATAATATATAAAGCTTCAACCAAGAATTAGAACAAGTTTTTATGAAATTCCCCTCATTGACTAATCATCTAATATATTTCTTGATCAATTATAAATAAAGCTTCATATTATTCAGCCTCTAGGTAGATTTCATTTCTTGAACAAGCTTATTGCATTAATAAAACCTATATAATTTTGAAGTTACATTTTTGTCTAACTCTTTCCTTGATATTTGATTGATTTGTATCCAAATTTTATCAAATGGAATAATCTCGACCGATTAAATTTCTTGACTTTATAGAGGAGACATAGATTCAAACCTTACCAAGCGATATATGCATAATTGCCAAGCTATTCTAATACGACTCTATGATCATGAAACAAGGTGATATTATTCATGGTAAATATGATGCTTTGTATTATTAGTTATAATATAATTTCAAAAATTATGGCAAACATATTGAAAAGCGCTTTAGAATGTGTTATCTCAGAGGAACAAGGTGGTTTTATTCATGGTAAACAAATACTTGATGTTGTAACCATTGCACAAGAGGCCATACATTTTCTACATTCCATGGAAAAACTAAGTATGCTTATAACATTAGATATGAACAAAGCATATGAGAAGGTTTCTTGTAGTTTTCTATATGATATTATGGAAAAAAAGGTTTTGATCAAGATTAATGTGAATGTATTAAATGTTGTTATAGCACTCCAAAACATTAGATTTTGATCATTGGATTTTTGTGGGATATTTTGAATTATTTTATGTACTTTGTTCACTTTAACCCATCTTCTTGTGAGGCATTGGAAAGAGTTTCCTTGGAAGCAAAAATGGAAGGAAAATTTAAAAGTATTCATGTTGCAACACATGGTCCTTTTAAATCTCATCTCTAATTTGTTGATGGCAATTTTCTTTTGGGTCATCCCTTATCCAACAAGGTCACTAAGTTTATATCAATATTCTCATGCTATGAAAAGGTTGTTGAATAGTTGGTGAGGACTACAAAATCTATGATAAAATTTATCAACATTGCCCTAAATTTAAAATGGATTTTTATGGATATTCTAGGGTTTAAAATTAGAAAAATTCCATCAATATATCTAGGTATTCCTTTGTATTATAAAGGAAATAAGAAAGAGATATGAGACTCAATCTTGGATAGAATGAAATCTTGTTTGGTAGGTTTGCAAGGTAAGTTTTTAACCATGGATGGAAGGCTACAACTCGTAATTAATATGTTGTAATCTATCTTTATATATAATGTCGATTTCAATATTGCTAGCATGTGTAGCATTCAAATTTCATAAAATTCAAAGAGATTTTATTTGAGAAGAATTTGAGAAAAATTTAGGTTTCCTCTTTGTAAGGGGATAGGATTTGTAAAAGGAAGAATTTTGGAGGGATAGAACTGCAAAATTGCAAAATTATATGTATGGAATTAGGGGCAAAACTTAGATGTAGATTTTTTTAAACTGGTTATATAGGATTGAAACAAACCCCACCTATATAGTCAAAGTATTTCATCTTTCCTTTCTTGGAAACCAATACAATAAATTTAGCATTGATCTCTCTTATTGTAGCCTTTTTTTTTTGTAGCCTAATATTTTGAAAGAAACCTGTAGAAAATACAACAAGGCCATGTTGGAGATATTACATTATTTGGTAACATTAAAGTACCTTTGCATACTACTGTAAATATTAGTTTAGGGGTGTGATTTGTATTTGTGTAATGTATGTGTCAATGTGAGGAGAGTCCAAAAAAACATGTGTGAGTGTAAGGTGTGAGGTGTGAGTTGTGAGTATGCAAAGTGTCAAGTGAGTAAGTCAAGATTCATAGGTGTTAGGTGTCAAATATGCAAGTGAAGAGTCACATGAAATATGGTAATATGTAAAGTGAAGAGTCATGAGAGTTTTGTCATAATGTGAGGAATGTGAAAGGATGCATCTCTAGGATGTTTGAGGAGAGCAATAGTTAGAGTACTGAAGAGCCATCTACAAGCTAATATAATGGAAAGAAAGCTTCATTAATTGTATTTTAAATCAAAGATTGAACTCTTGTAATATTTGATGATTTATGAATATATTAGTGAGATTTATTATTGTAAAATATTATGTTATTTTGTGAATGTATTTTGTGATTGTAATTTGATCCTCAGATATTGGACTATGAGATAATTTGACAAAATTACCATCAATGGTATCGAAGTTGCACTCTAGCCATTTCAGATTGGAGGAAAGAAGAGGGATGTGAGACTTTGTGAAGAGGAGAAATATTATAGAGTTGAATAATGAGTTTGTTTACTTGTGAGAATATATGCTAACTATTGTGAAGAGGTGAAGAGCATTGTATGAAGAAGATTGCTATGTCAAAGGAAAAATTGACAAAGGAGTTTCATTGTGTATTGGCAAACTACATTGTGGAGAGGACAATATTGGAAGAATTGGAAGCATTAGGAATGTAGAAGACTAAGCTAAAGTCGACACTATGAAAAATCATGACAGTTGCATACTGGTTTACTAAGACAAAGTGTTGTAATTGTTTTATATATAGGAGTTGTGATATGAGATGAAGGGAGAAGTCATTTGATGGAGTGTGGAGAGAAGCCTGAGCAAACTGTGAACAAGGATAAGTCTGAATGCGGACCTGAGAAATGTTGAATATTTGATTTGATACAAAGACAAATTTGAGAAGATGAAGTAAATTCTTTCATTATGTAATGACTTGTAATAAGTTTAGAAATCACATCATTTAATTTTTTAATGCCTTGTAATAGTTTGGATAGCGTATGGATATAGCAGACAACCTAGTCAATGTAGACATTGTAGAAAGAATCCTAACTTGACGCAAATTGTAGACTTGGTGGAATATAAGGTAATGCATTAAGTGCATTAAGGTTTGCTTTGATGTTTTAATAATTTCAGGATTCATAAGTACATTGAAGATTAATTTGGAGAATTTGGAGGTAAAAGGAACAATTATGAATTGAATTAATGCATGGGATTTATAAGGAAACAAAATATTTGAAGTTTGAATTAAAATTGGAATTAATTGGAGTGTGGATGAAATTAACATTTAAAGGAGAAATTGTGAAAATTAAATAATTAAATTTGATTTAATAAATGAAGATGAAATGGATGAATGGTGAATGAATGAAATTTTATAGAATGATTGACTAATGTTGAAAAAAGGATTGTGATTTGTGAAATTTGATAATTTGGAAGATAAAAGGAATTAAAAGGATTGAGTTTGAGTTTGAATATTGATGAATGATTTTTTTTGTTCTGGAAAACACCCTAAATGGGATGCCAGTTTTGGGTAAGTCCCAAGGAGGTAGAGGTTTCCATTCCACAAAAAATACCTAAGGCTTGCACCCGACCTACCCCCTTTGGCACACTCAATGAGCATGCCTAAAACAATAAAAACAATAACAAAAAAACACAAAAAATAAAGACAACCAAACAAATAAACAAACAAAATAAAAACCACAAAACAAACAAAAACAACATAAAAGTACAAAAACAACAAAAAACTAAAAAAAACTAAAAAAACAAATATATAAATAACAATAAAATAAAATAAAAATTAACAACAAAATGCAAAACACAAAACACATAAGAAAACCATAAAAACAACAAAACAACACACAAACACTTAAAAAAACAAAAACACAAAACCCAAAAAATAAAAACATTAAAAAAAAAAAAAATACCAAAAAAAGGAAAAACATAAAAACACAAAAACAACAAAAACACAACTAAAACAACATAAAAACTAAATGGTACAAAAAAACACACACCCCTCGAAAAAAAAAAAAAACAAAACACAACTATGACCTTTCTAGGCCAAAATACTTTTAAGGCAAGATTCAATAGAGGAAACATAAGAAAGATATGTCTAAGCTAGGGAACTAAAATACCCTGATTGAACCAAAGAGAAGTGAAAACAAAGAAAAAAGGAACTAGGTACCTCTAGTACTAGAGCCATCCAAAGAAAGGATAAAAGTAGAGCTTCCAATATTTGTGAAGCCCACCATCTAGGAGGGTGGTCGTAGCCAGTAATATCACCTTTTTCCAATGCCTAATTAGCTAAAGCATCAACACTCATGTTTTATTCTCTAACCACATGATTGTAATCCACTTTCAAAAAGCCCATCTGGATTAACTGAATCTTCTCAAAAATTATTTTTATTCTCCAATCAACCTTATGATTCTTAGAAGGAGTCTTCAAAAGATTAATCACGAGTTGGGAGTCAGATTCAACCAACACCTTTTCCCATCCAAAATTAGCAACCTCTTGAAGGTCTTTGAGGATACCATACCCCTTAGCAAGGTTATTGGAAAAGATACCCAAATTCTCAGCAAAAGTGAAAACTAGGGAGCCATATAAAAGTCTACCAATTTCTCCTACACTAGCTTTTCTAGGGTTCCCCCTAGAGGTTCCATCGATATTGAATTTTCCATAATTCTTAGGAGGAGGCTACCAATTTCTTGTTCTTTCCATCTTGCAATTACTTATATTCCCTATAATATTGTTTCCCTTGGAAGAGTTAATCTTCAATCTTTGCATCACTTGATCCCATCTTTGGTGGGAGTTTTGGGGGTGATTAAGGATTTTTTGGATTGATTCAACTAAGTTGGCAATGGTATTTTTCCAGATATAGTGAACATCCTTTATTTCTTGATTTAAACTTTGGTTGTTCCTTTTGGTCCAGATATTCCAAGTTAGAATGGTAGAACCCATCCAAACTAACTGCCTAATGAAATGATCAACCCCCTCCTGATTAGGCCAATCCCTCCAAAGCTATTCAAAAGTAGAAAAATTGGACCATTGTAAGCCAAGTAAGATGGCCATTCTCCTCTATATCTTAGAGACTAAGCTACACTTACTAAAAATATGGCTAAGAGTTTCCACATTTTCTCCACACATTTCACATCTAAAAGGGACATAAAAACCATGTTTCATAAGTTGCTCACCAGTTAGCACCCTACGATGCAATAAAAGCTAAGTAAATAACCTCACCTTTGGCTATGTTAGGGTAGATGTTTATGTTTATTGCATCATTTGATTTACCTATATTAGGTTGCATATATCCTTCAAACCATAAGTTCGTTGAGTTAGTTTATAGGCCTCGAACCATAAGTTCGTTAGGCCTCTATAAAGCTACACTATGTATTTATTGAATCATTTTTAATATTATTTCTAATGCTCGCTTACCTTTAGTGGTATTAGAGCAGAGCGAAGGAGCATCCTTGGTGTGCATATTTCATTATTTGGAGCACTCAGATCTGATAGGCATTGCTGGACCTTGATTGGTGGACGTAGGCATTTCGTGATCTGACTTTGTCAGGATGCAGACTACAAATCTGACTTCGTTAGACTGCAAAGATCGACATGACTGACTGAGATATGACGCGAAGACTCCTTCATAGGCACTGATCCTGAGGAATGCTAACATCTTGGGCATAGATCTTGAGGACCATCACAAACCTTATTACATGTGGATTAAGGTGCTTACATGGATCCCCTACTACACGTAGATCAAGATGTGATGTAGATCCCTACACATAGATCAAGGTGATGATATGGCAGACACATGGTAGTCAATAGCATCTAACATGGTAGAGCTAACATGGCGGTGTGATGTGGAAAAGGAGCTAACGTAGCAAGGTGATGCATCGACTGCTTGGCAATGTGGCTAACTAGGTGGTGATGTGGTGGCATATCATTCGTTGTTGTTGTTGGTAAAACAAAATTCCATGATGTTTGATTGCCTATAGGTAATCAACGTTTAAAGTGCAAAGTCTTGTTTTTAAACCGTTGCAAACTCCACTGCGACCTACATGTGGGATTAAGATCCCAAAATGTTTTTTCTAACCATTCTTTGGTGAAACAAACAAATAGAAGTTGCTTCTCTTTCAAATACATCAGGAGCACTAGCCCAACTGGTCACTTGGGCAAACATCGGGTGCTATGCTGTGGGAGGTCGAGGGTTCAAACCCCGTGCAGTGCAAGACAAAATAAATTTTTTTGCTAAAGGAAGAGTGGAAGCAAAAGATAAAAGAAGAGGTATTTTTTTTTGTTTTTGCAAATTCTTTTTTTGCAAAATTCAAAGTCAAATTGTGCATATTTTTTCTCAAAAGGAGGGATACAAAACAACAATTGCACAATTTTTTTTCCAACTGAAAGGGGACTTCCAAATTCCACCAAAACCTTGTTTATTTTACAATCAAAATGGGGGACAAAATTGTAATTTTTTTTGTAAAATTATAATACAAGGGGAGAATTGTGAAAAGGTGCATTTTTGATTGCATTCAACACCTTAAAATTGGATTTGTAAAATAGGTGCATTTTCGATGGAATCCAACACCTATGCTTTAAAATTTATGGGCACTTTTGATTGTATGTTACATTTAATTTCCTGTTTTTTGCACTTACATCATAAGTAAAAATTCAAAAGCACACAAGACCCCAAATTTTACACCCTTTTGTGCAATTTATTGCATAGTAGTGTTCAATATTTACGATGCCTCTGGCCCAAAATTACAAATAAAGTTGTATTTTGGGCTATTGTATCTAACGCCTAATATAGCTGCAACAACAATGTTTGAGCTATTGTTCTCTATAAATCATCAGGGAGAAATAAGGTAAGCCAATATTTTGATATTCACTTCATCATTTACCCTAATTCACTCTTATTGTTTGGCTTAATTTCCTCAAACTGATCATCCTTCTTCCGAAGGGTTTTTAGGCAAGTGCCAATAATTTTGAGTGAATTCCCTTTCATGTACTCTTTGTAGTATATAGAAAGGGGGACCATTTTTGTGAGATAAGGAAACTTCACAATGGCCACTATACACAAATATATTTCAGATAAACAGTTGCTTAAAGGTTATAATTTTGCTCCATGGAAAACCAAAATGAGAGCCATTCTATAGGTTGAAGATTTGTGGAATGTAGTGACTAGCACTATAAAACGTCCCACTATAGTAGGTACAAATCAGGAAGCATATGATAAAAAGGATAGTGCTTATCTTGCTTGCTACTACTAATGAAGTACAACCTCACATTTGTGATGCTAAAAATGGTAAAGATGCTTGGGATGCATTAGTTACCATATATGAAGGGAAGAATCAATCCACCATTCTTAACCTTCAATCCCAAATTCATACTCTCAGTATGAATTCTGGTGAAACAGTAGAATTGTTCCTGTGCAGAGTGGCAGAATTGAAGTCCAAGTTGAATGCTTTGGAAGAAATAGTTGAGGATAAGCTCTTGAATTCAGTCATTTTGAGAGATTTACGAGATTATTACAAGGTGTTGATCACATCCCTTCAAGTTTCCATGAGACAAGTTGCTTTTGTGGAGTTGGTAAATTTACTTCAAACTGAGGAGGCAAATTAACTTCAAAGAGATGAAGTGCAGATAATGCACTTTACTCAAAATAGGGGTCAAGGAAACAGGGTAACTTTCAGAAGGGGAATCTTCTTTTAAAGGTTCCAAAGGCAAACAACCTCAATAAGAAAAAAAGAAGTATTGTAAAATTTTGATATGGGCAACCATGACACCAATAGGTGTTGTGCAAAAATAAACAACCACATGACCAAGGTCAAAATAAAAAAGTCAAATACAAACCACAAAAGAAGCATAAGCAACCAAAGGGTCATGTTGCTTATGAAGAATCAGACTCAAATTTTGAGAGGGCACACAAGGTGCTCATGGCTCACACATATTCTCAGCAAAAGGATCTTGTATGGTATATTGATTTTAGAGCCAGTAAACACATGACTGGTGATAAATCGTGGTTTGAGATATATGAGGCTAAGGAAGACAAACCAGTTACCATAGTTGATGATAAGACCTACAAAGTCTAGGGTGAAGAAAATGTTTCAGTCACTCTTCCAGATGGAAAATGTCATATTGAGAAAGTCCTTTATGTTCCAATATTGACAAACAATTTGTTGTCAGTACCTCAAATCCTAGATAAAAACATGGTGGTTGATTTTAGAGTTGAGGATGAAAAGAAGCATTGCTTCATCACAAAGAAGGACAAAGATGTAGCGACAAATTCCTAAAAGCATGGCTTGTTTGCTTTGGATGCCATTTATACACCTCATGTTGCCATGACGGTAAACACAAAATAGGTCACTTCTATTTGGAACAAAAGATATGGCTATCTAAGTTCAGGATATTTACTTGAGTTGAGTAAATATGAAATGATGAAAGGTCTTTCCCACCTTTCATAAATTTTGCTAGTTTGCTTGGATTGCTTAACAAGGAAGCAACACCAAGTACCATTTAAGTTGAGCTCTTCACGAGCCAACAAACCATTGGAGCTAGTACACACTGATATGTGCGATCCTATGCCAAACAATTATGGGATAAAGAGATATTTTCAATTGTTTGTTGATGACTACTCATGAAAGATGTGGGTTTTATTTTTACATTTGAAGTCTGAGGCCTTCATATTTTTTTAGCTCCATGAAATATTTGCAAATTGGTTAAATCCTTGTATGGGTTAAATCAAGTTCCATGAGCTTGGTACATAAAAATTGATAATTATCTATTGCAGCATGGTTTCAAGAGAAGTCCTTCGGATGCTAATCTCTATATCAAGAAAATTGGTTCTGAAATAGTGATTCTAGTACTCTATGTTGATGATCTAATTATCACTGGTAGTTTAGAGAAATTGATAGATGTAGTGAAAGGTGACTTGAAAAAGTCATTTGAGATGACAGATCTAGGACTTCTTCATTATTGTCTTGGTTTAGAAGTGGAATAGAAGAATAATCACATCAAAGTGACACAGAAGAAATATGCCAATATATTGATTGAGAAATATCGCATGACTGATTGTAAGCGTAAAGCAACTTCAATGGAAACATGGCTACAATTATCACGATATGATACTTCTAGATGGAACTCTTTATCACCAATTTATTGAGTCTCCTATATCTGATCAACACCAAGTTAGACATCAGTTTTACTATGAATTATCTTTCGAGGTTCATGTAGGAACCTAAGGTTAGTCATTAGAAAGCAGCAAAATAAGTTCTTCATTATATCTATGGTAGTACAGAATATATCCTGGAATACAAGAAGAATAATAACTTATTGCAAGGTTACATGAACTATGATTATGTTGGGTCAATTGATGATAGAAAATCAACTTTTGGATATATTTTTCATCTTGGCTCCGGTCTTGTCTCTTGGCATAGTAAAAAGAAATAGGTGGTTGCTTTATCATCTGCAAAGGTATAATATCATGCAACACAAGGAGCAGTGTGCAAAGCAATATGGTTACATCAGATTCTTTCAAGTCCCAAGAAACTTCCAATCCACTTGTTTTGTAATAACCAAGGTTTTTTGAAGCTCATAAAGAATCTAGTGTTCCATGAACGCACCAAACACATTGACACTTAATGTCATTTTATTCGAGATGAAGTTCCAAAACATAAGATTAAGCTCCAATACATTCCCATCGATAAACATGTTACGGATATCTTCATTAAGGCACTTGCACGTGTCAAATTTGAGTTGTTTCATAATTCTCTTTGGACATCAAATAATGTAATAAGAGGGGACGTTAGGGTAGATGTTTATATTTATTGCATCATTTGATTTACCTATGCCAGGTTACAGATATCCTTCGAACCATAAGTTTGTTGAGTTAGTTGATAGGCCTTGAACCATAAGTTTGTTAGGCCTCTACAAAAGCTACATTATGTATTTATTGAATCATTTTCAATATTTTTATTAATGCTCACTTACATTTAGGCCAGAGCTTTTGAGACCACAGCTAAGAAAATATATCATAAAATTGGTTGGGATTGTTATGGTATCAGGTCAAATAGCCTTGAGCAACTGAATACTCACCCTTAGTAGTGTTGCTCCATCCAAAACAATCTTTATCATGGGACCAAGAGAGAGATATCATATGCAAGATGTGTTGGATGTCTTGTCTTTGAATTTCTATAATTTGAATAGGCCAGTCCTCAATAAGGATCCAATATCTACCAACCTCTAAATTACCATTATGGTATCGACAATAATTAGCCACCTTTATCCAATTAGCTTGGTGAATCTCCTCCATCCAAGACCTCCAATCAAGAAATTAAGTTATCAAAGGATGGTGACCATCCCAAGAATCTATCAAAAAATTTGCCTACTGACCATTATGAATGATCCAAAATAAATTTTTCTTAATCAAATCCTCACTAGTCTTAAGAACTGCTAAAATGGGAGAACCTTTGGTAGGTAATTGATAGCAAACAAGGTCTTCAGGACTTTTGTTCTCAACATATTTAGCACGGATATTATTGGCCCAAAGGGCATTGGGGTTATGTAAAATCCTCCAATACAATTTAGTAGCTAAAGCTTTGTTGTTATTAATAGCAGACTGGAATCCTAACCCCCCTTCATTCTTAGGAAGACATAAAGTGTCCCATTTCACCAAGGCCCATTTTATTTTCTCCTTAGTACCACTCTAGAGGAACCGATGATTAATTTGATCCAATTCTCGAAGAAAAACCTTTGGGATATTCAACATGGTAGAAACATAAATAGGTATAGCTTGAAGGATAGATTTTACCAAGGTAATTCTACCCCCAAAAGAAAGCCACCTATTGGTCCACTTTCCAATTTTCTTCTTAACTTTGTCCAACAACCAATTCCAATATTTATTTTTCTATCTTTGAGTATTGATAGGGATGCCTAAATAAGTGATCAAAAGGGAGGTCTTCTTATATCTTAATTTATCCAAGACCATGGATTCCTATCTAGTAGAGCAGTGAAAGAAAATGACTTTAGACTTGTCTTCATTGATCAATTTCCTAGTAGCCTTAGAAAAATAGCTAATGATTTGCTTAATTTTAGAAGCTTCCTTAATTGTAGCTTTACCTAACAGAGTAGAGTCATCAACAAATTGAAGATGAGAGATAGGCCTAGCTCCATGAGCAATGGTAACTCCCTCAAGGGTTTTCTTGTCTCTATTTTTGGTTATAGTCCTACCCAAGCATTCAAAAAGAATGATGAATAAATAAGGGGAGAGGGGGTCACCTTGCCTAATACCTCTAGAAGTTGGGAATAGTTGTGAAGGCCTACCATTGATAAGAACTGAGTAGGATACTGAAGAGATACAACCCATAATCCAGTCCATCCAATCTTGAGAGAAACCAAATTGCCTCAAAACTTTGATAAGGAAGTGCCAATCCACTCTGTCATAAGCTTTGGATAAGTCTAAACGAATGAACATAGAAGGAGATTTTTGCATTTCCATGGAATGGATGGCTTCCTGAGCAAGAACTATCTCATCCACTATTTGACGCCCTTCCACATAACCTCCTTGTTTAGGGGAAATAATCTTATGCAAAAGAGGCTTCAACCTTTCTGCCATGATCTTAGTAATGATTTTGAGAAGAACATTACATAAAGCAATAGGTCTAAAAGTTGAGATATGATAAGCCTCTTGAGATTTTGGGACAAGAGTTATATAAGTTTTATTGATAACCTTCAAAATTTCTTTGGCTTTCCTAGCTTCTTCCACCACCTCTAATAAATCAGCATGAAGGATATCCCAGAACTCTTGGTAGAACTCAATGGGAAAACCATCAAGACCTGGGGTTTTCCATTTTTGCATTTTAAAAACCACTTGTTGAAGCTCATTAATAGTAATAGGAGTAGTCAAAATAGAGTTCTCCTCAGAAGTGATAAGAGAAGGGATCGCTTGAAGAACATTTTGTTGAGAAGCCGAGTCAAGAGGAGTAGCAACAAAAATATTGGAAAAGTAATTCACAACAATAGAGTTCATGCCATCCCAAGTGTAGACAACATCTCCAGAATCTAAATTTAGGGAAGAAATAAAGTTGTGAGATCTTCGAGCTAGAAGATATTTGTGGAAGAAATTTGTGTTTCGATCTCCTTCTTTGAGCCATTGAATTCTAGATTTTTGCTTCCATAAGAGTTCTTCTCTTTTTCCCATTCCTCTAACTGAGTTGTGAGTCTAATTTCATCTGTACTTATGCTCTCTGTGAGGCCATCTAAATGGATTTTCTTATTCAAATTTTCAAGTTGAGCAATAACTTCATGTTTTTTTTTGAACATCCCCAAACTCCTTCCAGTTCCAAGTCTTGATTTTGGATTTAATATATTGCAACCTTTTGGAAAAATAGTACATCTTAGTCCCATATCTTGGTTTACCTTCCTTCCACCATTGTTGCACTTGAGGTCTGAAGGAACTGTCTCTAAGCCACATTAACTAAAATAAAAAGGAAGAGAAACTCACATTGGTTTTCCAAATTTCCACCATGACTGGCTAGTGATCTGAACCAACATTGTTAAGAGTCTTCACTTTAGGAATGTGACCATGGATTAAGAAATGATCAGAGAGCAGGAACCTATCCAATATCTCCATGATACAAGCTAAGCCTTACCTTCTGTTAGACCAAGTCATAAGGCCATTATCTAGTTGGATGTCCACAAGATGAAGGTTTGCAATATATTCATTCATGAGGTCAGTGCTCCTATCCAAATTTCTATTTCCCTCCATTTTCTCATCCAGAGAGAGGATGGTATTGAAATCTCCTCCTATCAAGATCCAAGCTTCAGGAAAATGAGAGATAATATAAGTTATATCCTTCCACTGTCTTCTCTTTTCCTCCAAAGAAGTCGGAGCATAAATAGTTATGCAAAGCATAATTTGGTTGGAATGTCTACTTTGAATAGCTATAGCCAAAAGACCCCAGCTTCCAACCATATGGTGAATAACTACCTCTTTTGGGTCCCAAAGGTAAGCAATGCCACCAGAAGTCCCCTAGGAACTGAGGGAAACAACTTTTCTAGCTGGCCAGATTTTACTAGCAATTGAATCCATTTCCTCTATTGACATCTTCGTTTCTTGAAGGAAAACAAGATGAGGATGGTTTATCTAAATCATTCTTCTAATTTCATTTTGTTTTGAAAGACTCCCTTTGAGTCCTCTAATATTCCAAGTGATGATATTCATTAATACCAGGGCTAAAATAGTTGGTAAGGGAATTAATCTTACCTTCCTCTACAAGATTTTCACCTTCTTTTACCATATAATGTTGATTGGTCTTGCGACCTACCTTTTGATTAGAATCCATCTTCAATTTTTTTCCCTATTTCTTGACTTACTCCAATTGAATCCGGGATGTCTTCTAACCTTGAAGAATGCGTGTACAAAGCCAAACTGTTCTTGGAAGGTTCAACAAAGTCTATCTTGGGACCTGTATTATTTGAAGTCTCAACATTTAAAAGATTGTTTTTCTTGTGTATATTTTCTCCTTTTTTTTGTTGAAAACTTTTGATTTGTTGGTTTGTCTCTGAGTTATTCCTTTCATCTCTAAATTGTGTTTCTAAGATTTTTGTTTCCATTATTTCCTCTTCCTCACCTAGGGCATCATTTGTGGAAAGAATTTCAAACATATTAGCTGATAACTTTGATTGATCCTTCATAACTAGTTTTTTCTAAGTGTTCTTCTTCTTAGGCATTTGGAAACCTATTGAATTTGTATCTTCTTTCTTTTGATCTAGAATTTTATTTGGGCAAACACTAGCCAAATGACCATATTCATGGTAAATTCTACAATGAAAAGGAATGTTCTCATAGTCCACTACTTGCTCCCAAGTGTCCTCCCCAAATTGTAATGTGATATTTTTAGGTAGGGGTTTGTCAAAATCCATTAAAACACAAATCCAAGCATAAATAATATGTTCAAATTTTTTAGTACAATCAACAATCATCATAAAAGTTCCCAAAGAGTTTCCAATTGAAGAAAAAACAATTGAATTCCAGAATTCAATTGGGAGGCCAAAGAGTCTAACCCACATGGGACCTGTAGAAGGCATCTCTTCTTTGACTTTAAATTTAGTATGCCAGGGCTTCATAAAAAGCCCTGCCCTTCCAAAGAACCAGGGACCCCCTTGAAATATTTTCTCTCTATCTTCATTATTAGAAAATAAAACAAGAAAATAACCATTTGGATAAATAGAGATTTGTAACTCACCTTTAGTTTTCCAACTTTTTGTAGCCCAAACTTTGAAAGTAGATAGGCTCGAACGAAAACCCAAGAAATAATAAATTAGTCCTCTTTTTTCCAGATCTTCAATGCTAGTCTGAATGTCGCCCATATCAAGCTTAACAATAGGAGTTCCATCAGCTGCTCTAAGACATCCTGACTTAGTTTTCCTTGGATCAATCTTAGGTATTCTTAGAGGTTTACGAGAAGCCCTAAGATTAATGTTAGCATTAGGCTGAGGCTGTCCACCATGGAGGACATCCCTAAAATTCATTTTTGGGGCCGAGTCTTGGAAATCCTTGCCCTTGAAAGGGGTTTCCATTGTGGATTTATTTTGGGGGTGCACCTTAGCACCATATTCGCTTGAGATCTAAACCATTTTTTGATTAGTTACTTGAAACTTGTTTCGTGATCTCTTTAATCCATGCCCTAGATGCCGAGGAAAGGTATGCTTTTCACTTTTATTTTGTGCAGCAAATTGGAAGCCATTGTCAATCAAGTTCACCACATGATCTATTGAAAGATAAATTTCTAACCCATATTGGGTCCCCTGCAACATATCCTGCTAAAATATTGAGCAAAAACCACAAAAATGTTGGCCACTAGGGCCCGAAGGCCTCGAAAAACAACCTTTGGAGTTGCTTGCACTCAACCCAGATGAAACCCTCGCATAGTCGCTTGCCAAAAATCTCGTTCACACATAGGGATGCGCTAGGATTTGTGTTGCTCCAAATGATCTAAAAATTGGTGGA
The DNA here is from genome assembly GCA_028583015.1 of Wollemia nobilis. Taxonomy (NCBI): domain Eukaryota; kingdom Viridiplantae; phylum Streptophyta; class Pinopsida; order Araucariales; family Araucariaceae; genus Wollemia; species Wollemia nobilis. The sequence continues at coordinate 1,362,389 of JAQPPZ010017175.1, read as the reverse complement.
GACGTTCTAGGGTTTTTCAGGCATCTACCCTCAAAATTTCCATGAATGATTTAATCAATGTGAAAATTGTTTGATTGATTTGAAGAATGAATTTGAAATTGAATGTTTTGAAGATTGATTTGAAATTCGAGTGATTAAATTTGGGAAAAATAATGTATTTCACACCAAAATAAATTGAAAGAAATTTTTGACAATGGTAAAACAACAAGTAAAGGAAAAACATCAAAATTTAATTTGAAAAATATCATTGAAGTTGAAAAATCATAATTACAAAAATGTATCATGTACAAAGGTTTTATGGAAAGACAAGGATTGAAGAATAAATCCTTAATGAAATATGTATGCTATAATGATCTTCATCAAAGGAAAGATAAAAACACATGTACAATAAATGAAAATAATATTAAGACATGTAATTGTTATAATAGACTTGGACATTAAGAAACAAAATGTTAAAATATTTATCAATGTAAATTCTGTGAAAGGAATAATCATCCTCAGGAATCTTGTTGAAACAAGGAGAATAAACATCTACCAAAATAGCAAACAGGACATTGGACCAGATACAATGGTAAAATATCAAGCAGATTCAACAGGCATAATCTATGGAAGGAAAAAAAATGTCAAAGATAAAATACCAGAATCAAATATTGAATACTAGAAGACTTCACACCAAATAATTTAATATGGGGGAGGGTGTCAAAGATATTACATTATTTGGTATCATCAAAGTACCTTTGTGTACTATTGTAAATATTAGTTTAGGAGTAATTTATATTTGTCTAATGTATGTGTCAATATGTGAGGAGTGTCCATGTGTTATGTAATAAAGTGTACAAATGTAATGTGTGAGGTGTTATTTGTGAGTGTGCAAAGTATCAAGTAAGCAAGTCAAGAGTCATAGGTGTTAAATATACAAGTAAAGAGTCACATGAGATGTGACATGATGTAAAGTGAAGAGTCATAAGAGTTTTATCATAATATGAAAGGATGCATCTCTTGGATGTTTGAGGAGAATAGTAGTTAAAGTATTGAAGAGTCATTGGTAAGGTTATATAATGGACACAAAGCTCCATGTATTGTAATTTGAATAAAATATTGAACTCTTGTAATATTTGATGATTTATGAATATATTACTGAGTTTTCTTATTATGAAATATTGTGTTATTCTGTGAATTCATTTTATGTGATTGTAAATTTATCCTAGGATATTGGCCAATGAGATAATTTGGCATAATTGCCATCAGGTTAGGTGGCTTGTTAGGGTGGAATGAGAAAACAACCTGCTATAGTTCCTCCATAGCGATCTTCATAATCAAGCTGTAGTATATCCTTATTTGATGGATGATTGATTATTTTACAAAATCTCACCTTGAGCCTTCTTACATTACCCAACTTATAACAAAAGATTTCTAAATAATTAATTACTTCCTAATATTTCCCCTTCTTTAATGCTTTTGTCATTTGGAGTTGAAATAATATTTTCAATGAAAAATAAACTTCTTTTGACTATAGCATGAAAAATGGGTATTTTTATTCCCTTTCTTAAACCATCTCTCCCTAAATTTTTGGGACCAATATGACTTTTTTTTTTTTAATGCATTATGAGAATAATAAAGTAAATATTTTTCTTGCACATAAGTATCTTGGTCCACTCCATTAATTTTTACTATTTGCAACAATTTGTTGAGCTTGAATTTAGTTTCCTCTTATGTTTTAAATATGTTACCAAAAGATTTGGCATTCCAATTATTCATTTGTCCCTTTATATATCTCATATTTTGGACAAACTTGTATATACATGGTCCTTCAAATCTTGCTTCATCCCTCACTAATATAACCATTGAGAAGAAAGTAGGGTATTGGATCCATATAAACTAAAATCAAAATGGATTTGGATACCCATTATTGAGTAGATCACATCTCAAGAGAATGAGTTTTTGATTTGATCCCACTCACAATAAAAAAGTATGAATAGATTCTCTACTCTATTTGCAACCATGTATTAAATAAAAAAAATCCATCAACCATTTGCATTTTATGAATTTGTTGAATGTGTCTATTATCCCATGTATATAAAAATCTTGAAGAAATAACATCACAAAGGCTATTTGAATTGAAAAATGAAACGAAATCCTCCATTGATTTATACCATTAAGAAATGATATATTTCTTTGCTAAAGGAGATAGAACTATGTTGAAGCCTTTCAAAGAATCCATAGATCAATTATGAGTTATTTTTGAATTCGACATAGATAAACTAAGGTATTTATAGCATATTTCATGAGGAATAACTATAGTTGAAGCATATACATTTATAACCTCAATTTTGGTATTTGTCTCTTTCCTACAAAAATACCAACAACCTAATTATTTTTTGCTTATAGCAATTGTCCAACCATTTGCATTTGTCTCATATTGTTGCAATATCTCTTAAAGCTCCTATAACAAAAAAACTAGACAATCCCCCATCTTCCAAATCTTTTTAAATGCATCTTAATTCCTCACTAAGTTGTTTCTTGTATTAGAATAAACTTAGTACTATAACAACCTATTAATTATCTAACATGTTTTATTCATAACCCTATATTTTACAATGCTATTTTCATCATAACTTTTTGCTTTTGTTTTTGGGCTTAGCCCTGCTTCTTGTTAATACTTGTGATATTTATTTTTGTTTTCCTATATTGATATCCCTCCAAGTTTTCTTTTCTCTTGCTCTTGCTTTAAGACCATTCCTCTCCTTTTTTTGCATTCCCATCAACACCTTATTTATCAATCTCTTTGATTTTTTTAGAATGTCTATAATGAGACTTATCATCTATAATTTTATGTTGCCTTGGAGAAAATGAAGTGCCAAGAAAGAACTCAAAAACACTTTCTTATTTTTGTTTCATTGGAGACCCTAAAGTGCAAAAATAATCCATAGTAATTACTTTCTCAAGTCTCCCTTGAAAATGTCAAGTTGCCATGGGTATCCTCCATACACATTTATTTTGTTGCTCTTGAAATCCTAAAGTGCAAAGTATGAAATTTACACGAGTTTTATTTTTATTGCATAAATATGATTTTATACCAATTGAGAAAATCAATATGAATTACCTAACTTGAACTTGACCTCTTATGCCTTCTATATTTTAAAATTTGCATCCACATATTTTTTTGCACCTTTAATTCCTTCTAAATTTCACTTGCATATTATACTTCTTCATCCCTTGTATCCTTTTTTATTTCATCTAATGGATGGTTCAAGTGATCCATGATGTCTTCGTCATTTGATGTTGTAGAAGAGATTTCTTTGTCACTTTTTTGAGAATAAAAAATCCTTGATCTAATCTAGCTTCTGTTAGAGTATAATCTCCTTGCTTCATCTTGATGTTTGTCTCATGACCAAAATTTTATCTCTTTCTCCATCATTTTCACTTTATAATCTCTTTCCATATGCCCAATTTTCATAACATTTATGGCATTGGAATGCAATTTTTAAAAAATCCATGTCAAATCATATTCAAGTATACACAACATGCTTTTGCTCTTTGGCAGTTGGTCCCTCCTAATTGGACTCCCTTAGATTATTGTCAATATTCTTCAAAACCTCCTCATTTATAAGCTATTAAGGATTCTAAAAAACCTAACCCACATTAGAAGCCTTTTTATAATTTATGTCTCCACTAAAAACTTCTCATTCCATGGTTTTAAATATAGGGTATCTCTATCCCTTACCCATAGGCCACTACTCATTGTTTCATCCATGATTTCCAACTTGGAGAAGATGATAATAAAAATTATAAAGTAAATTGAATTCAATCCACTTCAACTTGATCAAATTTTGAATATCTTAAAAACTTGGCTAATATTTATGGAACTTACTTAGTAACCCTCAACTTTTATGAACCATTATCCCATGCTCATTCATCTCATCCTTGATAATCACTTTTAGTGTAACATTAGTTGCTTGGATAGGACTTTTCATAGATTCACTCTTCCTCTTGTCCCTAATTTGATCATTTTATACTTTCAACTAGGAAATCCTTACTTCTATTTATGGATTTCAAAAATGAATTTCCTTCTATGCTACCTAGATTTTCCTCATAAGAATCTTTTTTTTTTTTTCAAAGATATAGAACAAGAAAATGTGAGATTCACTCCTTGCTTGCACTCTTTGTTATTCCTGCTCAAACTTGTTCCATACCATTCCCCAAAGATCCAAAATAATAAAAGGTAAGACTCACTCCTTTTAGGTGCTCCTTTCTTGCACCTAATACTTGATTGTATTTCATTCTTGGATTCTTGTGATATTAATTTCCATGGACCAAGAAATATTGACTAGAGGTGAAAACTTATTTTTCTAACAAGCCCATTAAGAGACTTTCTTAGATGGCAATGAAGGAAATCTAATTACTAATTTTTTGAGTTAAGTAAAATTATGTAATTTATCCTTCTTATTTATTGTTATTATACCTATTATCTTTTAACATGATACATGTTATGATTCAATCTAAGTAGTTGGACATCCAATGAGAGATGGATTAAGAAAATGGATAAAAATACCAAATTTTTCATTCTATTGCCAAAACATAAGTCTTTTCACTAAATCAAAAGTATTTGAACTCAAATGAAAGAAGTATTGAGGAAGAATAATTTAGAAAGAATGTAAGAAATTATTTTAAACATATTTTATCAAATTTTGATAAGGACGGTAGGATAATTTTTTACAAAATATTCCATCAATTATCAAACAAAGTAGAACGAAAGCTTGATGAGGAAGATCTCTATAGAGGATATTTAGGAGGTAATTTTCTCTTTCCACCTTGATAAAGCATCTAATCCAGTAAATTTCCTACAATTTTTTTTCAAAAAACTTAAGATTTGTTAAAGAGTGATATGTTGATTGCAAACGAAGAGGCTAGGAAAAAAGAAGCTATAATAGATGATATCAATACCACCTTTGTTTAAGTTATCAAAATACATATTAAAATCATGCCCAAGTTTGAAACCGTGTTATTGCATTTCTTGCAAAAAATTTACAAACATAGTGCTTGTAATGGAAATTCTCAAGTGCAAAAAAAGAGGCGATAGCCTCTTGGTTGCAAGATTTAAATATACATGGAAAGGATATGACAATGAAGTTAACACAAAGGATCTGCTTTGAACTATGGTAAAATGAAATATTCAAAAAATGGGTTTATCAAAGTTAATTTGATGGTGCTTCCATAAGATATCTAGAAAAAGTTGGTTGAAGTTGTGTTTTTCAAAATAACAAAGCACAATTGTCCTCACTTACTCAAAATCATACAAGACATCAACTAACAACTAAGTAGAGGCTAGGAAGCTTCATATAAGAATCAATATTACCATTAAAAAAGGATAAAAGCATATTTCAATTGAGGGGGTTTCACAAATTATTATTAATGCTATCAACAAAAGTGGATGTATGAATTGAATAAAAAACAATATTGTAGCTTATGTTTATCAATTATTTTTTAGAGACAGTCTTTTAGAAAGGGGAGCACATCTATAAAGAAAGAAACCAAGTAGCAAATAATTAAGTCAATCATGATGTTGATCTTCATCTTAGCAAAATTTAAATATTAGAAGGCAATTTTCCAATTGAGATTTTATCTCTTAATAAGGTGACTATAAAAAAATAATAATTTGAAAAAGATAAAAAATATATATAATTTTATAAATCATGATATTAATTTTTGTCTTAACAAACAATTGATCAAATGAGATTTTATAAAAAAATAAGATTACAACAATTTTAACAAAACCAAATTATTATTTTATTAAAAATAATTTATTTTTAAAATAAAATCTAAAATAAAAATGTTTATTTAATCTCACAACCATTATTATAATGTTCTATTATTTTTATAAATCAAATTCAATAAAAATTACATAACTCTTATTTATTTATTTATATATATATATATATATATATATATATATATATATATATATATATATATATACTCAATAAAAAAATATAATTTTTTTTTTAAATATTTAAAAACCAAAATAATATCTATCCAAACATTCTCAACCAAATAATATAATTGGATAAGCAACTTCTTCTATGTTAAAAATTATTTTATTTTTGTCCTTGAGGCTAGTGGATTGGTAAGCTGGGGAACTTAACTGAGAGGAGACCCAAGTTCCAATCTCACGGGCGTGCCCATGCATAGCCAGTAGGCTGATTTGAATCTTCTACGTGTTGCGTCTGACTGATGACGGTAGTTCATTCCCGCATGTTCGGTGGTCCCCATCTCCTGCCACGTGTTGAACCAGACTGACGATGGTAGTCCATTTCCGCATGTTCGGTGGTCCCCATATCTTGCCGCGTGTTGAACCAAACTGACGATAGTACGAACTCTATGTGTCTCGCGGTCCCCATCTCACACTGAGTTACCATCAACGAGACGAATGGGTTTGTTGGATGCAGTCGTTGATGGTTGGAACCCTGCCTTGGCAGTTACTACAAATTGTGATTGTAACCAATTCACCTATGTACCAAAAAAAAACTATTTTATTTTAAAAAATATAATATATGCAAAAAAGTATTTATATATATAATATTTTTAATTTTAATTTTTTTAACATGGTGGAATCGGTGGTAGCCACCATGAATTTGGGCAGGTTGTCCAGTTTTTTATGGCTGCCACAGTATTCTGCATTGTCTGCCACGAAACCCGCCACATAGATCTTCGCGCACTCAGCCCCTATAACCGCCATGCCACAATCATTTTAAACCTTTTACACCACTGAAAACACATTTTAATCAAATTTTAATTATTAAATTTAACTATTTTATTTTAAAAAATATAATATATGAAAAAAGATTTATATAATATTTTTTAATCAAATTTTAATTATTAAATTTTGATTATTAAAATATAATGTAAAACTTCAGGTGAAACTTTATCTAAAAATAATTTTTATAATGTTATTCAATCAAACTCTAATTATAAAAATATTGATCCTTCAACCTCATAATTAAAATTACATCATTAAAATTACCAACATTATTAGAATTACTTAATGGCTAATGATTTGATTATGAATTGTGCCGTGACATTTTTATGACGTGGAGTAACTAAAATTCTATATAATATGAAAAAGGGCTCAGAATCTCGTGGGCTTATTTTTCCTAAATAGCATATAAAGTAAACGGGGATATCACCCGTTACCTTGTTCTCAACACGTGGCATTTAACTATTGAATAATAGGATTGCGCAGGGTCCGCCGTCAGTGAAAAAGCTCTGTTTACATAGTGCGAAGGGAAAAATTATGGAGTAGAATGGAAGAGCTAGAGGTTCCAATTCTTTAAGAAAAAAATTATGGAGCAGAATGGAAGAGCTAGAGGTTTCAATTCACTACAGGGCAGTAGTTCACAGACTATATGGGCATGTAAAGGCTAGAATCAGACTATATGAGCATGTAAAGGCTAGAATCAGAACACAGGAAGGGTTATCTGAATGTTTAGGTAGTGACATAGGTGTCAAACAAGGTTGCCCTCTATCTCCGACCTTATTTGCGCTGTACATTGACAAGTTAGAAGAATGGATAAACAAATTTGGAGGAGAAGGTGTGCATTTAGCCAAATATGTGGTAAAACTCCTCATGTATGCAGATGATGTAATTCTTGTGGCCAAAACAACCAAAGATCTAAAAGATCACCTTCAAGCTCTAGAACTCTTTTGTAAAGAAGTTGGGCTGTAGGTGAACACGAGCAAAACAAAAATTATGATTTTATTAGCAAAAAAGAAGAAGCAACAACTCAAATTTCAGTTTGCAGGACCGCTTGATGTAGTAGTAGAATACAAATACTCGGGCATAGACTTTCATGACAAACTTAATTGGAATACATGTAGGATGAAAAGAACTCAAAGTGGTTGGAGAGCACTATATGCACTTCAAAATAGGTGTAGGAATGCCGAGTTGTGGGATTGGAAGACCACCAAGGTCTTATTTGGCCTACTTGTTACACCCGTTCTCTTGTATGGTTGCGATGTGTGGGCTAGTGGCACAACAAATGCAAAATGGAGGCAAATAAAAAGGATTCAAAAATATTTAATCACAAACTTTCTCAAAATTAAGGCCACAACCCCTTATGAAATTATTCTAGCTGAAAGTGGAATGTTCCCTTTAGAAGGAATTGCTATGACCAAGCTGTTATGTTACTTGAAAAAAACAGAAAACATGACATGATAGATGGCCTAGGGCAGCTAGGGACTAAGAGTTACATAGGTGAAAGAATGCATGGATGAAACAAAATCAGAAATAGATGAAACGTTGGGAAATCAACATAAATGAATGCCAAATGTCAACAAAGACATAAAAAATTATGTGAATGAAAATTTCAGAAGTGGAATGTGGAAAAATGCAAGCAGGAAAAGACAATATTATATTGCAAATTTTAACCCAACGTATGACCACAAGGAAAAAGCGTATATAGGCACCGAAATCAAGTAGAAGGAAAAAATATTCATTGCTCAGATAAGGACTAGCTCTCATAGGCTTATATGTGAAACAGGGAGATGGACAACGCCCAAAGAACAATGGGAAGAAAGGATATGTACTCTATGCAGCACAAGGGCAGTAGAGACAGAGGAACACTTCATCTATAAATGCCCGAGTTTTTCAAATATCCGTGACAAATACAAATAAACACTTGGGAACGAGTTTATTGGCAGATTTATTTGAAGACAATAAAATAAAAAAAGTTGGGGAATTGCTAACACAAATCAGCAGGAGAAGAACAACCTTCTCAAAGATATTAAAGATCATATGATATGATTTGAGTAATTGTACTTCCATTTTTGAGGTCCCATAGACCATATTTGGGTCTCACGGACGTAATTAAAATCTTTCATTTCATTTCATTTTAAATGGTGCTATGTAAATGTCATCTTATCATACTAATAATTTTTATTTTTTGGAAAGGTCTAAGGTTTAAACTAGTAGGTATGTGGTTGTGTGTTAAATTCTTTAATGATAAGTTCAGTTCTTCTTTTATGAGAGGTCATGGTAGGATATATATGTCTAGCCCTGAGAACATTGGTCTTAGGGTTTCTCACACTAACAAAATCTAAAAAAATAAAAAAAATTATTCTTTTGAGCTTCAAGCTTATTATAGGGCTTTGACTTTTCTTTGAGGAGGTTCAAGGGTCAAACCCCATTTAATATGAGGCGACCAGGACCCCTCATAAAAAACTATGTAAAATCACTTGACCAGGACCCCTCATAAAAACCTATGTAAACTCAATCAATTACAAACTTGTTGCAGTGGTAAAAGCTTTAGCCACTCTTTGAGAGGTCCAGGTTCAAACCCCACTTAAAAGGGACGGGACCCTATTTTTTTAGGGTAATATAAGTTAATATGTGTTTAATTTATTAATGTTTTTCACAAATTAATATCTAAAATTATTTGGGAATTAAATTTTAATATATTTATTTTTATATTAGTCATTAGACATCAACATAATGTTTTTGATGAATTAACAAAGAAACATGTTTAAGAATTAATGTTGAATATATTAATTTTTGTTAATTATATAGAATTGAAATGGGTTCTATTGATATTAGATCAATAATTATATAATCATATAGTGGTATTATAATAGCTTTATAATTATGCATGTATTTTTAAGTAGGATTTTTTTAATGTTGGTTGATCTTTCGTTAAGCTCATTATTACATCAAGCGGGTGGATAAACACACCACCATTAGGGTCCCTAGTAAACTATTACATAGCATATCCGCAAACATATGAGATGGAGAGATTTGAACCTAGGGCCTCTCTAACACGAGAGTTTCAACTACCCACTCCTCTCCAACTCCCCCACAATCTGCCTCTTTCCTTTAAAATTCACGAATATAACCCATTGAGCTAATACTATTTGATAAGTTTAATATATCAATTATTAAGTCACCTCCTTCAAAATTGAGAATATAATTGATTAAGCTAATATCATTTGATAAGTTTAGAATATCAATTACTAGTCATAAATATTAAAGATTTTTTTTTTTAGCCCCAAGGGCTAGTGGATTGGTACGTGTTAGTCTAAGGGCTAGGTGGATTGGTAAGTGTTAGTCTGGATGGACACTTGCTGATAAGAGACCTGGGTTCAAACCTTGGTGGTGCCAGTTTACAAAGGTAGTAGTCTGTTCTGAATCTTTTGAGTGCGCGCCAAATTGACAATGACTATACAAACCCTGAACGATTGATGGTCCCCATCTCATGTCGGGTCAACAATTAACGAGACGAATAGGTTTGATGGTTACAATTCCTGTGGTTTGAACCTTGCGCTGACCAGTTACTAAAAATAGTGGCTGTTACCAAGTAACCAATTTTTTTTTTTTTATAAATTTATTTAATAAATTATCATGGATTTTTGTTTATATTGAAATCAACACAATTTACTTTTAGACCGGTCTACCACTCACATATACTTGACTTTTAAATTTGTTGAGACTATTGACATTTTAATGTAAACCTTTATCAACCTCTTCCTTTATGATGATTAATTTCAATAATTTAACCACTTAGGCTAATTTAATGGATTTAAGCTAATTTAACCACTTACGCTAATTTAATGGATTTAAAAAAAAAATTAAAATTTAATTTTAATTAGTGATAATTTAATTTAAAAAAATAAAAAATAAATTTGATTAATTTTTTTTTGATTTAGTTATTGTGAGAAACTTTTATGACCAATGTACAAGGTTGAACAGTTTCCTTCCAACCATGATCCCCTCGTAAAAACTGAGAGCTATACTTATCAATAGAGAATTTAATACAAAGCCACCATACACCCACCTCCCATACACTCGCTCGCGTCATGGTTTGAAAAAAACTATTTTTATTAATATGTATTTATTTATAAACTAAAATTATTATAAGCTTATCATACCTTGTTTGAAAACGGCAATGGGCAGTCTTCATGAGCGACGAGAATAGGCGGAATACATTATTGTTGATCGTCTGAGGCTGTCGTCGATCGAATCAATGAGAATGCTTTTGCAAAGACAATGGTCAAACTTGTTCATTGATGAATCTTTGTTGTCGTCGATGGATGAGCGAAGGCCAACTACTATCTGCGATGATGATTATCAGACTTTGAAACATACTTAGGCTACCCTTTTATTTAACCTCTCATGCCAAGAAGGGGAATGTCTACGACCACGATGATTCAACCCTTTGGATGTCCTCGAAACACTCCGTCGTTGATGAAGACTCATCATCGTTGATGCATCAACGATAAGCTTTCTACAAGAGCAAAAAAAGGCTATGCATAGACTAAAATTTTTAGCGATCGTTGATGAGAAAGAGGCTTCATTGATTGAATCGGTGATAAAGATTTAGACTAGCGATGAGTTATCCTGGCCTTGGGCATTGTCGTTGATGAACAAGACTATCATTGATAAGATTGACTTTGGATCGGTGACAGGGAGCATTGAAGAGTGACAATGATTTTGAGTGAGTTTTAGACTATCGTTGATAGGTGTTATGGTCACTGATTCAGATCGACGATAAGGCTTTGCAAGAGCGACAACTTTATATTTAAAACAACTTTGCTTGACAAAATTCCATCGGGAGGGGGACTTGCTAGGTTTACGTTGCTAAGACCCTTGTATTGGCCTTGAAATTGGCTATCGTTGATTAGGGAGAGTGGTCGTTGATCGGATCGACGATAATGTCTTGCAAGAGCGATGACGTATGTTATCCTTTTTTATGTCTCGGTGCGATCGCTGATGAGAAATATCTATCGACGATTCGATCAATGACGAAGAGCCTTGATGAGCGATAGTGTATCTGTGGACTTGGCTGCTCACCGATGTTTGTCTTTGGTCACGGATAGGATCGACGATGGTAGTTTGCAAGCGCGATGGCAAATTTTGGCTTTAAGGCTAAGTTTTAGTTGGTCACTGATGAAAAAGGCTATAGAGGATGGTATTAGTGATGGGAGACTAGGATGTGTGAAGGACGATTTTAAGTTTTATCGTTGATAGGATCGACAACGTGATTTTTAATGAGTGACGATGCTTTTTGGGCTTAGGTCTATCGACGATGGCTTAGAGTGGTCGCGGATTGTATCGGTGAAGGGTTTTTGGAAGAGCGACAGATGATTTAAGGCTTTTAGATTTTATGGATGGCTTAGGGACATCTTAGAAAAATCATTTGGGTGAAAATAAGGTAGACTTGGACAATTTTTGGGCCATGATTTATGATTTTCAATCATTAAGGACTGACCTTATACCCTACAATCACCTAAACCACTGGTCTTCTTTGAAAATTGGGGGTGTGAATTAAGTTGGGGTTTTTTGAAGCCCAACACAGGCTCTGTCTGGGACAAAAGAAATGTTTGATCTATCAAGATAAAAATTTCTCTTGAGGACTCCAGAATCTCTGGTTATGAGCAATATATTCTTGACTAAAACCTCCCTTGTGGACCTTTTACACTACTCTTAAGGACTTTAGTTTTGAACTCAGCTTCTACAACATTCCTGCTTCATGACTAACCTGGCTAGGACTAAACAAAATTTGAAAGTAAAAAACTAATCACTAAAAAATTTTGACAGACTAAAAACTTTATTAAACTACTATAGACACGAAATGAAAATACTTATGACTGTAAAAAATGAAACTGATGGAACTGTAATATATACATATGTACAAAGGTAGACACAAATAGTTCATATAAGACTAATCCCCATTACAGGGATGATAGATCTTCAAATGTTGGCCATTTATTGAGAATTGCATCTCTTCACCTTGTAGGGTCTACAACCTGTAGGTGTGTTGGCCTATCTTCTAAAAAATCTGATAAGGGCCTAGCCATTTGGGTTCTAACTTACCCTTTTCTCCTGGTTTGTCATTTTTTGGGTCCCAATACAATACTATGTCTCCTTCTACAAATGGATTTCCCTTGGATTTCTTGTTAAATACTTGTGTAGTTTTATGTACTTCTTGGGTCATTCTCTTAAGGGCTTCTCTTCTGTCTTCTTCCAATTTAACAATCTGATCCATTCTCCTCTGTAGACAGTCAGGATTTTTGTGATCTTGGAGTAGCAAGGCTAAGGCAGGTCTCTCAACTTGTGGGGGAAGTAAGGCCTATTATCCATATACCAATTCATAAGGTGTTCTTCTTGTAGCTCTCTTGATGGCAATTCTATCAGCCCATAGAGAGAATTTCAGCTCGTTGTCCCAACTCTTCTTGTTTCTGCCTAGAGATATTTTTATCTTGGTTATAAGATTTTTGTTCGAGGATTCTGCCAAGCCATTTCCTTGAGGATAGTAGTTGGTTGAATGAGTTAGTTCAATACTGTACTTACTATAAAATTCTACCATCTCATAGGAAATAAAACTGCTACCATTGTCAGTTACCAGTTTTCTGGGTACTCCAAATCTGGTCAGGATATTTTCTTCCAGGAATTTAATAATGACTTTTGTAGTAGATATTTTTAATGGGGTAGCTTCCACCCATTTGGTGAAATAGTATGTGGTAGTTATTATCCACCAATAACCTCATGATGAGTTTGGATTAATCTCTCCTACCAGGTCTAAACCCCATTGAGTGAAAGGAGCTTCTATTGTATCAGGTTTTAAAGGTATAGCAGGCAACTTTTTATTATCGTCAAATATCTGATAGTTTTGACATTTTCTTACTAGCTGGTGTACATATTTGAACATGGAAGGCCAGTAATATCCTACCCTCATGATGTTGTTAGTAGTTGCCTTTGGTGCAAAATGTCCTCCACAAAAGCCAACATGAAATTCCTCAATGATTCCAGCTACCTCTTCTTGAAAAAGATAGAGTAGTAGTACACCACTTGGGTGTCTCCAATACAACTTATCTTCTTGGACATAATATTTTTGTGTTTGCAATTTGATACTTCTCATTCTATTCTGAGTGCAACCAGTAGGGAGTGTCAATATCTGCAAGTATTTCACAATGTCTTTATACCAGTCATCTTCGGATGCCTTCTTTTTGTTGGTTTGATGTATGTCAACATTCTCAACTGTATTATTGAAGCCCTCTCCCCCTTTGGTTGCTATATATTTTGCTAGGCCTTGTCCTTTTATAGTCTTTATAACTTTGAACTCGACCATATACTATTGTAGCTTAACCGTCCATCTAGATGAACTGCCTGTAGGCTCATTCTGGGTGAAAACATCTTTGATAGCTAGGAAGGGAATACAGGCTATAACTTTATTAGCTCCAAAAATTCCTTTGAAGTGCTCCAAAGATTTTATGAGTGTGAATGCCTGCTTCTCTATCATGGTGTACTTTAGTTGTGATCCTTTCAATCCTAAACTCATGAATGCTATTGGTATTTCTATGTTGCCTACATATTTTTACGATAATACAACAATGATGGCATCTTCTGAAGAGAATGAGTAGATATTAAAATATTTGTGATAATCTGGGTAGGCTAATACCGGAGCTTGGGTAATAGCATCTTTGATTTTTTGAAAGGCCTGCAAATTTTCCTCTATCCATCTAATAATGCCTTCTTTCTTGATCATGTTGTTTATAGGCTTTGCGATTTGGGCAAAATTTGGCACAAACCTTATGACGAAGTTAATTTTGCCAAAGAACGATCTGAATACTTTCAAGTTATTAGGTGGGAGAATTTTGGCAATGGCCTCAGTTCTTTCAAGGTCTATACTGATCCCTTCTTTAGAGATAATGTGTCCCAGTAACTTGCCCTGTTTTGCTCCAAAGATACACTTCTTGGAATTCTAGGGAAATACCAAATTCTTTACACCTAGAAAATACTTGGGTAAGATGCTCAAAGTGATCTTCAAGATTTTTAGAGAACACAATTATGTCATCCAAATAGACTACCACCATTTTAAACATCAGGCCTTTGAAGGTAAAATCCATGGCTCTTTGGAATGTGGCCCTTGCATTCATCAGTCTAAAAGGTATTCTGAGATACTCAAATGTCCCCTAGGGAGTAGTGAAGGTTGTCTTATGCCTATCTTCAGGGTTAACTTGAATTTGGTTATAGCCTGAGAATCCATCTAGTAGAGACATTATGGTTGATACTGTAACAACATGTAGCAATTGTTCCATTTTTGGTAGTGGATAATTATCTTTCAAGGAGTTCTTATTTAAATTTCTAAAGTCTACACACAATCTGATATCTCCATTTTTCTTCCTTACTAGCACTAGATTGGCTATCCAAGTTGAAAACCTGACTTTTATGATAATCTTGGCATCTAGTAGCTTCTGGACTTCCTTCTACATTATAGGGTGCAGTGTTGGATTAAACTTCCTCTATTTTTGTCTGTGTGGTTTAGTACCCTCCTTGAGTGGGATGATATGCTTCATTACCTCGGTGTTAAAAGTTCTAAGGTCTTCATAACTCTAGGCAAAGGCATATTTATGTTTTCTTAGGTACTTAATGTAATCTCTTTTTCTTTTTTTCTGACATGGACTTTTCAACTTTAACCATTTTGGGCTCTTGCTCGGTACCAATATTAATTTCTTCTACTTCTAATCCTTGCAAGGTTGGCTTATGAGCTTTATCAAAATCATCAAATAAGCTTTCTAATGAGATCAGTCCTTTGGGTAGCTTGTTAGTCTTTAATTGTATCACTTCCATAGGTTCTCCAATTACTTCCTTCAACTTTTCTTCATCATTCTCATCACATATGATTTCAGCATATTGACTCTGTAGTGTCATAAAGTCTTTGATGTCAATGTCATCTTGAAAGACTTGTAGATACACTATGTTGTCTGGGATAGATGGATGATATATTGAAATAGTAGGGAACATTTCTTGGTATTCAGTGTCTATCTCTAGACTATCTGAACTAGAAGCATTGATTGCTAATAGGTTGGCTACCTGATTTTGCTCCCATGGGATGTAAGTGATGTTGAAAGCCAAAAACTTATTTATTTCTTCTTGCATAACCTGTTTATACTATTTAAGTCTGGGGTGTTTGACTTGATACTTGCCTTTGATCTGTTGTATTATTAATTCAGAATCACCATATACAGTCAGATAGTTAATTCCTAGCTCTTTAGCCTTTCTCAAGCCTAACAGTAATGCTTCATATTCTGTAATGTTATTAGTGCAAGGAAAGTGCAGTATGTATGGTATGCCTAGATAGTTTCCATTGATGTCAGTCAAGTTGACCCCAGATCTTGCTCTAGTGTGTGACTTGGCCCCATCAAATGTGAGGATCCATATTTTTGATGTCAATATCCTTGTGGACTCAACATCAATATATGTGACTATTTGTGAGTTCATATTGACTGCTTTAGGCACCTTAGCTAGGAATGGGGAATGCTAGATGAAATAGAATCCTTTCTTCAAAATATTGGACTAAGTTAACAGTTGTATTATCAGACTTTTTGAGCTCAATAGAATACCTATGGAAGGGTTCCCTCCTGAGGGTAACTTGCTCTTTAGCTGTAAGGGGGATAGTGGCATAGGACCAGTCTAATTGGATGGATCCTCCTAACTGTTCTACCCAATGTCTTGATAGTAGCAATAAAAAAATGGATCTACATCAACTACAACTACATCCATGACTATGCCCTTCTTTGGGTATTGGTCTAAATAGACAAGTAATCCTATAATAATTCCTGCACATGGGATTTGTCTACTATCCATAATAGATATTGGGGGAGAGTCTTTGGTACATATTAGACCTAACTGATCTACCACTTGTTTAGGCATGACATTGTGTGATGCTCCACTGTCTAACATACAATTATGAATTACATATTGTTCCTCAAAATCAGAATTATATCTTAAGGATATATAGAAAGGTCTGACTATTGATGGATTTATGGGAATGGGTTTGGGATTTTCTACTACTGAGAAATTGCATATGTGATTATGAGATGGCTCAACCAAACCAAAATCTTGACACACCTGATCTCTGTACTTGGGTATAGTCATTAACTCTCCAAAGGTGATGTTTATCTTTTGTTTAGCTAGTTCTTGGCCTACATCAAATTCAGTATTTTTGACTTCAACACTTTTGTCAGACTCTGGCTATTTTTGAGCTTCATTTCTTGTTTCAACTTCAAAGGTTACTTGCTGATTACCACTATTATGCTTCTTGGCAGCTTTATCTTTATTTGGAGTTTATCGAACTGCATCAACCTTGTCAACTTTATTTATCCTATCAGGCACTATTCTACCTCTTAGGTTAATAGCATGCATTCTTTCTAGGCTTTCTACCTCTTCAACTGTTGGAGTGATCTTACCTAGTTTCATCATTTCATATCTATCATCTTGAGGTCTTTTAAGGATTTCTAGATTTTCTAGGACCATAGCTCTAGGTTCTTTTTTTGACTTAGGTAATTCTTCCATTTCTTTTTCAAACTATTTTTCCCTTTCTTCATCTTCTTTAGTCCAACAGGCATTTATTCTTATTTCTTCATCTGATTCTTCCTCTATATTATCATTAGGATGTACCCCTAGATAGATTGCACAATCAACTGGGTTATGGGGTGCATCACACTCGCTACAGTGGTATCAAAATTTAGAGATGGTGTTGGTAGAGGCCATGGGATTTGGGACTGCATCCATGTCTTTTGGGTCTTCCCTCCTTTTCCAACCATTGTTTTTATTTTTGCTTCCTTCTTCCCCATTATTTCTTGTCTAGTTTCTATTAAAGTTCCTCCAAAATTGGGGTCTATTATCAGTCTACATTTGGGCTAGTTGTTCATCAATTACAAACTTATCCCTCTCAATTTTGGATAACCTATTATTAATTGTATTAAACATTTTGGTGAATTGGTTGGATAATATTTCTAGAGGGTCGACCTTAGTTTTCCTCAACATTGTGAACCCAACCTTCTTAGGTTTCCTATCCACTTGGTTGGAACTTGACTCAGAGGAATATGGCTTCATCTTCCCACTGTCTAACATATTTCTTTCTATTTCTAGGGCTTGTTCCATATAATCATCAATGGTGTTGGCCCTATGCTGCCTCAACTCATAGTTGAATTCTCTAGAGAAGGTATTCTTATAGAAGCATACGACTTGATGGTCAGTGGGTCTTAGGGTAATTGGAATTTTACTTCTAATTTTGAAAAACCATCTGTTAAAATATTCTACAAACTCATTCTCTTTCTTCTTTACTATTGCAAGCTCTGTCAGTAAAGACTGCTCATTTTTTATTTCCCCATATTTCTTTAAAAATGTCCCCTCCATAGTCTAGAAATCAAGAATTTGATCAGCAGGGAGACATTTGAACCAATCTCTTGCATCACCCTCTAATGTCTATAAGAATAGTCTGAGAACTACATCCTCATGTTCAACCTCTAGGCTATCCAATGCATATAAGAAGCTTTTGATGTGATCTTCTCCAGTGATGGCCGTGTTACCTTGAAATTTAGGCAAATATTTATGGGCTTTGGTTGGCAAGGGATGCAAGTTCTGGGGTAATAGAAAAGGTCTATACCTATTAGTCCTCCATACTTGTAGGTTCTGGTTTGGTTGTGCCATGGTGATGATAGGGGTACTGACTATGGGAGTGCTAATAGTAGGCTGGCTCATAGGCGTAGATTTCTTAGCAGACTTATTACTAGCTATATATGCCCTATTCTGATAACCAAAATTTTTAGGGACTAGGGCTTTATGGGTAAATACCTCTAGGTCTTCAAATACTGGGAAGAGCTCTTTGCTGCTGCATCTGGTGTGCACCAGGTTAGATTCTTCTTGTTCTTATTTTGGGTTCGTTCAGAGTCACCAACACTTTCATGCAGATAGAATCTCACTCAGGCCAAGGTTGCTCGACTTGTTAAATTTATCTTGAATGTATTTGAGGATTCCAGAAAACATAACCTCTCAGAAAGTCACAACTTATCATGTAAGAAATAATTTCTCTAAAAGAGGTAAAACTGACACATAATGGTTTGATCAGAAGACTATGGTGCTAGAGGGCTGATATGGTCAAAAATGTCATATGGAGACAAGCCACAAAATATACATATGATTTTAAAAAGACTCTCCCTGACAACGGTGCCAAAAAACTATTGTGGAAAGATTTAAATATCCTTTCATACTATCACACTATTCAAATCCTTGAAAACCCACAAGCAGATATGTGAGCTCTAGTTAACTCACCGCTTCATCCTAGGATAACTTGAAAGCTAAACAGGCCAGGTCTGGACACCCTAATATGAGCTTACTGAATGTTTATTTTAGAAAAATAGCTCAACCAGATTTAATTAAATAGTAAAATATGATTGACCAAGCGTATGATACAAGCATTATTAAAGATAGACCGATGCCTTATCCATTGGGCTATCGTAGCAATTTTAATCATTCATATGATAGAGAACAGAATGAGAAAGAAAAACTGATGAATCTATGCTCATTCGAATATCGTAACAAACATAGACTCATTAATCAATGAAGAAACATTGTCTACATGTTCAAATAATGCAAAATGTAGACAAGATAACATACACTCATTGCACAAAGCTTACTAGAAAGAGAGAACCAGATAGTTTGTATTATATTTAGAATAAAACATTTACAATGAATAAACCTGGTATAATACTCAGGCTTTTTTGAACAATACAATACAATAGATCACCCCGTTCAAATGATGTAATAGGGGACTGCTATCTACTATCCTAAAAGTAGTGATATATAGACTCTAGCTCTCTAGAATAGCTTTTAGAAATCATCTCAGACAAACTATCCTACTTTTGGCAATACCTGCACAAAGGTGGGATGAAATTGAGAAAATGGGTAAAACAAAGAAAATAGAGAAGATACGATAACCTAGATAGAACACTCAGAATACCTCACATGAGCTTGTTGCATGATTGCTTGATGATGAAGCTTGACTACCTTGACTCCTTTTATAACTGGGCTATCCAAAATCAGTTATAGATGCTTGGTGCAGATGCTACCACTTGGAAAGTTTTCAACCACTACATTGCTAGGTGCTTTACAGGTTGGCTTGAGCTGTGTCACATTGACAAAATTGCTTGTACTTGCCACCTATTCTAGAGGTTACTGCTTCAACTATTCTGGTGTAGTGACTGGTTTTGATTGCTCTTGTGTCTCCGAAGTGGGGGTGACGTCAGCTATTTCCCTCTTGTCTTCTTCTGTGGGGCCCACTTGGCTGTCATATTTCTTGTTTTCTTCTACTTTTTCAACTCCTAAGAGTTTAGCAATTTCTGCCCATGCTTCGCTTGAAAATGTGGAAGTTGTCCTGACCTCATGTTCAATATTATTTATCTGATTGAGGTACTTTTTGGTCAGTGGCCTATTTTGTTCTTGCAAATAGGCTTGCTTCTATATTTATTGAAGCCAAGTATTTAAGTTGTAGAGCCAGTTCTTTTTCATATTTGCCATCACATTTGGCTTCCATTATTTTGTCAGCAATGAGCATTTCCATTTGAGTTGAAGCAGTGATTTCTTTGAGTGTTTCTATGCTTTGCAACCTTGCTTTTCCCAGTTCTTTTATCCAGTCCTCTATGCCTGATATGGAGTCTTCCCAGTGGAGCCTATCTCGAAAATAGTTTTTCAATTTTTGGAACTCGGTTTGGTAGTCATATACTTGTCCTTCAGGGGTAGTTACTTGCTTTTCCATGATCTGAGTATATTCATCTTTGTATTTTTGGTAAATGTGAGCAATTTTCACTGCTCTTAGATCTATTTCTTCCATAAGGATTTTGACCTGTTGGGTTGTATTCATAATCTGTAGAAGGTCTTGGAAGATGTTGGGCATTGGCTTCACCCTATATTTGGTCAATTCTACCAATTCTGTTTTGATTTGCTCAATGAACTCTTCTTTATTTACAGTTCCTTCAAGAAATACTGGCGATTTATATTTTGCAGTTTATATATTTCTTTCTTCATTCCACCTATGTAATCTTGTAGAGTCAAATTCTCATTTTTAAGTTGCTCTTTTTCAGTTTTCATTTGCTCAAACTGGGATTTTATTACTCTTAATTCGGTGAGCTCTCCTTCTATGACTGCTGCTATTTGTATATGAACTATGCTATTTGTATATGAACTACCATATTTTCTTTTAACATATCTACATTATCCCCTATCCATTTCACTTGCTTGGCTTTAGGATCAATGCAAAACTCAATGGGCTGGGGGGAGGTCTGCCGCCCCGAGGGGTTTTTGGGATTTCCCCCCCATGTTGCTCTTCCTCAATACTAAATTGAATATTGGTTTCTTTAACTTTCACCAGTATTCTGGAATGAGAGGTTCCAGAGGTTGGGCCAGCTTCAATATGAGCTCTCTTGGCTGGAGGAGAACCAGGTGGAGATATTTCTTCAGGCATCATTTACCTTAAAATATTTTTAAGTCCCTCCGCTTGCATAACTTTTTTCATGGCAGCCTGAGGGATCTTTCATTTTTCATTGTTTACTATGAGATGCATAGTAGTGGTGTTATTTGGCCTTTTTTATTGAACACTGACAAGTGAATTCTCTGTCTCTTATACGATCTGAAGTTCCACACCTAAATCTTCCTTAGCTATTGTGAGAGGACATGTTTTCTGGACTACAACTACTACTATCTCTTCTTCATCCTAAGGTAATTCTTTTGGAGAGCTTGCTTTTGCAACTGGCTCAATCCATGGTAGGTTTTTTTCAAGAAGAGATGTTTCTACGATAACAATTTCCAATTTCTACAAGCCTTTTTTTGTTATTTTCAAGAAGGGGTCTTCGAGCTCCTTAGATTTGATTGCTAGGACTAAAGGGGCATAATAATTAATAGTGGCTGCTCTTAGTCTATTCAAAGTTGTTCGGTAGTTACCCACCTCCTCAAACTATGTGTAGGGTCTTTATTTTATATCCTAGACCTTTCTGAGATGCTCCCTATTACTAATGGTGATTTGCATCGCATCTTCAAACTTGTCTTCCTCATGGCCCATATGTAATTTCATGACTTTTTGAACTTCCTTGTCATATTATTTGTCTGGGTCATAAGCTCTCCATGTGAGCTCAGCAAAATAGTAGTCATCCATATTCCACATTGCTTTGAGCAAACTGAGATAACCTTTAAAAATATAATACCCCATTTTGAAGGGCAATTTGAGCCATGGGACTCTTGCCTTACCTCTATTTACTCTCATTTTGACTTCTTCGACTATCTGCCTTATTATCTCTAAGGTGGCAATCGACATCAGGTAGTATTTTGGAAGTACTTTAGGTGGGATCTTTGCACCATACATCCGGATGTAAGTGAAGTCTTCTACAAAGAAAAATTTCCCAGCCTTGTTCTTGTTTAGGAAATTGCTTATTCCTATACTGATTCTCAGGGGGTCTTTACCACATAGTTCATTATGGATGAACAACATAAATTTTTTGATAAACTCAGTAATGTCAGACCATCCTTCCTGGATCCAAGGCAGCCTGTCTTGAACACATTCTGCATTTACCCCTCCTAATGTTTCTAAAGCTTTGGGACCTATTTGACCAACTATGAGATGTATGAGAAAAGAATAATACATGAATTTAGGCATTATTTATTCCTTATTCTGGATGGCTTTCTACAGGGCTACAAGCTACTCATTTATGTTCTTTCCAAGATTTTTTCCCAAGCATACATTGGTATTTTGCCAATTTTATTTAACTACGAAGCCATGTACATTACTTCTCTATTTACATTATCTAGGTCTTTGTTTCCCATTACAATGTTGATCATGTCAACATAATATTTGGCCCATACTCTGAGAGTTGCTTTTGGTATGGGAAAATTATACGATACATTGTAGTCTAAACCAAACATACTTCGGTAAAAATGAGTATTTAACTTACATGAAGACTATATTTCGAGCACCTTTGTATTTGGGATAATTTTGGAAGGACACAAATTAAATACCTTATGAATAGTCTCCTTGGTGATTTTGAAGATCTTCTAGTCTTTGTGGTTGAGGATTACATTGCTTTCTAGACCGTACATCACGGCTAGCTAGGAGAGAAAATCTGATGAATGATAGACTCGCAGGCAGATAAGATTTTCCAGATTACTGTTCCATCTATTTCCATATAGGCTATCATCATAACACTTGTGTCTTGCTCTTTAAAAAATGTCTTCGAGCATTATTTGGTGTCTTCGATAATCTTCTTTTCTCTACTCGAAATAAAAAATGGTAGCATCCTCATATTCCTGCTTTTGTTTATCAGTAATCTCCCTTACCGGTGCCTTATTTTCTAATATTTATTGTTTCTTCTTTTTGATGGGTTTGCCTTGTAGCTCTTCATATGGATAAGCCTGTGATACTTTGAGAACTCTATCTGTGATTTCTTCTTCGATAGACTGAATAGTTTTGGTAGGCTTCTTCTTGGATGCACTAGGGATTTTCTTGGGTTTGCTGGATGATGCCATGGTGTTGGTTGTACTTGTTTGCTTACAATTGTATCTTGCAAATTTCACTCAAAATTGTTTTGTAAAGGAAGTTGAATTTTGGCGAAGGAAAGTTTAACTTGGTTTTTGAGAGTGTGTGCATGTATAGCCTTAATTTCTTTCAACCACCCTACCCAATAATTTTTTGAATAATCATGCCAATGATATGTTCATAGCGGTAGTCTTGAAAGGAGGTCCTTTGCTATGATTTGTCCATCCGGGCTTGTGTTCCAAGTGTCACTTTCTTATTGGTGCCACGTTGCTTGCTTTTGTCTGTCATGGCGAGCTAGAGATTTATCATGGGTATTTTATTGATCTTAGCGTACCTCGAGGGGATACGTTCATGCCTCAAGCCGATTTTGATTTTACCACCTCTTTTAGGATTATTGTATTTGGATCTTGGGCTGTCCATATCATCATTATTTCTATCAATTTTTGATCAATGAACCCCATGCCTTTCTAGGTAAAATATGCATCTTTGATCTCCATGAGATGATTTGGATCGTTGATATCTATTTTTCCTTTTTCCTTGGTTTGTTGCTGATTGAATCGATGATAGGCAGTCTTCATGAGTGATGAGAATAGGCTGGAATACATTATCGCTGATCATTTGAGGCTATCATCGATCGAATCAACGATAATGCTTTTGCAAAGACAACATCCAAACTTATTTGTTGATGAATCTCTACTATTGTTTATGGATGAGCGAAGACCAATTGCTATCCACGATGATGATGATTAGACTTTGAAATATACTTAGGCTACCCTTTTATTTAACCTCTCATTCTAGGAAGGGGAATACCTATGAAAACGATTATTCAACCCTTTGGATATCCTTGAAATACTCTTCACTGATGAAGACTCATCGTTGCTGATAAATCAATGATAAGCTTTATACAAGAGAGAAAAAAGGCTATGCATGGACTGAACTTTTTAGTAGTCGTTGATGAGAAAGAGGCTTCACTGATTGAATCAATGACAAAGCTTTAGACTAGCGACGAGTTATCTTGACCTTGGATATTATCGTTGATGAACAAGACTATCATTGATAAGATTGACTTCGGATCAATGACAGGGAGAATTGAAGAGCGACAATAATTTTGAGCAATTTTTAGACTGTCACTAATAGGTGTTATGGTCGCTAATTCAGATCAACGACAAGGCTTTGCATGAGCGATGACTTTATCTTTAAAACAAATTCGTTGAACAAATTTTTTCAGGAGGAGTACCTACTAGGTTTACATTGCTAATATCCTTGTCTTGGTCTTGAAATTGGCTGTTGCTAATTAGGGAGAGCGGTCGTTGATCGGATCGATAATAATGTCTTGCAAGAGCGATGACGTATGTTATCCTTTTTCATGTCTTGATGCGGTTGTTGATGAGAAATATCTATTAGTGATTAAATAAACGACGAAGAGCCTTGAAGAGTGACAATGTATCTACGGACTTGGATGCTCGTCGATGTCTATCTTTGGTTGTAAATACGATCGATAATGGTAATTTACAAGTGCGATCAAAAATTTTGGCTTTAAGGCTAAGTTTTAGTTGGTCGTTGATAAAAAAGGCTATCAAGGATGGTATTAGTGATGAGAGACTAGGATGTGCGATGGGTGATTTTAAATTTTATCTTTGATAGGATCGACGATGCTTTTTGGCTTAGGTCTATCGATGATGGTTTAGAGTGGTCACAAATTGTATTAGCAAAGGATTTTTGGAAGAGAGATGGATGATTTAAGGCTTTTAGATTTTATAAATGGCTTGTGGACATCTTGGAAAAATCATATGGGTGAAAATAAGGCAGATTTGGGCAATTAATAGACCATGATTTATGATTTTCAATTGTTTGAGATTGACTTTATACCCTACAGTCACCTAAACCATTGGTCCTCTTTGAAAATTGGGGATGTGAATTAAGTTGGGATTTTTTGAAGCCCAACATGAACCAAGATGGTCAAAAGGGAGGGACCCCTCTTTCATGACTAATATTAGAGAAAGTTTCTATTAGCAACTATGGAACAACTACATTTGGCTCAATTAAACCTTGTGGATGGTTATAATAGCTAGTGTAAGATCAAAACTACTACTATGATTATTTATTTACTTAATAAAGAAGGAAATAAGGTTAAATGCAACTCATAAAGAAAATTTACCTTGATAGAGGATTTGAAAGGAGATTAAATGTATTTGACGATTTTAAACCCTTATCTTGACCTACCACATACCTCTAAAATAAATGCTATGGGTAACTAATCATATCAAAATTGATCTAATTTTCCTTTCAAATTCAGTTTTTGCCATTACAGGTCTTGAGGAGTAAATTGCTCGAGTATTTGAGTTATTTTGTCCCATGTTGAAGCAATTCACTTCATCATATGAGTGACTCATTCCATTATCCTGACTCCAAAAAAATTTAAACTTTTAGAAGTCAAAATTATTGAGTGATAGAAAGAGAGGTTAAGAAGAAAGAGAGGACGCCCAAGCACATTTTTCAAGAGTTCTACTTGGACTCAAAATAAATTATTATTATTTTTTTCTCTTTTTTTTTTTTTTGTCTTTCCTTTGAGAAAGGGGAAAGTAGCACAGGAATATGGCCAAGAAAGAAAAGAAAAAAAAAGGAACAAAATTCAAGAGAGTAGAAAAATACTATGTACATGTTTACCTTTTTCTTTTTATTTTAAATTCCTCGTTAGATGGACCTCAAGTGTTGTCCATTAGCTAAAGTTGACAATAGCCTCCCTTCCATAATCATAATATTATAATAATTTAGTCCTATGACCTAAAGGATATGATATAGGGTGCTCTAGAGAAAATTAAACTTCCTATGACTTTCTATATTAGCCCTATCTTCTTCCCTCTTGCACATCAAATCACATTATTTATAATCAATTTTGGTGGACCTTTTGTCATACCATCTCTCTACTAACATTTGATATTACATGATCCCTTTAAATGCTTTATTTGTTATAGAGCTATTAGGGCATTCAATAAAACTTATATTGGATCAATATATATATCTTCTAACTCTAATTAAAAGGACATTTGGAGAGAAGGCAGTTCTAAGTTTATCGATAGTACTGCTTCCTTCCCAAAGACTAGATTCTAGGGTGATGATCCTCTAGAAACTTTAGGTGTTATCCTATCTGGTCCATAATGCTTTCTTTGAATTTGTATGACAATACCTTTGTGATTTTACTATTACTATTTTAAAAATTCTCTTGCGATTCTTGTTGGTGGGTTCTACTAAACCATTGCCCTGGGGGTAGTAATTGGAATTTATTTTAACACATCCATACTCCAATAAAAACTTTATTACCTTGAATCTTGTGAATTTCATGGTGTTGTTAGTGATTATAGTGGAAGGGACCCAAATATGATGATGATATCCTCAAAAAAAATGGTAACCACATCTTGAATTATAGATTTGATTGGTACTACTTCAACCCATATGAATTGATCAATAATGGTTAGAATCCATCCATGCCATACATAAGATAAGGGGTTAATTTTACCAATAAAATCAAGTCCCCTATATTAAAAGGGTTTACTAAAAATTATGGGATTTAGGGGAATTGGAAATTTTCTTCTTCTTCTTCTTCCCATGAACATGTTATAGGCTTTGCATTCATTGACCCATTGGAAGGATTAAAAAAATATTATAGGTAAGTAATACCTTACTATCAATATTTTGTGTTTTCATTTAGGAAGCATAGTGTGTGCATCATAGTATAACTCTTATCATATCCTTTTTAAAAATGCATGTTATCCATATATGTATAATACACTATTTTTTTATCTAAATCTAGCATTTTCTTTAGGATTTAAGCCTTCTAGAACTTGCCCTGATATCATGTATTTGTTGATATCTATCATCCAACCTTGTCAGCCATTTGGTTTGATCTCTTCCACTAATGCCATCTGATCATTGGGAATTGACATAATAATATTTTCACAAAAATACCTATCCCTAAAAATTTTAGTGGGTTTTATCTCTACGTCAAACTCCTACATCCTATTTATCCATCTTGTTCCATTTTCCCCTAACTCACCATGTAGTATACTAGATATAAAATGGAGATGGATTACAAAGATAGTGGTATTACTTTGAGATAGGTAGCACCTAAATTTTCCCAAGGATTTAATCATTGTAAATATCTATTTCTCAATGAATGTATACCTTTATTCATAATCGTTGAGTACCTTTCTCATAAAGAATATTAGACATTCTTCATCTTTGTCATCCCTCTAGGTCAAAACTATAAATTTTTTTTTACTTGTCCCAAATGCATAAAAACTATAGTTAGAGAAATATAGGTTGATGAGAAATGGATATTTAATAATCACATATTTTACATATTGAAAAGCCTTCTCACCTTTTTTTTTCCATTTTAGGGTTGCATCCTTTTGAAACGTCTTGATTATTGGCTTGAATAGTTATGGAAAATTCATTATGAACTTAGCCATTAACTAGATTTGATCTAGAAGGAATTGATTTTGTTTATAGACATAGGCAAAAGTATCTCCTAGATTGATTTTATCCTATTATAATTTATTGTTAGATCATCCTTAGAAATAACATGCCCTAAAAGTGTTTCCCTTATTGGAACATGAAAATGGTATTTTTGGGATTTAGTGAAATATAATATTCCCTACACCCTTGGAAGATTATCTCTAGATGTTCAACATGTTTACCTATTTCTTTATAGAAAATAGTTATATCATAAAGCTATATGAGTATAATTTATCCTAACAAACCAGTTAAGGAAAAGTCTATAGACCATTGGAAGGTAGCCCTAACATTTAACAACCCAAAATGTATCTATTGATACAGAAATATCCCTCATTTTATTGTGAAGGTCATTTTATGTTGGTCATCATCCTTAACACAAATTTGATTATACCTTGAGAAGAAATCTAAGAGAGACAAAATATAGAATCTAGACACTTTATACAAAATTTGATCTATGTTAGTCAATGGATAATGATCCTCTAAGGATGTCCAACTTTGGTTCCTATAATTAACACAATTTGTATAATTTTTCTTCTTTTAGACCAACACTAGATTGGCTAGCTAGGTGGAATGCTCGATTAAAAGGATAATTGGGACCTATAGGAAGTTCAAAAATTCTTTCTTCATAGTTATCTCAAATTTGGTATTAACATGTCTTTGCTTCTATTGGAAGATATTTGCACCAAGTTCAAATTCTTTAGTGTGTTCTATGATGCTTACATCATACACCTTTAAATATTTGTAGGACTATAATGATATCTTCATACTTTCCATATAGATATTTAAAAAAGAACACCTCTTCCTTGGTGCTTTATCTACCTAACAATAGATCCTTCCCTTTGGCATCTAAATAGGGTGATAGAAATATTCTTTCACTTTAATATTGGACTTCTTGATAATACCATCAAGCTTGAAAATACTTTCTAGTGTGATTATTCCCTTTACAACTAAATAGTCTTCAAAAAAATTATCTTGTCTATAATTTATATCATCATAATATAAAACCTACTGATGATGAGAATTATTGAGGACGTTGGCATAAAAACTATCTTCAATTCCTTTGGTTAACTTATACATTTGAAGTAGGATTGAAACTTGCTACCATGGAAGCTAATTCATATGCTTTGGTATTTAGGTCCTGTGGAATTGCCTTGATTTTATAGATAGTAAAAGTCTTTACTAAATCCCAAATAGTGTGTTTATATGAATTCAGTGTTTATTTTTGGTTGCACACTATGAATTGACCAAATTTATTACTACCTTAGAGTCAACAAATTCTTGAGATTTTTGATCCCCATATTTTTAGCCTTCTTTAAACCTATGCATAATGCTACATACTAAACCACAATATTGGTGTAATTAAGCAACAACCTATATGCAAAAATGTCTAAATGGTTCATAGGTCTATGAACTAAATACTAGAACCAACCTAATTTTTAGTTCTAGTGCCATCAAATTGCATGACCTATGTCCCTTTAGGTCCTTGTGCCTATTGACTAGTCAAGACTAGGATGTTAGTGGGATTTTCAAAAATTAAATAGTTTTCAAGTTTGGTTTCTTCAAATCCTAATTCTATACCCTCATCATCCTACGTATGCCAATGATCTTATCAATTTTTTATATTTCATCATCTTCCATGATTCCATCCTCTATAAATTTAGGCATCTTGTTATAACTTAGTAAACCATCTACATCTATCTTGTGCACCAAGTAATTACATGACAACTAAATTTAGTTTTGATAATTTTTCCATACTTGGGTAGGTTTATATGGGTATATTCTATCACCAAGTAACCATTCTCTAATAATTTGTGTGTCCATTCTATTGAAATCAACATTATAAAATATAGAGGGAGATCAACAACTATAACTTCATGGATAACTACCAATTCAGGATGCTTTGTCATGGTCATGATCAAATATTTCAAAACCCCTATAGCATTCACCCTAGTGCCTAGTGCAATCCATTTGGATTGGGTTCCTAGCTATTTTAGTGTACAACAAGCCTATTTTTCATAGATAACTTTAGGCCTCATATTTATAGCACCCCCCAAAACTATGCAACTCCTCAGTAGATAATTATCAAATTTAAAAATTACATAGAATTATGAATACTTTAGGGTCATAGGATTATATAAATTTATAATATCTTTAACATTGGCTTGATCTACTTACATCAAATTTTATTGCTGTACTAGACTTATCTGAGTTGGTTTTGGCTATACATTCTTGGCATAAAAACTTTCTTGCTTTAGTGCTTCTTGTAGCAAATATCTTTGTGCTAGTAGGGCTAAAGCTTCCAGTGTGCTTACTTTTTTTTTGATAAGTAACAATAATATTTACAACGGGTTTTTTTTTAAAGGGTCCCAAAACCTTAGGTACATAAGTAGTCGTAGCTATATTTTGATGTTAGAGTAGACCAGGGCTGCACCCTTGGGGACCAAGTCGGGGCCCAGGGGCCCCAGTGCCTACAAATAGTCCATCCAACGATGTTTCCAGCAAGACAAAATTTTGCTTGAGGCCACCAAACAGGGAGAAACCTCAAAATTGCCCAGAAGTTAACCCAAAAAATTACTGGCCGCCACTGCTCTAAATTGCCCTGCAGCCAGGCCTGACCTGAACAGGGGCCCTGACCTAGCAGATTAGTTTCCCTCCCTGTCAGGGCCATCGCCCAACCTATGACAGAGTTCAGACAGGGCATTGGCTGCTATGGAAACCGCTTTTGCAAAAGCGGTCAGGGAGCTGATTGTGATGTCTAGGAGGGCTCTAGTTGAAAAGTTCCACAACTTACTTTCGGAGTCAGAGCTGACTTTGGTGGCTTTTGGGGTCTCCACATTGGACTTCTTGGAGCTGCCAGCAGCCCCGCTACTATCAGGGGCCAGACCCTTACGGATCGAACTTGCACCAAGAGTTGGGGCCCCGCCTGGGGCCTAAGTTAGGGTTCTGCATTTTTGGGTGGGTCTGTGCAATTTCGAGGAAGAGGAGGTGTCAGGGGATGGGGTATCCTTAGATTTGGATGCTGCAGGGGAAGCAACATGGGAGCCAACCTCTTTAGGGGGTGAATGGAGGACAGGGGAGGGATGTGATGTAGCTGGGGCTGGTTTGCTAGGGCGTGTCTATACAGAACAACCATGAGCCCTTGATGGGAGGGCTAGGAATGATTCCTACGGGCCTGGTCAATTGTGAGGCTAAGGGAATAAAAGAGAAATCGAGGGGTAATTACCAATGTGGCTCCATGAAGGTGATTATAGAAACTAAGATAAAAGCTATAGAGGTGCTGATATGGGTCATCACAAGTTATATATTGCATCACTAGGATGATGGCCTCGTCAAAGGGGGCCGGGAGGTCAGCTCGGAAGAGGTTGGCCTTATCCCATTGCTATTTCAAAAAATCGAGAGAGCTCCTCCTCCCAGTTGTGCTTGTCCTGTCAAAAAAATCTTCCTTTCTCCTCGCGGTGCAGGCCCATCACTTTAGTAAAAAAATCCTTGCACACCTTGAATTGAAGCCCTTTCACTTTGACCTCCCCATCATTCCAGGAATCTAGAAATCCCTGCATGATTTCTTCGTCTGCCCCTATGAACTAACTAAAGAATGGAGTGTAGTTCTTAGTGTTAGAAAAGATCCTTGTAGAATCGCACAGGACGCGAGTGGAGGGCTCGAGGAAAATTACCTTGGCAACCATGGAAGGCAAACAGGAAGGCCAGGGGTAGGGGAACCAGAGTCAACTTGAACTGAGAGGGGAGACTCGCAGGGACAGGGGAAGGGGAAAACACATAGGAATATGAGTGGCCTCTAAACATGGCTAGGTTAAAAGCTTACAGGGAGGCGCTAAGGAGGGGAAGGGTCGCAGGCGTCAGGAAGGTGCGCTTAGGGCAGGGGACGACACGAGCTGGGAGGAGCTGAGGGGATGAGGCTGGCGGTAGCCATGTGGGGTAGGGAAGGGGAGCCAACGACAGAGCTCCTATTGGCATAATATTAACGGGGAAGTAGTTTGGGAAAATATCTCAGGAGAAAGGCACATGCGGTCTGACTCAGCATGAAGATCTGTCGGAGTGGCACCCGAGGTGGGAAACTCAGACTGAGAAGCTGCATGCTCCAACTTGGGATTTCCAAGTTTTCTAGCAAGGCTGTGGTTATCTAGATTAGGAGAAGCCAAAAAATTGACATGGCCTCTGAAGCAGGGAGCACTTGGTGAGACGTGATGGCGCTTGATCGGATTGGCCAGCCCTCGGGTGGGAGGGTCATTGGGGCCAATCATCAAGGCGAAGCGGGAAGGAGTATCCCCTGTCCATGTGGGAAGGGCATGAAGTTGCACCTTTAGGGCCCCAAATCGGGGTGATATAAGCACCTATACTCTCATTAGGGCTTGAATTATCTTGAGACACTAATTGGACTAGAGCATCAGGGAAATTCGTGGTCCAGGTAGTGAGATATTCCTTTGTGGTGGCTTGATTGGCCATGAAATCGGTTGCCCTATTACCTTCTCTATACACATGATGAAAGGAGTGATGAGTGAATCCTTGGAGGATGGTGAGAACTTCCCGAATGGTATTGTGGATATGCCATGAGCTATTTTACAAGCTAGGGGCAACCTTGATGATGACTAGAGAATCGCCCTCAATGATGACTTTTGGGGAGGTTTCCTTGAGGGCTATCAGCCTACGGAGGAGAGCTACTACTTTGGAAAAGTTGTTGGTCTAAATGTCAAGCAATTTGACGTATGCCAAGATCAAGGCCCCGTGACTGTCCTGGATGACCCTACCCACTCCAGAGGGGTCAAGGTTTCCTTTAGAAGCTCTATCGAGTTAAGTTTAACCCATCTGGGAGGGGGGGTAGTCCACCTTATCATCAAATGATTAGAGGGGGTGGGAGGGGGACTAGGAGGGAAGCTAGACTCTAAGGGAGGAGAGGAGGGTGGACTCAACCAGCCTTCGGGGTGCCTCGCTCAAGGGGAGGGAGCAGGAGTTATCAAGGGCGAAGGCAACTACCTTAGCTACCACCCATTGGGGAGAGCGGGCCGGGGAGGAGAAGGCTCTACTGTTGCGCTCAAGCTAGAGTTGTCAGAGCAGATAAGGTAGGTAGGAGACCCATAGGAAGTGGATGAAGGGGTGGGCAAAGGGATTGGGCCACTGAGACAGGAGGTCAAAGATGGAATTGGGGGCCATCCACTAGATAGAAAATTGTGATATGATGAGGCCCAAGGCTTCAAAATATAAGGGGCATCTGAGGAAGAGGTGATTAGTAGACTTCCAGGTAGCACAACAAAGGAAACATCTTTTTAGGATCTGAAATCCCCTCCTGATCAGATTCTCGATAGTCAGGATCTTATTTTGGATGACCACCCAAATGAAATGGTTGATTTTGGGGATCAACTTCTTGGACCATACCTATTTGACTGGGAATGGGGCCTCATCAGGGACTCTTTGGAAGTTGTAGGCAGATTTTATAGAGAAGATGCCATTGGGGGTGCCGTACCAGACGCATTTGTCGTTCCCTTTGAAAGACGGGATAACTGTCACCTCGAGGAGATGCTGGAGCCTAGAGGATTGAAGCGGGTGCCTGGGTTTTAGGATGGGATTCCATGTTACCCATACTTGGTTATGAATGAGATAATATGACACTTTGGGCCCTCTGCCCACCAGGCCCGATTTGAGGATGAAGAGGTCACTGTCAGCAATCAGGGCATCATCTTGGATCCACTTGTCTTCCCAGAAGTCGATCTTGGTTTCGTCCTCGAGGATCCATTTGGTCCCCTTAAAAATGTTGTCTTTAGTGGAGATCAAGGATTTCTAGAAGGCTGATCTGTCTCTAGGCTAGGAGTCACTGAGGAAGGGGTGATGGTGGATGTATTTCCTGCGCACGATACTGACCCATTCATAAGGGGCATTGGTTAACACCTTCTAGGTGTGCTTGGACAAGAGGGATTTGTTCATGGGGGTCACCCACCTAAGCTCGATCCCTCCCTCACATTTGGGGCAGCAGACCAGGGGCCAAGAAACTAGGGGAATCCTCTTCTTATCTTCGTTGCCCGACCATAGAAAGTATTTTTAGATTTGCTCGATGTGTGCTACAATGGAGTCCGAGATTCTAAAGACTGACATGAAGTAGACCAAAATGCTTTGAAGAACCGTCGATAGGAGGGTGGCTCTACCTGCCTATGAGAGGAGGTGGCATTTCCAGGAGGCCAAATTCCTCTAGATCCGATCAATCATCCCTCTCCAAAGGGTCTTGAAGGAAGCTCCTATAAACAAGGGGAGCCCGAGGCAAGAGGAGGGGAGGGAATCGAGGGTACAACCAAGAATCCACTCGATTTTGATTTTCCTAGCCAGGGGGGTATGGATAAAGAAAATTTTACTTTTTTGAAGGTTGATTTTCTACCCGATCACCTCCTCATACAGGGTCAAGATGTGCTTGATGGTCTTGGCTTGAGGGATCGAAGCTGAAGTAGCAAGGATGGTGTCATCCATGAACTGTTGATGGGACACAGGGGGTAGGCCCGACATAGGCCTGATGCTCGAGATAAATCCACGAGAGACAACACTAAAAATGGTGCATCGCAAGGCCTCAGCCAGGATGATGAAGAGGATCAGGGATAGGGGGTCGCCTTGGTGAAGTCCTCTGGAACTAGGGAAGAGCCCAGTGGGGGATCTATTAATGAGGATAGAGAACCAAGGGGAGGAAACATAGTTTTTTATGAGGCTGACCCAGGAGGGGTGGAACCTGAACTTGAGAAGGACCTTGGAAAGAAAATCCTAGTCAACTCTGTTGAAGGCCTTGTTCATATATAGTTTGAGCAAAAATGAGGCCTTTTTGGATAGGAGGGTCAAGTGGATGGCATCGTGCATGATGATAACTCTGTCTATGATAAGTCTGGCTTTGAATGAGCTCCCATGGCAAGGGGCAATGATCGAGGGAAGGATATCCTTAAGGCAAGAGGCCATGGATTTGGTCAGGATTTTGTATAAGACATTACACAAGCTAATGGGGCAAAATTTAGAGAGGGATCTGGCTGCCTGAGACTTGGGGATCAGATCAATGAAGGTGGATTTTATACCTCTAGGGATGGAGCTGGAAGACTGGAGGTCCCATATTGCTGCACACACTTCTTAGCCAACGAGGTCCCAAAAGGATTGGAAGAACCAGGGGGGAAACCCGTTCGGGCTCGGGGCCACCTCGACCTTCATGGAAAACATAGCAGCATGGATTTCGGAGTCAAACAGGGGCTATAGGAGCGTCTCATTCGCTAGGGTCAAGAGGAAAGTTTGGATATGCTCCAGCAGGGAGTCTGTCACTTCTGGGAACATCTAGAAATTGTCGCCAAGGATATCCTAAAAGAAGTTGATGGCTTCAGTCTGAATGTCTTCTTCATCCTTGATTATTCTGCCATCGCTGCCCACTAACTCAAAAATTTTGTTGGAGCCCCTGTTTTTGAGGGTCGATGTGTGAAAAAACTTGGTATTAGCATCACCATATTGGAGCCATAGGGCTCTCGAATTTTACCTCCAGAATGTTTCTTCCCTGGCCAAGATGTTGTGGTACTTGCTGAGGGCTAAACATTTCTCTTCCCTGATCCCCAGATCTTGGGAGCCTTCCTAAAACCTGAGTTCAAGGTCTTCGAGCTTTTCTTAATTGTTGCTTTATTTTTGAAGATGTTTCCAAACACCTCTCTATTCCATACCTTGAGCTATTATTTGAGACATCTCAGTTTGTGGTAGACTTGCTCGATAAGGCACCTAGGGACTGGGGGAGCCTACCAACAACCAAATTGGGCCATGAAGTTGGGGTGGTGCAATCACATGGACTCAAACCATAAGGGCCGCTTGAGGGAAGAGCGATGGTTGATTTTGAGGAGGAGGGGGTTGTGGTTAGACCCAATTTTTGGGAGAGCCAGCAAGGTTGCATCAGCAAACAAGGGAATGACTTCCTTAAAAAGAAACACTCTATCCATCCTGACCTGGATATGGTTTGCTCCCACTCTTTTGTTTGACCAGGTGAACCTGGCTCCTTTTAGGTTGACATCCATAAGCTCATTGAGGTCGATGAAGGCCCTAAAGTCTTCCATGCTTTTGGACGGAGCCGCTGAACCCCCACTTTTGTCAGAAAGGAAAAGGAGACTGTTGAAGTCCCTTACTAGGATCCAAGGAAGGGGGTCAAAGGCCTCCCTCATTGAGCTGATTTCCTTCCATAAGGCAAATTTCTCAACTGGGCTGTTGGGAGCGTAGAAGTTAGACAAGATCCACGAACGCCTTGACTTCACACAATGGACCAGAATGTTGATTATTGTAGGGGAAGATGAAATGAGTCTCCCCTCAAAATATTGGGGATCCCACATGCACAACAGGCCTCCTGTTGTGCCAACCGTAGGGGTAGACAGTGACTCACAATTTTACCAAATAGCTTGGGCGATCCTCTGAGCGACCGTTTCATCTATTTTGGTCTCCTGGAGGAGGAAGGATAGGTGATGATCCTTGTGGAGTTGGTCAAGGATCCTTTTTTTGGGGGCACCATTGAGCCCCCTGACATTCCAGGTGATGAGCTTCATTTGACACCCTTGGGGAGTCACTTGCCCCCTTTCCAGAGCTAAGTAGGGGGTTTGGATCATAGGGTGTTTGCTTTGGAGAAGCTCATAGCGATGTTAGATAGGGTTGCCTGTGAGCCATTGGCTATGTCTTCTTCAGTGATCCTCGATCGCTGATTGCCCAGGGTGGGACGACTCTCTTGAGTTTACTGCCAAAGTCTGTGGCAAACTTCCTGCTTTGGGTCATATTGGGGCTGATTTCATCAGGCCCGGACTGAGAACTGCCCTCAACCTCATCGTCGGACCTCTTGGAGCTGCACTCTGAGGGAGGGAGGTCGACAAGGAACGTTGAGAGGGGGTCGAGAGGGGGATAGTGATGAGGGGGGAGAATGAAACTTTGGAATCCAGGGAGGAGGAAGGGGATGCAGGATCCGATGGGAGAGAGATCCTGGGTGGCTCGTAGGGCTAAGAGGGGGCGCAAGCGAGGGCCTGCGGGGAGGGGGGAGGGATCCACATCGGGCAAGGGGGGATCTTGGGATTAGGGCATCGAGAGGGCAACTAGGGAGAGGTTCGGGGGAAGGGCAAACCTGGGGAGGGCCATCCATTAGGCAAGGGCCCGCCTGGGATTCCTTTGGGATAGAAGGGGGAGCCTCCTTGTTGTTCCAAGCCTGGGATCTACGACCGTCATAGGGGGGCCCACGGGAAGGGGCCCTGCCTGGTTGGGAAGGGGGTTTAGCGAGGAGAGAGGCATCAACCTTCTTGGAGATGGGGCATTGGTAGGAAAGGTGCCAATGAGTGCAGCAAAGAGGGTAGAAAGTAGGTTTGTTTTTGTAAATCAGGGTTTGGCACCAGAAGAAGGACCCAGAGGAGATGGACACAGAAGAGGGGAGTTCGGATTCTAGATTTGCATTGATGCAAAATCTGGCATGGACCATTCGAGAGCCTGCCTTGGTAGCGAGATCGAAGGCCACCATCTCACTAACCGATTGAGAAATGAGCCTTAGTATGTCTTTGTGCCATAAGTGAAAGGGAAGCTCAAGGAGTCGAACCTATATTGGGGTGAAGTTGATACTTTGGGTGCTGGTATGGAAGTCATCTCCATATCGCCTAAGGAAGAGGCTTTTGCGTCCTAAGAACCAGGGCCTTCCAGACAGGATCTTTTCAGTGTCATCATTGTTGTTTAGTTTGATAATGAAAAAGCCCTTGGTAAGGGCCACCAACTGAATATGTCCAAAAAATTTCCACTTGGAAGACACCCATCTGCGGATGGTTTCCATGTCCGGTCGCCCTCCTAGGAACTTCCCAACCAGGGAGGCAGAGGATCCAGAGACAAAGGATGAGTAGACCTCCTCTTGAATGGAAATGTGGGTGCTCTCAAGGGAAAGCCCCATGCCCAGGGCCCGAGGTTGGGCCCTAGAACCAACTAGGATCTGATGGTAGGAGGGTTTGGGCCCTCCCAAGGCAGAACCCTGCCCAAGATCTAGAAGCTTTTTCCCTAGGCTTACAATTACGTCGAGGCTGGGAGGAGGCCCTGGGACCTAGATGTCATCTCCACCCTAACTGCCAGTCTGCTCAGCATTTGAACCCTCCTCTGGTCTCGCTGAGGGCCCGGGACCCGACGCACCCAATCTTGATCCCGATCCTATGCCCGCCCTAGATCCTATGCCTACGTCTGAACCTGCTCCCACTCTCGTTCCCGCTCACGCTCCCATTTTTGCTCTTGCTCCCGCCATCCTTACTGGAAAATTACAAAATATTAATCATGGATACTACCCATGTTCTCAGTGTGCTTACTTTTATTGGCATAGTATTCATCTACTTCCCTATTTTCAATTTTATTTGATAGAATTGATTTCACTATATAATTTGAACTTCCTATACTACCTTGTTGTCATTGTATACCCTCACTAATTAGATAAGTGTATTTTAAATGGTATTTATCCTTCTTTTGTATTTAGTCCCTTTCTTTTTCATTTTTCTTATCCTTTGGACTATTTATCCCCTCTTGTTCCCATTTATCCATTTCAAATTCCTTTTCCCTTTTGATTTGTTTTCCCTTTTTGGTTTAGGCAATAGGTTAGGGGGGCTCATGACCAAATCCTCTTCAACATGTATTTTTAAAGTTGTATGACCATTATTGGTCCTTTATACTTTAGATATAAATGTAACCTTATCCTTCTTAATACTATAGTAACCTTATTTCCCTTGGATTATTTTTGAGTTGGTTCTTTTACTTATGTTTCCTTATCTTGCTTCTAGTATTATTCTCATATTGATTGGTGCATACAATATTTTCCTCAAATGAAGAGCCTTCATTTTATTCAACTATACCAAATTTGAAAAAAATAACATTATTAGGGTTCAATAAGGCTAGAACCACTTATCACATTAGAGCTAGATCTAGGTAAACTGGTTTATTCATCATGGGCAATAGGTTGACTATTGGATCCATTATTGAGATTTGGTTCATTGTAGATACCATTTGCACCATAGTAGTGGTATATTGGGATTGACATTACTTATCATATCGATTGGTTTGGGAATGTTTGGTAGCTATAACACAATCTATATGATCATATCCAACAGTACATGAGAAGCACCACAAAGCTTTATTTTTGAGTTTATGTTCACCATATTATTCTACACTTGATTGCTATTCTACTAATAATTATATCATGACACATAACATATTGTAAGGTAAGCTTTTCCTTATTGCTAATTTTATTATTTCCATCCACTATTTGGTTTACACTGCCTCATCTCCATGTTGTTCTAATTCACTATTGTCTTAACTCCATCCACCATCTCCTTCATACAAAGTTTGTATTTATCAAATATTTGAGTCATGGCTTGAGTATCATCACTATTTTATGGTAAAGTGAGTTGTTGGTCAAATATCTGCCTAATCAACAAACATTGTGTTTGTGCGCCCTAGATACGGCCAACATTGAAATGTCGGAGGAAAGAAATGTCCCCCGTGCCAATCTCCAGAGAGGGTTGGTTCCCGAACTAAATCCTACACTGGTAGAAGACTAGGGATGCAGGAAAGAAATTGGAAATATGTGAAAAGAAATGGGAAATATGGCCATAGGTCAAAGTGTAGGACTTGGGGTAGACTAACAATAGGAAAATCACCAAAGCATGAAATAGCATTTAATAGAGGAAAAACAATAGAATTTACTTGT
This sequence comes from Wollemia nobilis, assembly GCA_028583015.1. NCBI lineage: Eukaryota > Viridiplantae > Streptophyta > Pinopsida > Araucariales > Araucariaceae > Wollemia > Wollemia nobilis. The sequence continues at coordinate 1,322,816 of JAQPPZ010017175.1, read as the reverse complement.
AAACTTGCAGTAATAACCTCTAAAATAACACTCCAGCACTCACTCCCTCACTAGCAATATTTAAATCCAAATGCAGAATTTAAATTTAACAACAAACAAGAAAGATAAATGTAAAATAGAAGTGCACAAAGCATAAGGAAATCACACACAAGATCACTTGCAAATTCAGAAGCCTGATGCCTTGTATTAATGCAGAGAACTTGGAGAGTATTCTCGCAAAATTTCTAACCTCCTTTTTACAATGAACATTGCTTAGTATTTATAGAGGTTTTCACCTCTTTCATTTAATACACAAGAGAACAAAATGATCGTAGATCAAAAACAAGAAAGAGGAAATTCCTCCTTGGAATCATTGAAAATATGCTCCTCTGAAGAAATGATCCATTAATCAGGGAACAACCTCCAGGAAATCAACAACTTAAATGTCGGTGCACAGATAACTAGAACATCATTGAATATTTTGGAAGCACCTCAGTGCTTTGGAAATTAGGAAGATTCGTTCATTCTTCTTATTTAGCTTCTCCCATGCTTCGAGATTCACAACATGAGTTACTCAACGACACCATTATTTAACATTCATGATCCTGGCACCTTCAAACCTTTGACCATAATTCTTCTCACCCCGAAATCATGTTCACCTCAAAAACCTGCTTCGCCCCATCTCCCTTGTGTATGCACATGCAATTGCTCCTTTTAAAACACGTTCATCCTGGGAAGGGCGAATGGGATGTTCACCCCTCAACTAGGGTGAACATGACATCACTTTGCTTTTACGGCCCATTTGCCCATGGGAGGGGTGAATAGGATGTTCGCCCCTCAACCAGGGTGAACGTAAATTGCCACCATATTTTGGGCACACCTGACCACATTCTTCTTTGGGACGCGTTCACCCATTGAAAGGGTGAATGCAATGCATACATTTTAAACTTTGCTTGCGTCGGATCTTGGAACTTCGTTCACCCTTCCAAAGGGTGAATGGGGCGTTCGCCCCTCCTTTGGGGCGAACGTGAGTACAGTTAGAAACTTTTCAAATTTTACTTAGGCCTTTCATCTTTTTTAGATTTTTCTTTACAAACACCTTCCTTTCAAATGAATAACAAATTTGAATGGTGTTAAAGGAAGTTCATAAAATACTTCAAAATTTATCAAATGCGAAAGCATACATATGGAAACAAACCAGGAGCATATAAAATTATCTTCAAAATATTGCCACCATATACTATTCAAAACTTCATCAAAACTCTCCAACAAAATTCCCAATGTGGCAAAATGCAGAATGACCAATATTTCTGGTGACTCACGGGGTATCCAACTCGCATGGATGCAAGTGATCCCAGGGCCTTCATCCATTGGGTTGCAGAGTTTTATTTTTTAGTAGCTTTTGATGGTGCCACTACCTTTATTGCAGATGCCTACTGACGTGCTTCCTCCTCTGCTCGCTCCCTCTTCTTGGTCTCTTCCACTATTTGGAGCACTTCAGCCCGCTCCGCTTCTTCTGTTGCTTTTGCTACCATTGTGCGCTCTGCCACTACCTACTCCTCCTACTCTTGGATCATTTCAGTTAGGACCTCATAAGCATGAACAACCTCTTTCCAAGCATGAGTAGTGAACAAGTAGGGAACACTAAGTGACTCATAGATGAAATGAATATTTTGAACATCCATCAAACTGAGGCGCTTCGCTCATTGAGCCAACTCGTACAATGACAGTTCCAAGCACGTATACTTCTGCATCAAGGGCAACACCTATGCACTTCTGTTAGAGGCTCCTCCTAAGCATCAATCTCGGATGTATCCTCAATGAATTTCTTCCAGAGCACTTCCAGTTTTTTGAATGGGAAGAGGTTCGCCCCAATTATCCACAAAAGTCAAAAATCCCAACTCATCAATGGTCTCAAAATGAGACATGGAAATAGTGTGTTCTCATTCAATGATGTTGAGGATGGCCCATCCTTACCATACCAGGTCCATTCACTGGAAGTAACTATGGAGGATGATATTTTCCTTGGACCAGGCGTAATCCATCTTACTGAGGGGGTGAATGTGCAAACTAGTATTAATCAAAGCTTGTATTTTTACTACCATCTCCATATAGGGCGACAACATCTCCTCGATGGTATCAATTAATTATTTCCCAAGATTAATTTGTATATGTGCTTCCCACAAATACTACAACACATTGACAGCGTGTGCGACCAACTTTGTAGAGTTTTGAGTAGAGCGAAGGTGGGGTCCCTTTGATGCTTTCACGCGAAAACCCTGTATCTTGTACCGCCTTCTCCTCCAACTGCTTCTTCATTTCCTTGACTTGCTGCTGGAGTTTATGCATCTCAATCCTAACAGCATCACGCTCCTTTAAATGCACTTTAACATGACTGTGCAAGTACTCATTTTCTATGGTCATCGTCTCTTCTATGGCTCTACTTTTTGCTAGGGCGTTTTCAAGCTCGATGATCTTATTCTAATTTTCAAAATATTTTTCTTTGTAGTGCTCACCATGCAGGTACATCGAAATCATATCTTCCTGAATGTTGCCCATTCTTTCGATCGGGTCAATCCATGTAATATCCTCTATAATGGTTTCAAATATGAGGTTATCTAGCATCAATTCTCCCTGGGGCTTCTATACCAATGGCATAATTATCGTGATATGGGCCGGCCGCGGGGGGGGCCCCCCCCCCCCCCCCCCCCCCCCCCCCAGCGCCAGAGGGGGGAAAAGCGGGGGGGGGGGGGGGGGGGGGGGGGGGGGGGGAGGGGGGAGATTCGATGGTGGACATGGGCTCCATTGCAGTTACACTAACCCTAGGAGGAGCTTGTGTGCTTACAACTTCAATGGTGGAGGTGGTGACAACTGAGGGGGTAGGGCACGAAAAAGGATTTGACCCTGATGCAAAGGAACTAAAAGAAATGAAGGACGAAGGAATGGGAATAGAGGAAGGAGCAGTAGTGATTTTGGAGGTGGATGAAGATGGAATGGAAATGGAAGTGGAAGGCATACCAAAGGGTGGAGAAATGGAAACTAGGGGAGATGAAAATGAAATAGATGGAATCAAAATAGAAACCACTGCTTGCTCTGGGAGAGAAGAAGAAGGAAGAAAAGATGTACCTTCGGGTGCATGCACCATGTGTTGAGGGGATGGGGGCGACTGTGAAACTACCTCTTCTTCTTGTTCTTCTACCCTTTCTCCAATATCATGAACCTCTTCTTCATCCATGATTTCTACATGGGAACTCTCCGATGACTGTTCCTCTTCCTATTGCTGGACCATTGGAAATATTTGCACGATTGAGGTCGGGAGTTCCTTGACAAGCGAAGGGTTCATAGTTGGTGCACTAACAACTACGGGAATCTCCATGGTTGGTACAGAGAAACCAAAGCGACTGAAGTTGTAGGGACCTCAAAGGTAGAAGTCATAGCTGCACTAGTTCGGGGTCTCTTCATCGCTTTAGGAAATGGAGGCACCATTAATTATTTCTGTTTTGTGGGTGCAAATGGCTCCTATTGTCGCTTGGTCCTCTGAGACCTTTTGAAAATGTATTGCTGTTCTTCTTCCTTTGGGTCCTCATCTTCGATCGTGGGGCGCTCTTATTCAGTTTCGCCTTCGCCACTGTTAGACTATTGAAAACTCTACGATAAGATATTTGTGAAGGTGACGGGTTGATACGAATCCACAAAATGATCATAAGCCTCTAAAAAATGTTCATCCAATTTCAACCCATAAGGAGCGTGTGGCTTTCTATGATGAATGCACATAATCCACCAATTCATTATTTTCTCCTCGGTCCATTCTGGGTTTGGCTTCTTTGATAGATCCAAATAAACCCGAAGGAGGAATATGAGTCTTATTTTTGGCTGGATTATATTCTGCCTCCTGCTCATAATAGTCGTGCCATGGTGGGAGGGAGGTCATTTTTTCAATATGCCAGTTCATATCTGGACCATCAAAATTGTTCCTTCGCTTTTGGATGTCAGGGTGAGGACAACAATGAAATGACTTAGCTTTTACAATAGCTAAGAACTTTCCCAAAGGATCATACCACCAACATTGCGACAATTCAATTAAACCCAAGTCCTAGAGCGCCACCATCAAAAGTCTATTTTTCTCGACTTGATTCACCTCTATGCTCCCAAACTTGAAAGGCATGGTGTAGGTAGTCTTCTTTCCGCACCCAACTCCATATATATCATTCACATAATCTATTTGGTGCATGACCTCCATTGCAAACATGTGCATTGTGGCAAAATATGGTAACAAAAATGGCTTACCCGTATACCCAAAAATTCGAACAACAACACCCTAGGTAAGCAAAAAAATGTCACCATTTTCCTCTGTGATGACTGCATCTTTCAACTCCCGTGGAACTCTATCATAGGTACCACAAAGCAATTCAATTGTTGGCCCCAAAAACTAGCTATTAAAACTGTACACTGACTCCCTTTTTGACAAAATTGGAGTCCACATATACACAGGCAAGGGCTCATTCTTTTCACCCATTAGTGTGACTGCGATAAATGAAAAGCGCTACTGTAACTGAAAGAAGAAGAACCATACCAAAAATGATGTATGCAAAAATTATTGGGACTCCTCGGTTTGCATTTTTTCTAGCTGAGAATTAATCCTTCGGGAAATGAAGTCGGCCCAATCAAAATAAATGGGGTTTCCTCCTTGCCTCATGGCGGAGGGAGAGTAAAATTTGACTTTGCAAATACATTGAGCCATAGCCACTTGCCACTTATGCACTATTTCATCTGAGGGTAACCCAACAACCCATGAAAACATAGAATAAATATCCTGGCTCTTAAACTCAGAAAGTGACTTTGGCAAATTTGGTAGCTGCCCCATCTGTGGCTCCTTAACGAGTTGAGTCTCCATGAATTGATGCATGGCTACAGTGGAGACATATCTATCTTCCTGCTCGTCAGTATGAATCTTCTTATTTATTGCATAGGAAGGGGGCTTCAACCCACATGCAAAAGCTTCCTAGATTTCATCCGGAGTAATGGTGAACAAAATTTCTCTCCTGGCATTTTGCACAACCTTGGTGAATGGGTCATAAAATTGAGCAATGAGCTGCACCAGCTCAGGGCATGGATGGATGGACGAACACAAATACCAGGAAAACTATGAATTGTAAGGAACTGTGAGCCAGCTATTATAAGACACACCCTGACTCACCACCGCTTCTACATCCTATATTAATATTTCGATCCCTTTGTGCGTAATCAGGCAGTCCCCAATTTTTGCCATAGCATCTTCATAAGGGTCCAAGTCGACATAGTCATTCTTTTGAGCCTTTTTGGCTCTAGAGCTTCTTTCCCTTTTCTTCATTTGCTTAGACTCTGCAGCTTCTGCGGCATCCTTAGGTTCTTTTCTTTGCTTCCCCATTTTCTCCTCTTTCCTTCTTCGACAAACAAACTGAATAAATTCTGCAATTCTCTATTCTGAGGAAGCTTCTGAAAATTCTCTGCAACTAAAACACAGGACACAGTGGAGACAAAAAACTTAAAAAAACAATGATAAACTTCAGCCTATTTACCTTCCGATTTTAATAGGGCCTTCTGACACCTATCGTAGTAAATGCAAAATTAAATGCAAGCACTTTCGGGAGAGAATTATCCTCGAGCTACTAGCCTGGCACCATTCCCAAAGTGCAAATGGTTTCTTCTTTGATTCACTACCGGATCCTCCTAAAAAACCATGCCCTGGCCACTATACAATTTCATCATAAGGTATGCCCTAGCGCTTGAAGCTTGTTGGGGAAGCTAACCTAGCCGCTCAACAACCAATCATTTAATGTTTGCGGATTCCTTGGAAAGCTAAAGATCGAGCGCCTCCCACGTTTTAAATTTAATGCCCTTTTCCTAGTGCTCTCGCCTTCCGATTGCTGACACATAAACTAGGGGCGTATTTAATTCCGCAATATGCTCCCAAAATTGCTGCCCATGTTCTCTCCTTCGGAAAAATACTCTGGGCGCTCAACAATTTAACCTTTCACTGGTGATTTTTGATTTTGCGTGAAAGTGTCAAGCCTTTGTTGGATTCGGGTGACTTACTCTGAAAATTCCATGGCGAGCATCTCCCTTTTAAAATCGAACTTTCTTCTAAAAATACCCTTGGGTTGCTTTTCCTTCTTCTATCTTTAAAGCGCTTTTTCTTTTCCTTTTAAAACAAATTTGCATGTGGAAAAGGCATATGCTTTTTGGCACCTTGTCGCCCTTCAAAATGTGTTCGCCTCGAAAGGGGTGAACACCCCGTTCACCCCTTTCTTAGGGTGAACATGATGTTACACTTGCTGTCACCGAATCAAACATCAAGACTCGTTCACCCATTTAATCCTCTAGAGGTGAATGTGTTGCGCTCACGTTGTACTGCTTTGTTGAAACACACCCTTTTTGGGTGAAAAGGAAATTTTGCTTTTCACACCATTTTAATTGCCTCATTCTTAGGGTGAAAGGCTTTTGATTTCTTTCTCTCTTTTTTTTTTTAGAATATATATAAATCATCGACTAAAAACAAAAAGGATATTTACATATATACAAAGTGGTACTTCATCAAAATAAAATCATAAAATATAGGCCTTCAAATGAAGACCATTTACCGGAATGGGAAGCTCATAACCCTCCATATCACGTAGATGGTAAGCATTTGCGGAATTCACTGTAGAGATCTAAAAAGGTCCCTCCCATATGGCATCGAACTTGTGGTGATTCCCTGGCTTGGATTTCTTCTCATTCCATTTTAAAACTAGATCTCCCACCTGAAAACTTTGGTCAATTGTCTTTTTTCCAAACCACTTCCTCATCTCTATGGCGTGCTCGGAAAAAACTTGGTAGGCCTGCTCCTTGTATTCCTCTAATTGTAGCAACTATGCCAACCTTGCACCCATAGGATTGTATTCTTCATCTTCGTCTTGGAACATCTGCAATGTTTGAAGTATTGGGAGTTCGATATGTGTAGGGAGAACAACTTCTTTTCCATAAACCAAAGCATATGGGGAAGTCTTTATAGATTTCTTCACTGAGATGCGATCGGCCCAAAGTGCTTGATTTAATAACAAATGCCAGCTCCTCTTGTTATTGCCCATCATCCTTTTCAAGATTCGTAATAAATTCTTGTTGGTAGACTCAACCAACCCATTCCCCTGCGGGTAATAGTTGGAGGATGTTTTCAAGTAAATACCGTATTTGCTGGTGAATTCTATGATCTTGGCTCCGATGAAGGGAGTGCCATTATCAGTGACTAGAGAATAAGGTATACCAAATCGGGTGATAAGCCCTTCAAGAAAGGAAATAATAATAGCTTGATCAACCTTCTTAGTGGGAATAGCTTCTGCCCATCTGGTAAAATAATATGTCACCATTAGGATATACTTGTGTTCCATGAAAGAATGTGGATCAATAACACCAATAAAATCAAGACCCCACTGCTGAAAAGGTGCTTCCACTTGAATTGGATGTAAGGGCAATGCTCCTTTTCTAATTCTTCCCACATATCATTGGCAACTATCGCACTGCTGACTTATTCTATGAGCATCGATGAACAGAGTAGGCCAATAATAACCCACTCAGATAATTTTCAAAGCCATGGGTCTACCTACATAATGGCCTCCAGATAGCCCAGAATGGAACTCCTCCAAAAATTTCTCCTTTTTGGAAGCTTTTACACACCTGAGGAGAACCCCATCGATGTTTTTATGATACAATCCATTAGGCAACAATACATATTTAAGCGCTTGTAGTCTGAACCTTTGACGCTGTGAGGGATCAAGGTGGGTTGGACATCTCCCAAAAGTGAAATAGTCAATCAGTTCTTCTGTCCAATCCTTGTCACTTGTAGTATGATTTGTGCAAATTGTTTCGCCAATGTCTTCTTCATGAATCACATTCAATGTCTCAACGATAGCACTCTTAGCTAATTCTTGACATAAGGCGCACCCATGAACCAACTTTGTCGGTCGGATTTCCACATCGTACTCTTGAATTTTGGAAACCCATCCTGCCCTTTTATCACCTAATTCACCTTGCAGTATAAAATTTTGTACGTCAGGATGAATCACATAAACAACAGTCTTGCTTTGAGAAACAAAATATCAGAAATTTTTTAATGATTTCATTACTGCGTAGACCTGCTTCTCAATAAAATTATACTTCTCCTGATGTGGTGCAATAACTTGGCTTAAGAAAGTGATGGGCTTTTCTTCTCCATCCTCTTGTTTTTGAGTCAACACTACAACATAGCTTTTGTGCTCTCCTACTGCATAGAGAATGAAATCTTTCGAATAGTCAGGATTAATTAAGACTAGGGCCTGAGTAATTCTTCCCTTGATTTCTTGAAAAGCTTATCTCCTGACTTCTATCCATTTAAATTCAACATTCTTTTTCAAAAGCTCGGTCATGGGCTTAACAACCTGGTGAAGTCAGCAATAAACTTGCGGATGAAGTTTATTTGACCAAAGAAAGATTGCAAGTCTTTCTTATTAGTGGGCAGCTATAATTTTATGAGCGCTTCAGCTCTTGCAGGATCTATCGCCAACCCTTCTTGTGAGATTACATGGCCCAACAATTTCCCTTCCTTGATGGTAAATATCGACTTCTTTGGGTTGATGGAGATACCAAACTCATGACACTTCTCAAACACTTGCCTCAGATGAGCAACATGATCTTCTCTACGATGCGAAAACACAGTCATATCATCAAGATATATTACAATAATTTTATTTAGTAACTCACCGAAGGTGATGTCCATGGCTCTCTAGAAGGTGGCATCGACATTCGAGAGCCCAAAGGGCATCCACTGGTAGGCGAATGTACCCCACTTGGTAGTGAATGTTGTTTTGTATTGATCCTCGTCCTTCACCCAGATTTGATTATATCCAAAGAAGCCATATAATAGTGAGAATATCTGAGCACCAGCTACCACATGAAGGATTTGATCAATTTGAGGCAGTGGATAATGATCTTTGAGCGATGCCTGGTTTAGGTTGCGAAAATCCATGCACAACCATATGTCTCCATTCTTTTTCCTTACAGGAACCAGGTTCACCACCCAGGTTGAATGCTTAATCGGATATATAATCTTTGCCTCCAACATCTTCAACAATTATGCCTTCATGAGCGCTTCAATATTAGGATTAACAGGATGTTGCTTTTGTCGAAAGGGTTTTACCCCCTCCTACAGTTCTATGGTATGCTGAATCACATCCTTGTCATATCCTTTTAAATCTTGGTAACTCCAAGCCACAATGTTGGGGTACTCATAGCACAAATTTTTAATGCCTTCAAGCTCTTCTAACATACAATCAATCCCAATATTGATAATATTCTCTGGTTCCAACTGTAATTCCTTGTATTCCTTGGCATCTACCTTAATCCTGTGCTTATCTGCTCTGTCATTTTGATCAAACAAACTCTCTAGCAAAATTAATCCTCTGGGAATGTGGTTGTTTTTCAACTGAATCATCCCTTCCTTTTCCTCCTTGACAAGTATCCTATCATCCGCGCTAGTGGCTTATCTAAGCAGAAAGTTGACTATTTGTTCATCATTGTCAAATACTTGCCAATAAATATTTTTATCGAGGATGGAAGGTCTATAGATTACCCTAACAGTCTTGGGCTTTCGAACCACTTGCTCCATGGGGGAGTAATTTGCACCAAGGGAAGCTAAGATATCAACATGTCTGTTCTGCTCTCAAGGAATCACCTGAATATTCAAAGTTGTGAAAGCCTCAAACAAATCCTAGACCCTGTTGCGATAAGCTTTCAAGTAATGCTGCTTTGATACACACTTATTAGTTACCTGATTGACAATGAGCTCAAAGTCGCCAAAAATTTGCAACTACTTAATACCTAATTTCTCAGCCTTTTTCAAACCAAGGCATAATGCTTCTGTAGCACCCTAAAATTGGTGCAGTAAAATTGGAATAATTACATTCACCTTAGTAAATAAATTTAAATTCAAATTTAACCTCCCAAACCGCCCGTTAACCGCCGAGAAACCCGTTTCCTCCTTTTTCGCGCCATTTTTAGCAGCTTGTTTTGACCGCTTGACGATATCGTCTCCGATCGTACGATATCGCCTCGCATTTGACGATTTCGTCTGGACTAGAACGTCCAGACGATTTCGTCGCAAAACTGAATTTGCATAGTTGGAATCCGTTCCAACGGGTCTCCAATCCGGGCAGAAGCGTGTCTGCACCGTTGGGACCCTTCCCCCATTGGAGATCTCCCAAATTGGGATGATCTCCAACCTCCCAACAACTATCCTATGCCTATTTAACTCTAAGACTTTTCCCTCCCCAACCCCTGGCTGAATTTTTATGCAAATTGAACCCTTATGCTCTAAAACATCGTAATTAATATTTTGCATTAGTCCTATAGTCATTTCATTGCAGGTACACCACCGGTTTTCAGCCGGAGCCAATACCTATCGCAGCTCGACGAACCTGTCAAGATCGGAGGCGATCTCGTCAAATTCGGGACGATCTCGTACTGATGCGAGACGATTTCGACTGCAGCGCACATCGAGGCAATCAGTGCCTGGAGTTTGTTCTTCTGTCTCTTTTCTCTGTCATTTTATGTTGTAAATTAGATTGTTTATTCAGTTTTTATATTATATTGCATTTGGAGTTCACCCATTTTGTCTAAGTTTACAGATTAAGATCATATTCTGCTATCTAAACACAGTTATTTGCATTTACTTTTGTTCTTGTATATTGTTCAACACCCATATTACCGTTTTACATAGTTTGCCCCTGTTTGCAAAATAGAATTTCTCGTATTTCGCATCTGTTTGTCGTTTTGCAGGTCTCTCGATGAATTCGTCCGACGAATTCGTCGTATTTCATACGATCTTGTCGGCTCGTACGATTTTATCAAATTGAAGGTGATTCTCGTTGAATTGCGGATGATCCAGATCGCTTCAAGCTTCGTAAACTCCATCGACTTCCGGATCGTAATCTTCATTGGCCTCCCGCAAATTCTCTCGTTTCTGTTTTCCTTTCTGTTTGTCGTATGCATTTAAATTGCATTTTCATGTAGTTTAAGTTAGAATCATTCGGCCAAACCTAGGATGAATGTTTAAAAATAAAACGAACTCATCAAAACTCATTCCCAAAACCTAGGCGTGGAAACTCGTCATCAAATGTTTCCCGGTGAACCCACCATCCGTCGAAAAATCACCAAAATGCACCTCCCTTGAGAGGCGGGACCTTCGCAAAGTCCTCTCGTCCGAGGTACCGCACCATCCTTTTCCCATCCTCCTTCCCGGCGCGGATCCAATAGCCTCGAAGGTAGGGGTGCGAAAAATTTGGAGCGATACATTTTGGTGAACCCGACGTGAATGCATCATAACCTTTTGAACAAAAACAAACAAGACAAAAAAAAAAAAAATTTAGATGCATTTTAAAACATTTAAGGTTCAAAATCATGTTTAGATGGTAGCTCCTAAAAAGAGGTTAGCAGTTACTATAAACGTAGTAAACCAATTAGCGGCCATAGAAGTTAATTCTGTCCTTAGTGTCCCTGAAGCAAGTAGAAATCAATCCTTGTGGGACGAGCTTATCAGAAGACTTAGTATCATTTCATCTAGGTCCACACAACTTAAACAGATTAAGAGGCTAGTCTTGGATAGAATCCTGGATCCTCATCAATTAGTGTTCTATCATGAACTTCGGAGAGCTTGCCATAGGTGGTTAGCCTATAGGAGAGCTCTTGTATCTCAAAAGTTTTAACTTTCGTGGAAGATCTTGAGAAGCACCGTTATAGTGCACCCATTTTTAGTTCATATAGATTCCTTAGAAGATGATCTTATAATTAGGAGAAGATGGAATAAAACTCCTAGAGCTATGTTATATTGTAAATATTGTCGTGAGAATTATTATTTCCAACTGGGATCTGAGATAGACAATATCACCATAGCCCTTTTCATCAAATTCTTAAAAGAAAACTTTCAATTTGAAGAAGAACATTTCATGAACCCTGAACAACTTTGAACCTATTAATGATATTCATAGATTATTCATAGAAGATTAGTTCATCTACTTTTAGCCTTATTATTATTGTGTGCATTTCTTGTTTCATTTGCTGTCTTTATTATATTGTTTCAAAGAAAAAAAAAAAACTAAAAATCAAAATAAAAAAAAAAAACATAGTAAAAAACTTAAACATTTCATTTACAATATTGCATTAGGTATATATAAATATATACCTTTTAATTTGTTGCATATATATATATATATATATATATATATATATATAAAATATATATATATATATATTTGCTGAAATCAAAACTTAGCACCATGACTAAACTTAGGAATGGTAAAGAAATTTTAGGAGAAGGAGAAGATTGGCTACAAAATACAACAGAAAACCCAAATGTCCTTCTTGGAGATACAAATCCGGAAGGTGAAACTCTAGGTCAATCAGATGAAGACTTAGGTGAAGATAAGGAACAAGAAGGAAGTGTTAAAGAATCTTCGTCCCCTAGAATAGCTCCAAATGGAGGCATCACTTTTGACAACGCAGAACATTTTCAAAAATTTCTTAATCAACATATCGACATCCTTAATGTGGCAGTCCGTATTGATAAAGGGGAAATTAGTGATGCTCAAGCAGTCTTAGAACGGGCGATTGATATGCAAACTAATCCTTTGTCTTTCATTGATCAAGAAAGTGATAAGGGTGGACCATCTAATGCGAATATGGTCACTATAGCCCAAGCCATGACCAAACAACAGGTCACCCAACCTCCTAAGCAACCTGTTACTCAACCTAAAATCACTCCCGCACAAAATAAAATTCCCTTCACTACTTCCTTCCTCCAAACAGCTTGAGCAAAATGCTTTAAATAGACAAAAATCTAAAACAAAGCCAAATACAAACTTTCAACAATCTACAATACAACACAATCCAACTTCAAAACTCCTCCATAATATCTTTCCTACCAATGTTTTACACAATAGTAACATGGCATCTAATCTGCATGTTCCTCCATCCTACGCCCATAACACTTATGGCAATGCCCCACCAAATCAATATGGGGGCAAACTAGTAGTTTGGAAGCTATGGTGAAACAATTGGCTTCACGTATGGACCAGATAGATCCCTACCGTCCCTCGTATAATTATCGAGAGATTTGTAGCCAACCATTGGATCCCATAGTGGTAGCTCAACCATACCCTAAACATTTTCCCATGCCCGTCCTGCCTATCTATAAAGGAACCGAAGATCCCATAGAACATCTTCGCATGTTTAGGATAGCATGTCATGACATATCGCATAACGACTTGCTATTACTAAAAATGTTCCCCAAAAGTTTAGGTGGAATGGCGTTAGAGTGGTATTATCAATTGCCCACTCATTCCTTAAGAAACTTTGAAGAAACAACTTGAGTCATTTGTTCATCAATTTATTGCCTACATCGAGAGGCATGTAACTATTAAAGACCTATACAATTTAAAACAAGATAAAGACGAATGTTTTGCTGATTTCTTAGCAAGATGGAGACAATTGACAGGAAAACTGCACTTTGTGCTACCCTATAGGGAAATGTTAGACATTTTCATTAACAATTTACAAGAACAACTTTCTTATGAGCTATCAACAACTACTTTGACTACCTTCGATCAAGCTATAGACTTAGCTCGAAGGGTAGAAGATGCCCTCATTAGGAGAGGCCAACTTAGAAAGAAGGATGATGAGAAAACATCTAGAAATCAATATAAAAACAAACAGATTGTCGATGATGGAGTCACTGACAGCAGAAATGTTGCTAATGTTAATGCAACAAAAACAACAGAAAAATTCATCTTGAAACCTCCCCGATAAGCCTCCTCGAGAGTTCACTAGATTAAACCAACCTTTATCAACTATTTTACCTCAACTTCTTGAAAGAGGTTTAATCCAATCGCCACCTATCCGGGAACCCGACCCAAGCATACCCGGATATAGAGCTGATTTGCACCGTGATTTTCATAGAGGTCCCGGACATTCTACCAACGCTTGTAAGAGATTGAAACATAAAATACAAGATTTGATTGACAATAATGAAATGGAAGTGCAAGCCTTCCAACCTAAACAAAACCCTCCTAATAATACCCAAAAGACTGCTCCCCAAAATCAAAATCAGAATGCCAATCAAACTTTAGACATATTTCAACACCCTTTACCAAGACATGGTAAAGAGGTAGCCAATCAAATTGAACATCACAATGTTCCCCCTCCTACCCGATATGTAGGAACCATTAGCGGGCAATTACCTGTTCAGGACTCTCACACATTCGACACAACCTTATCCCTGGTTACAACCAGGCTCTTACATAATTTTCAAACTTCTGATTCTAGCAATATAGAGTCATATAGTGAGAGTGAAGTAGACACCATTCAATCGAATAGTTCTGAAAATGAATCAGATCCTATTCAACCTATCACAGATGCTAATGTTCCGTAAGAACCATTTCCCTAAGAGTCACTACTCGACCTTCTTCTAATGAAGTCCTTCCTTATGAACAAGCCATAAACTCTCAACCAAGACCCTTTCAACGTCATCACTATAACATTGTAGGTACCATCGGAGTCGTCACTCGACAACAAGCTCAAAATCCCCAACAAGAACCAAACCATAACGATGGATCAGCTCCATTTGTTCTGAAAAATCCTAATAAAGGAAGTCATGCTCCTATTGTTCAAACTAAACCCCCTTACAACATTAATGAGCAATTGTCTAATACCACCGCCATAATCTCCCTTTTAGATTTATTAAGATCCTCCCCCACCCATAGGGATGAATTGATGCTTACTTTGAGCCATATGATGGTACCTCAAAACATCCAACCCGAAGCTATGGCCAATACTATCATCACGCGAGAGATTGATTGTATTGACTTTCGGGATAAAGATATCCCACAACACACTTTACACAAGGATAATCCCTTGTATATTACAGCTTTAATTGGGGATGTAGTCATCAAACGAGTCCCGATTGATAATGGCTCATCTCTAAACATTCGCACCTTTGACTTCTACCAACGATTTGGTTTTAGAAGTGATGAAATGAAGAAGACCGATATGATTATCAAAGCCTTTAATGACGAAACACAAGAAACGTGTGGAGTCATTACCCTCCCATTGCAAGTTGGTCCTAGAACCCTTGAGACAACTGTGTTCATTGTACATTGCCCAAAGATCGTACAATATACTTTTGGGTCGCCCTTGGATTAACGCCATGCGAGTAGTCCCATCAACTTTACACCAATGTGTTAAGTTTGAGTTTAAAAATCAGCTTGGTCACTATTCATGGTGACCCTAGACCTTTTGATATGTGTGCATTGGCGTAACCAGCTTGGAGTGCAATTTTGCCCCGCTCCGTCATCCACATATCCTAGTTCTTCTTCATCTAAAACTGTGAAATATAAACCCATCATTTCATCTATTCCTCCTCCATTAACTTCATCTTCCCATATAGATCAACCACCCGCTAAACAAATCACCGTAGAACATCAAAAAGCTCTTAAAACTACAACCAATTCTTCAAGTTCTAATCCCATAAATTCAAAACCTTCGTACACATCTATCATACCTTCCACATCTCAAAACATAGGTAATAAGCCTTCTACATCTTATGCCCTTCTCGATGATCTTTTACCGTATTTATCTACAACCTTAATATAAAAAAATGAATGATTTCATGCAAGATTCAGACCTTTTAAATCAATTGCCGCCATCTCCTCGTACTTTGGGCCTCCCACAACCTATGGGAAGTACTTACCAAGTCGGGAGTTGCGCCTTCATTTACAAAGGATATGACTGGGGAAGAATCCCTCATAATATCAAAACCCATCATGATGGATATGCTCGGTGCTATTTTACCAACGATTATATTAAAGCTAAACCCATGATGCTTAAAATGGGATATAAAGGGAAAGGCTTAGGACCTTTCCAAAATGGCATGAAAGAACCTTTCGAGGTAGAACCATGGCCTCGCCCGATGTGGTGTGGGCCTATTACCTAGTAAGGGTCAACCCTTTCCTTTTGAGGATGATGATCATCTCATATGCTATCAAGACTATTTGGATAGACATGTTGATTTACCTCTTAAAAATCCGTCATTTTCATGCAACATGCTATCCATAGCATACCCCGAAATGATTGTCGACCCCGATGAAGAGTTGGAAGGAGATATCTTCCATGATGTCTCTGTTGAAGAGATGTTGTATAACGGGTTTTATTTTGATGGTTCTATACCAACCATAGCTCAACTTGAGGCCACCGACCCTCAAAACGAATTATCTAAATTAACTTTACAAGAGTTACAAGAGTTGGGCGTTTCACCCGCCCCACCTAATTTTGAAAGAGATCTACACATGGAGGTAGAAAATGTCCTTAAAATTAATATTGGAACTGAGGACAACCCTCACATAATCAACATTGGAGCAGTAACTAAGTCAAGAAAAACAAGAACAATACATTGCATTTCTTAAAGGGTATGAAGATGTCTTCGCTTGGACATATGAAGATATGCCAGTGTCTAGACCCTTCGTAGTCATGCACCACCTAGTGGTCCATCCTGGATGCTAAACCTCGTTAAACAAAAACTTAGAAAAATGCATCCCAAAGTGGCTCGCTTAGTCAAAGGGGAGTTAGAAAAACTCCCGAATGTTATCTTCATACAAGCTATTGATTATGCTGAATGGATCTCCAATGTAGTTCCAGTCACCAAGAAAGAAGCCACCAAAGTTAGGGTTTGCACAGATTTCAGAGATATTAACGCTGCATGCCCTAAAGACGACTTTCCTCTTCCAAATATGGACCAAATTATTGATTTTACTGCCGAAAGTGGGATGATGTCCTTAATGGACGGATTCTCCGGCTATAATCAGATCAGATAGCTCCTGAAGACCAAGCTAAAACAGCCTTCATTACCCCCTGGGGTACCTTTTGCTGGAAAGTGATGCCCTTTGGCCTAAAGAATGCCGGGGCAACTTATCAACGGGCCATGACCTACATCTTTCATGATATGATGCATGATATCCTACATGATTATGTAGATGATATTATAGCTCGCTCTCTTATTGAAGATCATCATTTAGACGATTTAAGAAAAGTTTTTAATCGATTACGAGAATATCTCATTCGATTAAATCCAAAAAAATGTATATTCGGAGTTAAATCCGGCAAGTTATTAGGGGTTTTAGTTTCTTTACGTGGTATCGAAATTGACCCTCTCAAAATTGCGGCTATCACTGATATGCCCGCACCCACTAATATATTTGAATTACGAAGTTTACAAGGTAAACTTCAAGCTATCCGTCGCTTCATTGATAAGTTGGCGGACAAAACTGGTCCCTTTCTTAAACTCCTTAAGAAGGACGTCCCCTTTAATTGGGATACGTAATGTAGAGAAGCTTTTGAACTTCTCAAGCAATATCTCCTTAACCCTCCGGTGCTTTCACCGCCTAAATCTGATCGCCCATTTCTTTTATATATTTCTGCTTCATATTCTGCCTTAGGAGCTATGTTAGCTCAGCTTGATGATGAAAAACGAGAACGCGCTAATTATTATATTAGCCGAACTTTCGTCAGTTATGAAACTCGCTATACAGCGTTAGAAAAGTTATGTCTAGCAATGTGTTTGCTACGCAAAAATTACGACATTACATGCTTAGCCAAAAAACGTATGTCATTGCCAAATATGATCCTTTAAGATATCTCATGAGTCGACCTTATTTATCGGGTCGCACAGCCAAGTGGGTTCTTGCTCTAAGCGAGTTTGATCTCACCTTCATAGGACAGAAGTCTGTTAAGGGTCAAATCATAGCAGATCAATTAGTCGCTGCACCCTTAGAGTCTACTCATCCCCTCATTATCGAGTTTCCTGATGAATGCCTTCAATTAGAGGCAGACCTTGTTGAACAATGGTCCTTATACTTTGATGGAGCCCGATGCATGAGTGGGGCGAGTGCGGGTATTATTTTAATATCTCCGCAAAAACATCTTATTCCTCCGTCCTTCAAACTAACCTTTGCTTGCACCAACAATATCGTTGAGTATGAAGCTCTAATCCTTGGATTACGAGCTACTTTAGCGCTTAAAATTAAAAACCTCTTAGTTTTTGGGGATTCCCAATTGGTTATAAACCAAATTAATGAAGTTTATCAAACCATAGATGATAAACTTCGCCCATATAAGGCCTATGTTTTACAACTAATGGCCTTGTTTGATCAAGTTACCTTGGAAGCCATTCCTCGAACTAGCAACCGTGCAGCCGACGCCATGGCCGCCGCTGCATCTCTCTTGCCCTTGGAGTTAGACGACGAATATGCCACTATCATCATTCGTCGACTCCAAGAACCCGCTTCACATAAGTCATGCTTAGAGCCTTTGGATGTGTTTCTAATCAAGGAAACCACTCCTGAACTCGTATACGTACATATTTGATTTCCTCCAAAATGGGACTTTCCCTGCTAATTCTAATCGCAACCAACGTCGGTTATTACGTCGACGAGCAAGTCGATTTGTAATCATTGGCAATACTTTATATAGGAGATCTTTTGAAGGTATCCTATTAAGATGTCTAAATTTAGAAGAGTCTAAATCAGCCTTAAGTGAAGCCCACGATGGATCTTGTGGAGGACACTTTAGTGGTAGCGTCATTGCTAAAAAGCTCCTTCTGATAGGATACTTTTGGCCTACCATGGAAACGGATGCACATGAATATGTGCGCCATTGCGACAAGTGTCAAAAACATGCCGACCTTGTCCATGCGCCCGCACAAGAGCCACAGGCTATTTCTTCTCCTTGGCCCTTTTCTAAATGGGGCTTGGATATTATTGGTAAAATTAACCCCGTGTCTTCTGATGGACATAAGTTCATCATAACCGCCACTGAGTATTTCATGAAGTGGGTCGAAGCTATGCCTTTAGCTTCCTGCACTGGTTCACAAGTCTCTAAATTTATTTTTAATCAAATCATCTCGCAGGTTCGGAATTCCCGCAAATCTCATCTCCGACAATGGAACTCCATTCAAAAATAAAGATGTTAAAAAATTATGTCAAAAATATAAGATTCAACATCGCCGGTCTACTCCCTATTATCCTCATGGTAATGGTCAAGCGTAGCTTCTAACAAAACTCTAATCAAAATTCTCAAAAGACTAGTCAATAAACTCGCCGTGATCGGCATATTCAATTATATCCACTCATGGGCTTATCGAACTAGTGTTCGAACCCCCACAGGCACTTCACCATTTGTTTTGGTATATGGTGCCGAAGCAGTTTTTCCATTTGAATTAGAAGTTCCTTCTTTGGCTCTACTACTTCAAGACACCGAAGTAGGAGATGAATATCGCACTGGCAGACTCAGTCAGCTGGAACTCCTAGACGAAAAATGCATCAATGCTTTAGAGCATCTCCGTGCATACCAAAACAAGCTTAAAAGAGCATATAATAAGAAAGTTCGTCATCGATCCTTTGAGATTGGCGATCTTGTTCTAAAAGAAAATCAAAAAAATACAAATGCAACCAAAGAACTGAAAGGTAAATTTGAGCCCAACTGGCTTGGACCATACATCATTACTGCAAAATTTGAATCAGAGCATATAAATTATCTACCTTAGATGGTAAAGAACTTAAAGAACCCATGAATATTTTACATCTCAAACGTTATTATGCATAAATTTGATTATTTCATCCATGTATATATTTGTTCAAAATCATTCAAAACCCTCAAAAACATTCATAAAATCTTCAAAAATCTTCAAAAATATTTATCGCATTTATTTTGTAAAGTTTCTTTTGCTTTAAAACAAAAATCAACATAAAAAATCCAAAAACAGCTATATGCTTGACTCTTTCGAAACCAAAACAATATATAGAATAAAGAGAGAGTCAACATTCTCAAAACTTTCTCAAAATCATTATTTTCTTACAATTATTGCAGTTATATGTTTCAACTTATTTTGGATAAAACTAGCATTTATTTGGCATCCCTCACTTGCACACTCACATAATAAATATCTTGATTTTATCTGGCATGATTACTAATCTCTCTTATATCAAAGTTCACAAAAATCAATTAAATAAAGTTTGAGCATAGAGAATTGATCTTGGTATTTACTTAAACCAAGCACATCTTTTCACAATAAAATGATTATATTTGTAATTTCCATGTTTTGCTACATAGTAGAACCGATTTCTTGAGTGAAAAGTTTCCCTCGCTATCCTATCATGCACATGGTCTAGAATCTTTGAGAATTGGCAAAAGGACAAGCTCACCCCTACCTGGAATAAAAATCCCTTGCTCTACAAGCCTAATCCGAGCAAGTATCCCTAGAAAAATAAAAAGAAAAGAAAAGTTCAAGAAAAAGAAAAGAGAAAAGAAAAATGTTATTCTATATCATTCCAACAATATTTCAAGCACTATCTCAAAAATCAAGCAAAAGAAAAATAAGCAAAGTTCAAAAGAAAGCAAGAAAGCAATAAAATCCCTTTCCCTACCCTTTGAAAAAAAAAGAAGGGTTGATGAGCTTGAATCCCTGGAATTCTCAATTATTCGAAAACTGTGAGGTAAGCCCCATAACAGTGGTTTGTGCCCAACCCGCTTGGCCTTGGGTAACTCCTAGCGTGGCGATATGTCCGTCACATTAGCGACCTTCTTTTGTACAGACCTATGTCTCGCTTATGGATTAGCTAGCTCTTGATAATCCGATCTACATAGTAGCCTAGTATGGTTATATGCATCTACATCATGGTTAATGAACACTTAGTTGGTTTATTCAAATCACTTGTATCATAGTATCTTGCTCAAAATTGGTAATTGAACCATACAATTGCACACACATTTGTATTTGAGAGATTTTGTCTATCATTATGATAAATCAAGATTGGCAATGAATTCACTTATGCACATGGGATTCCTTATAAATCTAATTTTTTCAAAATACTTTGAAATATTATTTTTGCAACTTGTTTGGAATAATCAAGTACAATTATTTACCACAAAGACAACTATATAATAGAAGAAATCAAAAATTTCAATTAAAACATATCATATATATCTTATCGACTTTCACGACGATGGTATAATTCCAAAACCAAAATTGGAGTTTTATGCTTAGCGCAAGTCCTCATTTTCATCTTTTCTGTTCATTAAAAATCAACCATGCAATAAAACTATTTTCTTTGATCTTCACGATGATGGTATAAGTCTATACCTACATATTCTATACCTAGCGAAAACCATTGTAACAAT
Source organism: Wollemia nobilis (assembly GCA_028583015.1). Classification (NCBI taxonomy): domain Eukaryota; kingdom Viridiplantae; phylum Streptophyta; class Pinopsida; order Araucariales; family Araucariaceae; genus Wollemia; species Wollemia nobilis. Next base: position 1,301,570 of record JAQPPZ010017175.1, on the reverse strand, counting down.
ATTTTCTCCAATTTATCAAAATTCATAAAAACCATATGACTTCATTCTATTACACAAATTATGCTTTTCAAAAGCAAACACATTTTTATTATTTCATATCATTATGTCAACCTTTGCATTTTGCAATGATGGTATAATTCTTAAGGAATTATTCAACAATTTTATCACACTTAGGAATTTATGCCTAGCAAAAATTATTTTACAATATTTCATGCATAATATTTTTATGGAAATCTGAAAGCAAACCATCATCATCATCATTTGCATCATCACAACAAAGTCTTAAGACAGACTCTTAAGCACTCTTTTCTTTTAACAATATTTCTATCCTGGGACTAGCTTGACGACCGAGTGAGCAACGACTCCATGAAATGGTCTATAATAGCGACAATGTCCTTTGAAATTATTGTTAGAAATCTCTTTTTATTTTATCACATTTCATTACAACCAATCAATTTGTTACATCAGATTATTTCATTTAAAATATTTATAGCATGACATCCAAGTTATAATATTTTCCAAAACGACATAATTACATGAATCATCAATAAAATCATTACATCAATCAACTCAATCAATCAATCAAACATAAAAAGCATCATAAGCATCACATAAGACAAGTCATATGATCAAAAAATATCTCATCTATATATATCAACAGAATATATACATCATCAAAACTAGATTGGTATGCCACAATCTACACCTCGGCATACTCAATCCTCTATCAATACAAGTATAATACAATCTCAGTGGCAGTATCCCGCCCTCTAGCCTTGAGAGCCTCTAGAGCTCTCGGCCTCATCTCCTCCCCCGCCCCGCGGAGGACGAGGTGGTCCCATCGCAGTATGTGTGGTACTCGCGAGTCCTCGTCATCGACCGGGATGAGCTCCTCGTCGACCCTCGTCCCGATAGGATCTCGCTATGGCAGGTGGCACTGTACCCTCCGGCCCTCCGGCACCGCCCCGGTAGTATAGCGCCCGATAGAATGCGGTCCGAGAAACCGACCGCAGCAGCTCCCGAGTGCTTACCCTCCGCCTCGTGCCCCGAGACGAGCATTCTCGTCTCGTAGCCGCGACACCTCGCCCGTGCCGTGCAACCGCATCCCGTAACGTCCGCACCCGAGCTCGCAGACGATCTCCTTCTCCCGAGAGTAGCCATCTCGCTACTCTCTCCAATGTCCACACCCTTGCCCTTATCAAGCGATGGTGGCCTCTCTGGAGATGGGGGTCTCGCCTCCCTCCTCTCCCTCTCCCTCTCCGCGGCCTCTCCCGTGCCTCGTGGCCTCCTCTCGCTCTCCTCTCCGTGACCCCGGCCGCCTCTACCACCGCCCGGCGCCGCCTCCCTATCCGACGCACAACCGCATGGATCGGTCCCCCGTGCCCTCGTCATCCGAGGAGGGCGGATGCCCGCGTACTGCATCGTAGCCATCGGCTACCTCGCGTCGTCCCCATCCACCGCCGGATGGGGGCATCGTCCGCGTCCCGGCTCCAGAAGCGCCGCATGTCCGGAGCCCCGCTAACCGTGGTGTTATCCCGGATAGTCCGGAAAACTCGTAATCCCCGAGAGATGGGATCCCCCGCCGTAGACCGAACTATCACAAAACTCGGTCATAGCGGTGGAGCTCCACCTCTCCCCTCTCCATCCGTAGCCGCGGACTCGCCCCGATGCGAGCCACCTCCCCTGCATCCTCTCGCCCACCCCCGGATGCCGCCTCCACGGCCTCCAGGTGATCCGGTCCTGGGACCAAGTCATCCAAGAGTCTCCGGGACACCGGCAGGTCGATCCGTCGCCGTGCCCCTCTCCGGAGCCACTCAAGAGAAGACTCGGGGCCTCTCCCCGTCAACCCCGATCAGTGGAAGCCCTACCGGCCTCCGCACCGCAATGTGCTCCCAGCACCAAACCTGTAGGAGCGATGTCATAACCAGACATCGGCCGCCCTTGTATACGACCCCATGCAGGATCCTATACAATCGGCATAGAACAAAGCTGCCCCAAGCAAATCTGTAGCCATGATCGCGCATGTCGCAGATCACATCTGCCAGCATCCATGGTACCCCTCACCCGCTCTGGTGGCACAACAGAAGTCCACCAACCACCCCACCCAAAACTCGTGTCGCTGTAGATGCCCTAGGCATCTGGCGAAGTGCCTCGATGTTCACTCCGCCCTTCTCCAGGGCTGAAGCTCGGGTCACCGCAGAGTCGTCCCATCGCGTGGCCCTGATTGGCCGCAGGTGTGATCATCCTCCCTTGTATGGGGATTCTAAGAATCCTCCATACATCCTCTAGTGTGGGAGTCATCTCCCCGTCGGTAACCGAAAACATGAAGAGCCCGGTACCACCTCTCTCGCTAGGGCCGCAGCAGGCCCCATGTCTCGTAGATACTTGTGGCATCTCTCGCCACATGTAGTAAGCCGGCCTGTGCCACCGATCTCGCTCTCGCTCGTGTCGAGCGGCCAAGTCATCTCTTAATCCTCCATATTTCCACTCCCTCGCTCTTTAGTAATCCTCTCTCGCAAGCATAAACATCAAAACAACAAACAATCATTAATAACAATTTTAGCAATCAATAATGCAACTTAAAGATCAAAATTTTGCAATTGATGATATCGCCCACTATTGGCCGATATCGTCCGAAATTTGAGCAAAATCGTCTCCGATTTCGCGTGTCGAAATCGTCTTTAATTTGACGAAATCGTCCCTTTTTCGCCGATTTCGCCCTTGGGCGAAATTGACGAACTTGAGACGATTTCGTCGAACTAGGGACGATTTCGTCCGGACGACGTCGATGGCCAAAAACGGCCGCGATGCTCAAAATTCACCTAAAAATCCATCTAAAAAGCATGTAAAATCAAATTAAATCAATTCTAGATCAGCTTAAACCCTTACCCGTAGACCGCGGCGGACCTCTGCAGATCTGTGCGCTGTCTCTACCATTTTTGCTCCAGAGCTCTCAAAACAGTAAAATGAATAGTAACAAATGAATTAGGGTTTTACCCTATTTTTCTTAATTTTATTCAACAAATAATTTTTGCTTTTCGCGTTTTTACCTCAAACGTTCGATTTGGGTAAAAACACGGAGGGGGCACCATAGTAAGTCGTCGTACGATTCGACCAAGAATCGTCGCCTAAAAATGGGAATAATTTTTTGCTTTCTCGTAGATCGAGAAGAACTCATCTTTAACGCATTTTCTTCGGAAAATTCGCTAAAGAGGGGGCAAAATGTAGCACCCTAAAATTGGCGCAAAGAAATTGGAATAATTACATTCACCTTAGTAAATAAATTTAAATTCAAATTTAACCTCCCAAACCGCCCGTTAACCGCCGAGAAACCCGTTTCCTCCTTTTTCGCGCCATTTTTAGCAGCTTGTTTTGACCGCTTGACGATATCGTCTCCGATCGTACGATATCGCCTCGCATTTGACGATTTCGTCCGGACTAGAACGTCCGTACGATTTCGTCGCAAAACTGAATTTGCATAGTTGGAATCCGCTCCAACGGGTCTCCAATCCGGGCAGAAGCGTGTCCGCGCCGTTGGGACCCTTCCCCGTTGGAGATCTCCCAAATTGGGATGATCTCCAACCTCCCAACAACTATCCTATGCCTATTTAACTCTAAGACTTTTCCCTCCCCAACCCCTGGCTGAATTTTTATGCAAATTGAACCCTTATGCTCTAAAACATCGTAATTCATATTTTGCATTAGTCCTATAGTCATTTCATTGCATGTACACCACTGGTTTTCAGCCGGAGCCGCATCTATCGCGATCAGCTAACCCGTCAAGATCGGAGGCGATCTCGTCAAATTCGGGACGATCTCGTACTGATGCGAGACGATTTCGATCGCAACGCACATCGAGGCAATCAGTGCTCGGAGTTTGTTCTTCTGTCTCTTTTCTCTGTCATTTTATGTTGTAAATTAGATTGTTTATTCAGTTTTTATATTATATTGCATTTGGAGTTCACCCATTTTGTCTAAGTTTACGTATTAAGATCATATTCTCGCTATCTAAACACAGTTATTTGCATTTACTTCTGTTCTTGTATATTGTTCAACACTCATATTATCGTTTTACATAGTTTGCCCCCGTTTGCAAAATAGAATTTCTCGTATTTCGCATCTCGTTTGCCGTTTTGCAGGTCTCTCGATGAATTCGTCCGACGAATTCGTCGATTTCGACGATCTTGTCGCTTCGTACGATTTTATCAAATTGAAGGCGATTCCGTTGAATTGCGGACGATCCAGATCGCTTCAAGCTTCGTAAACTCCATCGACTTCCGGATCGTAATCTTCATTGGCCTCCTCGCAAATTCTCTCGTTTCTGTTTTCCTTTCTGTTTGTCGTATGCATTTAAATTGCATTTTCATGTAGTTTAAGTTAGAATCATTCGGCCAAACCTAGGATGAATGTTTAAAAATAAAACGAACTCATCAAAACTCATTCCCAAAACCTAGGCGTGGAAACCGCCGTCAAATGTTTCCCCGGTGAACCCACCATCCGTCGAAAAATCACCAAAATGCACCTCCCTTGATAGGCGGGACCTTCGCAAAGTCCTCTCGTCCGAGGTACCGCACCATCCTTTTCCCATCCTCCTTCCGGACGCGGATCCAATAGCCTGAAGGTAGGGGTGCAAAAAATTTGGAGCGATACAGCTTCATACTCAGCTACATTGTTTGTACAACTCCAAGTCAATCTATAAGAGTAAGTGTTTTGTATCCCCTTAAGATAAATAAATACAACACCAGCCCCTATGCCATTCTTACATCTTGCACCATCGAAATACAACTTCCATAATTGATGCACAATAGAATATTAAGAATCAGGAAATTTCTCTTCAATATTCATGGGCTTAGTTATTGTGTAGCAACCAATATCGGTTCCAATAATCGCATTAAAATTTTTCAATAAAAATTCATCCTCCAAAAGAAGCTCACCCAATGCCTCTTCCACCAAGTCGACGCCTTCTAGTTCTTCTATCATCATGTTCACTGTGCTTGGAGACTGTTCCTCCTATTCAAACCTTTCAATGTGAAAAGATGAAGGTTTTTTTATTATAGATACTAATCCATTTTCCCTTGAATGGTATCTCCAGATGTGAATAGTCTAAGGAAAGGTATCCTCCCATCTTAGCTATAAATTCCCTTGAGAGGCACATGCTGAAGTATGGCTCTAAGTCAACTATTATAACTTCCTAGATGACTGTGATTTGAGGTATACTGTGATGGACAATAGGGATGTCCTTGATAACTCCATATGTCTTGAATAGAATCCCATATAGCTGCAACACTCTTGGGATGCTCCTTGTATATTACATTCCCATAACCTCACATACTACCTTTGGCATGACAGTAGTTGTAGTTCCAGAATAGATCATACAATTGTGTACAATCCACCCTTCGATTCTCAAAGATAAATAAAATTTGGGAGGTCTATTTTCCCTATCACAAAAGTTAGCAGCACCTATGCTAGGACTATTTGGGAATGGTATTTCTTCTAATCCTTAGAATTTTTCAAATATTATTGTAACAAATCAGTTTGTCCTGGAAACTGTAACGCGTCATACAAGCTGACTTTTGCTGGGATCTTCTTCATTTCTTCTACAATATTGTAACTTGAAGCAACCAAAATTTTTTCTTTCGGAGCTCGTTCATACTTATCCTGATACTATTGAGTAGCTTTCACTCTTTGCCTCTTTGTCAACAAAGGGTACTTAAGTCACTCCCTGGATTGCTCTTTTGTTTTGCTACGTGTTTGGGTAGCTGTAGCAGGTTGCAAAGTTGATGCCTTGGTTTATACCTTTTCTTGAGTCAGTTTGGGCAGTAAATATTTCAATTTGATGGAATCCTACTCCTTGGCCCTTGTAGTGGATGCTTTCACTGGAGGTAACCGCTTCTCATTTTGTATCTTTGGTTCTACAAGCACCTTCAAAGGTTTGAGTTTGGCTAGATCTACAATTACAAGCTTTTTACTAGACCTTGTGAGAACTAAAATTTTCTCCAAGGATGGCATCATGAAATTGTGTTTGGCTTCTCTAATCATATTAACTTGTCCACCAGTCAAACTCTCTACCAATGTCTGCACATAGTTCATATTCACCATGCAGGTGTCTTATCCATGAGGGTCATTACATATCGAGTACCAATAGGCCTTTTTCATTGCACTAGTCTCTTCATTCACTAGCACTATTGAACTTTTATCGGGTCCCCTACTAGTAGAAGCTTACTCCCAAGTAATTGGTGGATTTTGGAATCTTCGCGATTGAAATTCAGCTTCTGCTTGCTTCTTCCTTACTGTCATGAGCTCATTAGATATTTTCCTCAACTCTACATTATTGGACTTCACTTATTGGAACAATGCCGTGAAAGGATTAGGATTAGACGGTGGAACAGGCGCTGACAAAGATAAAGGTGCTTGCAGCACCAGTAACGAAAAATGAGTTGGGGGTGCTAGAAATACCGGGAAAGAGACATGTGTTGGCAACTGGGGAACTGATTGAGTCAAAAACTGAGAAAAGCTTGATGCTGGATGTTGTAGGACAGGGATTGGAGCAACATGAGGCGGGCTAGAACTCCATGAGGGAACAGGGTACATGGAAGGCATGGGTTGAAAAAGTGTACTTGAATACAAATATTGTGGAAGGTCAAGGACAATGGGCATAGTCATATTTGGGGGAAGCCTACCTACAATAATCAAATCAGATTTGGCCTTTTGAGCTTGCGTATACAAATTTGGGAATGTAGTCACATTGGCTTACCAAACTACCATACCAATATCGATGCTAAATACCCTAATATAGTAGAACGCAACTTGCTCATGCGTAGGCCATAACCCATCAAGGACTCTTTGCCAGATTTGTGCAAACCTGATATTGAAGTTGACTATCTCTTCCTGTAGATGTCTTTGGATCATCGTAAACTAGTGTAGCAAAGAGTGTGAATCAACTTGTTCATGAAAATTTCTAATCAATAGCTCTGCCAATTGATCCCATGAAGTAATAGTACCCGATTGTAGCGATCGGTACCAATAGAGTAATTTTTCTCTAAGCGACAATACTAGCAGTTTTATCATTACATCTTCGTCCGTTATATCATATATGGTCGTGAAAGAGGCCACATATTGGATATGTTTGTATGCGGTTTTTCTAGTACCATCATAATTTGGTAAGGCTTTCAAGGTACTTGAGCTATTCCATGTTGGGAACTACCTTGGTGGAGGGTTTTGAGCCATATGAACTGGTATATGTGGTGTAGGTTGAGGAACGCTAGTGGCCGTATGAGGTGGAGGGAAACTAGTGGTGGTACTAACTGGACTTATAGGAGCTGAAAATACGCCAGCTAACTATGAGGATGTGACATATGGTATTTGAGATATATGGGGTAATGAAGACGTACGCCAAAAAGTGGCTAATTGAGGATGTTCTCCCAACATTTGAATATCAAATTCGTAAAACTTGATTTGATGATTTAGATTTTTGGCTCTTGATCTTGTATTCATGAGACACAACTTTCACTGCTCTCATATTCGAATAATTATGAGTATAATCAAGTCTCCAAATGTTCTAATTTTATAGTACGAAGGCAAATATCAAACCTTAATATTACTAGAAGTGGAACTTTGAAGTCCCATCGGGTGTGCAAAAAATTATTGGTCAAATAACTGCCTAATCAAAAAACATTGCATTGTGCACCCTAGATACATCCAACATTGAAAGACCGGAGGAAAGTATCCCCCGTGCCAATATCTAGAGAGGGCTAGTTTGCAAGCTAAATCCTACACTAGTAGAAGACTAGGGATGCACGAAAGAAATTGGAAATATGCGGAAAAAATGGGAAATATATCCACATGTCGAAAGTGTAGGATTTGGGGCAGACTAACAATAGGAAATTCACTCAAGCATGAAATAGCATGTAATAGAAGAAAAGCAATAGAATTTACTTGCAAACTTGTAGGAAAAACCTTTAGAACAACACTCTAGCACTCACTCTCTCACCAACAATATTTAAATCCAAATGCAAAATTTAAATTTAATAGCAAATAAAGAGCATAAGTGTAAAATAGAAGTGCATAAAGTAGAAGGAAATCACACAATATCACTCACAAATTTAGAAGCCTGATGCCTTGTATTAATGTAGAGAGCTTGGAGAGATCTCTCACAAAATGTCTAACCTCTTTTTACAATGAACATTGCTTAGTATTTATAGAGGTTTTCACCTCTTTCATTTAATACACAAGAGAACAAAATGATCACAAATAAAAAACAAGAAAGAGGAAATTCCTCCTTGGAATCATTGAAAATCTGTTCCTTTGAAGAAATGATCCATTAACCAGGGAAAAACCTCTAGGGAATCAACAACTTAAATTTTAGTGCATAGATAACTAGAACATCATTGAATATTTTGGAAGCGCCTTAGTGCTTTGGAAATTAGGAAGGTTCGTTCATTCTTCTTATTTAGATTCTCCCATGCTTTGAGATTCACAATATGAGTTACTCAATGACACCATTATTTAACATTCACGATCCTAGAACCTTCAAACCTTTGACCATAACTCTTCTCACCCCAAAATCATGTTCACCTCAAAAACCTGCTTTGCCCCATCTCCCTTGTGTATGTGAGTGTGATTTCTCCTTTTAAAATATGTTTACCCCTGGGAAGGGTGAACATGATGTTCGCCCCTCAACCAGGGCGAACGCGACATCACTTTGCTTTTACGGTTTGTTCGCCCATGGGAGGGGTGAATGGGAGGTTCACTCCTCAAAGAGGGTGAACATAAATTTCCACATATTCGGGTGCACCTAACCGCATTCTTCTTTGGGATGCGTTCAACCCTTAACAAGGGTGAACGTGCATACATTTTAAACTTTTCTTGCACCGGATCTTGGAACTTCGTTCGCCCCTCCAAAAGGATGAATGGGATGTTCACCCCTCCTTTGGGGCAAACTCGAGTACAGTTAGAAACTTTTCAAATTTTACTTAGGCCTTTCATCTTTTTTAGATATTTCTTTACAAACACCTTCCTTTCAAATGGATAACAAATGTGAATGTATTAATGGAAGTTCATAAAATACTTCAAAATTTATCAAATGCGAAAGCATACATATGGAAAAAAACTAGGAGCATATAAAATTATCTTCAAAATATTGTCACCATATACTATTCAAAAATTCATCAAAACTTTCCAACAAAATTCCCAATGTGGCAAAATGCAGAATGGCCAACATGAGTAAAGCTAGCAATTGAGGCTAAAAATAATAATCAAAGATATATTTTGACCTCAGTATGCATAATGTATGGAAAATAGGTTGTATTGATAGATGAATGAGCATTTGGAATTAGAGAGATGGTAGGAATAAACCCAAATTTTTAGGATTCTAGGTAATATGAGTGGTATAGGTTGTAGGTAGGGTAGGTGGTAGTTTTCCTAGTCTAATCAAGACATCTTCTACATGGGATACCTCTTCAACACCTATATCTAAAGTGACATGGTTACCATTTTAGATAGATATTTTGTATAAATGGTCCATTATTTTTTTGGTCTTGTTTTCACCACATGTTGGTAAAACTTTCATAGGAGCAGTAAGAATGGGAGAATAGGCCCTCAAGTTCAAAGGTCCTTGGTAGGTCCAATCTAGAAGTTGTTCCTAAATCCTAGGTTATTAAGGACCCTAATTATTTTGAGGTGGCCTACCATATTACATTGGACATGGGTATATTGCATAGCCTTGAGGAGGGGTAACGTATGCTTGGTATGGAGGAATTTATGGGATAATGTATTGGAAAAACCCTAAGGATAATATGACATGATATAACATAATAATGCAAAAGAATTTAGATTTTGTATTGGTGGTGGGTTAGGATAGGCCATGTGTTGATTAGATTGATCTTACAAAATTTGGAATGTAGGAGGACATTGCAAACATTTTTGAGGGACTTGATGATTGGGGGTAGGTAGGTATTATTATAGATTTTGTAGTAATTGACTAGCTAGAGGTAGCTTTTGGTTTAGGAGCTTTTCCTAAAATCTTTGCGGCTCATTTGACTAGTCAAAACTTGTGGATTCTAAGTGATACCCTAGTTTTGGGTCAAGATATAAGTTTATTAGAAAGTATTTACATTAGGTACCATAGATTGACCTCATGATAAAGTTTTTAATTTGGAAGTATTATTTCATTTACTTGACTTGATTTAATTTTGAGTCAAGACTATACATATCATATGCTTATCTTGGGTATCAAAAATTAGTGGTTGAATTACCCCAACCTAAATAATGGAGGTTACTAGAATTTGATTCCCTGAAGGATTATTAACATTAATTCGAGTCATTTTATATAAGGAAATATTGTAAGTCATGGTGGGCCCTATAGTGGCCTAAGCTTGTTTTAGGAATTTGGGATAGTAAAAACTCTCACACACACACACACACACACACACACACACACACGCACGCGCGCACACACACACACACACACACACACACACACACATAGATGGAAAACTAGGAAAACAACCTAGAACATGGGGTTTTGAATTATTTGATCATCTATTGGACCTTTTCCTTTTGATGAAGCAAGACTCATTATTAGATCAATTTCAATTTGTCTTATTGTTGGACACACGTGGCAACTTATTCCTTTATTTTCCCTTATGGATTCTTTTATTGATATACTATTAATTCAAGTGGTTGAAATTATTTACCTAATTGTTATGTATTTGAGCACATATCCATAATCCTAGGATATTTTGTGTACAACTAATTTGATAGAGTTTTAAGGTCAAAAATTCAAAAAATTTAAAAATTTGGATAGAGAAGAGAATCACTTCCCAAGTGGAGCGAATCACTTCAATAACATAACTTAAAGGAAAACTGACAAAGAACGGACCAAGTAAATCTCTCTAGGTTCTAAGGCAAATCAATTTCTTGGTAGGTGTTAGGAATTTTTTTATTTTCTTCAGCAAATCCCTCCTCAACTTGAACTTGGTGATATTTTAATATTCAAGTGGTTTGCTTGTTCTTGGAGTGAATTTATTGTTCTTGAAAATCACATGATATATCATATGCTTGAATATTTTCTGAAGCAATTGGGCTTAATTAAGATGATTGATCCATTTTGGATTGAAATGCTTCCTGAGTGAAGTCTTGGCAAAAATATCCTAAACTTTGATTAATTACTTTTTCCTATGGCAAATGCAATTTTGGTGCCAAAATTTAAGAATCTTGTTGATTTCTAAGTGCCTTTGTTGCTTTCTTCATGATAATTTCATAAATCTAGGGTTTGTAATAGAGTCATTATTTTCAAAGCGCTTACAAAATCAAACAAAAAAATAAAATATATGAAAAATTAAAGTTTAAATTAGGACTAGGATTGATTTCATCATGGAAATAAAGCCCTTCATCCCACGAGTGTGCCAAAAATATGTTGAATTGTGAAAATTTCTAACTTCTTATGCACCCACCATTCCATTTCAATAAATTGGAAGAAAGAAAAATGTGCCCCTCTCAACCTCCAAATTGTGGATGAATACCCATTATTATTGCTAAATATAACTAATCTAATAGTTTTTTTTTGTGTGGAAAACATCCCAGAAGGGATCCCACTTTCGGGTAATACCCAAGGAGGCAGGGGTATCTCTTCCACCAAAATTGCCCAGGGCTCGCACTTGGCCTACCACCTTTGACATACTCAAGGAGTAAACTTGAAACAATAAAAAATAAGAACACACAAACACAAACACAAACACAAACACAAACACAAACACAAACACAAACACAAACACAAACACAAACACAAACACAAACACAAACACAAACACAAACACAAACACAAACACAAACACAAACACAAACACAAACACAAACACAAACACAAACACAAACACAAACACACAAGAAGATTAAAAAAAAAACTGCTCCTTGAGTGTGTTGAAAATATAAAACACAACCAAACACACACACAATAATATTAAAAACAAAATATGAACCACACAGAAAAACACAAGAATAACATAAAAAAATAAACATGACAAAAATAATAGAAAGATACAAAGACAACCAACAAAAACATGAAAAGCAAAAACAACCAAAACCTTAAAAAAATAATAAAATAAAAAAACAAAAAAAACAACCAACAATAGACATTAAAAAAAACATAGAAAACACTCACACACCAAAATAAAAAACACTAATTAACACAAACATACAGAAACACAAGAACAAGAAAAATAAAAACACAAGAACAATAATAAAAAACACTAAAAAACACAAAAAACACAAAAAACACAAAACAATAAAAACACAATAATAACAACAAACGAAAAAATGAAACAAAACAAAACACACACACATCTCAAAAAACTAAACTACCCTGACCGAACCAAAGAGAAACAAAAATAAAGCAAGAAGAAACTAGGTACCTCCAAAACTGGAGCCATCCAAAGAAATGATAAACAAAAGATCTTCCCTTATTTGTGAAGCTCACCATCTAGGAGGGTGGCCATAGCAAGTAAGATCACCTTTGTCCAAAGCCCAATTAGCTAAAGCATCAACACTCTTGTTATGATCTTTGACCACATGATTGTAATCAAATTTTAAAAATCCCATCCGGATTAACTGAATCTTCTCAATAGTTTTTTTTATTCTCCAATCAACCTTATGATTCTTAGAAGTCTTCAAAATATTAATCATGAGTTGAGAGTCGGACTCAACTAGCACCTTTTCCCATACAACCTTAGCAGCCTCTTGAAGGCCTTTAAGGATACCATACCCCTCAGCAAGGTTATTGGAAAGAATACCCAAATTTTGAGCAAAAGTAAAAACTAAGGGGCCATTTGAAAGTCTACCAATTCCTCTCATACTGGATTTTCTAGGGTCCCCTCTAGAGGCTCCATCAGTATTGAATTTTACAAAATCCTTAGGAGGAGGTTGCCAAATCCTTGTTCTATCCATATTGCAATTGCTCACATTCCTTTTAAGATGGTTTCCCTTGAAGGATTTGATCTTCAATATTTGCATCACTTGATCCCATATTTGGTGGGAGTTTTGAGGGTGATTAAGGAGCTGTTGGATTGATTCAACTAAGTTGGCAATGGTATTTGCCAAATATAGTGAATATCATTCCTATATTGATTAAAAATTTGGTTGTTCCTTTCATTCCAAATAAGAATGGTAGAACCCATCCAAACTAACTGCCTAATAAAATGATCAACACCCTCTTGTTTAGGCCAATCCCTCCAAAGCTATTCAAAGTAAAAAAATTGGACCATTGTAAGCCAAGTAAAGTGGTCATTCTCCTCCATAGCTTAGAGGCTAAAGTAAAATCAATAAAAATATGGCTGAGAGTTTTTACATTATTTCCACACATTTCACGTCTGAAAGGGCCATGAAAACCACACTTTATAAGTTGCTCACCAGTAAGCACCCTACGATGCAATAAAAGCTAAGTAAAGAACCTCACCTTAAGCCAGAGCTTTTAAGCCCACAATTAAGAAAATATGTCAGATGATTGGTTGGGATTATTATGGCATAAGGTCAAATAACCTTGAAAATCTGAATACTCACCCTTAGTAGTGTTGTTCCATCCAAAACAATCTTTTTCATGGGACCAAGAGAGAGATCTCATATGAAGGATACCTTTGATATCTTGTCTTTGCCTTTATGGGATTTGAATAGGCCAGTCCTCAATAGGAATCCAATATCTACCAACCTTTGAATTACCAGTATGATACCGATAGTAATTAGCCACCTTTATCCAGTTATCTCGGTGAAGCTCCTCCATCCAAGGCCTCGAATCGGGAAACTAAGTTTTCAAAGGCTTGTGACCATCCCAATAATTTATCCAAAAATTTGCCTGTTGACCATTATGAATGATCCAAAATAATTTTTTCTTTATCAAATCCTCGCCAGTTTTAAAAACTACTAAAATGGGAGAACCTTTGGTAGGTAATTGATAGTGAACAAGGTCTTCAAGAATTTTGTTCTTAGCATATTTAGCATGGAGATTATTGGCCCAAAGAGCATTGGGGTTGTGCAACATCCTCCACTATAATTTAGTAGCTAAAGCTTTGTTGTTATTAATAGAAGACCGGAATCCTAACCCCTTCATTCTTAGGAAGACATAAAATGTCCCATTTCACCAAGGCCCATTTTCTTTTCTCCTTAATACCACTCCAAAGGAACCGATGACTTCTTTGATCCAGTTCTCAAAGAATAGCCTTTGGGATATTCAACACGAAAGAAACATAAATAGGAATATATTGAAGGACTGATTTTACCAAGGTGATTCTACCCCATAAGAAAACCACCTGTTAGTCCACTTTCCAATTTTCTTCTTGACTTTGTCAAAAACCAATTCCAATTTTTTCTACCTTTGAATATTGATGAGAATACCTAAATAAGTGATCGTAAGAGAGGTCTTATTATATATTAACTTATCCAAGACCATGGATTCCTATTTTGCAGAGCAGTGAAAGAAAATAACTTTAGATTTATCTTCATTGATCAATTGCCCAGTAGCCTTATAAAAACAACTAATGATTTTCTTAATATTAGAAGCTTACTTAATGTAGATTTAACTAAAAGAGTAGAGTCATCAACAAATTGAATATGGAATATAGGTCTAGATCCATGAGCAATGGTAACTCCCTCAAGGGTTTTGTTTTCTCTATTTTTGGTTATATTCCTACCCAAGAATTTAGCAAGAATGATGAATAAATAAGGGGATAGCGGGTCACCTTGCCTAATACCTTTGGAAGTTGAGAATGATTAAGAAGGCCTACCATTGATAAGAACTAAGTAGAAAACTGAAGAGATACATTCCATAATCCAATCCATCCAATCCATCCAATCCTGAGAGAAACTAAATTGCCTCAAAACTTTGATAAGGAAGTGCCAATCCACTCTATCATAAGCTTTGGATAAGTCTAACCGAATGAACATGGAAGAATATTTTTGCATATCCATGTTATGAATTGCTTCCTAAGCAAGAATTATATCATCTAACATTTGATCCCCTTACACATAACCCCCTTGTTTAGGGGAAATAATCTTATGCAAAAGAAGCTTCAACCTTTCTGCCATGATCTTAGTAATGATTTTGAGAAGAAAATTAAATAAAGAAATAGGTCTAAAAGATGAGATATGATCAACCTCTTGATATTTTGGAACAAGAGTAGTATAAGTTTTATTAATAACCTTCAAATTGTTTTTGGATTTCTTGGCTTCTTCCACCACCTCTAATAAATCAACATGAAGGACATCCCATAACTCTTGGTAAAACTCAATGGGAAAACCACCAGGACCTGGGGTTTTCCCTTTTAAAAACAACATGTTGAAGCTCATTGATAGTAATAGGAGAAGTGAAAATAGAGTTCTCATCAGAAGTGATAAGATAAGGGATTGCTTAAAGAACATTTTGTTGAGAAGCTGATTCAAGAGGAGTAGCAGTAAAAATATTGGAAAAGTAATCGACAACAATAGAGTTCATGCCATCCCAACTGTAGAAACATCTCCATAATCTGATTTCAGGGAAGAAATAAAGTTGTTAGATCTTCGAGCTAGAAGAGATTTGTGGAAAAAAATTGTGTTTCGATCTCCTTTGAGCTATTGAATTCTATATTTTTGCTTCCATAAGAGTTATTTTTTTTTCCCGTTCCTCTAAATTAGTTGTGAGTTTAATTTCATCTGCACTTCTACTCTCTGTGAGGTCACTTATTCAAATTTTCAAGTTGAACAATAACTTCATTTTTTTTTTTATGAAAATCCCCAAAATCCTTCCAGTTCTAAGTCTTTATTTTGTAACTAATCTAATATTAAATACATGAAAATATATACAAAAATAAAAGTGCATGAAAGTTAAATTTTGAAGTTTATATTGCAAGATATTAAAAGTAAAATAGAGTCATAGGAGAGTGTGTGATCAATCAACATGTGAGAAAATTGAATAATGATAATGGAAACTACATGTACGAAGTGAAATTAATAAGGAATCATAAGAGAACAAAAAATATGTGCCACAAATATCACACATTCCATAATCCAAAAGGGTAGTGGCATTGATGGAAAGCAAAAAGTCACCAATTTCTCATTAATCCAAGAGGAAAGATAAATTACAGTGTGGCACTCACAAAATGTAGTTCTAATTCTCTCAATACCAAAATATATTTACAATGGATCCTATTTATAGGAAGAATTCATCATTGAGTTACCTTGGGTGAGAAATTCCCACTCCTAGTAAATGTAAAGATTTGGGGGCATATTTAGCAAAATGATGCACCTCCAAATGTTACATGCCTCTAAATACAATTCTAAAAACAATTAAAACCTTCTTAAATACTTAATGGTGCCACTAAATATCAAAATGACACTTTTAAATATCTTCACTAAGGTTCATTCACTTCTTTTTCCACTTTTACCTATCAATGTGCAATTCAATCTAGGAGGGATAGTGAAAAAATTCTATATGGGAGTGCTTTTTTCCATTCTACTAGCATTTTACTCTTTAAGAACCAATCTATCCATGTTAATTAGAACTTATGTTGGGAATCAAATTTGACTCCAGTCCATGCTTTGACACGATGGCCACCCACTACGGTTGCCAAGTGCGCTTGATGCCTATGCTTCATAAAGAGCATATAGTTTCAAATTTTTTGGGAGTGTGGGGCATGGCTTCAAGGATGACCTTCAATGTTTTTTACCAAGGTTCTATCCTTGTCTAGATGTCTTCTTGGCACACTTCTTCCTACTCTAGACTAATATACTAGGTCTTTTTTGGGAAAAGAGTTAGGAGGAAAAATAGTAAAGAAAGCAGTAAACCTATCTAGCCTAGACTAAGGGGTGGTAATGCACCAAGAAATACAAAATTTCTCCATGCAACAATGAGATTACTGAACACATGAGCCACCCATGCCAGGAAAGCGAACACATCTTATTATAGTGTATACATTTCATCTTATGAAGTTTTCACAAGGAATAAATACTAGTCACAAGGTTCCCATGCAAATTTACATACACAAAAAACAAGACAGAAAGCAAATAGCAAAAAATATTACATATATGTGTGTGATGAAACCAAAAAATACATAAGCTACAATGAAAGGGCTCAAAGGGACCTATACATAGAATGACTCGAGGCTCAAGTCCAAATCACTACACAAAAGAAAATGAGAGAAAAACTTTTGTTGGGCCAGATAGGCACAAGGGAGTACTTCATTTTCCCTACTTACGATGAAGAAAAATTAGTATTTATAGATAAAATTGAGAAACTTTTCCTTCTCAAAATTTAGAATCCTCATTTCAAAAATTCCACCTAGGTCCTTCTGCATTGGTTGCACACAATCCTAAGGTCTCTAGATCTGATGTCATTAGAAGTGAGCCTTGCTACCCATGTTAGAAATATATAGTGATTAGACACAAAGATCTCCTATAGTTATTATTTTCAAGTTTATGGTTAGTTCTTGGTATGCTCTATACTAATATCTTCAATTTTTTACCTCTTGGCATGAGATAGACCATACACCCTAGAATATTGGATACCTCGGCATAATGTGTGGAGTCCAAGTGGTGAAGGTAGCATGTCTAATATTCTTAAGTTCTAATTGCAACTCTAGTTTATTCCTTTTGCACATATTCTAATATGGTTGGAATCCTTTGCTTTTACCCTATGCTCTAGTGATTACCACCAACTTGTGAGTATTGGATGTTTTGATTTGGTGGGTGTACCCAAGTAATTTTTCTTTCTAGTTCTACCTGCTTCATGCACATCATTATCTTGGTATTTTACCAGAACTTTGGTTTAACTACTTTGTTGTTAGCTAATATTGAGGATATGATTACTAGAATTTTGCACTTTCCTTTGTTTGAACCCTTATTTGGGGATCTAGTTTTCTCTATTTTTACCTTCAATATTTTACCTTCCCTCTGGAACTCGAGATTGTGTACCATGCTCTATCACATTCGATATTTGCATCAATTTATTTTGAATTCTAGATAGCTTAATTCTCATCGGAGCCACATTTTACAAAACTTGCCTGGGCATTACTCCCCTTGAGTGTAGTGAGGATTCACTATACTTCACTTCTTAAGACCCAATCTTACCTTTGTTCAAAATTTTAAAAATTTGATTTCTAGAGACCTTGATTGGTTAGGTTTTTCAAATATTCAAAATGTATGGAAATTCCAACATAGTAACTAGGTTGCTATAATTAATTATTAACAAAAATTATAGGGCATTACATATTTTTTCCTTAACATTTCTTCCATCTAAAATTGAAATACTTCTATTATGATGGAATGGAAAAATTATTTTGGTAATAGCATGAAATTTTTGGCATTTATATCATCTTTTTTAAGCTATCTTTCCTTGATTTTTTGGGATTAATATGAATCTTTCTTTTGTAATATGTTATGGTTATCATAAAGAAATTATTTATCTTACATATAACTATGTTGGTCTATTCTATTTATTTCTACTATCTCTTGTAATTCCTTGAGGTTTAACTTCCTTGTTTTTCTTTAAAAATTATACTAAAGGATTTAATATTATAGATATTCATCTACTCATTTGGACATTGCATATTTTAAATAAAACTCTACATAAATAATCCTTTGATGTTTGCTTTATTTAACACAACATAACCATTTAAAAAAAATTAGAATCTGGTCTGCATAACAAAGTGTTTGAAGAAATTACTTACTTTGTTTGCAACAAACTATTAGACAACAAATATCTTTCCAATATTTTCACAATGTGATATTTCCTAAAATATCTATTATCTTATATATATATATATATATAATCTTGAAGGAATAGTATCCTAAAAGCTATTTAAGTTGAAAAATGAAGGAAAATTCGTCATTGATCTAGACCATATAGAAACACCACCATTATTTCTAAATGAATTGGAACTATATTTAAGTCCCTCAAGGAATCCAAAGATCACAATTGTAAATTAACATTGAATGTTATAAGAAAAAATTGAGGTCCGTACAACAACTATTTCTATGGTAACTATATTTGGAGCATATACATTTGTGATTCTAATTTTCATATTTTTATTTCTTGTAAAAAGGTAAAAAATCCAAATAGTTTTTGTTTCTAGAAAATCCATCCATTTTATGGTTGTTCCATATCATCTCAATACCTCTTAGAGATTACATAGCAAAAAAAACTGGACTATCTACCATAGATTTGAGGTTTTCTCTTACGCTTTAGGATTTTTAAATCAACATAAAGATGAAAATAGTTTGAAGGATTTTATTTGCACTTTAGGTTTCATAGGAAATATAAATATATGGATAAAATATATAATTATAAAGAATATACAAAAATACAAGATATTAATAAGGATGAAAACATTGGTGCAAAGGAATATTTAAAATAGTCCTCCTCCGATGGCGAGAGAAGGAGAAAAAATGGGAGCGAGAGTGGTATCAGGTTCAAACGTAGACGTAGGATCCAGGGCGATTGTAGGATCGATATCGGGATCGAGCATGTCGAGGCCCAGGCCCGGGCCCATGGGGCCCTTTGCGAGACCAGAGGAGGGTTCACAGGCTAAGCAAACTGGCGATCAGGGTGGGGATGACATCTTGGGCCCAGGGCCTCCTCCCAGCCTCAACACAATGATAGGCCTAGGGAAAAAGCCTCCAGATCCTAGGCAGGGTTCTGCCCCGGGAGGAACCAAACCCTCCTACCGGTAGATCCTGGCTGGCACCAAGGCCCAGACTCGGGCCCTAGGCATAGGGCTTTCCCTCGAGAGCACCCACATTTCAATTTAAGAGGAGGTCTACTCATCCTTTGTCTCTGGATCCTCTACCTCCCTAGTTGGGAAGTTCTTGGGAGGACAACCGGACATGGAAGCCATCCACAAATGGGCAGCTTCCAAGTGGAAATTTTTTGGACATATTCAGTTGGTGGCCCTTACCAAGGGCTTTTTCATTATCAAACTAAACAAAAACGATGACGCTGAAAAGATCCTTTATAGCGGACCATGGTTCCTGGGACACAAAAGCCTCTTCCTTAGGCGATATGGAGTTGACTTCCATATCAGCACCTAAAGTATCAACTTTGCCCCGATCTAGGTTTGGCTTCCTGAGTTTCCCTTTCACTTGTGGCACGAAGACGTACTAAGGCTCATTGCTCAATCGGTCGATGAGTTGGTGGCCTTCGATCCCGCTACCAAGGTAGGCTCTTGAATGGTCCATGCCAGATTTTGCATCAATGCAAATCTAGAATCCGAACTCCCCTCTTCTATGTCCATCTCCTCTAGGTCCTTCTTCTAGCACCAAACCCTGATTTACAAAAACAAACCTACTTTTTGCCCTCTCTACTGCACTCAAGGGAACCTTTCCTACCAATGCCCCATCTACAAGAAGGTTGATGCCTCTCTCCCTACTAAACACCATTCTTGACCAAGTAGGGCCCCTTCCCGTGGGCCCCACCACAATGGTCCCAAATCCCAGGCTTGGAACAATAAGGAGGCTACCCCTTCTATCCCAAAGGAATCCTAGGTGGGCCATTGCTTGATATATTGCCCTCCCCAAGTTTTCCCTTCCTTCGAACCTCTCCCTAGTTGCCCTCTCGGGGCCCTGATCCCAGGCTCCACCATCGCCCAGTATGGATCCCTCCCCACCTCCCCGTAGGACCTTGCTTGCATCTCCTCTTAGCCTTGTGAGCCACCTAGGTTCTCTCCCTCATCAGCTCCCGCCTTCCCTTCCTCATCCTTGGATGCCAGAGTTTCCTTCTCCCCCCTCCTCACTATCCCCCTCTCGACCCCCTCTCGCCCCTCCTGACATTCCCTGCTGGCCTCCATCCTTAGAGTGCATATCCGAGAGGTCTGACGATGAGGTTGAGGGCAGTTCTCAGTTTGGGCCTAATGAAATCAGACCCAAGATGACCTGACATAGGACGTTCATGACAGACTTTGGTAGCAAACTCAAGAGAGGTCGCTCCACCCTGGGCGATCAACGATCGAGGATCACTAAAGATGACATAGCCAATGGCTCACAGGCAACTCTCTATGACATCATCGTGAGCTTCTCCAAAGTAGACGCCCTATGATCCAAACCCCCTACTCAGCTCAGGAAGGGGGGCAAGCGATTCTCTAAGGGTGTCAAAGGAAGCTCATCACATGGAATGTCAAGGGGCTCAATGGTGTCTCCAAAAAAAGGATCCTCGGTCAACTCTGCAAGGATCACCGCCCGTCCTTCCTCCTCCTCCAGGAGACCAAAATAGATGAAGCGATCGCTTAGAGGGTCGCCCAAGCTATTTGGCGAAATTGCGAGTCATTGTCTACCCCTACGGCTGGCACAACCGGAGGCCTACTATGTATGTGGGATCCATGGTATTTTGAGGGGAGACTCATTTCATATTCCCAAAAAATAATCAACATTCTGTTCCATTGTGTGAAGTCAAGGCGTTCGTAGATCTTGTCTAACATCTACGCTCCCAACATCTCTGTTGAGAAAGTTGCCTTATGGAAGGAAATCAGCTTGATGAGGGAGGTCTTTGCCCCCCTTCCTTGGATCCTAGCAGAGGACTTCAATAGCCCCCTTTTCCTTTCTAAAAAAAGTGGGGGTTTAGCAGCTTCGTTCAAAAGCATGGAAGACTTTGGGGCCTTCACCGACCTCAATGAGCTCATTGACGTCAAACTAAAAGGAGCCAG
The DNA here is from genome assembly GCA_028583015.1 of Wollemia nobilis. Classification (NCBI taxonomy): domain Eukaryota; kingdom Viridiplantae; phylum Streptophyta; class Pinopsida; order Araucariales; family Araucariaceae; genus Wollemia; species Wollemia nobilis. Next base: position 1,279,917 of record JAQPPZ010017175.1, on the reverse strand, counting down.
GTTCACCTAGTCAAACAGAAGAGTGGGAACAAGCCATATCTAGGTCAGGCTGGATAGTGTTTCTTTCTAAGGAAGCCATTCCCCTGTTTGCTTATGCAACCTTGCTGGCTCTCCCAAAAATTGGGTCTTACCATAGCCCCCTCCTCAAAATTGACCATCGCTCTTCCCTCAAGTGACCCTTTCGATTCGAGTCCATGTGGCTGCACCACCCCAACTTCAAGGCCCAGGTTGGTTGCTGGTGGGCTCCCCTAGTCCCTGGGTTCCATGTCAAGCAAGTCTACCACAAACTAAGATGTCTCAAAGAACAACTCAAGGTATGGAATAGAGAGGTGTTTCACAAAATTTTTGAAAATAAAGCAACAATTAAGAAAAAGCTCGGAGACCTTGAGCTCAGGTTCCAGGAAGGCTCCCAAGATCTGGTGATTAGGGAACAAGAACATTCAACCCTTGACAAGTACCACAACATCCCGGCCAGGTAAGAAACATTCTAGAGTTAGAAGTCGAGAGTCCTATGGCTCCAAGATGGTGATGCTAATACCAAGTTTTTTTACACGTTGACCCTCAAAAATAGGGGCTCCAACAGAATTTTTGAGTTGGTGGGCATCAATGGTAGATTAATCAAGGATGAATAAGACATTCGAACTAAAGCCATCAACTTCTTCCAGGAGCTCCTTTGGCGATAATTCCCATATATCCCTAGAAGTGACAAACTCCCTGTTGGAGCATATCCCAACTTCCATCTCAGCCCTGGCGAATGAGATGCTCCTAAAGCCCCTGTCTGAGTTCAAAATCCATGCTGCTACATTTTCCATGAAGGCCAAGGTGACCCTGGGCCCGGATGGGTTTCTCCCTTAGTTATTCCAATCCTTTTGGGACCTCATTGGCCAAGTGTGCACAACCATCCGGGACCTCTAGTCCGCTAGATCCATACCTAGAGGTATAAACTCCACCTTCATTGATCTGATCGCCAAGTCTCAGGCTACCAGATCCCTCTCTTAATTTTACCCCATCAGCTTGTGTAATGTATTATACAAAATCCTGACCAAATCCATGGCCTCCCGCATTAAGGATATCCTTCCCTTGATCATTGCCCCCTACCAGGGGAGCTTGGTCAAAGGTAGAATTATCACAGATGGAGTTATCATGATGCACGAGGTCATCCACTCGGCCATCCTATCCAAAAAGGCCTCCTTTCTACTCAAACTAGATATGAACAAGGCCTTCGACAGAGTTGACTGAGATTTCCTTTCCAAGTTCCTTCTCAATTTTGGGTTCCACCCCTCCTAGGTCAGCCTCATCAGAAACTATGTTTCCTCCCCTTGGTTCTCTATCCTCATTAATGGATCCCCCGTTGGGTTCTTCCCCAGTTCTAGAGGCCTTCGCCAAGGTGACCCCCTATCCCCGATCCTCTTCATCATCTTGGTTGAGGCCCTAGGACGCACCATTTTGAGTGTTGTCTCTCATGGAATTATCTCAGGCATCAAGCCTGCATCGGGCCTACCCCCTGTGTCCCATCAACATTTCATGGATGACACCATCCTTGCTACCTCAGCTTCTATCCCTCAATCCAAGACCATCAAGCACATATTGAACCTATATGAGGAGGCAATCGGGAATAAAATCAACCTCCAAAAAAGTAAAATTTTCTTTATCCATACCCCCCCGGCTAGGCAAATCAGAATCTAGTAGATTCTTGGCTGTTCCCTCGATTCCCTCCCCTCCTCTTACCTCGGGCTCCCCCTATTTACAAGAGCTTCCTCCAAGACCCTTTTGAGCAGGCTGATTGATCGGATCCAGAGGAAGCTGGCCTCCTGGAAAGGTCACCTCCTCTCACAGGCAGGTAGAGCCACCCTCCTGTCGATGGTTCTTCAAAGCATTTCGGTCTACTTCATGTCGGTATTCAGAATATCGGCCTCCATTGTAACACACATTGAGAAAATATAGAAATTATTTCTATGGTCAGGAAATGAAGATAAGAAGAGGATTACCCTAGTTTCCTAGCCCCTGGTCTACCACCCCAAAGGCGAGGGAGGGATCGAGCTTAGGCGGGTGACCCCCATGAATAAGGCCCTCTTGTCCAAGCACACCTGGAAGGTGTTCACCAATGCCCCTGATGAATCGGTCAGTATCATGCACAGGAAATACATCCACCATCACCCCTTCGTCAATGACTCCCAGCCCAGAGACGGATCAACCTTATGGAAATATCTGATCTCCACTAAAGACTTCATTCGAAAGGGGACCAAATGGATCCTCGGGGATGAAACCAAGATTGACTTCTAGGAAGATAGGTGGATCTAAGATGAGGCCCTGATTGTTGACAGTGACCTCCTCGTCCTTAAATCAGGCTTGGTGGGTAAAGGGTCCAAAGTGTCAAATTATCTCACCTAGAACCAAGGACGGGTAACATGGAAGCCCATATTGAACCCTAGGCACCCGCTTCAATCCTCCAGGCTCTAGCATCTTCTCAAAGTGACAATTATCCTGTATTTCAAATGGAATGATAGATGCATCTGACACGACACCCCTAGTGGCATCTTATCTGTCAAATATGCCTACAACTTCCAAAGAGTCCCTGATGAGGCCCAATTCCTAGTCAACAGGTATGGGCCAAGAAGCTGATCCCCAAAATCAACCACTTTGTTTGGGCGACCATCCAATATAAGATCCTGACTATCGAGAAACTGATTAGGAGGGGCTTTCAGATCCCGAATAGATGCTTCCTTTGTTGTGCTGCCTGGGAGTCTACTAATCACCTCTTTCTTAGATGCCCCTTCTCTTCTGAAGCCTTGGGCCTGATCCTATCCCAATTTTCTATCCAACGGGTGGCCCCCAATTCCATCTCTAACCTCCTATCTCAGTGGCCCAATCCCTTCACCCACCCCTTCATCCGCTTCCTATGGGGTTCCTGCCTCCCTCATCTGCTCTGGCAACTCTAGCTTGAGCGCAATAGTAGAGCCTTCTCCTCCTTGGCCCGCTCCCCTCAGTGGATGGTGGCCAAGGCGGTTGCATTCGACCTTGAGAACTCCCACTCCCTCCCCTTGAGTGAGGCACCCCAAAGGCTGGATGAGTCCACCCTCCTCTCCTCCCTTAGAGTCCAGCTTTCCCCTTGGTTCCCCTCCTGGCCCCCTCCCATAGTTTAACGACAAGGTGGACTACCCCCCCTCCCGGATGGGTTAAAATTAACTTCGATGAAGCTTCTAAAGGAAACCCCGACCCCTCTAGAGTGGGTGGGGTCATTTGGGATAGTCACGGGACCCTTATCTTGGTGTACGTTGAACCACTTGTCATTCAGACCAACAACTTTGCCAAAGTAGTAGCTCTCCTTCGAGGGCTGATAGCCCTCAAGGAGACCTCCCCAAAAGTCATCATTGAGGGCGATTCTCTAGTCATCATCAAGGCCACATGTATCTGGGAAATAGCTCATGGCGTATCCACAACACCATTCGAAAAGTTCTCACCATCCTCGAAGGATTCAATCATCACTCCTTTCATCATGTGTATAGAGAACGTAATAGGGCAGTCGATTTCATGGCCAATCAAGCCACCACAATGGAAGATCTCACTACTTGGACCATGAATTTCCCTGATGCTCTGGTCCAATTAGCATCTCAAGACAATTCAAGCCTTGATGAGAGTACAGGTGATAGATCGGCTCGAGTCGGGGCCTTGAAGGTTTGATGTCACACCCTCCCCACATGGACAGGGGATACTCCTTCCCACTCCACTTTGATGATTGGCCCTAGGGACCCTCCTGCTTGAGGGCTGGCCAATCCTATTGAGTGCCATCACGTCTCGCCAAGTGATCCCTGCTTCAGAGGCCATGTCAGATTTTTGGCTTCTCCTAATCTGGATAACCGCAACCTCACTAGAAAACCTAGCAAGCCCAAGTTGGAGTTTGCGGCTTCTTAGTATGAGTTTCCTGCCTTGGGCACCGCTCCAACAGATCTTCATGTTGAGTCAGACCGCACACGCATTTCTCCTAAGAGATTTCCCTAAAATACTTCCCCATTAAGATTGTGCCAATTGGAGCGCTATCGTTGGCTCCCCTTCCCTGCCCCACATGGCTGCCGTCAGCCTCACCCCATAAAATCCTCCCAGCTCGTGTAGTCCCTCACCCTAAGCACCCCTTATCGATGCCTACGACCCTTACTCTCCTTGGCACCTATCTGCAAGATTTTAACCTAGTCATGTTCAGAGGCCACTCGCATTCCTATGTGTTCTCCCCTTCCCCTGTCCCCACGAGTCTCCCCTCTCAGTTCAGACCGACTCTGGTTCCCTGCTCTTAGCCTTCCTGTTTGCCTTCCATGGCTATGAAGGCAATTTTCCTTGAGCCCTCCACTCTTGACCTAAGCGAGTCTGCTAGGATATTTTATAACGCTAAGAACTACACTCCCTTATTCAGTAAGTTCTTAGGGGCAGATGAAGAAATCATGTAGGGATTTTTGGATTCCTGGAATGACGAGGAGGTCAAAGTGAAAGGGCTTCACTTCAAGGTGTCCATGGATTTTTTGATTGAAGTGATGGGCCTGCACCACGAGGAGAAAGGAAGATTTTTTCGATGAGACAAGCACAACTGGGAGGAGGAGCTCTCCCAGTTCCCAGAACAACAATGGGACAAGGCCAACCTCTTTCAATCTGACCTCCTGACCCCATTTTATGAGGCCATCATCCCAGTGATGCAATATATAACTTGTGATGACTCGGATCAGTGCCTCTACAACTTTCACCTCAATTTCTATAATCACCTTCATGGAGCCACGCTGGTAAGCACCCCCTAATTTCTCTTTTATTCCTTGAGCCTCACCATTTATCGAGCCATCGAGAATCATTCTCGGCCCTCCCATCAATGGCTTATGGCTGTTGTATATAGAAACACCATAGCAAACCAACCCCAGCTACATCACATCCCTCCCATGTCCTCCATTCCACCTTGAAGAGGTTGGTTCCCTTGTTGCTTCCCTTGCAACGTCCAAATATAGGGAGACCCCATACCCTTATGCCTCCCCTTCACCAAAACTATGTAGACCCACCCAAAAATGTAGAACCCTGGCTCAGGCCCCACGTAGGGCCTCGAATCCTGTTGCAAGTTTGATCTGTATGGGCCCGACCCCCGGCAGTAGCAGGGCTGCTGGCAGCTCCAAGAAGGCCAAGGTGGAGGCCCCAAAAGCCATCGAAGTCAGGTCTAACTTCAAAATTAAGTTGCAAAATTTTTTGACCAGAGTCCTCCTAGACATCACGATCAGCTCCCTGACCCATTTTGCAAAAGCGGCTTCCACAGTGGCCAATGCCCTGTCTGAACTCCGTCGCAGGTTGGGCGACGACCCTGACAGGGAGGGGAACTAATCTGCCAGGTCGAGACCCCGTTCAGGTTAGGCCCGACTGCAATGCAATCTAGAGTGATGGTGGCCAATAATATTTTGGGTTAACTGCTGGGCAACTTTGAGGTTTCTCCCTATTTAGTGGCCTCAGGCCAAATTTTGTCTTGCTAGAAACATCGTTGGATGGACTATTTGTAGGCCCCGGCTTGGTCCCCTGGGCCCCGGATTGGTCCCCAAGGGTGCAACCCCGGTCTACTATAACATTAGAATATGGTTATGCCTACTTATGTACCTAAGGTTTTGGGACCCTTAAAAAAAAAACCCGCTATAAATATTATTGTTACTTATCAAAAAAAAAAAACATTGGTGCAAACGAAAAAAAGGAAGAATTACCCCTAAAGCAAAATAAAAATAAAAGTAAAAAGAAAACCAAATAAAATTTAATATGGGAATCTAAAAATTATTAGAATAATTCACAATTAAGAATGAATAATGATTATGAATATGATACTTTAGAATATTTAAGGGATGAATAAAATCCTAAAAAAGAGTTATCAAGGAATCATTAGATTGTTATAATCCTAAATTCATTTTAATACTTTAAAATAATTTGAAAGACAAGATTTTCAAGTGGTCTTCTACAAGATATCCAATATTTATTACAACTATCTAGAATAATTGCAAATGAAATGGACAATTACTAATCAATAGACAATTGATTTGTTGGTTGATTTTGCAAAGAAGTATAAAATATGAAAAATTAAAGTCATAAATGTCTATGATCCAAATGTGCTTAATCTAAGAGATATATTCAAGAGGGATATTAGTCTATTCATATAAATTTAATTATGATTTATAATTATAAGCTTTGAATTCTTGTAAGGGATTTAAAAATAATTCTCTTTCAAAAAATAAGGTTGGTGACCTTGCATGGTCTAGATCAATGGAAGACTTTGTTTCCTTTGTCAATCTAAATATCATTTGGGATGTTATTCCTTCAAGTTTTTATATACATGAGATAATAGATGGTTTGGGATATATGGTGTGATAGAAATAATTAGATATGTTTTTATTGTCAAATAGTTGGTTATAAAGAGTAGATAATATTTCCACTTTTTTTGCTATGAGTAGAATCAAATTACAAACCATTTGATATTATTAAAAGTGGTTATCAAAGTCCATTTTATTTTTATTTTTTTAGCTCTAAGATCATATGTTCTTCCAAATGGTTATATTATGATGAAATGAACCTATAGACACCTAAAATGTGCAATCACAAGGAGACTCTCCAAAATATCTCCTTCTAAATCTAACCCACCTAGGGCAGCCTCAGAGATATTTAGTGCCTTTCAACAATAAAAGGATATTTTTCTCCTATTAGAGTCAAGACTGTCTCACCCAAGATAGTATCAAAGTCAAGACTATATCGTCTGAGATGGTCTCAAAGTTGGGGCCATCTCACTATGAGATGATCACACATGCATAATTTCAAAATAATAATCAGGCAACAAGACTGCCTGTCAATGCGATGGCAGATTTATCACTGCCCCTGATGACCTGCAGTCACCCCTGGCGACCTGCAGTTATCCCTGCCACCTACAAATTGGCAATCAGGGTTGCCCCTGATTTCCACTTGCCTCTTTGGCACCTAGCCAAGGAGGCTATAAAATGGAGGAGCCCCCTCCTGATTTAAAAATCTAAATTTTATCAACTTGAGCAATGAAGTGCTATAGAAATCTGACCATGCATCTTCACTACCCGAATCAATGTCATTTCTCCACCATGAGTTTCAACATTGCATCCATGAAATTCACTTGATCAACACCATGATTTTGGGATGCTCGAATCCATGCACTCATCCATCCATCACCACCAATTCACTAATAAAACCCACCCTCGGATCATCCCAACATCGCCTCGCCTGGTTTCAAAAAATTGCAGGTCCACGGTAGAGACCATCTCTACTGAGATGGTCCCATAGCCAAGACCATCTCACTCAAGATGGCCTAGGTCAGGTGATCCATTTTTTAGTCTTTTTCTACATTTTCTTTTAGATTCACATTGGCATGTTAGTTTAGATAATAGATCCTTCAATTTGAGCACTTACATTACAATATTAGCTTAGATTTCTTATTATTTCATGCATGCATTTACTCTATTTTCATCTTATATCTTGATCGATACGGGCCCAACCTGGGTGGGCCTTACAGATGCTACTAATCTCTTTTGTTGTTTCATTGCATGTAGGTGATAGGATTCAAGGCAACAAAAGGATTTGGATCTCACCCTCACATCGTGGTATCAAGGAAACCCGCTTCTGAAGGTATTGTTGTGGGTACAAAAACCACTTGGATTGCACCGAGAAAACTATTGTAAAATTGTATCATGGGTAAAATCCCTGAAGGGGATCATATGTAACACGTTTTAAAGGAAATCAATGCAATATTAATATAGTTGGATTCCATTGCCATTTGATTCTCTTTATTTTGTGTCTTGTTGCATCGTGGGTTTCATTTTAGCATTTCATTTTATTTACCTTTATTTATCATTTTCATGGTGCATGCTTTTTTATGCTTTCAAATGGTGATCATGGTGGGACCCCTTGTGGGTCCCCCTTTTTCATTTTTTATTATTTTGATGAATTATAATGACTTATTTTTATTTTGCTATTTATTTTGTAGGTACACAAGAATGACCATCTCAGTTGAGATGGTCCATGTTCTGAAACCATATCAATCGAGATAACCCTTGTTGTAAAACCATCTCAGGTGAGACGACCTTGAACCAGAGGTAAAAGTGTAGGGATCTGCAAGATCGACATCAAATGAAAGGATTCTAGGTTATTCCTTTACTTCTTAGGATAGCTTGATTTCATGTTTTAGATAGAAAAACTAAGAAAATAGCAAAAATACACATCTTGATTGCATGCATGCATCTATATTCTTAGTTTTCAATCTATCATACTATGACCATCTCGATCAAGATGGTCTCGGATCTGTGGTCATCTCATTCGATATGGTCTTGCTATTTTCACTATTTTCTCCTGCATTGTTGATTGATGAAGAGTTGAGCATTGTTAAAGAAAGATAGATGCATTTTACCTTACAATTTGCATTTTTCTTATATAATCATTGTATGCTCTCTGTTTCTTTTTTGCAATAAAAGGAATCCACACACGCATGTATCACATAAACATTGGTAAGGTTGGCCTTCATCACCAACCCCCAATCGAGACCAATGACATTGGATTTCACCTCCTTCCACTGGCTCACCCCCTACACACCTTAGTAGCCCCACGAGTGGTTTCTTGGACTTCATCACCAAGAAATCCCCTAATTTTGGGTGCATCCCAAGGTAGGTTAGGATTAGATGCCCCTTAACCACAGGGCTTAATAATTTGTGGAACGCAACTATCGTTTATATCCAAGCACGCCCGAGTGTGAAGCAAAAGCTTGACTAGGCAAGTAGCAGGATTTAGATAGCATGGCCCCTCCTTGGGGGGGTATTTTTCTTCCTATAGTGTTACCCATTTGCCAATTTATCCTTATAGGAAGCCACTTTTGCCATTTGTGCCACATTCCTCGATAGAGGAGGTGTGCAAACCACCTTTTTATAGAGTTCTCTTCATTTCCTTTTAGTCTTTTAGGAATAGAGGTTCCAAAAATAGAAACACACAAAATCAACTCAAAAACAAAAAAATCAAAAATACAAAAATCAAAATAAAAAAAGAGTGCTTTCTTGTTTGTTTATTTACTTTGTTTGCATAGCATAGATAGTGCTCACGAGCATAGTCATAATTCCATATGGCTCATCTACCCAATAGATGGTCATAACATGCAGCCAAGCTCATTCACGAGCTTACGCTATTGAGCCATCGCCTAGAGCAATGGATCATCTTCGGATTGATCCATAGGATCTCATTATTCTTGAGTGGTGATATGACCATTATGGCTCAAATGCCATCCACCACTCCATGGACCCTGAGACATCGAGTACCCAAATGCATAATTCACCCATGAGTACTAAATATGATCAAGACATGGATTATCCTGATCAAGATACCTTGCATACCTTTTATAGGGATAACTACAACCAAGCTGAGACATCTAGAAAACCCCTACCATGCATTCGTATCCCAACTCAACCTATGACTCCCCTAGACTAGGATCAGGGGTACATCCTACAACAAGATAGGGACATTCAAGCTACTCTAGCTGATCATCCTTGGATGAGTTGCAAGTATGATCATTTGAACATATACGATGATCAAGGTAATCATAATGCTACCACGTTGGCTCATGGACCTAGGGATGATGATCTTCATCCTCCCGCTACATTGTATGATATGTAGTATGGTCAAGGATGGTGCACTTTGACACCTCTTGATTACATAGAACCTATCTTTTGATAGCAATACCAAGTTAATGCAACCTCTCATGACCCTAGGAAATAAATCATTGATCTCTCTAGGGCCAAAGTGCAACAAATACCTATTCACTCCACTCACACATGGGTGAATAAGCCACACACCACTGACCTGGTGAACCAAAGATAGGTACCTAGGATGACAATGGACCATCAAATGCAATGGGTGATGCATGAGAGGTTGCCCACACCCACACAACAAAGGCAACCAACCCAACATCACCTAGGGTACCAAGCACAATGACACAACCTACCATCGCACCCAAACCAAAATCTTCCACCTCACCCACACCCAAATCCCACTCATCATCAACATCCTAGACCACCACCCATCCATCATCATCAACCCCACTCACTAGAATGCTATCAAGCGTACCCCTACCAATAGGATAATGAAGCCTATGAGGAACAACAACCTCAGTATCAAGAACCACTTGATACATATCCTGAGGTAACCTATGATGACATTCCTATTGGTACCACTCACCAACCACCTCACCCACATTAAAACCTTCAAACAAATCAAGGCCAAAGGTAAGTAGATGCCATCATCTCACTCAAAGCCTACAAATGATTGATAGAGCACCTTAACACGTTAGAAAAGCAACAAGCCTCAGGTTCAGGTTATCAAAAACCTACCTTACGATAGCTTACAAATCAGCCTCTACACCCATCGGTTCCATCATCACCCTATCTTGAACACTTTGAGATGCCAAAGTTAGACAAGTTCAAGGGTGATGAAGATGCACAGGAACATGTGACAAGCTTCATGAACACATGCTTCCATCTTTAGGATAACGACCCCCTCATGCTATGAACATTTCTCATAACGCTTGTTGGGGGTGCTTTGGAGTGGTATAATCACCTACCATGCCATAGTATCTTGACCTTTGAATAATTGGTAGATGCTTTTCTAGAATGCTTTGCCTTTAGTGTCAAGAAAAAGGCCACCATGACTGATTTATGCAATATTCGCCAATTTGAGGATGAACCGATCATGGATTATGGAAACATATGGAGAGCGATAATAACAAAACTATCTTTCACTCTACCCATCCTAGAATTAACTCGAATGTTCACTCGAAGTTGCACCAAGAAAATCTCATTACTATTGCAACTTCAATAGTATAGAACCTTCGAGGAAGCCTTGGCCCAAGCAAAGGTAATAGAGGACATCAAAGTCTAGGAAGGAGAGATTAAGCTCTAGAAAAAGGAGTGGCCTAATAAAAATATAAAAGGTGGCCAAACTCAACCTAAGGCAGCTCCGATAAACTAGGTTGTCTTAAGTGCCCTTGGACCCTCAAATTGGGCTCCAACACCACCACCTAACTATCAAGCCCAACCTCCACCAACACAGTACACTACTCAAGCGACCAATCCACTACAACAATAACAACTCCAAACCCAACCTCGTAAGCCACCTCACCAATATACACCATTGCTGGAGTCTTTGGCATCAATATTTAATTGATTATGCGAGGTGCAAGCTATTACACTCCTTGAGATCCGATAATTGGATCCTAATCATCCTAAGATAAAATCTTACAGGGAGGATCAATACTACAACTATCATCGACAAAATGGGTATGATATTCAGTCATGCTATGCATTCAAGAACATAGTGTAGGATATGATCGAGAGGTAAGAGATTCAGATCGATAATCCTCTTGCCTCCAATAACCAAAACATAGGTGTCTTCCAAGACCCCTTACCCCAATGCAGAGCGAACTTGATACCTACTGTTAAAATAGAGCAACCAAAGTAGGTTAATTAGGTGCATGCTACCCCACCTAACCAAGGTTTCATGGGAATGATTAATATAGTGATGAGAAATAGATGGTATCCAATGCAACCCACACAACCTGTGGATCTTACTAATGTTCCATCAATGTCACAGGCACCACCGATTTCAAATTTAGTTACACCTACTCCACCTCACCTAGTGCTCATGCTAAGGAGTAGACTTACACAAAGTCTTCGAATGTCATCGATGAGGCTCTCCATATATGAGCTAATTTAGTAATCAAAGCCACATCGAGAGGCTCTGATGGAGATCTTGAGATCCATCGAACTACAACCACAAGATCCAAATTCTTTCATCAATTTTATGGGGCATGTTCAAACATGTCAAGATCCTATGATTACATTTTAGGATCATGAAATTTAGATGATACCCATTGAGATACCTGATCCACCATTGCACATCATCGCTAGCATGGATGGGATCCCCTTTAAATGTATCTTGATCGACACAAGATCATCAATAAACATCATCACCTCCACCACCCTCCAACATCTCAACCTTCCACCATCAACCATCGTGACCTCCACCTTCACCCTTCAAGCTTTTAACGATGCCCTATGTTCCACTATTGGCATAGTAGTCCTTCCTATCCTGGTTGGACAAAAGACTATTCATGTACTATATCACATTTTGGAAGGTGCCATGCAATACAACATATTGCTTGGTAGGCCCTGGATTCGAGATATGAAATGCATACCTTCGATATTGCACCAATGCATAAAATACATACATGAAGGCCAAGTTCATTGCATCCCTATAGACTTGGAGCCTTTCAAATATTGCAATATGGTTGTGCATCCTCAGGATTCCACCTTACCTTCCACACTTTTGGATATTCGGCCCAACAAGCCCATCCAACCCATAAATGCCACACCTCAATCACCCATCACTTCACCACCACCACCTCCATCAAAACCCTCACCATCAGTTTCATCAGATATGCCTTCATCATCATCCGATCCTCCACCTTGAAATTCGGAGAAGGCACCTATCACATCACCCTCATCTCCACCTCCACCAACATACACATTCACAGCTCAACCATCCATGACACACCTCCTACACCTTCAATTTCAACCATTTCTACCACTTCCACTCATGCTTCTCCCATTGAGGAGGAACCACCCATCATCACACCATTTTCATCACAACCTTCATCTTCTTCATCACCTCCCCTAGTAGAGTCACCACAAGTTACCATTAGCATGATAAATCTGAGTATGGGTGAATACCAAGTGCAAGATATCACATTCACACCGCTCATGGAGTCAATCAGGGACTTTGGTCGCCCATGCAACACACTGCTACCCATAGGTACCATAGTCCCCCTTGGGTCTTACCCAAGGTAAACCAATTTTGTCTATGGAGGTATTGATACCGCCATAGATGCACCACCTATAGTAGAGGATGAAGAGTCATTTTAGGCCAATATCGATTATCTATCAAATCCATCCTTTGTTATGAGGTATTTCCATCACCATAATTGGCATGGGAATGGCTTGGGGTGATACAAGCAAGGCCCCTAAACTCCTCTAGAACCACACTATCAGCTACCCATAGATAAATCAAGTTTAGGCTATAATACCTACATGCTTGATGAGCTCCTTATTGATTCCCTGCAATACCTTAACTTAGGCTTAGGGGTAGACATTGATGGCAATGAGTATGCTGATCCTGGTAATGCTCATCTACTTAGTGATCATCTACATATCGCTACCTTAGTTATTGTTGATAGTGACTCATCAAAAGAAGAGTTTGAAGAAGATCAAGAGTCAGAGCATGATTGGGGGTCAAAATCCAATTAGGAAACCTTATCCATTCCCTCTTTCAACTCAGAAGAGGAGTCCACCCCTATTGAGCCTCTTGTGGATCTAGACAAATTCTATCTTCATATTTTTCCAAGATTACCCTTACCCCTCTGGTACCAACTCCTTCTGCTTGAGGACCCTATTGTCCCCACTCCCCATAGAGCTCCCCTCATCATCCCGATTCCACCTCAACCACCCCTAAACATTTGCACCCCCCATATTCAATCATCTCTTCCCATAGTATGGAGATCATCCACCATCCATCAATATGATCTCCATTGATCTCACCACTCCACTCCATTATCTTGGTAACCCTTCTCTATCATTACCTCTCAATATTGAGGCTATTGATTTTGATCATACCACCTTTCTGCCCTCACCATATGAGTTTCTCTCCTCTAAGGATATGCTACAATCATACCATCTACCATCCCATCCGGTACTAGCTATCCTCCAATCTGAGATAGAGTCTGATAACACATTTGACTCTCTTAATCCAACTGATGATATTCACTTGATTCCTACTCCTCATCAATTGGAGGAGGGATCACATATGTTAATAGAAGAGATGATTGATATCGATGTCAACGATGATCTCAAACACCCTCAGATTCTCAAACTAGGGAAGGGTCTTTCAACTAAAGAACACACAAGTATTTTTTGCTCTTCTAAAGAAGTACAAAAAGGTTTTTGCTTGGTCATATCGAGATATGCCTAGTCTAGATCCAAATCTAGTTGTCCACAACTTGACACTAAATCCAACAATTAAACCCATCAAGCAAAAACTTCACAAGATGCATCCAACAATTGCTATTATGATAAAATATGAATTACAAAAATTGTTGGATGCAGGATTCATCCAACCTATTGACTATCCCAACTGGGTGTCCAATATGGTTCTTGTTCAAAATTTGAATGGGGGGGTATGCGTATGCACAAATTTTTGTGATCTTAATAAAGCGAGCCCCAAGGATGAATTTCTGCTACCGAACATCGATACATTGGTAGATGCAACCATAGGCCATGAAATGCTCTCTCTCATGGATGGCTTCTCTGGATACAATCAAATCCAAGTCAATCCTGAAGATCAAGCCAAAACAACTTTCACTACACCATGGGGGACCTTCTGCTATAAGGTCATGCCCTTTGGCTTAAAGAATGCGGGTGCTACCTATCAACGGGTAATGACATACATTTTTCATGATTACATGCACAATATTATCGAAGATTATGTCGATGATCTTGTGGCTAAATATTTATTGCATCAAGACCATATTGGTGTTCTCAAAAAGATATTTGATCGCCTCCTCGAGCATAATGTATGCTTGAACCCTAAAAAGTGTGTTTTTGGAGTAACATCCAAAAATTTTTAGGTTTCATTGTGTCTAAGTAAGGCATCGAAGTTGACCCTAAAAAGGTTGAAGCAATCACAAGCATGCCTCCCCCACTAACCTCAAGCAACTTCGCAGCTTGCAAGGGAAGATACAGGCCATCCAATGGTTCATTGCGCAACTATCGAACAAGTGTTGGCCATTCAATCATCTTCTCTAGAAGGGGGTGACCTTTAATTGGAATAAAGATTGCCAAGCAACCTTCCAAGATATCAAACAATACTTGGCTTCCATGCTAGTATTGTCTCCTCCGAGACCTGGTGCACCTTTTCTCTTATACATCTCAACCACCGATTTTGCCTTAGGGACCATGTTGGCCCAAAAGAATGAGGTAAATAAGGAATAGGCTATCTACTACATTAGTCGCACCATGGTCTCGTACGAAATAAAGTATGCTTACATCGAGAAGCTTTGCTTAGCGGTGGTCTTCACCACCAAAAAGCTCTATCATTACATGATAAATTAGACAACATACGTCATATCTAAAGAGAACCCTTTGCGATACATGATGAGTCGTACTTATCATAATAGTCAAACCACAAAGTGGATCATGCTCTTGATGGAGTTCGACCTAGAGTTCATTGGACAAAAGTCTATTAAAGGTCAGGTCATCACAGACCAGCTAGTAGAAGCATCACTTCAAGATGATAAGCCTATAACATTTGAGCTACCAGATGATGCAATATTTGTAGTATCTAGCTCAGACGAACCAGAAGAACCTGAGCATAAAGAATATCTCACACTATTCTTTGATGGTTCAAAATGCAAGCAAGGGGGTGGTGCAAGAATCATGTTTTTCACACTACAAGGGGCTCCTATTCCCCTTTCATTCAAACTCGATTTCCCCTGCACTAATAATAACATTGAATACGAAGCCCTCCTTTTGGGCCTTCAAACAACTATCACCATGAATGTCAAGAGACTCAAAATATTTGGTGACTCCTTACTCATAGTTAATCAAGTCAAAGAAATATACCAATGTAAATGCTCAGTCTTGAAAGCATACAAGACCATTGTGGACAAGTTACTTACAAAGTTTGAATGGTATGACATCGAGGCCATC
This sequence comes from Wollemia nobilis, assembly GCA_028583015.1. Taxonomy (NCBI): domain Eukaryota; kingdom Viridiplantae; phylum Streptophyta; class Pinopsida; order Araucariales; family Araucariaceae; genus Wollemia; species Wollemia nobilis. The sequence continues at coordinate 1,264,105 of JAQPPZ010017175.1, read as the reverse complement.
CCTCGATCCTCCAATAATTTTGTGGATACCATGGCTTCCTTGGGATCCTTAATTTTGCAAAACCCATCAGATGATGTCACTACTATTCAGGTAAAAATGCTTGCACAATCCACAATCTCATGGGATGCCTCTACAGAAGAGCCAAGCATCCACATGGTAGACATTGAACCACACCAAGATTGGTTCTTACAAATTCAAGACTTCTTGAACTTTGCTTCCTAGGGATCCCTAATCCCTCAGGTCCCTTATGATAATGTCACAACCATATATCTTAAGGTTCTCTCACAATCTACATTCATGTGAGATGAGACAAGAGAGGAGCGAAGCGTTCATTTAGTCCAAGTTGAGCAATATCAAGATTGGTTCTCCCAGATCAAAGATTTCTTGAAACTTGGTAGCCCTCCTACGGGATTATCGCATGCCACAAAATAAATATTCAAGTAAAAAATGACTAAATATGTCTTACTAGGAGACATATTGTACCATCGAAGTTATGATGGAATCCTTCTTCAATGTCTAGAGCCCCAAGAATCTACTTGGGCCATTTTGCAAGCTCACGATGGTACATGTGGTGGCCATTTCAGTAGCATGGCTATCACAAAGTGCATTCTTTGAATGGGCTACTACTAGCCTACAATGGAGAGGGATTGTTGTGCATATGTCAAAAGGTGCATCAAGTGTCAACATCATGCTAACTTATTACACGTACCTTCACAAGTGCTACAATCAATTCACTCCATGTGGCCTTTTTCTCAATGGGGTTTTGATCTAATTGGAAAAATCTCACCCCCATATTTAGGCTGACACACGTTCATTATAACAACCACTAAGTATTTTAAAAAGTGGGTTGAAGCGATCCCACTTACCACTATGACAAGTGCATGCATCACAAATTTCTTACTCCATAATATCATCTATCATTTTGGTATCCTGTCTAAGATAATCTTGGATAATAGGTCAACATTCAAGAATAAGGATGTTTATGCTTTGTGTCAAAAATATCATATCCAACACAGTTTTTCAATCTATTATTTGAAGAACACAAGCTTATACTGAGAGGGGGGGTGAAAAATATAAGACCACTTTTTACTTTCTTTTCAAATCAATATCAATTAATGTCCTTAATTGCAATAACCAAATATAGTAGTGTGCATTAATAACTCAGATAACAGTAGTAAGCAAGAGCACAAGTCACCACACACAATTGAGACACAAGATTTAACGTGGTTCCCCCAATGTGGGGTACTCCACTAGATAATATCCTTATAATATTTCACACAAAAATAAGGATCCTTATACAATACAATGTTTTCTTTGATCTGCTCAAAGCTAGGCAATAACAAGTTCACACAGAACTTGTCCAAATTTGAATAACAAGCTAACACAGAACTTGTCCAAAACTGAATAAAAATTTCACATAGAACTTGTCCAAATATGAATAAAAAGCTCACATAGAACTTGTCCAAATTTTCTCTAGAAAGCTCACCAAGAACTTTCCCAAAATATGCTCTAGCAAGCTCACCAATAACTTGCCCAAATATGCTCTAGCAAGCTCACCAAGAACTTGCTCAAATATGCTCTAGCAAGCTCACCAAGAACTTGCTCAAATATTCTCTAGCAAGCTCACCAAGAACTTGCTCAAATATATCCACAAATTTTTCCCAAAACTATCCACAAAGCTGTCCCAAAACTATCCACAAAGCTGTCCCAAAACTGTCCACAAAGCTATCCCAAAACTATCCACAAAGGCTGTCCCAAAACTATCCACAAAGACCTTCTCAAAGGCTCAATCAATCATGCTCAAGTAGCACTCAAATCTCATCCACAAATCTATCAAGGCAAAGCTCAAAGATGAACTCAACAATGAATGTCAATGTACTCTTCAATGGATGATAACAATGATCCACAATGATCTCAACTCAAATAAACTCATAGAAGCATAAAGAGAATTGTTAGAGACTCAATATGTTCTAAGCTAAATCTTCAACTCAACTCAAGTCAACTCATAGAAGCATAAAGAGAATTGTTAGAGACTCAATATGTTTTAATATCACTTTCAACTCAAATCAGAATTATGGAATAGTTTGTTTTATGGAACTTGACCAATCACCTCACATAATCACTTGACTAGGCTCAATCAACTCAACTCAACCAATCACCACAAGGGACTACTATTTCTCACAAAAAACCTAGTCCAAGCATGTATCAACCAACTCAAATGTTTCCAACAATGCTCAACCATAAATCTCACATAACAATGATACTCATGTTCTTTTCAAGTTCTTTCACAACCAATGGGCTTCAACAACTATGCTTATAAAACAAGGTTTAAACACAACTCTCAAATCCGAAAACCTTGAAGCATTTAACCAAACACTTACGAAAAGGAAACCACAATCAATCGTTTTCACTCCAATGATATTTTAGAAATCAACCACCATAACCAATCAATAGGAGAATGTTCCCATACCTTTTTAATGCCAAGAAGTTGTCCACAAAATCTGCCACACTAAATACAACTTTGCTTTCCAATCTCAATAAGGATTAGTAGAATTCAAATAATAATCACAAGATAAGCATAACTCAATTTACACATTTTTACTCCAACTTAATAAACACATCCACCAAAGTCCTTTTTAATAAAACCCTTATAAAAAATAATAATCAATAAGGCTCTCAAAAATATTTTATAACAACTCCTTATTTCTCCTAAATCTTAATTTTCAATTTCATGAATATCAAATTAAATCAACAAATCATCCACCTCTGAAATAATAATCATAGCCCTTATAAAAATAAAGTTTAATTAAAAATTTTATTTATTCCTTAACCACCTTATAACTCCTATCCTAGGGCATCAACAAAATTAATTAGAGCAAAATGTAATTACCTCCTCAAGGGGATTCGAACCCCCAACTTGCACACACCGTGAGTGCATTAGCTGCGGCTAGGGTTGCCACATGAACTAGCTGCTCGTTTGAAAAGAAAAGGCATAACGTGCCTTAAGTCCTTCCTCCCTTCCACGTAAACCAAAAGTGCTTCGAGCGCTTTCCTTCCAATACCTTCAAATGTAGTCAAGGAGATTCAAACCTTGACGTAAAGCACTGCCACACACCTTAACAAAAAACCAATTGCCAATGTGCCACTTTGCCCATAATGTCTTGGACTTTCGATCAACCTTGGATTTATTCATTGTCCCCATTTTCAAAATGATTTTTGCACGAGCTCTCTTTGGATGCTTAGCCAATGATTAACACGAGCAAGGATCAATTTCAAATGAACCTTAGGATCCCTCTTTATATAGTCTTCTCTTCATTTTCGATGATATCAGCCCATTATTGATTTTCCATCTTTCTTTACACGTCAACTCTAACTTTAATTTTAATTTTAAATAATTAAAATTTAAACTAAATATTTAAAATTAAATATCTCCATCACCAGGGCACCTTTTTTGACGAAATGAAAGGCCAACCTGGGTTTTAAGAAAAACCCATTTCAAATATGCCATCCATGGTTTTAAATAAAACCTTTTATTTTGCCTGCCTTGGTTTCACAAAAATCCTAATTTTATCCATGCTTTCCAAAATATCATATGCCCATCAAAACTTAATGTGATCCATATGACACAAATGATTCATGTGACATCAATGACAACATAAAATAAATCAAATTGCCAATATTATTATCCACAGACTAATGGGTAAGCTAAGACATCAAATAAAATGGTTATTACCATCCTAAAAAAAATAGTTAACAATCATCACAAGTATTGGTATACTCAACTACCTCTGGCGCTCTGGGCATATAGGATGAGCATTCGAATACCAATATGGGTAACTCCATTCTAGCTAGTATATGACACTGAGGCCATTATGCCCTTGGAGCTTGAAATTCCTTCATTGCACATCTCATTACAAGAGTTCATTACTGATGATGATATGCAATAGGATTTCCTCGACCAACTTATGCTTTTGATGAAAGAAGAATCAATGCTCTTGAGCATCTTTTTATTTATCAAGATCACATCAAACAAACCTATGATACAAAAGTTCACACTAGGGAGTTCTAAGTTGGTGATCTTGTGCTCAAAGAAAATTAGTAGAACTCCAACCTAACTAGCCATTTACGTGATAAAGCATCTTTTTATTTCACCATGCATCACATCTCATTGTACATTACCACTACATTGCATATCATCATTTATTGCACCATGCATTTAGAAGTCTTCATTTTTGCATATCATAGTGTTTAGCTACACTTATCATCATATCACATTAGGCACTTATACATTGCATTTTTTATAGTATTTTCTTGTAAGTACTAATAATAATACTATGTTTGTATGGCTGTCATTGATATTTGGTCAAACTCCTCTTGTCATTATTTAGACCCATTTCTTTATGGTATTTTGATTAATAAGTGATCAACATAAGATAGGTAGATACTGTATGATTATTAGCAATGATGTTTAGCTGGCCACTAAATATTTTACGCACACCTCTTAATTTTTGAAAGTTCACAAAGAAAGCATCCCATCTCACTGTACATTACCATCCACATCCCCCTTTCTTGGTATTTGTATTTTACCCAAGTAAGTTGTCCCAGGGTGTCCAATAGGATATTTCGATCATTCAATTGTCCCTAGTTTTCTTTTTAGATTTTTTAGAAAGCTATATTGATTTTTTATTGGTAGAGTCTTGCTTTGATTCTACCTTGTTTATCTCAAAATCCCAACACAAAATTTAGACTCTTAAATCCAATTTTTGAACAAGGAAAGATGAAACTATAAAGTGGTTCTTGCCTCAAAAGCGAAAAGTTTCCCTTGCTCTCCTATCATGCACATGGTCTAGAAAGTTGAGAATTGACAAAAGGACAAGCTCTCCCCCTAAAAACAATCTCCTTGATCCTCTTCAAAATGAGTAAGTTTCCAAAAAAGTGAAAGCATTAAAATCCCTTGCTCCCCTTCAAAACGAGCAAGATCATAAAAAAAAATCCTTATTTTTCTCCTAAAAATGAGCAAAACTCCCAAATAGCAATAAAATCCCTTGGTCATATCCAAAATTTGAGCAAGTATCCGAAAAAAATCCTCAAATATCTTGAATCATTGGAATTCTTAAATTTTCAACAACCATGGGACGATCTCCATCACCAACAATGGGATATAGACATCGGCCTGGCAGTGGAGTCGTCTTATGCATGGTGACATATCTATCATATTAGTGACCTTCTATTGTATAGACCAATGTTAGGTTGAGGATGTGCTAGCTTTGATGGCTTGCATTATAGAGTAGTTAAGTCCAACTAAGTACAAAATCAAGGTAATGATGACCATAGGGTGATCTCCATTACAACAATGGGCTATAGATGTCAATATAGCAATGGGGTAGTCTTATGTGTCACATTAATGAACTTCACTATGCACACATAGGGATAATAAATATCTTGGTCTTCCTAGTAGAATTTTATCTCTCAATTTCTTGCATGGTCAAGTTCCAACTTTTGATTGGTCAACTAGGGTGTTTGAGTCTCATGAAAATCCTATTGCTTCCTTGTGACTTCTTGCTGACCACCCTCCACTACATTCACACATTGTCAATACATATTTCATATCTATTTGGTGTCAATTTCAATGTAGCCCTTAGAGGAAATTGTTTTAACTTTGATTCATGACTTTTATACATCTATGGTGCTCATACTTAGTTAGTTATTGCATCCTAGATTAATTCATTTTATCATTTACATTCACATTTCATAATCACATATCATTAGTATATCACACACATATCTCGATTCAAGATGACCCCAAAATCAAACATAAAATAAATTAAAAAAATTATCATTACCATTCCATCGTTCATTTATTTTACCTTATGGTCATCATTTTACCCACCTCATTCATTTTATTTCCATTTCATTTTAATTAAGGTTCATTTTTATTAAATAATGAAAAGTGGGGATTTTTGTCCTTACCTTTCTCTCTCTAGATCCTCCATTGGTAGAATCAATACTCAGGTCCATTGTGTTGGTCTATCCTCAGTCGGGCAACACTTTTTTGGACACAACTAACCCCTCTCCTCCTCATCTCCTCCTTTCCTCATTTTGCATGACGCACAAGTGAGGGTCCCCCTACAAATTTTATTATTTATAGCTAAAATTACTGTAAGGTCATCTCATATGATCACGCCATATGGCGTGTTCATCTAAGACGACCAAAGTTGTGATTGATTAAGATAGTATCATCGACTGTCTAAGATAGTCTCACAAAAAAAAACTCATCTAAGATGGCACATTTTCAAATTATAATCATACTAACAAGAGTCATCTTGATCAAGTGCCTCATGACTATCATCAAATTTTCATCTTCTCCATCGACTCGTCGCTCGAGGGGGTTTTCAATAGCTACAAAATTTTCATCTTAAGATCAAGTCAATAATCAAACACTCAAAAATGCATACTCCATTCGTTCAAGAATCATTACAAAAAACAATCATACACCCTTCTTGCTAGGGTAAATAACAAGCAAAATTTTAAATTAAACACATAACATGATAGTTGAAACTATCTATTTGATATACCTAAAGTTGTTGTGTGTAGAATACTGGATTGACACATGAAGCTTCTCTACCCTTCGACCAAAAGGTTTACTAAAATTAAATACATCAATGTGTTGGAAGGAATGATTTGAAGACATGCACCATTGGGGCATCTCACATTGAATTTTTCAAATTAACATTGTCCATCATTAACTCAAGTATTTTAGTTCATTTATTTTTTCTCTGCATTGTGCTTAGGCACAAAGAATCCCAAAAAGAGGTATCTATAGACACCTTAAATGCATGTTTATAAGGAGACTCTCCAAAATACCTCCTTCTAACCCATCTAACCCACCAGAATAGCCTCAAAGCTATTTAGCACCTTTTCACCAGGGTTATGCATAAGGGGTAATACTGAAAAAGTAATTATAAAAATTTAGCTAATCAAGGCGAATCATGTCTAAACTAGGTGGCAAAATTTTTAAAATTTTACAAAGAAATTATCAAAATTTAGCAAATTTTTAAAATTTCGTAGAGAAATTATTAAAATTTGGCAGAAGGCAAGTGATAGAAGGTGACTGACAGAAGATGAGTGACAAAATGTGAATGGAAGAAGGTGAGTGGTATATAGCGAGTGGTAGAAGGCGATTGGTAGAAGGCAAGTGGTAGAAGGTGAGTGGTAGATGGTGACTAGAAAAAAGTGAGTGGTTGATGGTGACTGATATATAACAACTGGTAGAAGGTGATTGGAAAAAGGTGACTAGCAGAAGGTGACTGGCTGAAGGTGACTGATAGATGGTGACTAGCTAAAGATGACTGGCTGAAGGCAACTGGAAGATGGTGACTAGTTGATGGTGACTGGTAGATGGTGACTGCTAAAGGTCATCAATAAGAAACTGCCATGTGTCCTCTCCTCTACCATGTGTCACCCATCCACAAAATTTAGCTATGTAGACTTGTATAGATAGAAATGCAAGGTCATTTTGCCTTTCCCAAATAGTTTTCTAGAGCATTTTTAGAGATTTTTCTAGAGCATTTTCAAAGAATTTTCCATAGCAGTTTTAGAGCGTTTTTAGATGGTTTTCAAAGCATTTTTAAACAATTTTTAGAGCATTTCCAGAGCATTTTTCATACCATTTTAGTGCATAAATGACCAGCTCTTCCTCTCATCTGTCTTTGAAAGTGTCATTCAAGAACTACTTTTACCCCAACATTAAGAATATTTTTGACACTCCTGGAAGATATTTGTATTGGGTTTACAACTCTAGAGTCACATGAGTAATCAAGATGCCATAGTTGAACACTGATGTCTTCCTGATGCAAAGGATAGTTAGTTGCTACGACTATGATGAGTCCATTGTTCACATCAAAGTAGATAACAAGGATATTATTTTTCTGTGAAACCCTCAGATGTGTAGTGACCAAAATGGCTATCATTTATGGATGGTCACCTAGTGAAAAACCAATACATCTTGATCGAAGAAGACAAATGACTACTAGTGTTCAAATACGATGTCTATTCAGATAATTTGAAAGGTATATTTTTAAAATTTAGTTCTTATTTTTCTGCATTTTTGATGTATTGTAGTTTCCATTTTCTAATAATTGTCTCCCTTTTGTAATTTCCATTTTCTAATAATGTTCTCTTTTTTAATTAGTTATTCTAAGTCAAAAAGGGGTTTAAACATTTCCAACATTGGAGATAAATTTCTTCATGCCTGCAGTGAATTTTTCTAGGCAAGACTTATTTTACAGGGGTGACCTACATAAATATCATTTTGGGCATTGGTCTACATAAATATCATTTTGGGCATTGGTCTATTTGGTTTGATGTATTGTTGACGATAGATTTTATTGGTCTATGCACATTTTGAACCATGTTAAATAGGATCTTTTGAATACCTAGAAAATACAATCTTCTTATGCAGTAACAACCAACAACTTTGTTCTTTCTATTTTTAATGAAACATATTTCAATATTCAAAATAACCCTCCTCCAACTATATTGCACCCAATATTGATGGATATTGGTATGAAGGGGGATGAAATACAGGTAAAATTATTTTTTGGAATAATCTATGTTTTCTTTCTTTCCAATCAATCTTATTATTTTATTATTTTCATTTGAAAGTGAAAAAGTAGCTCTATATTCTAGTAAAAGGGATGTCACTTTTAGGATTCAAGAAGAATCTACTAATTTTAACACGTAGTCACAATCATCACCAGTAACTATCTCAAGATCAATAAAACATTCGAGGTCTCCTAGTGATCAACATGCACCTACGACTCCTATTACTTCTGGACGTGTTACGACTCACAAGGTAATCTTATTATTCAAAAGTACTATTTTAAATGATGTATTTTAATTATTTAAAATTATATTTAGTTTGAGGAAATATTTTAAATATTTTCAGAGCAAGGGTAAATGGTTGCATCATCAATGGGTACAGAGTCTGAGTCTGATATGTTTGGTTAAAATTAATCTCTTTTTATGACATTATTTTTTACACTAGTTTTAATTTATATTTTCATGTAAAATTTTGTAGATGCATCGGTTACATTCAAAATACTAAAAAAATATGCTTCCATCGTCTGCACATCCACAAATACACCCACAATAAGTGCCACAACAAGTCCATCCATAAAAGATACCACCAATGGCGAGGAACCAATCTCACATGCATGGGAAACATTTCCTCACACCACTGCATCTAGGAAGTAAAAGTCTTTCCCAAACACACACTATGTCTCAATCTAATGTTTCAATGTTTCCAACTCTTTTCCTTGGGAATTTATCAAATGTGCAGAGCGCATCTCAAATGCCCTTTGGGAATCTCGATGATGATTTTCTTTATCAGGATACGAATCCTAAAAATTTCCCAGTCAAGGTAAGTAATGTGCTTCAAGATCCATAGAAATATCATGAAGCAGAAGAGAATGTTGAGGTAGATGCCATTGGAGTTTCCTCTTCCCCCACCCAATAAGTCACCATCCATCATCATCTGAACGATGATGATAAAGTTAATTTTTTAGAAAATATTTTATTATCTAATAGATGTAAATCTATAGTTAATGATAGTCTACGTATAAATATTAATAGTTTAAAATATTGGGAATATCGGGCCAAGATTTTGATAAAATAAATAAATACCCGATACAATAATTTTTCAAATGGAAAGGAGCTGTTTTCAAAGGTGGAGAATGAGCAACAAAAGCTCGATGCTTTGTTACATAAAGCTGAATCTGGCACCGTGCAGGCTGAGTCTACATACAATGATGAAGTTCTGAATGTTATGCTAAATTGATTAGAAAACCTCAATGCTAAGGCCCATGCATATTTCAATGAATGGGCAATAAATAAGAAAAAGTAGCAATTGTAGAAACTGCAAGACTTACTGCTAATGTAAGTTTTACATATAACTAAAATTCATTTTTTTCTTAAATATATTTTGTTTATAAATATTAACTTTTTTCTCTTCTATTTTATAGTATAATTTTTAGCACATTTTGAACCACGTTAAACAGGATCTTCTAAGCACCTAGAAAATATAATCTTCTTATGCAGTAACAACCAACAACTTTGTTATATCTCTTTTTAATGAAGCATATTGCAATCTATAAAATAGCCCTCCTCCAACTGCATTGCACCCAAGCTTGATGTCTATTGGTATGACAAATGATGAAATATAGGTAGAATTATTTTTTGGAATAATATATGTTTTCTTTCTTTCCAATCAATCTTGTTATTTTCTAATTTCCTTTTGAAAGCAAAAAAAGTAGCTCTATCTTCTAGTAAAAGGGATGTCACTTTTAGGGTTCAAGAAGTATCTATTTATTCTAACATGTAGTCATAATCATTACCAGTAACTACCTCAAGATTAATGAAATATTTGAGGTCTCCTAGTTATCAGCATACACCTATGACTCTTGTTACTTTTGGACGTGTTACAATCGACATTGAAGAAGTAACCTTCAACTCACAAGGTAACCTTATTATTATTATTTTTTATTTTTATTTTTATTTTTTGAAACCAGCGCCTTGTGGTGTGTGTAATCGTGGAATTAGATTTCATGTCTGAGGGGTTCTCTTCCATCAAAGTCACCCGAGAGTTGCACCCGACCTCATCCATGCCAGCTGGAAACCATCGACTGGACTTAGCATATCTGCAGCATGTGAGGGGGAGAGATTTGAACTTGGTTTTAACTTCCCACTTGCTCTCCAACTCCCCCACATGAGGAGATGTAACCTTATTATTTGAAAGTACTATTTTAAATGATGTATTTTAATGATTTAAAATTATATTTAGTTTGAGAAAATATTTTAAATGTTTTTAGAGCAAGGAAAAATGGTTGCATCATCAACGGGTGCAGAGTCTGAGTATGGTATATTTGGTTAAAATTAATCTCTTTTTATGGTATTATTTTTTACACTAGTTTTAATTTATATTTTCATATGAAATTTTGTAGACGCATCAGTTAAATTCAAAATATTAAAGAAAAGATACCTCCACCATCTGCACACCCACAAATGCATCCATAGTAAGTGCCACAACAAGTCCATCCACAACAGATACCACAAATGGTGAGGAACCATTCTTTCATGTGTGGAAAATAGTTCCTCACACCACTGCCACCAGGAAGTAGAAGTCTTTTCCAGACACATACCATGTCTCAGTCTAATGTTTTAGTGTTCCCAACTTTTTCCCTTGGAAATTTCTCAAATGTGCAGAGCACATCTCAAATGCCCTCTAGAAATATCGATGATGATTTTTTTTATCAAGATATAAATCTTGAAAATTTTCCATTCAAGACAAGTGATGTGCTTCAAGGTCCACAAAGCCATCATGAAGCAGAAGAGAATTTTGAGGCAGATACCGCCAAAATTTCCTTTTTCCCCTCCCAGTAATTCACAAACCATCATCATTTGAATGATGATGATAAAGTTAATTTTTTAGAAAATATTTTATTAGCTAATAGATGTAAAGCTACAGTTAATGATAGTCTACTTGTAGATATTGATAGTTTAAAATATTAGGAATATCGGGCCAAGGTTTTTATAAAAGAAATAAATACCCGATACAAGAAATTTTCAAATAGAAAGGAGTTATTTTCAAAGGTGGAGAATGAGCCACAAAAGCTTGATGCTTTGTTACATAAATCTAAATCTAGCACCGTGAAGGTCGAGTCTACATACAATGATGAAGTTCTAAAAGTTATGCTAAATCGATTAGAAAACCTCAATGTCGAGGCCCATGCATATTTCAGTGAATGGGCAATAGATAAGAAAAAGTAGCAGTTGTAGAAACTGCAAGACTTACCATTGATGTAAGTTTTACATATAACTGAAATTATTATTTTTCTTAAATATATTTTGTTTATAAATATTAACCTTTTTCTCTTCTATTTTGTAGTCTAATTTTCAGCACTTAAATATGTAAGTGAGTGCCATTAAAACGTTGATTAAGGCTACACAAATTAGTGTGACTAATGCTATTGAAGTGAAGAAAAGATTACAATTCAATGTCAGAGAAAACAATTGGCTGAAGAAGTTTATCAAAGATAATGACCTGGATGTGGAGGTTGTATTAAAATAAAATGAGAAAGAACTTAATACACCTTTTAGAGAATATCCAGTGAAAGAAGAAGGTTTATTGCTATCAAGGATAAACACTACAACTTAAAGTTTGGTAAGGTTTGGTGCATTGTAAGCAAAGGATATTGAGCAAGATCTAGTTGAACCTCTAGGCATTGTGCAGAAAGAAAAGTAGATTGTTGTTTTTTTATTGAGGAGAAACCAAACATGTTGTATAGGTTTTTTATAAATTGTAAAATAATGGTATCTTTTTAAAATCAATTAAAAAAAAAATTCCAAAAATTTTGTATTATTTTTTTGAAATTTTGTTTTAAATATTGTGATGTTTTGATTAGTTATTATTAGAAAATGAAATGCTTGATTTTATTGAATGAAATGAGCCTTGATTAAACAACAAATGCATACAATTTGATCTATTGGATCATAACTAACTAAGCTAATCTCAGCCACATAAATTATCCTAGTAACAACTTAGGATATAATTTATTATTCTAACACCCCCCTTAAGTGGTACTAGGATATACTAACACCCCCCCTTAAGTGATACTAGGAGGTAGTAAAAAATAAAAAAATAAAAATAAGTGGCATATCCACAAGTATGAGTCCCGACAACAAGGCTTGATAAGGTACTCATGTACAATATATGCATAAGAAAATTTTGCTGGAGAGATGAAAAAATTACAAGGGAGAAAACCACCTACCAGAATAGAAGAAGAAGAAGGAAGATGTGCATGGAGGATGAAGAGGAAGAAAGATTTCCTCTTCAACCCCCCAGGATAATTTCCATAAAGAAGCTTGTAAATAATCCATCAGATGTCTCAAAAAAGTAGAGACTCATCATCGAAATGAATGAAACCATACTCCTAGATTGGTGCTTGTGACACAGATCAAGGCTTTGAGCCATGAAAAAAGGTCACTAAAGAAAAAACCCCTTGAAACCAAAGTGTCTCACAAAAATAATATTGTGAAGATAGTGTGGAAAGAACCACAATAATCACAAGGGATGTCCAAATCGAATCCATAAGCATAAGTAGTGGTTTCCACCTATATGAACACAATGTCCTGATAACAAGGTCCAAAAAAAGTGGAAAAACAACTTACTTCAAGGGAATCTATAAAATAAAGGGCAACAATATAGCTCTCGAATGCTTCCTTATGGTGACCTCATCATCCTATCGAAATGCATGTGTAACCAGCCACTGCAACTGCTAGGTGATATAGAGGAGATGACTAGATATGAGGATCACTTACAAAGCTATGGGAGTGTTAGGTTCAACCGAGAATGCACTCCATGATACAATATTTTTGAGCCACAAAAAAGTATGGAAAATAGTGTTAAAACTAAAAAATAACTGCACCATGTTGTCCGACTTGAAAAAACTTTTTTGATGACTATAAATACCCCTATGATCGGGTGTCAAATCGACCTTCATTTGCAGAAAAAACAAGTCTTTTTTTTTAATAAGGGAATATTCCGAAAAATTGGAATATATAAAAAAAAATTCCCTTCTAAAAAAACATGTGCCATTTTAAAAAAGTTATATGGCTCAAAAAACTCCCTCTTAAAAGCTTCCCCTTTCTTTAAAGAAAATCCCTCAAAAATATCTCACGCAAGAGATTGAGAGGGCCTATTAAAAAATTTAAAAATTTAAAAAGCCCCATTGGACCCATTGGTCAATAAAGTTATATATAAAAAACTTTATTAAATTGCATACCAATTTTTTTTTTACTTATTAAACAAGGTGCTGGTAGCCTTCCTGTTCCATCTGCGATGCATAAGGATGTGTGTGCTTACGAGGGCAAGGCATTGTAGGTGTCACGCAAAGGTAATCCAAAATCAGAGCAGTGGACATGCCAAAAATAAATATGGCGTACTGTGAGTACAAAAGACCCATTGATGGGCACCACGACAACAAATCCACCTGGACCACTCACCATCAGACTTTTCGAGGTCTGCACAAAACACAATGACTCATTCACCTCCTTTAACAAATGTATACAAAAAATCACATGCTAGCACAACATCCTTATCTTCTATGGTGATGGAATCTCCTTTAGAAATCTCCACTGCAGCATGCCATCTTGGCAAATAATCTCCAATCTACTGTCACCAAAAAACATGGATCTGTATATCTCAGAAAATACCTCAAAATATCTCAATCTGCATCAATGGTTTTTTATTACGACTTATCCCACCGAAACTGCCTTCTCTTTGAGTCTATTTCTTAGAGGAATTTATGGATCTGTATATGCATCCAAATGACAGTCTGAATAGCAACCTCTATTCTTGTGTCTAATGTTGGCAATTTTGGGTACCTTGGGTACATTGCTTTTGCTCTAAGTGAAGATGTTGTCATTGATGTCAAAGAGTTCTTGAAGCAATCTGGTTTGATGTCAAAGAATGTGTCTTGATGAAGGGTTCAGCATGGACAGTGAGTTGCCAAGAAAATCAGGGTAGCCCAGTTGCAAAAAGATCAAGAAAAAGACAAGTAAGAAAAAGTATGTAGGAGGCTGGAAAAACTGTCACGATTTCGCAACATGTTTCAGGAGAGAGAAAGCGTTGGCAAAACTGTTGCAATTTCGTGACATGTTTGAGGAGAGAAAAATTTCAGGAAAAACTATCACGATTTCGCGACATGCTGGAAGGCAGAGATGAAGCAGGCTAAACTGTCGCGATTTTGCAACATGTCACATTTTCGCGACTCGGGAAGCGTAGGAAGGCAGAGAAAGAAAAGTGTCACGATTTCACGACACATTGCCAGGAAAGTTGTTCGGACGAGAAAGTGTTGCGATTTCGCGACATGTTGCAGGAGAGAGAGTCCGAAAGGAAAAATGTCACGATTTCACGACATGTTGCGAAGAGAAAGTCTACAGTGTAAACTGTCATGATTTCGTGACAAGATTGAAGAGAGAGAAAGTGATTCAGGAACTATCGCGATTTCGTGACATGCTGCAAAAGACATAGTGAGGACTGTTGCGACTTCGTGACAAGCTGCAAAAATCAAAGGAAGGACTATCACAATTTCATGACATGCTGAAAAGCTTGAAGTGAGAACTGTCATGATTTCATGACTTGCAGCAAAGAGAAGAGCCTGAAAGGAGAAGCGTCACAATTTCACGATAGGCAGTGGAGAAAGCATTCGAAAGCCAGAAGCATCACGATTTCGCGATAGGCTACAAAGAAGTTGTACGAATGCAAAAAGTGTCACGATTTCGTGACAGGTTGAGTTGGCAGCTTGCAGTTGCAAAAAGTGTCATGATTTCGTGACAGGTTGAGTTGGTAGCTTGTAGTTGCAAAAAGTGTCACGATTTCATGACAGAGTTGCAGATGACGTCAACAAAAGCTGATGTGTCGTGATTTCGTGACAAAAGCTGAGAGGAAGGCCATGAAGACGAAAGCGTCATGATTTCGTGACAAAGTGAAGATGATGTCAGCAAAAATCAAAAGTGTCGCAATTTCACGACAAAAGCTGAGAGGAAGGGCATGAAGACAGAAGGGTCGCGATTTCGCGACAAAAGAGAAGATGACGTCAGCAAAGATAGGAAGTGTCACGATTTTGCGACATAAGTGGTAAGGAGGTCGACAAAGGCAGTAGTGTCACAATTTCATGACAACAAGCATAGAAGGTGGACGACAGGCAAAGATGTCGCGATATCATGACATGTTGAAGTTTCATGCCAGAAGCTACAGGGAGGAAGTGAAGCCAAAAGAGTTAAATCTAGGCCGATGCAGTGCAGGGTTTTGTAGTCGACGTGATTAAAGGGTAAACAACCGACTAAGATCAAGGTTCTAATCTTGAGATTGTGAGTATAAAAGGAGGGTTGTTTGAGGAGATTTGATCATCGATCGAAGTGTGCGTTCGAAGAGTGACGTTCGTAGATTTAGTGCGACAGTGAAGTTCGATCGTCGAAAAAGAGAGTGCGAAGATCGATAGCAGTATAAGAGTGCATTTTCATCGAATATTCTAAGTGTAGGATACTGTAAGGAAACAAAGTGCGTGAAGACGATACTACCGTGAATGCGTAGAAGTGCAAAGGTTGTTGTTCGATCGAGTGCAGCTGTGCTGCTGTATGTGCAAAGATTATGCTGCGATGAATGTGCAAAGGAGCAGAAGCTGTTGGTGTTGCAATTTTTGCAAATAGAGCACATTTCAAGAAGATCGATTGTCAAGAGTTAAAGTGTTGTTATGTTGCACAGTCTGTGTGAAAGTTGGTTTCATCTAATACAGCTATGACAGAATAGTGAAGACTTGGGGATAGCATTGAGTAAGCATTTGAAAGATTGTGAACCATTTTTCTTTAACCAGTTTTGAGGACAGAGATTGAGGCAGAAGAGGACATTTGTGCTAGACCAAAGGACTGCGTTTAGTGCAAATTCAAGGACCAGCTTTGCAGTGACAGAGTTGAGGACAAAGATCTCCAGCCAGAGCAAGGAAGACAGGTGTCTTCTATGGATAGAGTTCCACTTGCTAAGGGCAGAGGAGGTAGAGGTATTCTAGAGGATCACCAGCCAAAGCAGAATTAGGGGAAGGTATCTCCTTTGAGGCGAGGCTCATAAAAATTGTAATCGGGAAGGATTCCTAGAGGACTTTGATATAACTTTTAGAGGAAAGTTTTATCCGTGGAGTAGCCCACCTTGGGTGAACCACGTAAATTGTTGTGTCAATTTGTGGATGGTGTTTTGTGCTTTGTTTTGATTGCTTGTTGTTGTTACTGCTATATTTATACTGCATAAGATTAATCTGAAAGTTGTTTTGAAAGAAAAAGTTAAAAGTGGTCTTATACTGTTCACCCCCCATCTTAGTATAAGCTTGTGTTCATCTAAGGGATCATTTTCCATCTGACGGATGCTTCACAAATTGTTGCACCATACATGAACACAATGACGGCTGAGGTGGCATGAACATAGTAGAACTCTTTTTGGTTTAAACATTTTTGTACAAGAAGAATTCCACGCCTTGTCGTGGGAAAAATATGCCACATTATTTGGGACAAAAGCAGATCACCATCAGTAAAAACTATGCATCGTCGTGCAGTAAAAAAGTAAAACCACCATTCCACCATTCCCCATTTGGAGCCATTCCTCTATGTGAAATTTTTGGTCTTAAAATGTTTTTAATCACAACATCAATTCTTCATCGAAAATACTCATAAAAAATGGCACTCTTTTAGCAAGAAACATCAGGTTCTGCAATGACCCTCAATCAGAAATTTGCATCTCATCTCCCGCACAATCTCCCACCAGGCTTCTTCTCGACAGTTTTAGGAGAAACAAAAAAAATAAGATGGATAACTATGAACATATTTCTTCTTGCTCCCAGAACCTCCACTTTGGAACGTCGCTACAAAGGATAACTGCGAACAAATTTTTGTTGCAAAATATTAAGGAAAAAAAAAGAAACTTTATAACATCATCTAACACCACTGACAACCCAATGAATTTGTTGAAGTTTTTTGACATCCAGGTCCAGAAAAACAAATAAAATATCACTGCAAAGTTGCTATGGCACTGCACACTGAATGACCCTACCATCTACAGGACGTAGCATAGCATAACATGGATCTGGAGTCTAGATCGTATCACCACATCACCATAGATATTTCTATGTTTGATTCTACGTGCTTCAATGGCACATGATCGAGTTTTTAAGATCCAATTATGATGCACGATAAACTATAGCAAAATAAAAACTTATGGATCAATGGGCAAAAATTTCATTATGCTCATCTTCATGTGGAAATAACAGGCACCTCCATAGCTACATCAAAATGCTCATTTCTGGGGGCTTGTGTAGTACATCAGCTCACGCTCAAAAAGCATCCCAATTGCACAAGAAAAACAACCTCCACAAACCTGATTGCCAAAATTCGCACAAAAAAATAATATTGCTGCTTCGAGCTGCTTTAATCATACAAGTAAATAATTTGGTCTCCACGCAGGCACCTCCTCCCGCTATCTCTGACTTCCTCCACATAATCATACTCCTACTTTGAATAGGATAGGAATAGGTCCACAATCTAGAAAAGTGATCATCTTTGCCTCCATGGTCAGGTACGTCATATGCGACAGCCTAATTCCACATTCACTACAGTCTGATCACCACGTCCTGAAGCTTATCTCGATACTATTAGAATGCATCACCATAGCACAAGCAAATAGCACCGACAAATAACTTTTCCACCAATATATTTCTTCACTCCTCTGTTAGTGGCTAACCACAACAACAAAAAATTAGGCCAAAATTCCATTAAGTCCTCCTCCATGCACCATAAAAAGTCATAAATCAAGCTTGATCATCAAGATTGCGACTGGTTATGACACTATTAGTCTGGTATCCCCCAAAAATATATTCATTTAATCACCAAAAAATGGAACACTACCATGTGAATGTACATATTCAGTTTGTCCCGCACCATACAAACTTCAGTGAGAGAATATGTGTCAATAGGACAGGAGCGAATCTCCCTAGAATTTCAATTAATTTTGGTGATTGAGACGTCATTTTCTGGTAATTTTTAAATTGTCTTATGCACAAATGAACAAATGGCAAAAAAATGAAAGATCTTCCTCACTGCGTCCACCACTCTTCCATGACTACAATGCCATAGCAATAAATCATTCCTTTCCATTTAAACAATGCCCAATTCTAGTTCTGATAGTAGGCGTTACAGCATCAAGTGCAGTATCAAAATCAAGGCGGTCATAATAATCTCGAACATCAAACAGTCTTTTAGGTGGAGTTAATAACGAACAAATCCCACGTCATTTTTTCTATGGGAACCTTCTACATAACTGATCATCCATTATTTTTTTTCCATCGTCTCATGCGGTCTCCTTGGTGCACTTCAACAATGAATGGACACATTGCATCAACTACATCTTCAACCACCAACAATCATCTGCAAATCCCAACGATATGATGATTCTATGATTGATTACAAGTTTACTCTACTAGCACTTTGGTTGCAGAAAAAAATATTTTGTATGTAGGGTAAACAATATGACACCGCGGTCTACTGAAAATTGATTTGCTATTGGTACTGATGTCAATAAAAAGCACGATGTTGGGATCTATTTTCCACAACCAAAACCACCATTACAAGGCCGAACTCGTCTTTGCTATGACTTATGTGCCAAATATAGTGGAAAGGCATATGTTAGACACAACAAAAAAAATAGCTCCTTGCGAACAAGAAATTAGCTCCACATTAAAAATGAATTCATTACAGCCATATTACGAGCAATGAACCAGCTTGCCTTTCATTTCATCACAGGAAAAAATTGAGATAGCTTAAGTCAAGCTTCCAAACTTCATAATACATTCGGGGGCATATTCCTTGGTGTCCTCCATGAAATCATAAAATAGATATGCAAGATGATCTAGAAACAGTTCACAGCATGTCCGCGGGATAGCTGTCGAGAATGATAACCTCATGGTTTTCAAATTTTCATGAAAAAACACACAAGGCAAAGGCCATTAGAGTATGGGAACCAGTCTTGATGCTTGCTCTGAATGCATTCTTACAGAGAGCCCCTGATTTGCATGGATATTTTTCTTTTGTTTCTTTGCACAGGCCGAATTAGATGTGAAAGTCTGCACATCCACAAAGCATATGACAGATAAAAAAGTTGTTACTTTTAGTTGACCAACAACGGCCATTTACAACTGCCACTTAAAACATGTCTGTCACTAAAATAAATCACCAAAAAAAACATAATCTTGTTGCCACTAATAAAAAAAGTCCAAATCTGACCAAATGAAGGCCTTTATGCGGCTCAAAACCCCGATAGGCCCGTGGAAGACCCCATGAAAACTGCCAAAAAATATGGCACCAAAAAATCAAGGGATCGTAGCTTCACCAAGCAGCCTTTAATAGTGGTGGGCAAAAATAGTTCCCCAAGAATTTCTTCATAGACTGATGTTGAGAATGAAACTACGGTAACAAAAACCACTCCAATGCACGTCACTCCATGATCTAGGTAGCGAACGTTGAAGCTTCAACAAGTAGTGATCTCCATAAAAATGAAAAACTACATAAGACTAAAAAATATCCCAAAATCTAGATTTTTAACCATATGGTTTCTGATCCATCAAAAATATGGAGAGCATACTCCCTCGAAAAAAAATGGAGAAAAAAAACAAAAAAAGGGGGGATTTCCATGAGGGAAATCCTCCATGAGGAAAAGCTCCTCAAGCTCAAAGGGCAGGGAAGGCCTGCTCTGATACCATATTAGAAAATGAAATGCTTGATGTTATTGAATGAAAGGAGCTTTGCTTAAATAACAAAGGCATACAATTTGATCCATTGGATCATAACTAACTGAGCTAATCTCAGCCACATAAATTATCCTAGTAACAACTTAGGATATAATTTATTATTCTAACAGTTATGTGGATGAAATAATAATTTTGAATAATGTGGATGTAATAAATGTTCTTTTATCTTTTATGAAATAATTTGAAATGACTGAAATGCAACACAAATATTTACTTTATCATAAATGGTTTATACAATACAAATATATTAACTAATTTGAATATCATAGACTAATAATCCAATAACAAGGCTTAAATAACATGATATAAAAAATATCCAATAACACATCTATGATATAAAAATAATCCAGTGTTCCATAATCAACATATTTCTAGTCAAATACTCCAATTTCATAAAAATATACATAATCAATTAAGAGGGCTACAATATACATAATATCCAATAACACGTCTAATCTCATATTATATGATTAAAAATATCAAAAAATACATGTCTCAAATTATAATCAAATCTCAATATTTTGTAGAAAACTGATAACATAATATGTGAATCTATTCAAATGAAAGCATCCTTTCATTATAATACTAGAATTTGGAACAAACTCTTTTCAGATTATGCAACATCTTCTGTACTCATACCCAAAATTTCTACCATCATAGTCTGACCAGTGTTACCATTATCCTCATCATCATGAGTATTCGTGACACCTGTTCTCTTTGCCAAATATTTCCAATATGCCAAAGCTCTTTCATAAGGAAACTTCTCCACCTCATAGGTTGACACATATACTCTCAAACAATTTTCCAAATTTTTGTCCAACCTATTTCAAACTTTATATTTTACATATGATAATGCACTAAATACTCTTTCATCTTCCACAGATACAAAAATCATCGTTCGACATAATTCATATAAATGAAAATATTCACTCATAGTATGTTGTAAGATACTACTGAGATGTAATATTTTCTACAAACATGAAATAGAACCTATTTCATGACAGTTAGTGAGTTGTGAAACTTAAGCAGACATTTTCATTCCAAAATAGTTTGATTGTTTTATCAAAATATCATTGTTGAGAATACCATTGATTTCAATACCATTGACTACCGCATGTTTAGTGAAATGGCTAGCAAGAGTGCCCATGTATTTGAGAAAAAAACCATTTATAGTCTGGTATTTAATACAAGGATTCCAAAACATCGGGTTAACCACACCCATAGCCTCAAGCAATTCATCTATTTGAAAATGATCTCTTATTTCTTTTGTTAATGATTCTGCTATTTGTTTCAATTTAATTTTTGTATTATGTACAACTACATGAAATCTGTTGTATGTTATGGGCATTTTTTCAACTTCATTTGTAGTTATATCCATTCTCTGTTTACTTTTCGTGGACATTAATACGTAGATGATCGTTTATGTTGAACTTTAAAAATTTCTGAGGATCATTCATGTTTTTTAATGTTCTCCAACTCTCAAACATGGTATCCATAAAACAATGACTAGATGTGTACATTGTATCAATATAAATACAATTTTTTTTTATCACCCTGATGAAATCCACAATATAAATAGATTTTTGTTGTGCAATTTTAATCAAAGTATTCATTTCTTCCAACATTGGAAGAATACCACACAATGTGAGAAATGTTTCAAAAGTCACTCATTCAAAATAGAAAATCTTTAGCCTTATCAAATGCCCTACGATTTGCATACATATACCCTACCAAGGATTGATATTCTTTGAAAACTCTATATGTTGGTTGATACATTGAAATCCACCTAATACCTACATCTTTTAAGAGTTTTTTACCTTTAGTAACTCCTAGTGCAAACTGTTGAAAATTTGAAAATATTTTTGAACTGTGTAAAAAATAATCATGAATTTCATAGATAAGCTCTTCCACTCTCACTACATTTGTAAATGTATCCATAATTTTGTATGCAAGATTCATTCTATGAGTTATGCAATGAATAGAGATAAAATATGGGGCAACAAAAAAATTTGTAGTCGAACACAAAGACCATTCATATATCCTTGCATTGTAGCAGCACCATCAGCTTTGACACATATTAACGTAGTGTTTATTTCCATTTTATTTATTCCTGCTATTTATTTTAAACTAGTCACAACAACATTGTAAATATTCTATGCATTGTAATTTTCCACCATCTTGTGTACTCCAAGTAAATGAGGTTGCCTTAAATAATTTTCTAATGTGTAAACATGCATACAAATCCAAGATGCATTGTCAACAACAATCACCTCATCAATTGAAAGAAATGAATTTAGATTTTTTAACTTTCTCTTTGAGGTCATCCTGCTCAATCAATGAGAGATATTTTACAATTTCTCAACCACTTCGATCTGACCAATGGGTGCTAGGAAGGTTTTGCACATCAACTAGTTGAAATAGATATTTATAATCAATGAAATCAGACATAGGTCTACCCTTTTTAAGAATAGTGAGTACAACAACAAACTACAAACTTTTTAAAGCTAAAGTGAACTTATTCAATTTTTGAAATTGGGCTTGAATCATTGCACCTTTCTCAACCAAAGTTTGCTTTTATTTCATTTCTTTATCATATTCTTGTGCATATCTGACATGTGCGCACTCTAATGCATTCTTTCACCTATATTTTTTTTGTATTGTTCCCTCATTTTTTTTTATATAAAATTTTCCAGAATGTTTTTCTACTATATCTTTATTAACTTGCAATCTATGATCTTTTTTGTGTTTCCAACTGTAAATTACACATCTTAATTCTTTTATTTCTTCACTACTATTCTTTGGCAGCACTGGCTTAATAAGTAGAAATTATGATACCCAATCAAGCTAAAATGATATGTCAATCGTCCACCTAAATAACCTTGTATGTTTATGTTTTTTTAGAAGAAGATTCTTTGGAAGTAGGAACTGTATGAGAACTATTGTTTTCTTTTCCATTTGGTGTGTTAGTTTTAGGAATCTCTTCATGTTGTTGTGGCATTTCATTAAGAAAATTTTCATCTGTGGGCTTTTCATTATCGAGGATATGTGGAAGTGGAGGCATACCAAGGACAATAGTGTTTTCTGTAAATAATTTTTTCGCATATCATTATTGCATTTAAAAACATACCTTATGTTAAAAAATATAGATAAATAATGGACAAAGCCATCAACCAAAAAACACCCTTCTTAATGAATAAATACATTATATATAAAATTAACAATGTACAAAAATTAACTGGTTAGTAAGTAAAGGCGTTCGTACATTCAATTTGTGCATATATTGATGGCCGACTGGATTTCAAAACATTATGAAAGTATTTGAGGATACTCTTTTTATTGGAATATTGAACTCCCTTCTTTCCACTGCCAATAGGTGACATTTTACCTGTATAAACATAAGAGTAACATGAACATCATTTTTAAAAATGAAAATAACTGGTAAAAGAGAACTATTGTTCAAGACAACAGGATGTCTGACCCAAGCAAGCTTGATATTGATGCCCAAATAATAGGAAAACCTCTTTATTAAGTTTCCATGAATAAAAGGTTTCAATAAGAAAAATTAATGGTAAAAGAAACTTATCGGTAAATGGCTATCATTGTATATCACTCGCCTTCTATCACTTGCCTTCTACCACTCACCTTGTGCTAGTCGCCTAAAGTAAGTTATCTTCTACCACTCACCTTGTGCTAGTTGCCTGATACGAGTTACATTTTACCACTCACCTTGTGCCAATCACTTTATGCCAATCACCTTATGCCAATCGCCTTGTGCTAGTCACCTTGTACCAGTTTCCTAATGTGAGTTGCCTTGTGCAAGTCACCTTGTACTAGTCACCTGGTGCAAATCACCTTGTGCCAGTAGCCTAGTGCGAGTCACCTTGTTCTAGCCGTGTTTTGTCAATCACATTCTGTTAGTTACCCTCTGACATACTCTCTTTGTTTGCTTTCTTTTGCTTATTGCTTGTTGTCTCTCACTTGCTATCAAATAAAATTAATGTTTTAAATAAGTGTCACTCTAATGTTACCTATATATAACAGGGTACAAGAGGTGAATTTTATGAGATTTTTTTTAATAATTTGAAGGAAAAAATTAGGTGGGAAACCTTATGATAGTAGGGTAAATTGACCCTAAAAAAAATTGATCCCAAATTTTTTGAGCAAATGGGCTGACCTCTACAGTCCCAAAATTCACCAAATAAAAAATGTGAAAATATTGATATCCACGCTAATTTGTAAAATTTATATGCATAACCCTACTTTTCACAGAAAAATGGGCACTTGTTCTCCATAAAAAGCAATGTCATCTCGAATGAGATGGTATTAGAATTGGGGCCATCCCCTATGATATGACCGCATGCTCTAACTATAAAAAGAATAATTTGGCAACACGACTGCCTATTAGTGCGATGGTGGGTTACCCACCATTCTAATGACCTATAGTCACTCGTGATGACCTGTAGTTGTCCTTGCCAACTGCAAATTGGTAATCAGGGCTGCCCTTGATTTCCACTTGCCTCTTTGGCATTTAGCCAAGTAGGCTATAAGAGGGATCCCATCCCAGTTTAAAAATTTGTTTTTTTTAACTTGAGCAACAAAATGCTGTTGAAATCTCACCATGAATCCTTGATTTCTAAACCAATGCTGCTAATTCATGCCATGAGCTTTGACATTGCATCCATGATCCTCAATTGATAAAAACTATAATTTTGATACGCTCGAATCTACATGCTCGTCTACCAATCACCACCAATTCATCGATAAAACCTCCCCTCGAATCATCCCAACACATCACCCTAGCCTGGTTTTAGAAAGTTGCAGGTCCACGACAAAGATCATCTCTGCTAAGATGATCCCATAGCCAAGACCATCTCGCCTGATATGGCTAGGATTAGGTGATCACTTTTTTTAATATTTTCTACATTTTCCTTTATATTTATACTTGCAGGTAAGTTTTAATGGTAGATCATTCATTTTGAGCATCTTACTTCCCTGTATTAGCTTATATTTCTCATTATTTCATGCATGCACTTACTCTATTTTTATCTAATCTCTTGATCGATACGGGCCCAACCTATGTAGGCCTTGTAGATGCTACTAACCTCTTTTATTATTGCACACATGTGACAGGATTCAAGGCAATGCAAGGATCTAAATCTCACTTTCTCATCACAGTATCAAGGAAAACAACTTTTGAAAATATTGTTGTGGGCACAAAGATAATTATAATTGCACCTTATTGTAATATTGTATCATTTGTAAAATCCCTGAAGGGGATTCATTGTAACACATTTTAAAAGAGATCAATGCAATTTATATAGCCAAATTTATTACCATTTGGTTTCTTTGTGCATCATGTTGCTTTGTCTGTTTTATGGTGCATGTTTTCACACTTTCAGAACCGAATTTTGAAGGATCATGTATTTATAGATTTATTCAAAAGCTAGAAATCTAAAGAAAATTGAAGATATAGAATATCAAATTAGTAACATGTTTAAAAGAAAGGAGAAAATAAAATCGAATAATTAAGACTTATAAGAGAGTGAAAATGAATTGAATATACCAACACATTTATATGCAAGAAAAATAATTACTTGCAAACTATCATGACATATTTCAAAGGGAAGAGACATATTGGGCCTAAATATATCAAGATAGATGGCTAGGAAATATGATAGAATTTTCCATACTACTACCAAAATAAAGTTGTCATTTTTCCAAATAAATAGTAATCCAACTCTAGATAGACTAAATATTGAGAAAGAAGAGAAGATTAGGAAGGAGGTAATTAATTAATTCAAAGGTATTCTATCAAAAATTTAGGTAGGAAAATGAGGCTCAATGTGATTTTTGCAAATATTCCACCAATTATTTAATGGATATAGAGTGAAATATTGATGAGAAAGGAATTCAATAAAGGATCTAAATAAGGTGTTTTTCTCTTTCCAACCTAACAAGAAATCTAGTCTTGATGGATTTCCTATAATTTTATTTTAAAATGTTTGGGATATGTTGAAGAGTAATAATTTGACTGTAGTGAAATAGTTCAACAAGAGGAAGAGTATAATAACTAATATTGATGCCACTTTTATCATAGTAGTTTCAAAGAAATGGGAGGAAATAATTTTGATAATGTTCATCCGATAAGCCTCTATAACATAATATATAAAATAATTTTAAAAACTATGGAATATAGGTTGAAAGATATTATTTTTTTATTGTTGTTGGACACACTCACACACCCACCCCATGTTTTGAATTTGGGTCTCCTTGATGAGAACATAAAGACATAATTAGACTATATTATCTTTAAAAAAGATGGTATAATTTACGGTAAGTGAATCCATGATAGTATAATTATTGCACAAGAGACCACATGTTTTATTCAATCCTTGAAAAAAATAATATACTCTAAAGCATATTTGATAGAAGTCAAGGTAGGATTAGTCCATAGCATTTTTACTAGATATGGTTTAATTGATCTTATAAAATATGCAATATTTTCATATTTTTAAGGGAGTGGCTACCAATGCAAGCCCTCTATGACTTATTGAAAAATTAATTTTATAGAATACAATAAATTATAATATGGTTTTAATTGTTAAAAAAAGTGTAATATACAACCATTCCTAACATAAAAAATCATCAGATATTTACAGTGCACCTTATTCCAAGATGACTAGCTAGCTATATAAGAAAGCATTACCTATATTGTAATTGCTAATTTTCCATTTAATTTTTTAAATCACCTATGGAAACATATCATTTTTTATATTGAGGAAGGAGATATTATCATAAAAAAATGTTTATCGATATTTAGTTGAACCCACATTAACAAAAAAATTGGTCAGGTTTCTCAACAAATACCATGACATTATCATTTATGATATTGTATTATCTAAAGTTCAAGTTCATGTATATTCCAATTAAATATATTATATCACTTATCAAAATATGCAATTGTTATGATATTGAGGATATGGGATATTATCCTAAAATGTATTTATTTACTAAAGATCATCTATGTATATATGTTTCGAAATATGAGATATCTAAACTATAAATTGAAGTTATGGAATATCAAATCCTTTATAACATATTTAAAAAAAATAAACCTTTGCAAAACGTCCCATTAATTATTCTATGAAAACAAAAAATATACTTGATAAAGATTATTTCAATGGAGGAGCTATAAGAAGTAATTTTATCCTTCTAGCATGACCATGTATTGGTCCTAATGAATTTCCTATAATTTGGTTTTAAAATATTTGGAAAATATCAAAGATAATATGTATGTTATAATAAAAAAGGATAGGAAGAATAAGGCTACAATATGTGAGTTCCAAAATGACAATAATTGCCCTCAACCTCTTTGTAGAGGTGCAAAATTCATAACTTATATTGATATGAGAAAATTGAAGAACACAAGATTATACTGAGAGGGGGGGTGAACTGTATAAGATCACTTTTTACTTTTTCTTTCTCAATCAATATTATGCAATATAAAGATAGCAATATAAATAGTAGTAATCAAAGTAAT
This sequence comes from Wollemia nobilis, assembly GCA_028583015.1. Taxonomy (NCBI): domain Eukaryota; kingdom Viridiplantae; phylum Streptophyta; class Pinopsida; order Araucariales; family Araucariaceae; genus Wollemia; species Wollemia nobilis. Next base: position 1,236,160 of record JAQPPZ010017175.1, on the reverse strand, counting down.
GCACAAATCACCATACACAATAGAGACACAAAAATTTACATGGTTCACCCAATGTGGGCTACTCCATGGAGAAAAGCTTTCACTAAAATTTTCTCAATCAATCTCTTGAGAATCCTTTCCCTATTACAATGTTTATGGACCTCTATCCATAGGAGACACCAATCCCCTAAATCAAGTTTGTGGATCTCTATCCACATGAGAACTCCTTCTCCTCTGCTCTAGCTGATGATCCTCTAGAAGACTACTGCCTCCACTACACTAGCTTGTGGATCTCTCTCTACTGAATACTTTTATCCCCACTCAAAAGATCTGTCCTCACTACCCTGGCTAATGGATATCTATCCACTGGAGACTACTGTCCTCTTTACCAAGTGTCAAGTGTTATATAACAAGGGTTATACTTCACAAAATACAAGAATAGCTCAATTTCATGATACACCTTATATATCCTTCTCAATAGCAACATTTAATAATAATATCTTCACAAAAATTTCCTTTTCAAAACACACCTTCAATTTCTCAATTTCACAAAGTTGATATTCCAACTTAATTTCTATCTCCTAAGGTAAAATAATATTTACCTTAATAAAGCACTTATTTACCACTTAGGTAAATAAATTAATATCACCTTATAACTACCTAAACTTTGCACAATTAATCAAATTGCACAAACACCCTTAAAACCTTAGCACAATGATCAAATATCACAAATATTCCCTTATGCCTCATAAACCTTAGTATTATGCAAAAATCCAAAATTCAATCATAAAAAGCTTTGGTGAATCCCCTTCCGTATTTTTTGGAGTTTTGACCCTGCACCTTCTCCCTCAACTGGTGCCTTAGTTGTGGCTTGCTAGCCATGTGAGCTAAGCATTCCACATGCTTAGCTTAAGCCCTAAGGTAGCTTAATCCTCTTCACAAAGGCTTCAAAGCCTTTAGCATTCTCCTACGTCTAGCACCAAGCTAGACTACGAGTGCTTATACCTTTGCTTTGTTCCTACCTCGATCACGATGCGCTACCTCGATCACGATGCGCTGCCCTAATTACAATACATTGTCCTACTTCGGCAATTACACCACTCGCAAATTTTGGAGGCTTCAAATTTTTTGTTGCATATTAATTCGCATAAATCTCTTCCCTAAAGTTTGTCTTAGGGTTTAAATACCCTTAAATTACTTTGCATACAATGTTGGTGGATGATTCGACTTGATGAGGTTGACTTGTATAAATTATAATTTATAATTAATTTAAATTCCAAAGAATTTAAATATTATAAATTTAATTTATAAACTTTATACTTTAATAAAAAATTAAAGCCCTCTATTAGTTAATATCAAATTGTCATTTGTACTTCACTTGGTTGATGAAAAATAATTTCGCCACCTTAGTTTTAATAAAAACCTTAATTCTGCCATCACAATATTAGAAAACTATCATTATGGTTTTAATAAAAAACCTTTTAATGTGCCACCATGGTTTAAAAAAAAAACCCTTATAAAAACATACTTGGACAACTTTTCTCCATCTCTTTGCATTGCTTCCTGGTGTTAATGATGATGTATTCCATGGTATTAATGACAGATTCATGTGTTCACTTTGGCATCAATGACAAATTTTTACCTTGACATCAATGACAAGTAAATGAGCTCAAAATGTCCAACAATCTCCCCCTTTGTCATTGATGGTAACCCAACTTATTTTTACCAAAAAATTGACATTTCCTTTGTTATTCTCCCCCTGGAACAATGCTCCCCCTAGCTCAATGCTCTCTCCTCTTTTCTCAAATACCAAATCTCTTCCCCTTACTCAAATCTCTCCCCCTTTGACATCAATGGAAAAGGGTCACCTTTGGAGCTCGAGGCTACGAATGAGCTTCTTAGCTTAGCCCCTCCCCCACATCCTCTTGAGGTGGTTAATTCTAGGGTGAGTATTTCTACTCCAAAAAAACACTGTTCTTTACCTTTATCCTCTTTCCTTCTTATCTGATCCTTCTAATTTCTTTGACTATTTATTTCCATGTCCATGTTCCTATCCATATCTAGATTCCTATACATGTTCCTATTCATATCCATGTTCCTATTATTGTTCCTGTTCATATCCATGTTCTTGTTCTTGTTCATATCAATGATTCTGTTCATGTTCCTGTTCATATCCATGTTCATGTTCCTGTTCCTGTTCCTGTTCATATCCATGTTCCTATTCCTATTTTTGTTCTTGTTCATGCTTGATTCTAGAATATCTTCTTTACACCACTTTGTTGTATGACCATAATTATTGCACTTGTAACACTTAATGTTATTATTCCTTGGAGGTGCAAATGTCTTAGGATTTCTCCTAGTGAAGCCATACCTTCTTCTATCATGAACCCTACAATTCATTGCCTTGTGATCAAACAGATTACATGAGTAGCAATACCCATGGAAAAGTTGTCTATTCCTAAATTTCTATCTTTATTGTGTCCTGCACTATGAAGCCATGTGCCCAAACTTGTGATATGAAAAGCATATTCCATTGAAGTTTCCTTGTATTGACCTCATTGGTCTCTTAGTCTCTTTGGACCTATTTTGATTATTGTTCCATCTATATCTTCTTTGTGCATTGTACCTGTTCTTGTTGAACTCTCTATTATCCAACTCATCCTCAGATGTCTCACTCTCTTTTACACTATCCTCTTCTGAAGTATCCTCATCTGAAGTATCTTGTCCTCCAAAAATTGAGGTTGACTCTCCTTCCCATTTCTTTTGATCATGTTCAAATCTAAGACCTGTTTTGCTTTATGTAGGCTTTTGTATCTTAATGAACTTATCCAAATTATTTGAGCTATTTTTGAACCCTTTTATATTGAATTTGGAGTCTTCTAAATCTTCTCTTAGTAGTGCCACTTCTTGTGTTAACTTTTCACATTATAAAATCTTTTCTTCTAACTTATCCTTGAACCTTTTTGCCTTAGCCTTTGATTTTTCTAAATCCTCTATAAGCAATCTTCTCTCTTCATCACATTATTGAAATTGAACTTCAAATTTGAAGTTTTGCTTTCTTACCTTCTTTACTATTTCAAGAGCATAAATAAGTTCTCCCTTGAGATCATATCCATATTTCTCTGAATATTTATCTATTTTTTAACCTTTATCCACATCTTTATTTTTTGTTGGCTTGTCTTCTATAATATTACCTACTTCTTATTATAATGCATTTGATCCTTCAAATGCATATTCATATTCATTATCACTAAAACTATAACCATCCCTTGTACAATCATCTTCAAGGTGTCCAAAGTTACCACATCTAAAATACTTGAGAATTATTGGAGTCCTTTTCTTAACTTGTTCTTTTTCTTCAATCATAAATAGGACTTCATCTCTATCATTATCTGAAAAACTAGCATCACTATCACTTGAGTACTTACTTGCATTATCCGTATAGTAGCTCCTCTTTTACATTTGGAAGAACTTATTTTCTTGTATTTTTTATCCATACTTGCTTTTATTTTGGTGCCTATGTCTTTCTGATTCCCTGTTCTTGCGATCCTGTTTCTCTTCATAATTGTTATTCTTAGCCTCTTAACATTCAGTTGCATAATGACCATACTTTCCACAATTGAAACATTTAACAGATCTTGTATCTATAGATCTTCTTGAATCCTTAGTCCTTCTACCATAATTTGCTTCTTCATCATTGGATGACTCATTTCTTTATTTTGACTTCTTACCCTTAGTCTTCTTGATTGCTTTGAATGCTGCTTACTTTTGGGGAATAGGATCTTTTGTTCTTATCTCATGTGCTGTAAGAATACCAAGCAACATATATCTTGTCAAAGTATCACCATCCATTGACACTTCTATAGTAGAAAAATTTTCACTGAATCTGTTTGGATGAGTTCTCAAAACTTTATCACAATTATCCGATTCATCAATCTTCATTCCAAGTCCTTGCATAGCATTAACAACCTCATCAATTCAAAGTAGATAAGTATTAATATTTTTCTCATCCTTCATTCTTAACTCTTCAAATTGTCCTTTGAGATTTTGCATCTTTGCTTTCTTGACACATTTATCTCCTTCATATATATTTTGCAATTTGTCCCACATGTCTTTAAAAGTTTGACAATGCATAACTTTCATAGACTCTATTCTATGCAAAGCTCACAAAAGTGTATTCCATTGTGTTCTTGTTAGATTTTACTTCAAGCAGTTAAAATATTTTTAAGGAACCCACTCTTATACCAATTGAATAACACAAGATTATACTGAGAGGGGAGGTGAACAATATAAGACCACTTTTTAATTTTTATTTCCCAATCAATATTATGCAATATAAATATAGCAATATCAATAGCAGTAATCAAAGCAATTCACACATCACCATACATAATAGAGATACCATAATTTACGAGGTTCACCCAATGTGGGCTACTCCACGAAGAAAATATCACTAAAATTTTCTTAATCAATCTCTTGGGAATCATTTCCCTATTACAATGTTTATGGACCTCTGTCCAAAGGAGACACCAATCTCCTAAATCAAGTTTATGAATCTCTATCCATAGGAGAACTCCTTCTCCTCTGCTCTGGTTGGTGATCCTCTAGAAGACTATTGCCTCCACTACATTGGCTTGTGGATCTCTCTCCATTGATGACTCTTGTCCCCACTCAAAAGAACTATCCTTACTGCCCTGGATAATGGATATCTATCCACTTGAGACTACTATCCTCTTTGCTCTATCACCTCCAAATCTCTATCTCAAATTTGCACTAAACACAGTCCTTCAATCTAGCACAAATTTGCTCAATCTCTATCTCTGGTCTAGCACAAATCTGCACCAACCTCTGTCCTCAAATCTGCTCAACAAGTCCACATAGAACTTGCTCAAATATTCTCAACAAGTCCATACAGAACTTGTCCAATATGCTCAAAAATTCCACATAGAACTTGTCCAATATGTTCAACAAGTCCACATAGAACATGCTCAAATCTGCTCAACAATTCCACACAAAACTTGCTCAAATCTTCTCAACAAGTCCACACAAAACTTGTCCAATCTCATAGAAAATAAAGAGAATTGTTAGAGACTCAATATGCTCTATACTAATCACAATGCTCAATTTGTTTCAATCACTCTCTTGGAAATATAAGGATAATTTTTAGAGACTCAATATGCTTCAAATTCAACTCAATGCTCATCACTTTCTCAACTCAATTCAAAATATAAAATAGTTTGTTTTATGGAACATGAACAATCACTTCATACATCCACTTGACTAGGCTCAACCAACTTTACTCAATAAATCACTCAATGAAATAATCCTTGCTCACACACCCTAGTCCAAGCATATGATCACTCACTCAAAATATTTCCAACAATGCTCAACAACAAATCTCACATAACAATTATACTCATGTTCTTTTCAAACCCTAGTTCAATTTCTTTGCTCAACAACTCACTTCAACAATAATGCTTATAAAAAAACTCTCACATAACAATGATACTCATGTTATTTTCAAACCCTAGTTCAAGTTATTTGCTCAAAAACTCACTTAAAAAATAATTCTTATAAAATAATTCTCACATAACAATGATTCTCATGTTCTTTTCAAACCCTAGTTCAATTTCTTTTCTCAACAACTCACTTCAACAACTATGCTTATAAAACAACCACATAACAATGATACTCATGTTCTTTTCAAAGCCTAGTTCAAGTTCTTTGTTCAACCAATGGTTTCAACAACAACGCTTGTCAAAAAAGGTTTTAACAACACTTATTTATTCCAGAAAACCTTGAAGCATTCACTCAACACACTCAATAGGAAAACCTAATCAACTCCTTTTCACTCCAAACTTATTTTCCAGAAAACCAATCAATCAATTCAACTATGGAAGAATATGCTCATACCTTTTTCTTGATTGGAGGATGATCTTCAAAACTGCCTTTAGATAATACCTTTTTCTTTGACAAGTGCCAAGGGTTAGATAAAAAGGGTTATACTTCACAAAAAACAAAAATAGCTTAATTTCATGATACACCTTATATCTCCTTCTCAATTGAAATATTTAACAATAATATCTTCATAGAAATTTCCTTTTCAAAACACACCTTCAATTTCTCAATTTCACAAAATTGATATTCCAACTTAATTTCTATCTCCTAAGGTAAAATAATATTTACCTTAATAAAACACCTATTTACCACTTAGGTAAATAAATTAATATCACCTTATAACTCCCTAAAATTTGCACAATTAATAAAATTCTACAAACAACCTTAAAACCTTAGCACAATGATAAAATATCACAAATATTCCCTTATGCCTTCTAAACCTTAGTATTATGCAAAAATTAAAATTTAAATCATAAAAACCTTTGGTGAATCCCCTTCCACATTTTTAGAGTTTCGACCCCGCGCCTTCTCCCTCGGCTGGCTCCTTAGCTACGGCTTGCTAGCCATGTGAGCTAAGCACTCCACATGCTTAGCTTAAGCCCTAAGGTATCTTAAACCTCTTCACAAACACTTCAAATCCTTTGGCCTTCTCCTATGTCCGGTGCCAAGCTGGACTACGAGTGCTTCTCCCTTTTATTTGTTCCTTGCTCAAACACCATGCACTACCTCATTCACGATGCGCTACCCTGATTACAATGCACTATCATACTTCAGCAATTACACCACTCGCAAATTTTGGAGGCTCCATATTTTTTGTTGTACATTAATTCACATACATTTCTTCCCTAAGGTTTGTCTTAGGGTTTAAATATCCTCCAATTGCTTTGCATACAACGTCGGTGGATGATTCGAATTGATGACGTCAACTTGTATAAATTATAATTTATAATTAATTTAAATTCAAAATAATTTAAATATTATAAATTTAATTTATAAACTTTAGACTTTAATAAAAAATTAAAGCCCTCTTTGAGTTAATATCAAATTTTCATTTGCACCTCAATAGGTTGATGAAAAATAATTTCACCACCTTGGTTTTAATAAAAATATTTATTCTGCCATCACAATATTAGAGAACTATTATTATGGTTTTAATAAAAAACCTTTGAATGTGCCACCATGGTTTTAACAAAAACCCTTATAAAAACATATTTGGACAGCTTTTCTCCATCTCTTTGCTTTGCTTCCTGGTGTTAATAATGATGTATTCCATGGTATTAATGACAGCTTCATGTGTTCACTTTGGCATCAATGAAAACTTTTTACCTTGACATCAATGACAACTAAATGAGCTCAAAATGTCCAAGAAAACTTCAAATATTGGAATTTTATTAGTAAGATGGTTGAGGGAGAGGACCTAAAAATAAAAATAAAGAAGCTCTAAAATATGCTTCAAGATTTCTATTTACCATTTTTACAAGATGAGTTTGTTTTGAATCTATCAATAGTTGGAAAATCCTTGATCAAGCTGGTATATAAGGACTTCGAGTAATCAAAATTACCTACAACCATGCATTTTCCTTGGAATAAAATTTGGTCACTTAAGTCCCTTCATAAAGCCTCAATATCTCTTTGGTTAGCAATCCAAAGCAAAATACTTATCAATGAACATCCATAAAGAAGATAATATCATGGACCATTTAGGTGTGATTTATGTGAGAAATATTGAAAAACATCAGATCATCTACTTCTTGATTATCAATTTACTTCTACTATTACAGTGATTTTTTCAAATATGTAGAAACACGTTGGTTTGTGCCATTGATATTGAAAAAAACGGTGAAATGTCTAATTATTTATTTCAAAGCTAAAGTGTTGAGTAGTTTATGGACTACAAGTCCTATTACTTATTGGAATCTTAAGCTTGAAAATAATAATAGTATTTTCAAAAATGGATCTCAAAATTATATCCAAGTTTGCATTTGTATTGTTACCTTTCTCACAAAGTGTTTGTAAGCATGATTCTTATCATAAGATGTATCAAATATAGAAAATTATGTGCTAGAATCTTGGTTATAAAGTTGGAATATACATGCAAGAGTGTTTTGCAATAATGGATTTTGTATAAAGGATTGACATTACTAGATGGTAAAATAGAAATATATGGAAGTTGATACCATTAAATTTAATTTGATAATGCTTCCAAATAAAACCTTGGAAAATTTATAAGTGGTGTTTTCAAAATAATAAAAACAACATTATTCTCATTGTGGATACCTAATTTTGACACGCTATCCAAGAAAAATACATCAAAACTCATGTGAAACATCAACAAACAATCAATCAACTCAACCCTAGCATTTGGGCATCATTCTTAGCCTCTCTTAAATTCTCCACTCCTTGTTAAAAATGCTAGTGGTAAATTTGCAACTCCATGGTATTTTTGCAAAAAGTTATTTTTTAGCCCCTCATCTAATCAAACTAATTGATGGTTAAAATCACCAATCCATGACAAAATCACTAGTTGTGATTTTAACACGAAGTGGTAATTTTGTAAAAATGACCAGAATCCTTTGGCATGAGCCAGAGTTATGCAAATTCCTTCATCCCACTACCTCCTCTGACCTCACATGCTCCAATCACAAACCATGCATGCAAATTTAAATTTGGTCTAAAACCCTAAGAGCATCTCACACCTAATTTTCCCTCTCAATCCCTCCAAAAATCTATAAATGCAACCCTTGGGGCAAACGTTCCATAAACAATTCTAGCTAGCATATTCTACCAAAATTTCTCACTCTCTTTTTCTCATTTGCATTCTCTCATTTGGAGCACTCTCAACAAACATTTGGGGCAAGTCAAGCAAGGCAAAGGGGGCATTAAAGCAAGATGATCACCTTGGAGTGACGAGGAACATGTTCTAGGACTGTATATTCTCTTGCACCTCTATTTCTCCATTCTTCTTGTCTTAATTTTATGTATTTTCCCTCTTATTTTGGCCTTGCTAACTTGGTTTTTCATTTTGCATTTACTAATATTTTATCTCTTGTTCATTTAGAATTTCTAACAATATTTTTTGCAACCTTTTCATGTTTATTTGGATTTATCTTCTTCATTTATAGAAAGTTTCTTCCATTTTAGAAGTAATTTATTTTTCATTATAACATACTAACATCATTTTCTCTTTGAGTCCATGCATTTTAGTCATTTATCACTTTTATTTTTGAGGCATTTATATTTTCTTTCCTCTAAATTATATCTACTTGAAGCTCTAACCTATATTTAGCTTCTCTTCCATTTTCATTTATTATTTCATATGCTCGATTGCATGCTCATTTCCATCTCATTTATAAGTTTATTTGCTTATCTCTTTCATTCAATTCCATATTTACATGTTCTTGTTTTCTATGCACATTAAATAAGCTTTTTATTTCATACATTACTTCATGTTATATCCATTATGTATTAGCATTAAAAACTAGATACACTTCCCTTGTGTCTCTTCTCTGCTTGCATTCTCTCTTTGGTCCTTATATCATATAAGATATCATTGAAGCCTCTGCCATAAGTTCTTAATCTATAACAATGGTTCAAAACTCTATTATATCACCGTAATATTCCTCTTACATCATCCCATTTGCTCTTCCATAGACTTAAATTTTTTCTAAACTCATATTAGATCATCTTAGAACGCATTTTGGACATCCAGACATCCTTACATCCCTGTTTGGGGGTATAATGGAACCTCCAACAACCATTACATATGTCATTTTTTCCTTTTCAATATTTGGGAAATTTTAAAATCATTTCTTAGGATTCTATAAAATTACAAGTTGTAGACCCTTGAGATTGATCATCTCATCTCCCTCCTGTGATTCTTTGCTAAATTGACCCAAACAATTTCAAAATTTTACCCAAAGCTTAGTCAAATTTTGTCATAGGACATAATTACCACTACCTACAACCATTGGAAAATTTGGCTTTCTGGAATTACATAAAGTAAAATGCCACTCCCTATCAAAAATACCATTGGTGAATTTTCCACACTATGGCAAATTTGAAAAGGACTATTTCCATTTCAAAAGGTTCAAATTCACACTAAAAATTGTTTTAATAAGGTGTTTGATTAGTTGGTAAGATAGCCTATCTCTTCTTTGCACTCAGATAGACCCCCAAAATCAGAAAAACGTAATTTTTTTGGTCCATTTTTGCAGGTTTAAAAAACTCCACCTAGTTGTAAAAATACCAATGGAAAATTTGACAACCTATGGCGAATTTGGTCAAGCACTAGTTTAGAAAATCCTGCCACTTGGCACCCATTTGCATGTTATAATTTTATTATTTTTAGTTTATAGACCTTTGTTTCTTGCTAAATTGTATGTTTAAAACCACATTTTTTTTGGAAAATAAAGGAAACTTAGCATAGATCCTTTTTTTTTCAAAATGCACTTATGCAAAAATAAAAATTATATAGTTTGCATCCTAAGCTAGTTTGCTTGTTGCATATTCCTTTTTTTGCCCTTGAAAGAAAAACTTCTTTAGGATAGAAATCATTTAAATAAATAGAAAAACATATTAGGATAACACTTGTTTTCTTGCATTTTGTGTGATTGCATTTAGTATACACTTTAGGTGACCTTCACTTTAGGTTTGAATAAATTTTATCTTATCAAGGCTCGATAAAGATTTAGATTAGTGATCCAAAACCTTAGGTGTTTGTTGAATTAACTCATTAAACATTGCATAAGCATAACATCAACACAACACAACCACATTTTTTAATACATGAGGTAGATCCTACTCGTGTTGAATATTCCCATATCTTTAGGGCTTTTTTTGGAAAGAGGCACTCAAGCAGGGAAGTAGGATCCCAATAGATCCTCCCTTTACGTATGTGAGGTTTTGAATCTACACTTACCTACTTAGAATACTATGGAAATTCAGTTTTTAACTACATGGGCTAGGGCACTTCTTACAAGGATCATAATGACCACTAAAATGATGAAAATATATTTAAATTGATGGGGGTCCTAGATTATTATTGATGTTGTGGAGAAAAAATAGATGTAGATATTGGATAAATAATAACATTATTCTTTATGTCCACTTATTAGTGTAGGCATAACCTAGAAATGTAAGTATATCCATGGAGAAGGAAACATGGTCGTGGATAATATAGTCAATTGTGTTGTTGATCTCCATCTTAGCGTGACTTGAAGGGAAATTATATCTCTTAATAATAGTGATATCAAGGATTTGATATAAAATTAAACAAGTTAAGAGAGCTAGAAAATATATTACTTAGAAAGGCAAGTTGATAATTATCCATAGACATGTTTGGATATGATCTAATTGACTTAATAGCAGATGTAATATATTGATATTTTGATGGAAGTTGTAGTCAATAAAAGCTACATATAAAATGGTTTAAGTTTATAAAAGCTTATAAATTAAATAATATGATATTTATTGGTAAATAAATAATGTTTTTATAAGGATACCCAACCTAGCATATTATTACAATTTTAGAGTGCACCTCCTTCAAAGACGACTATCTAGCCATATAGGCAACTACCACCTATATAGTAATTGTTAATTTTTCATCTAATACCATGATAATATTATTTACAATATAGAATGATATAATTTTTAGGTGTTATCACATAATAGTCCATGTGAAGTGGCAAGTGATATAACCACCCCTCACAAGGTCTATGCATGTAGTATAGGATAAAGATAGTTGTAAGTTTGGTTGACTTAGTTATGCCTAAAATAGGTATTCTATGTATTAAAATACCTATAATATCATAATTCAAAGCATTGAAGCATTGAATTCTAACATGTGGTATTAGAGTAGGTAGAAGAAAGAAAAAATGTCCTTCTAATCCTCCTCTATCTTCAACACAAAATAAGAATCAAAGAGCACTTTGTTTCAAAAAAGAAGTTTCAAGGATAAAATTAGGTTGTATAAGATTGTTTAAGACAAACCTTGAAATAAAGGTAATTATCTCTATGAATCAAAATTCCATGGTGGATTCAAATGTCTCAGGGTGAAAAACGACTACCAAAGAACATAAAGGAAAAATCCTTCAAGAATTAAAAAGGGTCTCAATCCCTTCTAAGACCAATAAGGTCATAAGCTTGCAAGTGACAACAAAGTCAAGTTTAGCAAAAAGAAAAATGAGTCATAATTTTCCCATGAAAAATAAATTACCTTTTCAAAGGGAATTAAGGAATCTATAGAAGCACCTTAAATTACAAGAAGATAAGGAATCCATAGAAGATCCTTAAAATTTGCTAGAAAACCACTAGCTTCAAAAGAGCAACTTTGGACTATAAGCAAGGAAAACAACATTGAAGAAATCAAGTTCCTAAAGAATTTTATGAAGATAAAAAATGAAGGCGAGAAAGCCACAAGAATCCAGAAAACCCAAAAGAAATTGAAGTCACAAGGTGAAAGGAACTAGTGTGCATTTGTTGGAAGATGAGAACAACCAAAAGAAAAACAAACCCAAGTGAATTCACATTAAAATAACAAAAACCCCTTTGAAAAAAATAACAAGCTTATGTGCATTGAAGAACAAGTCATTTGAAGAAAATGATGAACCCATATTGAAGGAGTTGAGGTCATTAGCCTAAAAAATACACGGGGTAAATAAACATCCCTTATGACATTGTTATTAAATAAAAACCTAGAAAAATATGTAGAAACATGCAACAAGTTCCATGCACAACCAAAAAATAAGCACATAAGACATAGGATGATGTTAAATATTTGAATCAAGCAATCCATGAAAATAACACAGGAAAGTTTTCTATTTAAAAAGTGGGGTAAAAATCACTGCCAAAAAAATAAATCAAATTCAAGAAGAAAAAAAGAATATCAAAGTCTTATGCTCAAATAAATTTCCCTAAGAACAATCTACTCAAGGAGAAGGTAACTATATGATTCTCATTAGTCAAGCACCAATTGATAGTCCATCATAATATCAAATATGCAAGTATTGATAAGATTGACATTATGGTGTATTCAACCTCCTCAATAAAAAAGTAGAGATCAAAAGATCAAGATATTTGGTAGTGTTTCACTCCAAAGAACACAGGGAGGAATATATATTCATGTTGATGTTAGAGATTGTGTAGTTTAGAATTGCAAAGGAAGGTGTTCATAATAGAATCTTGAACATATTCAAAACATCATAGAAGATAGTCTAAAACAAAGGATAAATGACATAGCCCAAGCCAACACAAGATAAAAAAATATCTCATAGATGCAAATCCTCTCATATAAATTTATCAATTCTACTACAGATAAATTTCTTGGGAAAATATTCCATATTTTAAATAACAAGAAACTGTTGGAGGAATTTAAAAAAGACTAGTCCCACTTGTGAGAAAAAAAAAATGCAGACCAAAGAAACCAATTCATAGACATAATCAAAATAGAATAAAGAATGATTAAACAACACCAGATTATCTCTCAAAAATTAAAGTCATTATTCAAAGTTCCAATTGAATATCAACACATGAACATATTTTTAAATAAGGCCTTGAGAAATTTTCAAAGGCCTCTAATATCCCACATTGAAAGCAGGATTATTATTATATATTTATTTATTTATTTATTACTTTTTACTATATATTATTGCAGGAAAAAAGGAAAAGGTGGGCATAATATTTTAAAGGAATATTTCAAAATATTCCATAGAGGAAGAAGTATCCCCTCTATTTTGAGATGATTTTCTCACAATTTAAAGCACCAGTTAAATCTTGAGTATAGGCTTATATACTCATTAGAAATTTTTTGAGGCTAATTCAATGAGAAAATCTTTAAATTTTGTAAAATTTTACTGTGGCTAGTGGAGCACCAAAGTTCTTGTTACTCAATCCCCAACTACTAAGGGGGAGTAATTATAGTGACTATAAAACCAATATCAGAATGTAGCTTGAGTTTGAGGAAGTATGACAAGTAGTAGATGAGACTGTTACCTATCCTGAAGAAGAAAATGAATAGCAAATAAATATTGACAAGGCAAACACCAATGAGACCTTGGTCCAATGGTTGGGCATATGGATGATGTATCCCACACTAAGGTTCAAATATTGATGACACTAAATAAGTTATATATCTTGATGTGCATAAGTTGATATAAAAGAGAAAGGTAAACCCTTCTAAATCTCTACTTTAAAGAAAAATGTTTGATAAGGCATACAAAAAGGTAAGATTAATCATCATTTTTGAAGTAGCAGATGAAGTATAAGCATACATTTGGACTTCAACCACAACCAAAGATGCATGGGATAAGATACAAGTAGTCGTTGAAGGAAATAATCAAAACCAAATGTTATTTATCTAGAGCTAGCTCCATTGCTTGAAAATGAAGAGTGGAGAAAAGCTAGAATATTTCATGAGGAGAATTATTGAGTTATGAGCATCATTACAAACATTATAAAATCAAGTATTTGATGAAACATTAGTTCCAATTATTTTGAGATATCTTCCATTAAAGTATAATATTTTATGACAACATTAAATATCATTGAACAAACACCAATATTTGAAAAGCTATTGAACCTAATTAAAAAATTAGAGGCCTCACATATAGTAGATGAAGAAGAACAATTACTTCTTATAAATAAAAAATGGAAGCATTCATTTAGAAGAGGTATGAGACCTTCATAGTGATTTCAATAGATAAACAACTATCAAGGATATTATAATTAAAGAAATGATTCTAAAATAAAATTTCACACACAAAATATGTGTGAACGTTGTGGCAAAAGTAATCATACAATGAATAAATATTGGCATAATCCATTTAAAACTGGATCTCATTCATGAGAGATGAATCAAAAACAAGAAAGATCATCTTCAAAAAGGAAAAAATAAAATTATAATAGGCATATCAAAATAATGTAGCCAAGTAAAATTAAGTCAAAGAATAAGAAGAAAAAGATTAAGAAGAATAAGAAGAACATGTGTTTGTTGCACAAGTATAGCATAATAATGTTTGGTGTTGGTCCCATTCAAACTATTATATTGGAAATAATATAACCAAAGACAACAAGAGGTAAGTTAAGCAAGAAATCAAAACTCAAACATCTAAGAGTGAAAATATACACTCTAAACATGATTCTTTACCATCCATAGAATATTTTGAAGAAGAAGATAGCAAAGAGAATGAAGAATCAATGCAACAAGCATTTAATATGTAGCCATAAATAGCACATTAAAGAAAGTGTGAATATATCACTTTTCATAAATATCTTCTTCAAATGAACGATGCTAAGAAGAAGCAAAAGATTATTGGTCTCACTACATCAACACAATAAAAACATAAAATGAAAATTGGTCTGCATAGAATATATTACAACACACAAAATATATTATCAACCATTCAATTCAATGATTGAGACAAGATGCATGATAGCACATCATGCTAAAATTCAAAGGAACCAGGAGTACATTACATATTGTGAGCAAAGGCTTAATTAAATGAATGAAGCCTTGATAAAGAAGAAACTACAAGAAGTGCTTGACCTTGCAAAAATAGAATAAATTGATAAAGACAATATTCAGAAACAAGTCTACATGACAATAGAACATTGGGTCTCATCAATAGCTAATATATTTGGTGATCATCCACATGAAGACATTGGAGAAAACACATAATTCATGCATTGAATTTATAAGTACTAGAAAGTATTGAATGAGTACTTGTAATAAGTGTATTTCAGGAGTGCATGATGAGTGGAACCTAACGCTCATAAGTATTTATGTAAATAAGTCTATATTAAGGGGGGAATTTCTCTCTCAAAACTATAGATTCTAGCATCACCCTAGAAATTATTTTTGGTCATAAGCTAGAAATAGAGCTATGACTATGATGTAATAAGGGGGAATTTTAGGAGTTACTACATTATAGTCCGTGTTAAGTGGCAAGTGGTATAAACACCCCTCATAAGGCCTATGCATGTAGTATCAGATAGATATAGTTGTAATTTTTGTTAGGAGTTTGATTTACCTATAGGTATTCTATGTATTTAAATACCTATCAGCTCATAATACAAAGCATAAAAGTATTGAGTTCTAACAATAATCATATAGCTTATATATAATCTAAGTGAAGATGTTATCTCACCTATGAAAAGAAAATTATTTTTATATTAGTGGATGTTAGATTATCATTAAACTTATTTGAACCCTTTATTAGATAAACAATCAATTAGAGCTAATTTTACAACTAATACCATAACAATGTTATTTATATTATGGTATGATATTATTATCAAGATCATGCATACTCCAAGTGAAGATATGCTTATTTTTAAATTGGGAGAAAGGAATATTATCACCAAAACATGTTTTTTGAAGGATTATATATGTACAAATTTATTCAAAAATTCAAATATTTAAAGAAGTAGATGAAGATCTCGAATATCGAATCCTCTAGTAAAACATTTAAAATAAGGGAGAAAATTAAATCTGATCTCAAGGGTTTATAAGAGACAATGAAAATAATAGAATTAAACCACACATGGACCAACACACTTATATACAAGGAAAATAAGTATTTGTTGATTATCATAACATATCACAAAAAGAAAAATTATATCGGGTTGAAACATATCAAGAGAAATGGATTAATAAATATAGTAGCACTACCAAAATGGATATTTTATTTCACTGGATCAAAATATTTTAACTTTGGATAGAAAAAAAATTAAGAAAGAAGAGATCAAGAAGGAAATAGTCAATGATTTCAAATATACTCTATCATAATTTGGGCTAGATAATCAAATGGCATAAACTCAAACAACTAAACTCCTAAAATTTTAAGGAGGAGATCCAAGTTCAAATCTTGCCAAGCGATACATTCATAATTTTCAAGTTGTTGCAAAACCGTTATGTAGTCACAATGTAATATAGGTGGAGGTTGTTTCAATCCCATAGAACTAATCTAAAAAACATTGCGTAAGATAAGGAGGCTCATGGTGAGAATTTGAAAAATATTTTATCAATTATCTTAGGAAGATAAAAATAAATCTTGATGAGGAAGATTTTAATGGAAGAGCTATAAGAGTTAAATTTCTCTTTCCAACCAGATAAGGTGCCTAGTCAAGATGGATTTTCTATAGTTTTCTTTCTAAACTCAAGATATTTTGAAGAGTAATATGTTGGTTGTAGTGTTGGACATTTTGAGTCCTTAAGCTAATATGTTGTCTTTGACGTCAAAAGGTCATTTAATGTCAAAAGGATCTATGAAGGGTTTTTGTGAAAACCAAGATAGGAAAAATAAAATATTTTATTTAAAACCATGGATAGCAGATTTGATTTGGGTTTTTCTTAAAACCCAAGTTAGGCTTTTGTTTCATCGAAAAAGATACCCCGATGATGGAGATATTTAAGTTTTAATATTTGGTTTAAATTTTAATTATTTAAAATTTGAATTCAAAATTAAAAATCAATATGCAAGATTTCCACCAACGTCATCAAGCAAATAAAAAGTCATACGTCCGTTGACGTCTTCGATATGATTAAAGGACTATATAAAGGGGGCTTCAATTGATTATCATTTCATCCTTGCTCGTGTAATAAAAGTGTTGGCTATCGAATCATTTATGGGCTCGTGCAAAATTCTTGAAAAGTGTGACAGCGAATAACATAGATTGCGTTCAGAGAAACAAATGTCATGGGTTGTGTGGTGCATTTGCAAGTGGGCCTTGGATAAGACATGGATCGAATCCCCTTGACTGTATTTTTTGGAAAGCGTGAGAGAAGCACTTCGACGCCTTTTTTTTTGCGAAAGGTGGAGATGGGCATAAGGCATGTTGTGCCTTTCCCTTTCCAATGAGCAACTAGCTTGTGTGGAATATTAGTCGTGGCTAAGATGCTCGCAGTGTGTGCAAGTCGGGGGTTCGAATCCCCTTGAGGAGGTAATTACGTTTTGCATTAATTTAATTTTATTTAGCTCTAAGGTTGGAGTTATAAGGTGGTTAGTGGAAATTAAAGTTTTAATTAAGCTTTGTTATTTGTGCTGTATTGATTATTGCAAAACTTGAGGGGTTTAATAATTTATTTGATTATTATTTAGAATTGAATTTAGGAGAAATAAGGAGTTGTTTTAATTTATTTTTGAAAGGCTTATTGATTGTTATTTTGATAAGGGTTTATTATAAAAGGACTTTGGTGGATGTGTTTATTTAGTTGGAGTAAAAAGGGTGTAAATTGAGTTATGCTTTATATTGTGATTATTTGAAGTCCACTAACCCTTATTGATATTGGAAAGGAAAGTTGTGTTTAAGTGTGGCAGATTTTGTGGACAACTCCTTGGCATAAAAAAGGTATGGGCATATTATCCTATTGATTGTTTATGGTGGTTGATTTCTAAAATATCTTTGGAGAGAAAAGGATTGATTGTGGTTTCCATTTTTGAGAGTTGTTGGTTTAATGCTTCAAGATTTTATGGTTTATGAGTTGTAATTAAACCTTGTTTTAGAAGCATTGTTGTTGAAGCCCATTGATTGTGAAATGAACTTGAACTTGAGTTAGAGAAGAACATGAGTATAATGGTTATGTGAGATTTGTGATTGAGTATTGTTGGAAACATTTTGAGTTGGTTAAATACATGCTTGGACTAGGGTTTGTGAGAAATAATTGTTCCTTGAGGTGATTGGTTGAGTTGATTTTATTTAAGCCTAGTCAAATGGATGCATGTGGTTGTTCAAGTTCCTAGAAACAAACTATTTCATATTCTAATTTGAGTTGAGATTGAGATTTAAGAATAGAACATATTGAGTCTCTAACAATTCTCTTTATGCTTCTATTGAGTTGAGATTGGGATTTGAGTATAGAACATATAGAGTCTCTAACAATTCTCTTTATGTTTCTATTGAGTTGAGATTGGGATTTGAGTATAGAACATATAGAGTCTCTAAAAATTCTCTTTATGCTTCTATGAGATTGGATTGAGATATTGATTGATCATTGAGCTTAGAAC
Organism: Wollemia nobilis; assembly: GCA_028583015.1. Classification (NCBI taxonomy): domain Eukaryota; kingdom Viridiplantae; phylum Streptophyta; class Pinopsida; order Araucariales; family Araucariaceae; genus Wollemia; species Wollemia nobilis. Next base: position 1,217,282 of record JAQPPZ010017175.1, on the reverse strand, counting down.
ATATTGAGTCTCTAACAATTCTCTTTATGCTTCTATGAGATTGAATTAAGATATTGATTGAACATTGAGCTTAGAACATATTGAGTCTCTAACAATTTTATTTAAGATTATATGTGATTTGAGATAAGTCTTTAAGAAGGCTTGTGGACTGATTTGAGTAAGCTTTTGTGAAAGCTTGCTATGTAGATTTGAGCAAGTCCTAGAGAGGACTTATTGAGAAGATTTGGACAACTTTTGTGTGAGCTTGTTGAGCATATTTGGACAATTTCTGTGTGAGCTTGTTGAGAAAATTTGAACAGGTTATGTGTGGAATTGTTGAGAAGATTTGAGAAGGTTCTGTGTGGACCTGTTGAGCAGATTTGAGCAGGTTCTGTGTGGACTTATTAAGTAGATTTGGACAGGTTCTATGTGGACCTATTGAGAAGATTTGAGAAGGTTCTATGTGGACTTGTTGAGTAGATTTGAGCAGGTTATGTGTGGACCTATTGAGAATATTTTAGCAGGTTATGTATGGACCTATTGAGCAGATTTGAGAAGGTTCTGTGTGAACCTATTAAGCATATTTGAGCAGGTTTTGTGTGAACCTATTGAGCAGAATTGTACTAGACTAACTATACTATGTTTAGTACAAGATATTGAGAAAAATTGTGTCAGACCGACCAAATTATGTTTGGTACAGTATTGAGATAGAGCTTTGGAGGTGACATAGTATAGAGGATAGAGTATCAGTGGATAGGGATCCAACAACCAAGACAATTGAAGAAATATTTGAGTGAGGAGTTTTCAAGTGGAAAGAGATCCACCAGTCAGTGCAGCATAAAGACAAAGTCTTTTATAAGGTCACTAGCCAGAGTAGAAGGGGAAAGAGTTATCCTATGGAAGAGATCCAAAAACTTGATATTAGGGGATCAGTATGTCCTTTGGATAGAAGTCCATAAACATTGTACTTTGGGAAATATTCCCAAGAGATTATTTGAGAAATATTTTCTCTGTGTTGGTAGCCCACATTGGGTGAACCATATTCAAATTTGTGTCTCTATTGTGTGTGATTATTGGTGTATTGCTTTGGTATTGCTATTGATATTGCCACTGATTATATTGATTAATACTATTTGGGAAAGAAAAGTAAAAAGTGGTCTTATACTGTTCACCCCCCTCTTAGTATAAGCTTGTGTTTTTCAATTGGTATCAGAGTTGGTTCCTTCAAAAAGGGTTTAACAGCTTGAAGGAAGATCTTGCAAGAACACAAATGGTAAAGAAAGGCAAGAGTAAAATCATGAGATACAAGAAGAAAAAAACACCTATGGTCATGAAAGAAAAGGAATATGAGTTTAATATTGTTGTGTTGGAGGACACATAGAAATAGATTCAAGAGATGAATCAAGTAATGGAGAAATATCTAGACTGATAAAGTTTTGTACCAGTTGTGGAAAGATAGGTCATCATGCAACTTATTGTTCATAAGAATGTGAAGAATGTTTTGTCTGTCGTCAACTCAATCATGATGCAAGTTATTGTAATGGGTTTGATATCAGTGAAGATGAAGATGATTCTCTTAGATTTGAAGTTATAAAGAATGAGTCAGAAAAGGATAACAAGAATAGTCGAAGCAGGTATCAAGAAGAAACTCCACTTTGGAAAATAGAAGAAATTGAAGAAGAGGAAGATTTAGATAAATAAAATGAGGAAGCCACTCTTAAGGAACTTGTTTAATTGAAAAGAGAAAATTCAGAATTGAAGGCTCAAATACAAGAATATGAGAAATGTAAGACAACGCTTCTACAGGATATATCTAACTTGAGAGATAAGGTTGAAAAGGCAAGAAGAGTTGAAAAAGGTATGGTTGAAGAGTCAAAGGTAAAAGAGATAGAATTTGAAAGGCTTATGGTTACTCTTGAAGAATTAAAAATGGAGAACTGAGGATTAAGGGTCTGTTGCAGGCCAAAAAAGGTTAACTTCTTTCCTACTTTTGTCACATACCCATGCATTTAATTTATCAACCCAGGGAGCTTCGTAAACTTGCGAAGGGTCTTGAACAAGATTGCTTACAATACAACTTGAGATGATTCCGCTAGTTCTACTATTGGGGATGTTTCAATGGTCGTAAAACATTCATACACTCCTCAATAATTTATGTAAAAACAATTAAATCTACAGAAAGGAAATATTCACGCATTCCTAGAAATAAACCTATTGTAATACTAGAAATAACAATGTGATAAAAAATATTATAAAATCGGTAAACTAATATAGAAAAAACATAAGAAAAATAGGGGAAGAAATACTGGCTTGGAGTGGGCTCAGGCTCCAGCAACTTCCTCCCAACTAAAAATTCACTTAGAAACTCTTAGAACTATATTATAATTATCAAAGTATTACAATGCTTCTTCTGTATATCTCTCTACATTTAATATCAAAATAATCTATATATCCTCAGAGAGGTCTGCGTGTGTTTATATAGCACACCCATAGATCTTCTGTTACAAAGAATTTATAACAGTCAATTCATTCCAGACTAAACTAAGACAGTCTGGTAAATGTGATCGATGTATACTAAAATTGGCATTCATTTCTAATGGTGGCATGTTAACTGATTGGTTTGTGCTTCGCCTGGCATTGGTAGGACATTCTCATACGTCGGTGTAATCCCTAATTTAACTCTACATGACATAAAGTTGGAACTGCACCAGTCTTTGTTGTCCACGTCATGCTTGTCTGGTCAACGAGTGAAGAATAGGGGCACCTTCCCTATGAGGAAGGTGCCTAAGTATGTCGGGCGCCTTCTCTATGTGGAAGGTGCCTTACTACCATTAGCACATTCCTGGAAGAGGAAGGCACTTATCTTCTGTTGGTGCCTTCTTGTGAGAGGAAGGTGCTTGCCTTCTCATGGCGCCTTCTTGTCAGTGCCTTCCTTATGAGAGGAAGGCACTTATTTTCCTTTTGCGCCTTCCTAGAAGAGGAAGGCGCTGGCCTTCTATTGGTGCCTTCTTGGGAGAGGAAGGCACTTGTCTTTCCTTGGCACCTTCCTAGAAGAGGAAGGCACCTACTTACGCTTGGTGCCTTCCTAGAAGAGGAAGGCACCTACTTATGCTTGGTGCCTTCTTGGAAGAGGAAGGTGCCTACCTATGCTTGGCACCTTCCTGGAAGAGGAAGATGCCTAATTATGCTTGGAACCTTCCTAGAAGAGGAAGGCACCTACATTCTCTGTGTTTGTTTTGAAAGAAAAAAAGTGCCAGGTCCATGAAAAGATCTCGACTGATCCAAATCTGACTAAATCAAATACAATTCCATAAAAACACACTGAAAACACATGAATTAGATAACACGCATAATTTCATCAAATAATTATATAGTCATTCATAAAAATATGCAATCCTTATTATACAGTCGCATAATAATCAAGAAAATGTATATAAAATATGAGCATTTCTGATGCTCATCATCCCCCCACACCTAACATATGTCATACCCTCGTGGCATTAAAATTGCAAGTAGCCCTATTGACCCCTCATAATTGTCATTTCTTGGTGGATCCAGTTGTACCTATGGCCCATGTCTGCCTCTTCTATTCACTGGCATCTGGAGGTGTGGCTCCTCTTTTTCTATGCGGGGCTGCAGGTGCTACTATTAGCTTTGCTTTCTTTGTCTTGGTGGCTATCAAAGGTTATCTAGCTAGTGTCATCTCTGCTGCTTGAAATGCATCTTCTATAGCTTGCCATAGGTCAGCATTCTAAGGTCTAACCACTACAAGAGGGATATCTAAATTATCCCTCTTGAGATGAACTACTTGGGATTTATACAATTAAGCTGCTTTAGGGGTAAGCCTTGTGTTCTCCTTTGTAATGGTTGTGGCTTCCAATTTGAGGCCATATACCTCCCATCGTTCAAAATACCTTCTTATCTTGGAGGGTCGTACCTGGGATGACTCGTAAATCTCCCAAAATTGGCTGTCCTCTATTGGATTGACGTAGATGCCAGCATCCCCCTACATACTTGAGGTTGCCTTCCTGGTATCCTTAGATGTTGTCATCTATAAGAGCAGCCGTTCAAAATGTTTTTGCCTCTCTACAAACAACTACATATCCAACTCATCTTCTTCTGGGTTGAAAAAGGTCACCTTCACCTTCTTTCGAGCCGTCTTAGGCACTTTTCCTTTGGCCTTTGTAGAAAATGCGATAGTTCGAATAGGGGTTTTCCCTTTCTCCCTAGCGAACATCTTCTCGCTCTGAGGGACCTGCTCTGCTATCCCTGGAGCGTTCTATTCACTCTAGGGGACTTGTGCTACCATCTTTGGGGGTGCTTCTTTGCCCCCCTATTTGTCCTATGCTGACCCCTCAGGTTATTCTCTTTCTTCCTTAGGTCCAGGGAGTTTTTACTTATCCCTCGGTCCTGTCAGCTACTGTTGGCCCTCGTCCTACTCTATATCACTCAGGTCGATGATAGGGGGTGTTGTGGGACTTCTTTCCCCTTAAATCCCAAAAATAGAGGAATTATCCCTTGCCTTTGGACTACTCTGTCAGGCGTTTGATCGAAATTCTCTCAAAGAGAATACTCGTTCTATAGATATGGGAGAATTCATCGGGACCTCTCTTGCCCAGTCAATTTGGGTCGATGCATCCGTTCTTTCTATTCCCCTATCCTAGAGTTGCTGGTTCTCTTACTGCAACTGCTGGACCAGCTGATCGAACTGGGTGTTCGTCTTTCTCGTTCTTCCAATTCCCATTTATGCTCATTCTAGTGATCCTCCAAAATTTGCTGGGCCATCCAGCAATTGGTCTGCCACTCCAGTGCTTCCTCCAAGGCTGCATCGACCTAATCATTGCTCTCGAAAGTCCTTGCATCTTATGGGCTCTAATTTGTCAATTCCTGAAGGTTTTGGGCTACCACATCAACTTTCGGGTCATTATCTTCTTCTTTTGCCGAGATGAGGAGTTACCACAGGCATTTCCTCCTAGGGACTAGTTCTAGTGGCTGAAACTCGGCCTCGTTTCTAATAAGTGGTGCTCCTTCCTCTTCATACTCAGGCACTAGGGAATGCCCTCTTTCCTTTATGCATTCGAGAACTGGTGAATGCCCTCTTTATTTCTTAAAATCGGGCAATTCCAATTGCTCGATACTTGCCATCTCCTCTGTAGGGCTTCGCTCTTCTTGCCCTATTTTGGCAATAACATACTATTGCATTTCTTGGTCATCATCTCCCTATGCATCGGGGTTCTACCTCTGCGCTTCTGCATGGTGAACCAGTGTTGATATCAACCCATGGTGGGCCAAGGCAGACGGTGCTCCCTTTTGGTACCTAGCCGCTTCTTCCTTTAGGGAATTTTCTAGGTAGAAGGGCACATTCAACTTCCTTCCATGCACTAGGTGATTCAGAAACTGCACATGGTTAGTGTGCAAATGGGTATACTTCCCGGTGCATGTAAAGAATTGAGCAACTTGCTCGAATATCTTCCATAGATTCATGGGAAGGCTACTTTTGGGTAGCCCTTCCTTATCTATCTGCACATTTTCTCCTAGCAGCAACACTTCAACATACGGATTCAGCAGTATGCCTTTGTATATGTATTCACCTGTGAGGGACAATCTAGTTGCCTGTGAGATGTATTTGGGGGTGACCAGAATTTCTACCCCTCGCACCTTAGCTACATCGCCCCTCAATGAGTCAGCAAATTCCTTGGCTGCCTCCAATTCCTGGCCTTGAATGACTAGGGTATAGTATTCAAACCATCCCTTAGCCTCAAACTATGTTTTTATTGTCCCCTTGATTCCTTCCGTATCACTCAGCTCATTCTTTTTCATTGCATGATTCTTCGACCTTCCTCCCATGGTGCCTTCCCTTACTGCTGCACTTCTTTTTCGATCCTTACTTCTTCTGTAAGGTGCCTTATTATAGGTAAGGTGCATAACCTTAGCATTTAATTCTAGGGTACACCTTTCAAACCATATCATTGGCACGTGGTTCTGACCATGGGGGTATATGATTTTTATAACGACAATATTTTTTTGATACTGCATAATTTATGAATAATTATATAAAGATTTTAGTTAGTATTCATGTACCTTATTTGGTTTTTCATGCATCGTGAAGAGCGTTGATTCGTTGATTTGTGACATGGAGGAGGGGTATAGTAATCTTATGCCACTCGTTTGTGTGGTGATTTCATTTTGATTGAGGCATCCGTGAGACTTTAAGTGCTGGTTGTACGTAGAAGGCAATTTTTGGTACCTTCCTAATGTGGAAGGTGCTTATGTGGTGCCTTCCCGATGTGGAAGGTGCTTATATGGTGCCTTCTCAATGTTGTCGGTGCTCTTTGAATGGATGCACCTTCTGATGGTGGAAGGCATCTCTGATTGGATGTGCCTTTCGGTGGTGGAAGGCGCCCTTTTGATGATGGTGCCTTCTCGCTACGAAAGGTGCTTTTGAATGGGTGCACCTTCTTGATGTGGAAGGCATCATTGAATACCTGCACCTTCCTGGGGTGGAAGGTGCCTCAGTCTGTATGTGCCTTCCTAATGTGGAAGGCACCTCGGGCTTCTTTTTTTTTTGTGTGGCACCTTCCCGATGTGGAAGGCGCCTAATTTTTTCTCTTCTTTTTTTTTCTCTTTTTTTTGTGTGCCTTCTTTATAAGGAAGGCACCTTATTCTGGCGAGGTGTCTTATTCATAAGGAAGGCACCTTATTCTGTCGGGGTGCCTTCTTTATAAGGAAGGCACCTTCTTCTGGTCGGGTGCCTTCTTTATAAGGAAGGTGCCTTCTTCTGGCTGGGCGCCTTCTTTATAAGGAAGGCGCCTTCTTCTGGCGGTTTGCATTCTTCATGCGGAAGGCGCCTTCTTCTGGATGGGCGCCTTCTTTATAAGGAAGGTGCCTTCTTTCGGCTGGGCACCTTCTTTATAAGGAAGGCACTTTCTTCTAGCTGGGTGCCTTCTTTATAAGGAAGGCGCCTTCTTCTGCACTTCTTTTTTGATGTGGAAGGGGCTTTATTCTTGGCAATCATGTTGCGATTGACTAGGAAAGTGTGATCAAGCCTTCTCAGTATTTCTTCACGCTGCCTCAAATTTTACCTTTGAGTGTCAGTGTCGAAATGCTAAGTCGAATCAGGCCTGGTTTCCTAGATACCTATTCCTCGTGCTGTTAGGTCCTCCACCTGCAAAAAGCAAATGAAAATAAAGAAAAATAAATGCAGTTAGACGCATTCCATGCCTATTAGGCCCTGGATTAGGATGCCTATAGCTTGCATGTGGGCTTCATCCCTGCAAAACACACCATAAGAAAAAAACTAAATTAACTGATTTTGGTGAGCACATCCATGCCCACCGTTTTTCCTGTTAAGAGTTTGGTTTGGATCTAACAAGATGGGGTCTCCTCCACGTCTATTCTGGATTCCACCTGTAAGGTTTCGGATGTGTTATATGGGTGCAGTCAGTGGCCATTGACCATTAACATGGTGTTGCTATTGTTAATTGTTCTAACGCATACTACCTCATTCTTGATGAGCTCTACCACCTCATACGGTCCCATCCATATTTGCATTAATTTACCTTTTCTTTCCTAGAACCGAGAATCATACAATAGCACCCATTCTCCTTCTTGGAACTACTTCAGTTTAATGTGGCGATCATGCCACCACTTTCTTTGCTTTTGTATGATTTCTATTCTCTACAAAGCATCCATTCAGATTTTGTCCAGTTGATATAGCTGTCGAATCCTTTCTTTTTGAGCGTCATCCAAGATCAAGTTCAATTTTGAAGCTGTCCTCAATGTCTTGGTTTCAAATTCAATGGGCATCATCACACTCTTCCCTTAGAACAATTGGAAGGGTGTGAAGCCTATGGTGTATTTCCACGTGGTATTATATGCCCAGACCGCCTTCGACAACTATGTAGCCCAATATTTTTTGTTGCTGCACGGTCTTTGTTAGGATGTTCTCTATTTCTCTATTTGTCACTTCCACTTGCCCATTTGCTTATGGATGGTAGGGTGTAGTTTTATTGTACTAAACTCTGTATTGCTCCATCAGATCCTTGATCAAATTGGAGGTAAATTGAGGTCCTTGGTCTATTGTTATCTCTCTAGGGACCCCAAATCATGTAAAAATATGGGCAAATAAGAAATCGATGACTGTTATTTCTTTTGAATCTCTCAATGCTTGAAATTCAACCCATTTGGTGACGTAATCTGTATAGACCAAAATAAACCTCCTCCCTATTGAAGGTGGATTAATTGGTCCCATGAAATACACGCTCCACTTATCAAAAGGTTCCATGTGTACCTGAGGCTAGAGGGGCATGTCATTTCGATGGGTTGGTCTACCCATTCTTTGGAATTCATCACACTTGCTGGCATATGCAGCTGCATCCTTGAACAGAGTGGGCCAAAAGCACCCAACCTATAGGATTTTGTAGGCAGTTTGTTTCCCTACAAAGTGTCCTCCGCATGGTTCATTGTGACATGCTTTGAGTACTTCTGAGAACTCTTTTTCTACTATGCATCTCCTTATAATATGGTCACGTCCTATTTTGAATAGGAGGCCATCAATCCATAGGAACAATGCACTTTTCTCTATGACTGCTTGCTTTTCTTGAAAAGATAAAGTAGGTGAGGTTCTTTCAATGGCAAAGTAATTGGCTATATCTACATACCATGGGATTTTGTCACTAATGGTGAACACATGTTCATCCAAAAACTAGAATTCCACTGTTGTATGGTCTGTCGGTATCAATCTGGATAGAAAATATACTACGACGTTGTCTTTACCTGGTTTTTTGACTATTGTGATGTCGAATTCCTACAGTAACAAGAGCCACTTGATAATTCTTCTGCCAATGGCTGGCTTGCTCATCAAGTATCTTATGGCTGCATGGTCCGTGTGGATAAATACCTTATACCCAGTGATATAATGGCAAAATTTGTTTATGGCATGCACAACTGCAAGGAACTCCTTCTCCGTCATCGTGTAGTTGAGCTTGGATCCTCCCAAGTTTTTGCTGACATAGTAGATGGCGTAAAATTCTTTGCCATCCTTCTATTCGAGTACTGCTCCAATCGCATTGTTTTATGCATCATAGTAGATATGGAATGGTATGGCCCAATTTGGTCCTCTTAAAATTGGTGTAGATATCAGTTTCTCTTTAAGCAACTGAAACGCTTCTTCGCAGTCTTCTATCCAATTGAACTCCACATCCTTAGATAATAGAGTGTGCAATGGTTTTGCAATTTTCCTAAATTTAGTGATAAATTGTTGGTAGTACCTAGATGATCCAAGAAAACTCCTCACCTCTCTCTACGTTCTGGGGCTAGGTAGGTCTTTGATGATCTCAATTTTTATTTTATCAACCTTTATTCCTTCTACGGAGAGGTGGTGTCCCAGTACAATGCCTTCTTGCATCATCATAAAGCATTTCTCGTTGCTCAAGGATAAATTATTTTCCTTGCTTCTTTCGAGCACTCTTTCCAAGTTCGTCATTGCTTCATCAAGGGTTTCTCCATAGACGGTGAAGTCATCCATGTATACTTCGACAACATCTCCCATCATGTCTAAAAATATGCTAAGCATCACCCTTTGAAAGGTGATAGGTGCATTGCATAATCCGAAAGGTAATACCCGATAGGCAAAAATTCCCCATGGGTAGGTGAACGTTGTATTATCCTGATCCTCTTCTCCTATCTGGATCTGGTTGTATCCACTAAATCCATCCAGGAAGGAGAAATGCTTCCTCTTGAAGAGTGTATCCAAGACTTGATTAATGAATGAGAGCGAGAAGTGGTCCTTATTGGTCACTTTGTTTAGCACTCTGTAGTCCATCCAGATTCTCCACTTCCCATTATTTTTAGGTACTACCACTAACGGTGATACCCACTCACTATCAAAAATTAGATAGATGAATTCGACAGTCAAGAGTATTTACAGTTCTTCCTTGACAATGTCTTCCATTGCCAGATTCATTCTTCTTTGTGGTTGTCTGCTTGGAGTTGCTTGATCATCGAGGTATATACGATGGGTATAGATCTATGGGTTTATACCCTTCATATCTGAGTAATCCCATGCAAATGCCTATTGGTGTCTAACCAAGAGCTCTTCTACTTTTGCCAATTGTGTGGGAGTCAACCCACTACTGACATTCAACGTTCTTCATGGCCCGACGTGTATCTGCTGAACGTGGTGATCTTGGGCACCAGCAAATGGTGATCTAGGTGTGGATATGGAGGACTCCCCATGGAGGAACTCCATAATAGCACCATATTCATCTTCTTCTACCAACTCATCCAACGTCATCACCTACTGGATCATGGATAGCTTAGGATTTTCATGCTTGGTCAACATGGGTTCTCCTAATGAGTCGATGGACTACGCTGGGTGTGAAGTAGTCAACCTTTTAATGTTTCATCCATAGGAGATGGTCATTAGCCCATCCTGACAGTTGATGTAAGTGTCAACTATTGCCAGCCATGGCCTTCCCAAGATGAACAGATAACCATCCAAACTATTTTTAGATTGCAAGACTAAAAAGTTGGCTGGGTATTCCCATGCACTGACTGCCACTTTTACATCTTCCAAAATTCCTTCTGGTGCCATGGTCGATCGATCGGCCGGTGATGAGTAGTCGTTATACCATCATTAAATCTCAAAGATCTTATCAATCCGGGGTGGTGTCCAAGGTTGTCTACGATAGAAAGTTCAAGCAGGGTTGTAGTTCAGTTCATTTGGAAGTAGCAGGTCTTATTGGTGGAATTGATTGTGTGGGGGTTCTGTGTCACTTCTACCCCTAAATTGCATAAATTTAACTTTAATCTATTTGCAAGAATGAAAAACTAATTGATGTCTACGAAATAAAGTCCTAATTACAATTGCTAAATTGAGACTTAATTGATTTGCAGAAGGAAAATCCTAATTACGAGTTGCTAAATGAGAAACCTATTTACTTTTGCAATGATGAGATAAAACAAGTAATCAACTTCGTCAATACTCTAAAACAGAAGGTCGTCAATCTTCTATGCAGTGTTTGACAGCAAAAACAAGAATGCAGGAAATTATAGAAAACTTGTAAATTGTTGGAAATGTAAATTGCAGGGAATTGGAAAATTACTGAAAAATAAAGAAACTGATTATATCTATTGCTGATTACATCACAAATGTGAAATAGATGGATAAAAACTAAAACAGAAATCAAATACCACAAAATGCTGAAATTGACAAGTTCCACTACTTATTCTGTTGCAGCAAAATCAGGACTGAAAACCTGTTTGTTAGTCCTTCTCCTAGATTTGAAAGTGGCCGGCCTCCTTTTCCAGAAGAAGGTATAATTTCTTCTCTAAGTCTTACTCACACTCAGACATAACAAAATAAATGAAATGAAAACTGCACTTTTATTGCTTCAAAAACATAATTACAATTCTGTTGAAATCTATTACAGATCTGCAATCTGTTACAGGTCTATTATCTCTAATATGTCTAATCTCTAATATAATATTTCTAATATCTAATATATCTCAACCTGTATGGGAGCCATCTTTTATAGATGCCTAAAATCTAATTATAAACAGAAAATATGTTGTTCCTAATATCCTACAGAATTTCCTGGGTTTATCCTAGAATAGGATCAATCTGATCTTTTCCATAAATGGTGGCTTTGGACGGCAAAGTTAGATGGGAGATATTTCCCTTAACTTTCTCAACCTTCTTATCCCCTTTTTCACCGCCAAAAGTCAGTCAACAAGTCAAAAAGTGCATTTTGTTTTCATTCCGAAGATAAGTGGCTCATTCCGAAGATAAGTGCAATTCTCATTCCGAAGATACTGCAATTCTCATTCTGAAGATACTGCAATTCTCATTCCGAAGATACTGCATTTCTCATTCCGAAGATCCACTCATTTCGAAGATACTGCATTTCTCATTTCGAAGATCCGCTCATTTCGAAGACACTGTGTTTTCTCATTCCGAAGACATTGTGTTCATTCCGAAGACACTGTGTTCATTTCCGAAGATCTTTAGAATGACCAACTGTGTTGACTCCAAATGGTTTTGGCTGCATTTCTCAGGTGTATTAGACCTCAGGATCAGATTGCAATAGTCTTCATTCTTCCTTGGATGTGAATTCCATGCCTTGCCATTCATTGGTAGCTTGTTGGAATTTATATGGAAAAACCAGTTTTCTTTGCACAAGTAATAAGTCTTTGTACTATTTGCTGAATTTAGAGAAACTAATGCTTAATGATCATCAAAATAAGACTACTGAAATGCTGCTGTCAACCTAAGCATGAAAATATAACATAAAACTATACAAGAACTGTTAAAAATCAGAATATAATGTCCTTAATACTTCAATCATGCAAACAGTTAATACAGAGCATATTAAATCAACTTAACTAGCATATAAGATAATTCACAAGAGTTTTAGGCAGTTTTAACTATTTAAAACATGCTATAAATGAGGCTTATCCAGGCCTCATCATCCCCCCCAACTTATATTAATGCATGCCCTCATGCATTGCAGTGGGCTATGGAGTCACAAATGTCCATACTCATATTCCATGTTTCATAGAACAATTTAGTGCCTGTGTAATTTCTCATGAAGGTTTCTGAGTCATTATTCAAACTGATCATCTGGTTGGGAATCCTCTTCAAAATAGGAGGGAACTAGAGTAATGATGGTTGGAGGCCTGAATCTGAGACCTACCCAATAATGTTGCATAAAGGTATTTCTCTGGATTGAGAAGGCAATGCCTCAGAATGGAAGGGCACTGCTTCAAAGTGGAGGGGCACTACTTCAGAATGAGCACCTGTGTCTTCATCTTCCCTAGATAATCCAAGCAGTAACTGAACCAAATCCTCCTCTTTATCTGATGTAGTTGATTGTTCTTCAACTTGTGACAACTTGCTTTTTAGTTTCTCCACTTTCTGCTATAATTCTCTAATTTTCTTTTCATGTTTTTCAATAACATCTTCTCTTTCCTCAATCCATCTCATTTGTATTTTTATAACACTCTTGGCTGCTCTCAGTTGTTTTGTGATGTCCACCTCCTCTTCTTCTTTTGACTCAGAACCTAATACTGACAAATCAATTGTAGTTTGCTGCTCAACAATGATCTCATCCTCTACTTCAGACCCCTACTCCTGTACAGGAGGTTCCATGAAATTATCTATGATTACATCCAAATTCTCAGTGGCTTGTTGCACTTCTATGACATCATGGCTATCCTGTCTGGTCTTCTCTTCAATAATTTGTTCTTTTATCTCTTTTTGTTGGAGTCTTGCAGACCTCCTAGTCCTTAATGTATATTTTCTCTTCTTGCCCTATTTTCTTGTGGTAACAGGGGCTGTAGGGATAGCTTCAAGCTCTTCACTGGGAACTTCACTCTCCTATTCTGATAGATAAATAACATCTTTAGAAAAATGAACCCTCTTCTATTTTATTTTTTTGCTGTCAGTTTCAGCCCTGACAAAATTACATACTACCCTTCACAGGTTGAAAAGTCTGGTAACCCATGTGGTTACGTTATTCCAGGGTTCTTGTAGGCTGGCTTTTTTTTCATTTTTCACTTCATTTCTCTGTTCTGATGCTGAGAAGGCTGCTCTCTTCTGCTGCTACAGTCATCCGCTAGGTCACTGATTTCTAGTTTCTACAGAATTACAGGGTTTGCTCTTGTTCTTCTTCAAAAAGAACTTTTAATTTTTTTACTTTTCCTTGTAATCATTAGCAAATATGTCTTCAAAAAGAAAATATGGCACACTTCCTTATTTTGTGCTCTGAACACCTAGCCATCAATCATTGGACATCCTTGCCATCAAATTTTCTTTACTATTTTTAGCTCATCCATTCTGCATGCAATTGACATGTGTCAATGATCACATGGAGTAGTTAAATATTCATTGACTATGTCTTTTTCTCCCTCCTTGGATGCCACATGGAAACAGATTGTTAAATCTTCATTCCAAAGATTATGTTTCATTCTGAAGACTAAGCTGGGCATTTAATTTGAAGATAACCTCATTTTGAAGATAAACCTTCATTCCAAAGACACACCTTCATTTCGAAGACAAACCTTCATTCCGAAGACAAACCTTCATTCCGAAGATACCACGGTTATTTGAAGATACAACAGTCATTCTGAAGACATAGCAGAAACCAACATTTTTCTCTTTCTCCAAGCATGTTTTGTGTATGCCAACTCTTATGAACACTTTTATACTAATGGTTAATTGTCATATACTATATATCAAATATTTACAATGAGAAAAGTGCAAGAAACATATATACCTGGTTAAAACAAGTTAATGCAAGTTTTGAAAGATGACTGCTTCTATTGATATTCTGCTGAGGCTTCCTGCAACACTTCAAAAACAAGTGCGGTTGGTGAATTTGTACAATGGTGACTCAGAACTTTCAAGGTTATGCATGCCAGAAAACTGGTTTTCATGCATACCAACTCAGTAGCGCCTTAGAAAAAGGTTTTCACTACTGAGCTATTCATTTTTCTCTCTTTTTTTTTTCCTTGGTTTCCTTTTTTTTCCCTCTCCTTTTCTCTCTCTTTTTTCTTGATTCTGATTATGCCCATGAAGGATTTCATGATTTCCCTGAAATCATGCCCATGAAGGAATTCATAATCAAAATTTATTCATCTTTTTGTTTTCTACTTTTTTCTAATTTTTTTTTATTTTTCTTTTAAGATTCAAAGATATGATCATTTGGAATCTTCATCAGAAGAAGAAGCCTCTTCTGTCAAATGTAACCGTGTGAAATACCGAGCAAATTCCACCTTCGTTAGTGGTTTATGGTGCAAGCTGTAAAAGATGTCCATTCACCACTAATATCCTCCTTACATCATCAACTAAAGAAAGTTGAACAACTTCATTCTCAAACTCCCCTGGTTCATCCTTGCTGCTCTTAATGTGATCATCATGCCACATTTTCCATTTTTGTTGAGTGAACTCTATTTGGTGAAGTGCTTCCAACCAAAGTTCATCAAATGCATTCAACTGCAAAATTTGTTTTTTTTGTACCTGCAACAACTCAATGCCAACTGCTAAAGATGCATAAAATGTTAGTAAAGCATTAGGATGTTGCACCAATATATCAAACAAATTTGCTCCCTGGTTTTTAGTCAACCAACTATTGTTGTTCAAAGGTTGTTTTGGTTGTGTTTCAGTTTGTTTTGTACCAGGCTTATTTGAATTGGTTCTTGGAGAAACATTTTTATTTACACCAATGGAGGCCAAAACTAAAGTATTCTTTTCATTTTCCTTATGTGTTCTAAGAAGCTGTGGGCTTTCTGTACAATCATACTTAGGTGTAATAAGTTTACCCGAAAGCAAGTTAACTAATTTTCCACCTTTTTGTATGGTTTTAGGATATACTTTCTTCTTTTTTCTTGGTTTTCCTAAAACACATTTCTTGAACAATCCTATTAATGATTGGTACAACTTGAGGTAAAGGGATTGTATCAGTTAAATGTTCTAATTCCTTTATCAAATCTGATTGTGAAGATGTTATTTTTGATATCTCAGACTATTCAAAATATGATACTTTATTTGATGAGGTATCTTGTTCTTCTTGATGTTGTTTTAGTGTAGATTTGTTTTCATGTTCATTCTTTTTAACTTCACTTTCTACACTGATAAGTGGAATAGGTTCAAGCAGTGGTTCACTAACATTTATTAGGGCTGTATTTTTTGATTCAACCACAGAGACAGGGGTTACCTGTTTAACATGATTTGGACTGACCATGGGTTGAGTTGAAAATAGAGGTTGTTTTAATTTTTGTTGTTGTTGTCCATGATAGAAATTATGGATATAATTAGGCAACAAATTTGATTTTTGTTTTTGACAATGTTGCTGCCCTTTGTACAGATTTTGATGTTGTACCCATTGATATCCCTGTAATTTTGGCTGCAACCATGGTGGATGTTGTTGATTCCATTGTTGTTGCATCCATCCATGTTGAGACCATGCTTGGGAGTATGCCCATGGTGGTTGACTCCAACATTGTTGAAGTGGACCTGAAGGAGACCATGGCATATACCAAGGCTTATTTCCCCAATGTGCAGGAAATTGAGAAGCATTCCGATATAGAAATTTATGAAAATTATTCCCTTGTACTTGTCCTACAAAATTGAGTTTTCATAGGTTGAGACTGTTTTTCAAAGACACTTTTAAGTTCCGGCAATAAACTACACCGATCTGTGGGGTGTCCTAATTGACAAATGCTACATGTAGCAGGTATAAATATTTTGTTCAAAGGACAATCATGAAGAGAGTGTTGCTTTTTACATTCCGAACAATAGATGGTTGAAGATTCTAGTAGATTCATTTTTTTCATCTAATGTTCTATCATGTACTAAAATATCAGCCTCTTTCATGCATTCTTTCAAATCATGTTTTTCATTACCAATTCTGTGTTTTCTATGCCTTGAATGAGAGTAATTTTTACAGAGTTTAATAATTTCCTGAAATTTAAGTGCATTTGTATCTCCTCTTCCCAAGATATCCAATGCATCCCTAGATTCATCTTGTAGTCCCCTTAAGAATATGACTTTGCAAATTTCAGGTTCAACACTTCCACATCTCTTATGAACAAAAGAAAATTTGTCTATATAATCTTCTAAGATTTCATTTTCCTCTTGTTTCATTGTAAGAATTTCATCATTTTGATTCTTGACTTGACAATATTCTTGGTATCTCTCCAAGAATATGTTTTCCATCTCATCCCAAGTTCTAATTGAGTCGGGTGCTAAGGTGATAAACCATCGTAGAGCTAACTCTTTAAGAGTGGAAGGAAATAGTTTGAGCTTTTGATTGTCATTAGTGTAATCATGAGCTTGACATACAATTTTAAACTCAAACAAAAACATATCAGGATCTTCGGATGTAATTCCCTTGAAAGTTGGTAATACTGCAGGTGAAATGACCTTCATGGGAGCATTTTGATTAAGATCTAGTTGGATGGGATTTTGAAAAGTTCTAGCAGGTGCACTAGTTGCACTAGGGTGGAGCACATTGTTGGCTCTACCTTGATTCTCTTGTGAGCCTTCCATTGTAGGTTCCCAAAAACAATTATAAATCTTGTCAAATTTTCTTGATTGTATGGATTTGTCAAGAGAAAATGGTGTTGAACTACTTAATTTTCCTCCTTGTAATGATTTCTCAAAGGATCTTGCGAGTGTTGGAAGTGGATGATTGGGATTCTTTGAAAATTCCAACATTTTTGGAAATAAAAAATTTAGACATTTTTGACATAATTTCAACCTCTTGTGAAATTTTTCTTCTTGTGGTTTCTTGCTTATTTCC